>CM045744.1:17126475-17191475 GCA_024760905.1 Plotosus lineatus
AGCTGCACTGGGAGGACAGCAGTTACAACCCATTGATAGTGGGGCTTTAAGCCCCGACCTTGGGATCAGTCATCCAGTAACATACCAGCGGGCCACCACTGCCCTGAATTCAAGGTTAGAACTTAATTAATGCAGAAATGTGATACTAAAGCGGAAAATGTTTGATGTGCTCTTCAGGGAGAGGTAATTATTGTTCACAGTAACAAATTAGCACACCCTGTTCATCAGAAGTGTGTTTGATGTGCTGACAGAGATTTATAAACCATAAAAATGAGAGAGGTCCACAGGGACAAAAAAAAAAAAAAAAAAAAAAAAAAAAGAATTTAAAGGAGTACCTGTGAGGTTGTTGAGTCCGAGTTGCCGCAGACCGAAGTATTCGTCTCTCCTGTAGTTGAGAAAGATGGCCAGGGCATAACGGCCTTCATACAGTTTGGCACCACGGATGATGCGCAGGTTCTCCAGAGGCAGATAGTCAAACTGGTTTAGAGCCACCAAGACGTAACCCGTCACCTCGCGGATCGACTAGAATGAGGGAATTTATTTATTTATTTTAATGTAAATTTATTAATTCCTTCATTTTATATGCATCAATAGCTGTGGGTCGCCACAGCCTTCAGGCACTCCTCTGTCCTTGTGAATCTCCTCCTGTATGAAGATCCACACATTCATTAGTTTTCTGAGCCGCTTAATCCTAATTAGGGTCGTGGGGAGACTGGGTATGGGGCAGTGGTGGTCTAGTGGATAGGGCGCAAGATCGCTGATCCTAAGGTTGGGGGTTCGAATCCCCACAGGGTTGTCACTGTCCCCCTCCCAGTGCAGCTAACTGGGTTATCAAAGGCGGGCCATGTCTCTCACTGTCTATGGTGAGAGGCATGTAAAAGAACCACTGCTGACTTTCGTAAAGAGTAGCTGCAAAGCCGTCAGCGTGTTTCTCTCCCTTGCTGAAGGGTTGCGATAGGAAAGGCATCTGACGTAAAAACCTCTGCCAAATCAAATGTGGTGACTCCCAAGTAAAAGGGAAAAAGCTGAAAAGAAGACAGACAGGGTCGTGGGGAGACTGGTGCCCATTTCAGCTGACTCTGGGCAAGGGAAGAGTACACCCTGGATGGCTTGCCAGGCCATCGCTGGGCAGAAACATGCTGATGGTTATGCAGCTACTCTTGACAAAAGTCAGCAATGGTTCTTTTACATGAATCTCCCACCAGAGACAGTGCGAGACATGGCCGGCCTTTGATAACCCAGTTAGTGCACTGGGAGGACAACTGTTGATATTGGAAGTCGAACTTGAGACTTTGGGATCAGTCATCCGTCAGCCTGCCACTGGATCACCACTGCCCCCTGTAGTAGATATGAAATATTGCATTCCCAAGTGCGAGTTCAGTGACTGTCTTTCACCAGGTTGATAATCTAAAGCAGTCGTCTTTTGTAGGTAGGTAAGGGGGGGGGGGGGTGAGATTTGGGTTGATGTCTACATATAGGTGGTTTGCACATGCCATTTTTGACCACACTAAAGTTTAGTACTGTTAATTTTGGCTCATTTACAAAAGGAGACTTGATACCCATTTTATACTTTTATTTTCTAAAGCTTTTGAATCATATTTTTCGTAATCCATGTATTATGCTGTATTACAAATCTCACACTACTTAATCTTGCAGTTCACAGTCTGCACGGCATCATTTTTTTTTTTCTTTCTGAAACTAAACACCTTCTATTCATCCTATCTATTAAAGTAAGGTTCAAATCCTTCTAAAATTTGATTCATGAGAGCAACTTTTAAAAATGGAGGTAGGAGGGACAAATACAATAAACTGTCAGCCAATAAACCTTTATCATCGCCCTTAGTGTCAGAGCTGATCAGATGCAAGAGTTTTTCTGCATTCTAGCTGGAGGATGAATACGATTATTCTAATATGTTTTTCTAAGGCCATTTTATCAAAAACCCAGCTGACAACAACAACAACAAAAAAAAAAAAAAAAAAGGAAAAAGGAAATAAACTGAGGTAAAACATTATTTCATCTGGCTCAGTGTGCAGTTCTGTTAGTGTGAGATGTGAGACATAACACCTGAACGTTTTTAATGTGTAAAGCTGATTTACAATAATGTTAATTATAAAAAGTGCTACACAAATAAAACTGAAGTGAATTGAAAGTTTCATCACAATCAGCATTCAAAGACCAACTTTAGGATAAGGAGAACATACAAACTCCACACAGAAACACTCAGGGCTGGAATTGAACCCAGACCTTTCTGCTGTGTGGCAGACATGCTGACCACTGCGCTACAGTGCCACCTTGGAAACAGTACATAATTTGTGTACCACTGAAAAAAAGAGGGGGAAAAAATCTGAAGTTGCTTTCCCAACTTTACAGTGACAGTGACAGCTTGTGCTTAACACTCAAGACATCCTCAAACCGCAACTGACAAACGTTCATGTGGCATGAAGAAATGCAACATTTCATTTGTGATTCAAGGGAACGCTAGTGAGAGAAGGAGAGGATCCATATAATTACAATCCCCTGACCTCCCCAATAATGAGTGCTAATTATGCTAATCCTGGCTTCAGAGCACCCAGGCTGCTTCCAGGGTTTATTCATTACAGTGATGGAGTTCTGGGATAACGAGGCAGCATCATTCCATCTCACTGGTCTTTCTATGGTAACAAAATGCACATAGAAACACTGTACAGTGGTATCTCACCTTACAAAATTAATCTGTTCCAGAAGTGGTTTCGTAACCTGATTTTTTCGTAAATTGAGCTGCATTTTACATGTTAAAGGCCTGATTTGTTCTTCTTCTTTTCCTTTCGGCTGTTCCCTTCATGGGTCGCCACAGCAAATGATCTGCCTCCATCTCTCCCTATCCTCTGCATCTTCTACTCTTACTCCAACGACCTTCATGTCCGCCTTCACCGCATCCATATATCTTCTCTTTGGTCTTCCTCTGGGCCTTTTGCCTGGTAGTTCCAACCTCAGCATCCTACGACCAATATACTCACTATCCCTCCTCTGTACATGTCCAAACCATCTCAATCTAGCCTCTCTGACTTTGTATCCAAAACATCTAACATGTGCTGTCCCTCTGATGTACTCATTTCTGATCCTATCCATCCTCGTTACTCCCAAAGAGAACCTCAACATTTTCATCTCTGCTACCTCCAACTCTGACTCCTGTCTTTTCCCCAGGGCCACTGTCTCTAAACCATACAACATTGCTGGCCTCATCACATTCTTGTACACTTTTCCTTTCATTCTTGCTGATACTCTCCTATCACACATCACACCGGACACTTTTCTCCATCCATTCCAACCTGCCTGCACGCGCTTCTTCACCTCTTTTCCACACTCTCCATTGCTCTGGATTGTTGAGCCTAAGTACTTAAAATCCTCCACCTTCCTTATCTCTGCTCCCTGTAATCTCACCGTTCTTCTTTGGTCCTTGTCATTCATGCACATGTATTCTGTCTTACTGAGGGTAATCTTCAATCCCCTCCTTTCCAGGGCATACCTCCACCTCTCTAGATTTTCCTCCACTTGGTCTCTGCTCTCACTACAGATCACGATGTCATCTGCAAACATCATAGTCCATGGAGATTCTTGTCTAACCTCGTCTGTTAGCCTGTTCATCACCATAGCAAACAAGAAGGGGCTGAGAGCTGACCCTTGATGCAGTCCCACCTCCACCTTCAACTCTTCTGTCACACCGACAGCACACCTCACCACTGTCTTACATCTCTCATACATGTCCTGCACCACTCTAACATACTTCTCTGTCACTCCAGACTTCCTCATACAATACCACAGTTCTTCTCTTGGCACCCTGTCATATGCTTTCTCCAGATCCACAAAGGCACAATGCAGCTCCTTCTGACCTTCTCTGTACTTCTCTATTAACATCCTCAAAGCAAACACTGCATCTGTGGTGCTCTTTCTTGGCATGAAACCAAACTGTTGTTCACAAATGCTGACCTCTGCCCTTAGTCTTGCTTCCACTATTCTTTCCCATAGCTTCATTGTATGGCTCATCAAGTTTATCCCTCTGTAGTTGCCACAACTCTGTACATCTCCCTTGTTCTTAAAAATGGGCACAAGCACACTTCTCCTCCATTCCTCTGGCATCTGCTCACTTTCCAAGACCTTGTTGAATATTCTTGTCAGAAAATCTACTGCTACCTCCCCTAGACACTTCCATACCTCAACTGGTATGTCATCAGGGCCAACTGCCTTTCCACTCTTCATCCTCTTCAATGCCCTCCTCACTTCTCCCTTACTAATCTTTGCTACTTCCTGCTCCTCAACGGTCACCCCTTCTACTCTTTTTTCTCTCTCATTTTCCTCATTCATCAGCTCTTCAAAGTACTCTTTCCATCTTCCCAGCACACTTCTGTCATCAGTCAATACATTCCCCTCTCTGTCCTTTATCACTCTAACTTGCTGCACGTCTTTCCCATCTCTATTTCTCTGCTGTGCTAACCTGTATAGATCATTTTCTCCCTCCTTACTGTTCAACCTATCATACAAGTCATCATACGCCCTCTGTTTGGCTTTTGACACTGCTACCTTCGCCTTACGCTGTGTGTCCCTGTACTCTTGTTTACTCTCTTCGGTCCTCTCAATGTCCCACTTCTTCTTGGCTAACCTCTTCTTTTGTACACACTCCTGCACTTCCTCATTCCACCACCAAGTTTCCTTATCTACTTTCCTTCCAGAGGACACACCAAGTACTCTCCTACTGGTCTCCCTGATCACATTGGCTGTGGTTGTCCAGTCCTCTGGAAGAACTTCCTGACTACCCAAAGCCTGTTTCAACTCCTCCTTGAAGACAACACGACACTCTTCCTTTTTCAGCTTCCACCACTTTGTCTTCTGCTCTGCCTTTGCCTTTTTCACCTTTCTCACCATCAGTGTCATCCTGCACACCACCATCCTATGCTGTTTGGCAACACCAACTACTACTTTGCAGTCACTGACTTCCTTCAAATTACATCACCTACACAAGATGTAGTCTACCTGTGTGCTCTTACCTCCGCTTTCATAAGTCACCGTATGCTCACCACAACCATTTCCATCCTTTTTGCAAAATCGATCAACATCTGTCCTTCTGTGTTCCTGTCCTGGATACCAAACCTGCCCATCACTTCCTCGTCCCCTCTGTTGCCTGCACCAACATGTCCATTGAAGTCTGCTCCAATGACCACTCTTTCACCTCTGGGGGTACTCTGCATCACTTCATCTAACTCACTCCAGAATCTCTCCTTCTCTTCTAGCTTACATCCTGCCTGTGGGGCATAAGCACTAACAACATTGACCATCACGGCTTCAATTTCTAACTTGAGACTCATCACTCTGTCTGACACTCTTTTCACTTCTAGAACATTCCTGACAAACTCCTCCTTCAAGATGACTCCTACTCCATTTCTCTTCCCATCCACACCATTATAAAACAGTTTAAACCCTGCTCCTAAGCTTCTAGCCTTGCTACCTTTCCACCTTGTCTCCTGAACACACAGTATGTCCACCTTCCTCCTCTGCATCATGTCAGCCCGTTCCCTATCTTTTCCTTGCATAGTTCCAACATTCAAAGTCCCTACTCTCAGTCCTAGGCTCACGCATTTCCTCTTCTCTCTCTGCCTACGAACACGCCTCCCGCCTCTCCTTCTTCGACGTCTTCGACCAACAGTAGTCCAATTTCCATCCAACCATGTTGGTTGACAGCACTGATGGCGGTCGTTGTTAACCCGGGCCTCGACCGATCCGGTATCAATTCTGTATTGATCATTTGCATTTTTAAATGTGGCAGATGTTTTACGCCGGATGCCCTTCCTGTTGCAACCCTCTGCATTTATCCGGGCTTGGGACCGGCATAAGGGGGAGAGACACTGGTTAGTGCCCCCCCCCGCCTCAAGGCCCCCAATACTACCCCTAAACCCTTAAAAATGATAAAAGTATCCCTTTTAAGGCCTCCTTCTGCTTCAATATCCTACCGATAATAGACGGGTTTCGGCCATATTCCTTTGCGATATCACTCAAACGCATGCCACAGGCCCGCTTATTCTTTTCACTCGCACCGGGAATCACTCTCACCGGGAATGGCACGCGTGCGTGTGTGTGTGTGTGTGTGTGTGTGTGTGTGTGTGTGTGTGTGTGTGTCTGTGTGCGTGCGTGCACGTGTGTTGACCATGTCTACTTAGCAGAGTTATAATCTTATAAATGTTTATTCAAGGTTAAAAGCCTGAGCCAAAAAATAAAGTTACAATGAGCACACTCAAAAAACTTACGAAACAACAGTAACTCTGCCCTTTATGCGTGTTAGAACTCCGTGATGAACAATGGATCGTGGCACACGAAAAGCATCATGGGTATTATGGAGGTGCAGCTTCATAATAGCCAATGGGAGGGAGCTGTGTCATGGGTATTATGGAGATGCAGCTCCCTCCTAGCCAATGGGAGGCCAGCGGGGCGGGATGTTGGGAGATAGTCAATGGCAACTCACACATTGTTTGAATTTTTGAGATGGCGCATTTCGTAACGTGAATTTGCTTCGTATTCAGAGACGGAGATTTTAGGTAAATGCGTTTCGTAACCTGTATTTTTCGTTTGTTGGGTCTTTCATAAGGTGAGGTACCACTGTGTGTCCTTAAAGCCAGTGTTCAGTCATGGATAAGGTGACGTTTTCTTTAAGAACAGAAAAGCAATGTTTTGAGCTGTGTTTTTAGTAGATTACATAAGTGATAACTATTTTCTGAGGATGTTTCACAGAATTATTTAAATGGAACTATGGATGAATAAAAATTGCAAGTCGTCCCTTATTAAACAATTGATTTTACTCCTATTTCATAACATGAGAGATTCTCACTTGTCAGAAACAAGAGGTTTGAACTCTTGTGTATATATATATATATATATATATATATATATATATATATATATATATATATATATATATATATATATATATATATATATATATATTCTGTTTTAAGCCTGCAATCCCCTGTGATAAGCACTCTCTCTATCCCATCCCTCTCTTTGAACCATTTGGCTGTCAGTCATCCGTATGTAAGAGGCAGAGAGCTTTGTGTGTGTGTTATTATGAGTTTATTTTCCCTAGATCTCTCAACAAGGCTTCTGAACTCACAGCACTTTGCTCAGGTATTCCACAAGAGGCCTGCATATAAAACGGCGTTGCTGCTCTGAGCTCTAATGACACCGGTGCCTTTCAGCTATTGGTCTGGCTCACCTTGAGAAAGTTGAGGTTGCGGTTCCACTCAATGCTGGTGATCTCCAGGTTTCCCATCACCACCTCACAGTTTTCATAAAACTTGCGCAGGGTGTGGTAGTGCTGCTCCAGATCTGACAGGGTGCTGAGCTTGTTATCGGTGCCTTCACAGACTGCAAAACATAGAAAAACAGCAGTATGTACATAAAACTACTGTACACGCCAACTGCTAAACAGATGTGCACATAACGGCCATATAATTTTAACATGAGACAACTTTACTGCACATATGTTGTTGTAATTAGTTGTTGGGCGGCATCACCTTAAAATAAAATCTTCAATATTAACAACCTACACCTGATTTACAACTTTCATTGTATTTATTTATTATTTTTAAGCACAGTGGCATAATGGTCTGTTACAAAGCAAGATGGTTTGGGGTTCAAGTCGTGTGTGTCATGTGTCATGAGTGTGCAATAATCTGGTGCAAATAGCTTTTAGATGTGAATGTGAGTGTGAATGTCCGTGAGTTTTCACCCTGCAATCTTCCAGGAAACTGTTCAGGGTGCATTCCTTATTGGCCCAGTGTCAGCTGAGATAGGCTCCAGCTTTGCATGACTACAGAAAGATTAAGCGGTTTGGCAAATGAATGAGAATAAAAGTGAGTTTTCACAACATCAGTCAGCATCACCTCTGACATTCCCATAACATTTTCAGGTTATGCAGTATAGTGATTGCTCTGACTGTAGCATTAAACAGGTTAGAAAGCTAACAAACAATTAACTTAGTGCAATTGTGTATTTCAGCCTAAATTAAAGTCTTATTTACTTATATTTAGATGTTTCTTTTAAATTAGATATGAAGAGTCTAGATCAGAGGCCACCAACATGGTGGTCACTCACAAGAACAACATGAGTCATTAACGGGCCTGTTCACTGCTATTTTTAGAACAGGCCCGCGGTTTCGTCGCACCAGTCTCCACTGAGCTGCATCTACATTTTTGCTATTTTTATAATCACATCAATATCTTCACATAGATAAATATCGTTGACTATTAATTCATTTCATTTCATTTTATGTAACTGCTTAATCCTAACTAGGGTTGCGGGGAGGCTGGCGACCATCCCAGCCAACTTCGGGCGAGGGTAGAGTACACCCTGGACAGCTCGCCAGGCCATCGCAGGGCAGAAACACGCAGACGGCTTTGCAGCCTACTCTTGTCGAAAGTCAGCAATGTTTTTTTTACATGCCTAACACCATAGACCAGGGGTGGCGAACACGTGGCTCTTGATCAATAAGAATGTGGCCCTTTGCCTCTTATCATATTTCTATATACTGTGGCTCTTTGCCTCTTTTCATGTTTTTTTTTTTTTTTTTTTTTTATCTTAAAACGCACTTAAATCCTTCAGAGGTTATTAAAAACTAATAATAAATAATATTTTAAAATAATTTTGACAGGTTGGGTGTTTTTTATGTCACGTCTGACACATAAGTGACCGCCAATCATCTGAGTGGATGATGTCTAATGCTGGGAAATTAAGTAAACATTTTCTTTGCATGCAGGCTTACCCTCTTTGTAAAAATGGCAAAATGCAAAAGCTAAACGAAAATAAAGATGAACAAAAGCTAAACGAAGATGAACACATGACATTTCTGGGAGAATGGGAAGATGCTTACTTTTTAATTGAATGGAATGGCAAATCGCTCTGTTTATTATGCAGTACCACGATATCACATTTCAAGGGTTCAAATCTTCAGCGTCATTTTAGCAACTCCATGCTAATATTGACACGGAATTCCCCAAAGGTAAAAAACACCTGACTCAACATGATTGTGTGTATATATTTCAATATTCATCAATTTATATTATACAGACCATATCTAAGTATCTGAAGTGTATTTAGTAGTCGTGTGTGTCAGAGCAAGGGAGAAAGAGAGAGAGGTGCCTGTGTGTGTGTGTGTGTGTCTGTCTTGGCAGGTCAGTACGTGGTGTGGCTCTTTTAACTCTCACAGTTAAAAAGTTTGGCTCTTTGTTTAACTTGTTTGCCACCCCTGCCATAGACAGTGAGAGACATGGCCGGCCTTTGATAACCCAGTTAGCTGCACTGGGGGGATAGTGACAACCTTGTGGAGCATGGGACTTGAACCCCCAACCTTTGGATTAGCGATCCCGGCTCTATACTACGAGACCACCACTTCCCCGTTAACTATTAATAATATATAATTAAAGCAAATTGAGCGCCTCCAAATGCATACTAATTCCAGTCTGTAACGAGGATGGCAGCACTGCACATCATGGAGGGGGCATGTGAATGCTTACACCCTTCCTGTTTGGTGGTGGTCATATATGATAGGGAGGCAACATGTAACAGTCAGGAAATTGACATGACGAAAATGACTGGAGAAAGGATGGGGGGGGGGGGGCTGTTATCGATTCAATTTTCGCTTTTTGAATGTTTTGAAATATTTTGGTTCTTAGCAGCTAACTGGGTTATCAAAGGCAGGCCATGTCTCTCACTGTCTATGGTGAGAGGCATGTAAAAGAATCATTGCTGACTTCCGTAAAGAGTAGGCTGCAAAGCCGTCAGTGTGTTTCTGTCCCTTGCTAAAGGGTTGTATCAGGAAGGGCATCCGACGTAAAAACCTATGCCAAATCAAATGTGCAAATCAGATGATTTGCTGTGGTGACCTCTGAAGAAGGGGAAAGCCAAAAAGAAGAAGAAGAAGAAGAAGATGGGGGATTGTTAGGCTAAGTAAAGGTTTATACTTTCTGAGTACCTTTGTTAAACCACACAATCAATTATCTGTCTGTACCCCACTCATGTATTTTTATTTGTTTGTTTGTTTGTTTCTTTATCTGGACACATTGATGTGCTCCATCATTTGTACCCGAAAAGTCTCTCTAGTTATACATTAGGCTGGTCCATGAGACAGTGGTCGTCTTTAAACTTAATCAGAACTGACCTCTACAAGTTTACATTTGTTCTACTTAATGCAAGTAAAACCTGGTGCAAATTTAGGGCACACTGGAGCAAATTCAGAGGTCGCTCAGGGTCCTGCAATTCTGCACCATGTAACACTGCTATAGTGCACGAACATCCATCTCATGCAGCTTGTATCTTCTTGGAACAGGAATTCTTGCTGTGTATTGTGTTATGGCTGATGAAGTCTTGTGGAGTACAAACAATAAATACACCTAGTCAACTTTTGCAGACATGAAGTTCCCTAATCTGATACTTGAGTCAGATATCTGGCTCTGCCATTATATCAGGATCCCAGGTGAAACTGTACATGTATGTACACCAATAGTATTATTCATTCACTCATTCATTTTCTGAACCACATAATCCTAATCAGGGTCGCTGGAAGGCTGGCACCCATCTCAGTCGACTCTGGGCGAAGGTAGTGTCTGGACAGCTCGCCAGGCCATTACACGACCAACACTCACATAACCATTCACACTGACAACTGAGGGTGATCTGGAACAGCCAATTAACTTGCAGTGCATGTTTTTGGACTTTGGGAGGAAACCAGAGCACCTGAAGGAAATCCACACAAGCACAGGGAGAACATGCAAACGCCACACAGAAACGCCCGAGCTGGGAATCGAATTCAGGATCTTCTTGCTGTGAGTCAGACGTGGTAACCACTACGCGACCATGCCGCTCCACCAACAATATCATGTTGTGTTTTGTTGTCTAAAATTACGTAGCTTTTTCCTTACTGCATAATCATCAGCAAATCTCAAGAAAGGAGACAGTGAAGTGAAGATTTTTCTTTTTTAATTATGGTGAAAATGAGAAGTAGTGCTGACGTCTGGCTCATATCAAAGGGCACAGTCCGACTTCCACACACCCTTGGGGGAGTGTCCACACTATTTGAGAAGCACTGGCCTTGTGGGCGCTCACCACGAGCCTTTCCTCACTGGCATTCATAGCATGCACATGCACAAAATTATCCTCCTCCTCCTCTGTTACGCACCACCTCCTGCCTGCCCATGTGATATCGTCGCTGCAGTCGATGGTCGAAAGGGTTGGTTGACTTATTGTTTATTCTTGTTTTATTATTATTTATTATTATTTATTATTAATGTTAAAGTACATTTATTATTATTATGACATATTTATTGTTGTTACATGTTTATCTTTAACGTATTAGGTCAAATATATGTGTTTGTGTCAGGTTACATAAGTTTGGGAGGGGGTTGGAACAGATTAATTGGTTTTCTATTATTTCCTATGGGAAACAATTAACAATGAATTGAAACAATTAACGAACTTTTCGGCTTACAAGCTCGCCCTCGGAACGAATTGAATTCATAAGTCAAGGTACCGCTGTACATGCAATTCTGTTTTTTTTTGAATGTTAGTTTTAATGTTATCAATCTAAAATGCTTGACAAATGGCCCATATGCTAAACACATAAAAACAGAGTCTGCTTGTGCGACTTGAAATCCTACATTGAAATTCCTAAAATGTTGCACAACTGTTATTAGGCACATATAGAATAAAATTAAAATTGTGGAGGGCAAGGTCCTTAAAAGTTCATTTTTTGGACCACTCTATTATATGTGTTTCAAGTGTCTCATGCACTGGTTCATTAGGGACACGACTGCCCAAGCCCATCATGGCAGGCCACTCTCCTGGACGGTAGTGTCATTTCCAGGAGATCTGCATTACTGCAAGAATACATGGGGATTTATTTTTGGTATAGAAGGATAATATGATCAATTTCAGAGGAGCAAATTTAGGAATTTGGACACCCTCCTGAACCATAAGCAGCCTTGTGGTGAAGGACATCTACATGCCAATGATTGCCCCAGGTGGCTAGGATGCTTAATGAATGGGTTTATTATGTAACTTGGGTCAAAATAATGGATATATACCAGGGTCAATTGCAACACTTGAAACTTGAAATTCTACTCCAACAGGCACAAATACCTGTTGATGAGGATACGGTTTTTAAATGCATGTATGAAAAAGAAAGAATTTGGGTTTATTGCACCGCCTCAGTTATGAGGAACAAACTACAGCTATCACTTTGTACTGTGAGTCAGTGTAAATGTCTGAAATTGTAATAATTTGAATGTCAGTTGGCCTTCATGGTGAGATAATACAGCACATTCCCTGAAGGTCCTGGGTTTGTTCGGGGCTCAGTAAGCCATTTCCTTCCACTTTCCAACGAACTGCAACATTAGGTGATCTAAATTTCATCTAGGTAAGTGTGAGCTCAACCGACCTGCCCTGCAGTGGACTGATGAGCTTTTCAAGATGTACCCTGCCGTCAGCCGAGCCTCGCGACCCTGGAGAATTAAGCAGCGTATGGAATGTATGCAGATTTGTAGTTTATGCAGGTGGAATTGTCATTGGAATATTTTGTAATGAGAGATTTGAAACACCAATTTTATAGTGAGGGTTTTGTTACGTTAGGATCATAATGGGAAAATCAGAATGAAAGACTGAAATGCAAGTTTTAAAGTAGGACGTTTCATGTTTGAATTCGACTTTAAATTTAAATCGCGGAAAGGGAGACAAAAAAAAAAACGGACTTCAGTCACGGCAGTATTGAGATGTACGTCTGGCAGTAGCAGTCTTGGTAATTACCTGCAGAGCCATTTGATACTAGCTGTCAGCCAATTAATAAGATTGATTAATGATGCTTTTAAAGAATTGGAATTGACCAGTGTCTGTGCTCATGGGACCAATTAAACACAAAACAAAGTCTGTGCATATCTGGCTCAGCCGTTCATTCATTCATTCATTTTCTGAACCACTCAATACTAATTAGGGGTGCGGGAAGGCTGGTGGCCATCTCAGCTAACTTGGGGTGAAGGCAGAGTACACCCTGAACAGCTTGCCAGGCCATCGCAGGGCAGAAACACGCTGATGGCTAAGCAGCTTCTCTTGTTGAAAGTCAGCAATGGTTCTTTTACATGAACCTCCACCATAGACAGTGAAAGACATGGCCAACCATATGATCGGCAACCCAGCAGCTTACCACCAGGCCTAAACTGCCACTGGCTGAGCCATATATTTCAAAAATAAATAAAAAAACCTCCACAATTCCATCCTCAAACTTTTTACCCTAATGGAGAGAATACAGCCGACTACTTTATGTAGTGTGTGTTTATGCCTTGCTTGTTAATCTTGGATCGGTGGAAATGTAAGCGACGCTGTTATTCTGTGTAAGAAATGTGGGAATAAAGCACTGCTGGAATTTAATGAACTGCATTTACTTGTATTTGCTTCCATAGAGAGAAGAGGTAGTAGAAAGAATAGACAGGAGAATGAAGCGATAAACACACGCACAATCCATCAGCTTTAAATTTCCTTACCTCACACACACACACACACACACACACACACACACACACACACACCTGAACGCAATTGATGTCACTTTTATACTTTCCTTTTTTTTTTTTCTTTTTTTTTTTTTTGTTCAAAACATTTCAAACCCACTTGACACTCGAAAACACTTCAAAAATAAATATATAAATAAAACAGAAAAGAGGTGTATAAAGATTTCCTGGGAGAAAGTTTCAGGGTGGTAGTACCCCGCCTGGTGACACGTCTGTCCTCCGGTGATGCATCATTATGATAACTATCCAATTGCATGAAAGATTCCAGAAAAAAAAAAAAAAAAAAAAAAAAAAAAATATATATATATATATATATATATATATATATATATATATATATATATATATATATATATATATATATATATATATATATACACACACACACACACACACACACACACACACACACACACACACACACACACACACACACACAGTAGGCCCTTGACTATTCGCGGTTTTGCACTCACAGTCTGAGTATTCGTGGACTGCCAAGCAACTGACACGTCACTCAAATTCGGCCAATGGCTGTCCTCCTTCCTGCTGATTGGTTGAGATGATGTAACGCCCACTTTTCCTCATTTGCGAACAAGTTGTCAATGAGCCTCTTTTTTTGTGTGGGTTTTAATTACCAGTTAAGCTCTATGATGCCACTCAAACGCTGTGCATCTTCTCTGGCTAAGCGATAGAAAACGCTGGATTTCTCTTCTGAAGAAATAAAACTTTCTCCTGAAGAAATGACAGTTTCCTCTGAACTGTTATATGGAAGTCTTTTTCAATTATTATTCCAGTACAGTATCTAAGTTAATGTTTGTGCGTGAGATTTTATGTTCTGTAGCATGTTTAGCAAACAATACCAAAAGGATAAACTTTATTACGCTTCATGTCCTTTTACATTAAACTTGGAGTGATGTCTCCAAGATGGCGCTGCCTAGAGGCAACGTCGTGGAGTTCTCAGAGTCAAATTGTTTCTTTGTTCATTTTAATTTGTTTTATTTTTTTGTTCATGTTTTGCACGATGCTCATCTATGACCGGTTGACTCTACTACAGCTATGAGCAGCTTCAGCTTCAGGCAACTAAGCACGCAACAACTCCTATCGTGAGCTAATATGCTATGCAATGGTAATATGATACATGGGGTTTTACTTCCGAATGTAGAACTCACGGATTATCTTCATTCGTGGGAGGGGCCGGAACCGAATCCCCACGAATATCGAGGGCGCGCACACACTCACACACAAAAAACCCCAAAGTAAAATATTATTGGAGTTATTCCTTGACATATTATGAGCTTATTAATACGATTTTGTCTTTAAGAACATCAGCAATTGTAAAATCTGTATGAGTTAACCAGTAGCGTAATCTGTAAAATCCTGAGAACTGAGAGCTAGAGCAAAGACAATAATCATAAGCCGACTGCAGAAACAACACTAAAAGGCAATAAATCCACTTCTTTATTATCTGAAATGTGATACAGTATCGCTGTGGACAGAAGACTAAAAGAACCAGAAATCAATAAAGCTTACAGTGATTTACCTGCAAAACAACATTGAATTTTCACTTTTAGAATCCATCGAGTTTCACAGACGCATGATTTGCATTTTTGGTCTGTTTAGGCATCGAGTCAGTTTGCGCTTCTGCCATATCCATCCTGGATAAGCATTGGCTGTCAACACCCACAGCTCATTTATCAGCTTTCTGTTTGGACTCTTAATAGCTCCACTCTCAGGAGGCTTAAATGCCAGTGGACAAGATTTAATGCCACAGTGGCTCAGACCAAGACTGATTACAATGAGTGTAAATGGCTCTGTTGTTTTTAATCTCTCGGGGTATTTCTGTGTAAAATGCTTTTATTTTAAGGTCAATTTATGGAATAAAGAAAATAAAAACAGTTTTGGATTAATGTAAAGTCTTTTCATTTATCAGCTATACATATGAGCCATTGGGTGGGGCTGGTGGTGTTGTGCTTAGGGTGCTGGGCTCGTGATCAGGAGGTTGTGTGTTCAAATCCCAGATAGACCTCCACTGTGCTAAGACCTCAGGGTAAGGTCTTAACCACAAGTGTGTCTCTGTTCACCCAGAAGTATAAATGGGTACCAGTAAAAATCTACTGGGAAGGTAACCTGTGATGAACTAGCATCCCATCCAGTAGGAGTTGAACTCCTGGTAGCTTCTTGGTCTGAAAACCGGGGATAAGCACCGGCCTGATGAGCCACTAGGCTCAGGACGTAAAAAGCCCAGCAGACTACCTACCCAAAAATGAGCCATTATATCCAAGTTTCCCTCAAATACATTTTGTTTGTGCAATTCATCGTTTTCATCAATGTTTATACACGATTATCATATTAGCTTTATTACACCAAAGATATGATTATATATTTATATATGTGCATAACATCTGAATAACAAATGTTTTCCAAGGTAGAGAAGCACTGGGGGCATTTTGGGCATTAAATTCAATCATATTCGAGGCAATTAAAAAAGACAGACTTATTTTTAGCTTTTATTGCCTTCATCAAGAAGATGATGGTTTAATATTGGTTTATGTGTTTGTCAGCAGGTTTGTAGAAAAAGTTATGCGCAGACGTCCATGACATTCCATCAAAAACAGGAGATTAAGATTTTATTATTAATATTATTATCATTATTTTTATCTTTTTTTTTTTTTTTTTTTGAAAACGTCACAGTTTTCAAACCCAGTTTGTTTGAAAGTACAGTTGGCCCAGGAGGGCATGTTGTGTGATTTATTATTGTTTTCGAAAGGCTAAATGGATTTTCAAAAACATTCGAACACACAAGGAAAACGCAGTAAGATTTTAAAGATGATCAAGATGAAGGATCTACTTCCTGGATCCAGGAATTTTGCAACATATGGGGATTGCTGAGCTTGATGGGACCTTCTTTCTAAACAGTCTGCAAGATTCCAAATATAAAACAAGAAGCTTGTATCAAAAATAAAACTCTGAGGGTTTTAGTATTAAATAATCAAAAGCTACTTATTACTCATGGTATATTCTAAATATTATATTTTAAATAAAAGAAAAAATAAATCTCTCTTTCTGCTATTATTTTAAATTTGATTCAGTAACCTAACTGGCTTCACTCAGGAGGAGTATGATAATAGGAAATATATTCAGTTGTGGCGGGGTGAGTTTGAATGTCTTTAGCCTTGGTTTGTGTAAACGTTTAGCCTCAGCAGTACTTTTTGATGAATGCTGATGACATTTAAAATTCAGATGCTCCTCTGTCCTGTTCCCTGTCCCACAAAATTAATATAAATGTCAGATATAGTACAGGCTTTCAGTGCATTTTGGAAAAAGCAGTGATAAAATGAAAATGTCAACTCATCTACACAAACAGAAAAAAAGACGCTATAACAATGCAGAAGTAAAACCTCACTAAGAACCAGTTTACAATGTGGAAAAGACTATAATGGGCAACAAGGTGTTTTAAGACTCAGACTATACTGCAGTCTAAAGGCAAGTATTCCATGCGAGAATGGTGAGCAATAACCGTTCATGCTTGGTCTGAAGATACAACCTCAGAATGTGCCATCTCAGCCCACGTTGACTCACTCTCTGCATCCATGTATCTCCTTTGCCCACTATCTACCAAACTCAAGAAGACTTCTCACCTTCTTGGCTCTTAGATGTGCTGTGAATCAATCATAGACAACTACGAGCAGCAGAAAGAAAGCATCAGAAATCACATGTCAAAGTCTTCTTGCCACAATATCCTGTCCACGGTCTCATCTGATGTGACTTCTGTTAAGAAGCTTTTTACAAGAGAAACTCAACTTTGTTGGACAAGATCCATCCAAACTCCACATCTTTTCACCTTTACTCAACCCACCAGCCTTCATGCCCCAACCTCCTAAAATTTTAATGATTTTAGCAACTTCTTTGATGGGAAGATTAAACAAATCAGTAAGACTGCAACAGTTTTCCAATCTTATAACCACGTCCCTGCAAGCCATCACCACCTTTAACTCCCACCTGCTGCTCACTGGATCTAATTCCATTCACACTACTCCAAGTCATCTCTCAAGGCCTATCATTTAACACCACTAATATTCATTCATTCATTCATTTTAGGAACCGCTTAATCCTAATCAGGGTCACGGGGAGGTTGGCACCCATCTGAGCCGACTCGAGGTGAAGGCAGAGGACACCCTGGACAGCTCACCAGGCCATCACAGGGCAGAAACATGCTGACGGCTATGTAGCTACCCTTGTTGAAAGTCAACAATGTTTTCGTTTTTTTTTACATGAACCTCTCTCCACAGACAGTGAGAGACATGGCCGGCCTTTGATAACCCAGTTAGCTTAGCTGCACACTGGTGGGGTGGGGGGTGGGGGGTGGAACAACCTGTTCGAAGTGGGGCTTGAACCGCTCACCTTGGGATCAGTGATCCAGTACCTTTACCATCAGGCCACCACGAAAACTTATAAACAATTGTCTTTCTACCACATTCAGAACAACCTCCAAGACCCTAATCAATCTGTCTTCAAAGCAGCACACCCCAAACAGCTTGTGCTTCTGGCTCTCACAGAGAAGCTACAAGCAGCAAGATCAGCCAATATGTCATTAGTTATCATCCTCCATGACATTTCAGGAGCATTCAACAAGGTCTCCCACATCTTGTCCATCCTCGGGTGCCGTCTTGGAATTTATGGTTCAGTGTGGTTGTCCGTTGCCTGAAAGGTTGCTCATATCAGGTTCTATGAAGGGGATCCACGTCTGGACCATACAGATTCTCCACTGAGTTCCCCAGATACCCTGTACTTGGTCTATTTCTTGGTGGTTTTATATGGGTTCTCATATCGCTGCAACAGATGACACTTAACATATCCTTTTTTTTTTTTTTTTTTTTTTTTTTTAGACTAAAAACATACTTCTATCCGGATCTCTACATATGTGGCAAATCCTAGAAAGACTGAGCAACTGTTCATTGTCGCTGACACATCCCCATATCATTATCTTGTACAGTGGTACCTCGGTCCTCGACCACAATTCGTTCCAGACGGCTGGTTGAATTACGATTTGGTCGAATTCCGGATCTATTTTTTCCATTACAAATAATGTAAATGGTCTTAATCCATTCCATTATCTGAACAGAAGTTAACGATACTGTAACTCATATCATAAGTCCACAAATTCAGCGAAAAATTATTGAATACAGTACACTAAAATAAAAACCACAGTACAGTCAAAGCATAAGAACAATAAAGATAGGAATGTTTACCTTTGTGGTGGTGAGCAGTTGGCATACGTAAATGTTGGAGAGGGAGAGAGGAGGAGGATCCCCTTCCATAACAGCTTCAGGTGAATCAGCCAAAGGTGTTTTTTCTGTTGCCACTCACTTTGGTGTAGATGACTCTTCTTAGGACGTCCTTTTCTTTTCTTGAAGAAAATTTCTAACATGGCTTGTTTCTGTCTTCTTTTCAAAACCTTATGGAAGTGGCTCATGACCTCATTGTTAAAGATGTTCACAGCGCTGCTAGCTTTGGCTTTATTAGGGTGATACAGCTCAACTTCCAGACTTCCAGAAAGCATGCATTCTGATTTATTTTCAAAACCTTATGGAAGTGGCTCAGGACCTCATCGTTAAAGGTGTTCACAGCGCTGCTAGCTTTAGCTTTATCAGTGATACAGCTCAACAACTTCAGGACTTCCGGAGAGCGTGCATTTCCTCTCCCTCTCAGTCTTGTTTTTTCTCTCTTTTTTTTTTTTGTTCATTCTCATTTTTTTTTTCTCGCGCTTTTTTCACATTCAACTTCCGGATTTTGGACAACTTCCGAGACCAAAAAATCCCGGATTTTTTGGTCGAATTCCGATTTGTTCGACCTCTAAAACGTTCGAGTACCGAGGTTCTACTGTATTTATACTGGAAATGATTGGAATGATTGGAATGGTTCCTTACATTCAAATACTTGTTCATTCTCTTGTCATCTTAAGATCAGACTACTGCAAGTCACTGCTGGCAAGTCTGCCTTTGAGCACTATTCGACCTCTTCAACTGATCCAGAATGCAGCGGCATGGCTTGTTTTCAACCTTCCCAACTTGTGTCACACCTCTCCACTGCTTTGCTCTTTTGATTAGCTTCCTGTAGCCACTTGCATTGGATCCAAAACCCTGATGGTACCGTACAATATGGACTGGCACCCTACTACCTCAAAGCATTTCTCACACCCTACACTGCACCGCGTTCTCTTCAATCCTCTCAGACTTTTTGCCTGATGATATACTGTGTACTAGTGAACCTCTATCAGAATGTATTTACTGAAGTTAAACATAGTGAAGTTAAAGCACTTTTGTAAGTCATGCTGGATAATGGAACCTGCCAAATGCTGGAAATGTGAATCAACAAGCAGAAAATATTTGCACAATCGGCAGAGGTCTCCATGCAGTAAGCCACACCATGTCTTCCCTTGCACCATAAGCCATCTTGTTTCTCAAAGTAACTAATCAGCCTGGTGTTACCTAGATTGCAACATCATGACCCACAGATATTTTGGCAGGAGAAGAAGATAGACAAGTGGTAGAAGACTTGTCACCAACACTACCTGCTCTCTGTGATGCGCACCTTAGTAGAAAGTCATGACTTCTCATCTCCTGTAAGCATTCTGCAAGTGCATTGGGAGTTTGCAGAGTTGAAAGTCAGTGTTCTCCTACATCACAGATCCTATTACTGCATCTTAGACCTTTTTTTCATCAAGAAGAAAAAAGGAGGGGCTCCAGACCATGTATTGACTTTCCTGAACGTAAAGTATCCGTATCCTTGGTGAACGGCCCCATCACCCCTGAAACAGCTCTATTTGACAAAAGTTCTCTGAGATTGATCTGGATAGTGTACAGGTATATAATCTACTACATATTTGCTAAGGACACAAGTGAAATATTACATTTACCTCCACCATAGGTTGTTCTGATTCCTGCATAATGTCACATGAGTTATCGTGAACTAAAATAATTTTGCAATGCCTCTTTAATAATGTGTTGAGAGACATTAACAGCATCATCTAACTTCTAGACCACAGCACCTGTTCACACTCAGTCACTCAAATATCAGTTTGCTGAGCTGCTTAATCCTATTTTGGGAACACAGATGCTAAACCCTTTCACAGGCAAAACTAGGCGCAGGCAAGGGATAGCCTGAACAGCTCACACACAAACATACAGGGCAAACATACACACAACCATTCACAATCACATCCACACCAACGGACAATTTGGACCAGCAAGTTACCTTACCTGAATTTTGTGGGAGGAAACCGAAGAACCTGGAGAAAACCCATGCACACACAGAGAGGACATGAAAACTCCATCTGGAAATCTGGGACTCTAATCAAAGTCTTTGTTGACGTGAAGCAGACATGCTAACCACAATACCTCTGGGCCACCCCCTGTTCATACTCATCATTATATAATATGTAAAATCAACACATAACTATTCTAAGTTTAATTGTTTGGTTTCATTGTTGTTCACAAATTATACACTCGTTTATGGAACAGTGATTCCTAAGCCTTCAGTTACTTCAGTTCTGTTTAATTTAAGAGTGGAGGTCACTGAGGTTGTCAAAAAGCTCCTCGGTGGTCGAGCTCCGGGGTTGGACGAGATCCGCCTGGAATATCTCAGGGCTCTGGATGTTGCAGGACTGTCTTGGTTGACACGTCTCTGCAACATCGCGTGGTCATCAGGGGCTGTACCTCTGGATTGGCAAACTGGGGTGGTGGTCCAAATTTTTAAGAAGGGGGACCGGAGGGTGTGTTCCAATTATCGGGCAATGACACTCCTCAGCCTACCTGGGAAAGTCTATGCAGGGATACTAGAGAGGAGGATCCGACCCATAGTCGAACCTCGGATTCAGGAGGAACAATGTGGTTTTCGTCCTGGCCGCAGCACTCTTGACCAACTCTATACGCTCCACAGGATTCTGGAGGGGGCATGGGGGTTTGCCCAATCTGTCCACATGTGCTTTGTGTTTTTGGAGAAGGCTTTCGACCGTGTCCCTCGAACGATCTTGTGGGGCGTGCTCCGAGAGTACGGCGTTCCGGATCCGTTGCTACGAGCTATTCGGTCGCTGTGTCACCGGAGCCAGAGTTTGGTCCGTATTGGTAACAGCAGGTCGGATTCATTTCCAGTGGGAGTCGGAGTCCACCAAGGCTGTCCTTTGTCACTGATTTGGTTTATAATTTTTATGGACAGAATTTCTAGGCGCAGTCGAGGCGATGAGGGGTTCTGGTTTGGTGGCCATCGGATATCATCTCTGCTTTTTGCGGATGATGTTGTCCTTTTGGCTTCATCAACTCGGGCCCGCCAGCTGTCATTGGAGCGATTCGCAGCTGAGTGCGAAGCAGCCGCGATGAATATCAGTATCTCCAAGTCCGAGTCCATGGTTCTCAGTTGGACACTGGTGGAATGCACCCTCCGGGTTGGGAATGAGGTCCTGCCTCAAGTGGAGGAGTTTAAGTATCTTGGAGTCTTGTTTACGAGTGAGGGAAGGATGTAGCGAGAGATCGACAGACGGATCGCTGCAGCCTCTGCTGTTAAGCGGTGCCTGTACCGGTCCGTCGTGGTGAAGAAGGAGCTGAACCGCAAGGCAAAGCTCTCAATTTACCAGTCGATCTACGTTCCAACCCTCACCTATGGTCACAAGCTTTGGGTAATGACCGAAAGAACAAGATCACGGATACAAGCGGCTGAAATGAGCTTCCTTCGCCGGGTGGCTGGGTTCTCCCTAAGAGATAAGGTGAGAAGCTCCGCCATCCGGGGAGAGCTCGGAGTAGATCCGCTGCTCCTCCGCATTGAGAGGGGCCAGTTGAGGTGGCTCGGGCATCTGGTCAGAATGCCCCCCGGACGACTCCCTGGTGTGGTGTTTCATGTCCAACTGGGAAGAGATCCCGGGGTCGACCTAGAACACGCTGGAGGGACATTGTCTCTCGGCTTGTCTGGGACCGCCTCGGTGTCCCCCCGGGAGAGTTGGAGGAATTGGCTCGGGAGAGGGACGTCTGGACCTCTTTGCTGAGGTTGCTGCCCCCGCGACCCGACCCTGGACTAAGCGGAAGAAGATGATGATGATAGTAATAATAATAATAATAATAATAATACTAATAATAATAATAATAATAATAATAATAATAATAATAATAATAATAATAACACTCACAAATTCATGAACAACACAATCTTGTGCACTCAAGGTCATCTCACGGCTGACTGAGGAAAATGGGACCAAGCTGTGTTGCATCAGACAACGCCACAACAAGTATGGAACACTTGAGCGGCACTGAGTACAATGCTATAGTAGTTATCATTTTTGAAATAGAACCATATGGTCCTGCTGGCGATAAAGGGTTAATCTTAGCCTACATCTGACAAGGATATTCAGTAGCTAATTGGTGTATCAGAATTATTTTTCTGAAATTGTGAGCAGACTGTCATGATAAAGATATTTAAGAATCTGCCAAGCTAGAACAAAAGAAAGACATGAAGATTGAAGAATAAAAAGCAGTATTTCACAGTTAGTCAAGTGACATTGAGAAAAAGACTACAGTGATATTTCTGTGCTACACAGCCTTTTTATGACTCAGCAATGTAATCAACGATAAAGAACTATCCAGAAACTTTTTTTTTTTTTTTTTTTTTTTTTTAAGGGTAACGCTTCACGTCAATATTTTTTAAAGCCTGTTATTAAATTCCAAATGCAGGATTTCATGTGGTAATATATCCAATTGTGACACAAGTGGCTTCTTTATATTGATGTTTCATAAAAATAAGAAAAAAATCAACCAGAATCTCTCCTTCACTGGCTGTAGAAATTGTCAGTGGAACAAATGCTGCACTTCGTATGACTCCTGGAGAACCATTGTGACCTCACAAAGTCCAAGTTGTTACATGTTTTGTCAAAAAGGAAAAAATAAATAAATAAATAAATAAAACTGAGATCAATGTGTTTTTATGATTGTGTTGACTTGCTCAACATGCCTGGGGGGATTAAAATGGGTGATGACTCCAGTTCTGTCTAAGCCCTGGCTTATTGTTGAAGTTTGCAGCTGGAAAAAACACAGAACATTCTCGCTCGTGTAGCATGGTGATAGGTGGTTTGCAGCTTTACAAATAGAATCAATGTTGATAAATTTTGCTATAGTGTAATAAAGTGTGTTCAAACACAGAAAGAAAACAGTAAGTTATTTCCTAATATTGTATGTTAGGCATCATCAAGCCCAAAGTAGAATGTTTTCAGTCCCATGGAGAGTTCCGTCAACCAAGAAACACGCACCTGAGGCAAAGCTTGATTCAGTCAAAAACAGCTGGAAGCTGATTGCCCTCACTCTTCGCAGCTGGATGTGGCTCAGAGGATTAATTTATTTTATTTTTCAGAGAGTTTCAAAAAGGTTTTTTTTTTATTTTTTATTTTTTTTCTTTTGCCTTAGAAAACCCTCCCTGAGTTACTCCCACTCTAGTACACTACAGATTCTCTCAAGACATGGTGGGATCCTGATTTCATTGGCGCATCGAGCTGTCAAAACTGGGAACCAAAACTCTTAAAAATTTCATGCTTCAACTTTCCTGCACTCACTCAGATTCAATTATAAACAACACCATGTTTTAACAGACAGCTCAGACAGGGAAGTGGGTAAAATCTTACATCTGGTTGGGCCTGGGTCAGATCAAACTTGCAGTTTAAATCAGAGTTAAGGAAGCTTTCCAGATGTAAATGATGCATCCTCTCTCAAAAGTAAACAGATATTAGCAATTGTAAGTTCATGTATGTGGAAGGCGCGGATGTTTTTCGCTGAGTGTCACACTGTCTGACACAAAATATGTAGTTGGAAAAACAAATATTCATCAAGTGCATGTCATTATTATTATCAGGATATTCATTAAGTTTTAGAGTAGAAGGAGGATATTGATAATTATGGGGTGGAAATTGTTTGAGGCAAGCATGGGGATGGGGGTGTCCACTCCCACAGGGGGGTCTGGGGGGGGGCACCCCCAGAAAAAAATTAAAATTCATGTGCTCTGTGGTGCATTCTGGGCCCATATTTATGAGTAAATCAGACAATCTAGAAGCAAATAACACTAAAAGTTTATATTATTAAAAATAGCATTTGTTACAAGAATAGTAGACTTACTTTCATTTAAGAAGATTAGGCTAGCAGTTTGATTCACAAATGTTCTATACTGTATTAGTATAGAACATTTGTGAATCAAACTGCTACCCTAATCTGTCAAAACTGTTTATGTAATATAATTTTAGGATTAATAAAATTAGGCTATTAGAATAAGATTAGGCTAGTTTAGTCGGGGGCTAGTTTTCACTATTATCGCTCAGTGCAATCAAGAAATAATTTGTGTTCGGACATAATAAAAAAATAAACTTTTTTACCTATTTCATGAAATACGGATGTTTCCGAAACAGTGGACTCATCTGCCTTGAGTCGCTTCCACAACATATTTAATGTTGGTTGTTTAGATCGACTTCCCTTTGGACCCATGCTTGTCGGTACGACTCACATTAGTTTGGACTATAATTTTATTTTACCCGTCACGATCTAAATCTACACGGAAGCCTGAGGGGAGCACAGGCAAATGGCGGCAAGTATATAAAAAGCGCCGCGCTTTTGAATGAGGTAGCATAGTGCAATATGGGATATCGGAAGTGAACCGATTGAGAAATTATCAAAACAAGTGATCATGTTGTCAAGTACATAGCTTACCAAAGCCGAGAAAATGTTTTTATTCAAGATTATTATTATCTTATTAAATAATATTATTTACTATTGTAAAATATAACCGGTGCTAGGCTAATAGTAGTCGGCACTTCCGCCGGCCACTGGCACTTAATGAAAAGTATTATTATTATTATTATTATTATTATTATTATATTTTTATTATTATTACAACAATCCCCCGCCACGTCGCGTTTACTACTTTGCACCCTTGCAATATTGCGGATTTCTAATAGGGAAATGAAAAAAATTAAAGATTACAGTACAATATTCAAAATTCACGTGCACTACATTCAACTACGCTACCCAACATGCTCTGTTCTCCTGCTTGAGTGTTCTCTGATTGGCTGTGAATCCAGCAAGCTGATTGGTCGAGATTATATTTCTCAGCATCCAACACATGGGGCTTCCTGTCTTTGTGCTTGAGCCACATTGTTAGTTCGTCTACGCTACGTATCTGCAGTTCTCCAGCCAAGCGTCTAAGTTTTTCTCTCTTTGTGCTCCTAAGTACTGTTGTATATGCTAAGGCCTTGAAAATGGCCCCAAAACGCCCAGGAAGTGTTATGGTTTGCGCTAGTTGGTGGCGTTTATCTCTCTCTCTCTCTCGCTCTCTGCATGTGCTGGTGAGGGGCGTGGTTGTTACCCGCAGGCGAAATCCATAGAGCGCACCTGAATTCACTTAGCCATCAACGCGCTAGAGGAGCTCCGTACTCGACACTGTTTTTCCCTAACCACTATGGTGAACACAATTTTTTTCCCACACCTCAGTGCTTCTCCTGAGCTCAATAAAAGTCTTTGGTTCATCGTACTTGGTCTCCTGCATTTTCAGGTCCGACTGATATGTTCTCGGCGTCATGGGAAGATCATCTAGTGAACCAAAAAAGAAAAAGAAAATGATGACAGTTAGTGAGAAAGTTAAGCTTCTAGATTTCTTAAAAGAAGGGTGAAGGTTTGCGTCTGTGGCTCGCCATTATGTCATTAACGAGTCGACTGTGCACTACATTAAGAAGTAGGAAGAGAAAATATGCATATCAGTCGGAAATGGTTGAAATGCTCAAATGGTTGCTAATTTCTTATATACTGTAAACAAAGCTTTATCACCCTGAGTTTCAGTCCAAGTTTCATAAAATAGTGTCTTAGTGTTTCATAAAAGTAATGAAGAAGTTTTCTAATATATCTTTTAATAATATATCTGTTTAATAATAATATTATCTTTTGATATAACTATTGTAATCAGCATAATATGAGGAAAAGTGCTGTAAATAACAATTGTGATACATAATTGTGTCACTTTCTATTGCACAAACCATTGCAAAATGCCATCCGGGGACTTCACAGCAGGAGGTGGACGAGGCTATTGGGAGCATCCTAAAACATGAACCACAAAAAGAAGGTGGTTCCCGTTATAAGGTAATTTCAGTCCATAATATTATTTTGACCGTAGATGATTTATTTGTTAACCATGGGCAGTCTGCCTGCTTCTTATTACACTTTTGTTCATGTTTAAGCAGTACACACTCCCCGACTTACGTTCATCTGTTTTACGTTTATTTCGATTTTATATATATTTTTTTTAAGTCAAATTTTGAGTTTAGACGTACCTACGTAGTACGCTGACGTAATGACATAATGCTTCATCCATTGTTTACAAACCATAGACTGAACGTGCCCCTCCTTTTTCCCAGTTCAGTTTTCTGGTTGGTCAGAAGCCTACTAGCATGGGTGCAAGTCTCATACACAGAGATGAATTAACTATCTGCTCAGATCGGCGCGATCTACCATGCATACTCAGTTAAGTAAAGAGAGTTGGAAAATGAATGAAAACCCAAATCCAGGAAAGAGAACTCTCCGCTCCGTGATTCACATCAGTGCAGGCTGTGTTGTAAAGGAGTTCAACAGCACCCTTGTGCACTTGAAAGACCGAAAGTCCATATAACCCACAGCAAGTACAGTACTTTTGCAAGTACACTACTTTCGGTATTGAGCGCCTCACATATTGTAAGCATTGACTGGCTGTTTTAAGCTTCATGTAAAGTGACTCGGTGTAAATAAGTGACTTATTTTGAATTAATGTTGATATTATTTGACATATTTGATATTATTTTGCAATGTTATGTTTATAATAATAGGGGTGTTTTTTTAGATACGGTAATGGTATTTATGGATGTATAGTACAGTATGAGCATCATAAGTCACAGGTCACATGTCGTATGTCACTGTAACAACTTACGTTCACTTTCACCTTACGTTCGGCCGTCCGGAATTAATTAAAAACGTAAGTCGGGGAGCGTCTGTACAGTATTATTGTCCTGATTGTATTGCTCCATTTCTGTATTGCCGCAAACTTGCATTATAATAATACTGTTAATTAACATTAAAAATAAATAAAATGTGAGCTACTTCGCACTTGACCTGCTTTTGAGGTTTTTTTTTTTGTTTGTTTGTTTTTTTTTGTTTTTTTTTTTTAAGTATAAAATTGTTTTAGGCTCAAGGAAAAGTTAACTTCCACATCTGCTATATTTTTTACTTTTTTTTTTTTTTTTCTTTTCTTTTCCAGGTGAACTCCAGGACTGCAGAAAGTGCTAAGGATGGCACCTTAGATGATGACGAGGACTCCATTTTTTAAATCTACTGTAAATTTTGTAAGGGGTATAGGCTGGGGCTACCCAAGCCCAGATGCCTCGATTGTATGTTCTGGGTGAATAAAGCATTTATTAATGTTACTACTACACATGTTCGCTACATTCTTCACAATGTTTTTGCCAAGTTCTTGATGACATTACCTGCAATGTTGCAGCAACGTTTTTGCCATGTTCACCACAACGTCGTTTGTAACGTTGCAGTGACATTTTTGCGAGTCTACAAAGTTACATCATCGCAACGTTTCATTACAACGTTGTTGCTTACTTTTGTGTGGCGTTGTAGGGACATTGTTACAATGTAGCCGTGTTAGCTGGGTATATAGGTGGGTGGGTGCCCTCAAAAAGTAGCAGAAGTCATTTTGCGGTTTTTCGCATATCGCGGAGAGGGCTGGTCCTCATTAATCATGAAATCAGGGGATTACTGTATTATTATTATTATTATTATCACATTATGTACCCATAATGCACTGAACCACTTTCATAAGTTTCTTTTGGCAAATCTATTTTTTTAACATGAAAAGGTTCAAAGCCCCATGAAGAACCTGTACCCAAAACACGCACTTACACACGCACGCACGCACGCACGCACGCACGCACGCACGCACGCACGCACGCACGCACGCACGCACACACACACACACACACACACACACACACACACACACACACACACACACATTTACACCCAAGGGTAATTTGGAATAGCCTAACATGCATGCCGTTGTACTGTGGGGAAAAAAAAAATACCTTGAGGAAACACACAGAAGCATGAGGAGAATATGCAAATGTCAGAAAGAAATGCCCTCAAAAAACCGAACATGTGGATCAAACTCAGGACCATTGATTCCTTTTGCCAAGAAGTGTGCTTTATATTTAGATTCACATTTATGACATTTTGGCAGACAAGTGCAATAAATGCACTTCAGAACTACAATAATTCTTCATATCATATGTGAAGTCATACCTAGTCTTGCTCTTTCAAAAAGTTAAAGGTTCAGAACATGATTACTTTAGAGTTTTGTAATATTACAGCTAAAACACTGTGCTTTGTCCATATGTCATGCAGACGAGTTGTGACCTTTAAAGCGCATCACATTTCTAGCCTTTTCTGTGAAGGACTGTGAAATCTATTCCTATAAATCAACTCATGAATCAAAAACAAACTCTTCACTTGTCTGGTCCCTGATGAAAAAAAAAAAAAAGTAATTCTGTGCTTCCAATCTATACAAACGCAACAGCCCAAGTGTTTGAGTGTGGATGAGACTCAGGAGCAAAAAGTTGACAAAAAGTGCGAATCCCCCCCTGAAAAACTTGGACATCAATATTAATAATCAATACACAGGCTTTAGTCGTGTCAGAAATATTTTCTTTAAATTCTGTGTAGACTTTCAGAAACACTTGACATTTCCTTGAATTTGACTCCAAAAGCTCCATAACACCACAATTGATTCACTGTGTTTTTTGGTTTCTTCTATTTTTATTATTTATTTATTTTTTTTTTACATTTTTTGGGTTTTTCTTGTTTGTTTGTTTGTTTGTTTGTTTTTTTCCATGTGAACTGTGAAACTCAGGCATGAGATCAGAATTTGAAGAAATAGTCTGAAAGAAATTGTCGAAGACAAATGAGATGATCCCCTTTGGCATGTTGCCTATGTATAACTCAATAATAAACTATAAATAATATACATAATAAAATATAAAAGAAGCACTGTACAATATTTATAAACTCTATATGTAAAACTAATTTTCCCTCAATCAGAAGAAAATATTAATTTATTCATAATTATTTGTATGAAATAATCCAATACACAATTAATTGTCATCGAGTTCATATGATTGGAAACAGTAACAAAACAGCTACAAAAAGTAATTTACTTTAGTTTACTTTATATACAAAATATAATTTGTCCTCACGGCTAGCAGACATATCCGGTACAATGGCTAAAATAAACCTGCCTGAATTTATTCCTGATCCCTTTATCAATTTCTGACTTGTTCGTCATTCACCTCGAGTACTTTCATTTTGCTGATGTCATGCTGTGTTGTTGTTTTTTAGAAGTCCCTTGTGGCCGACGATGACGTGGAAGGCATTGTCCGATGCCGGTGACGATGGTGTGAGAACAGCCCAGAATTGGAGATGAAGCTTCTTGCGCAGACGTCACATGCAGAGGCCACCTCATTCGTCATTGTTGGCTGGCTCATTTGTGCCCTCTTGTCTGTCCAGGCTTTTACATTTATTTCTCAGATTGCATCTGCAGCACCACCCACAACTGTTCTCCACGCTTTCCTGTCTTCAACAGCTTGTCTCCAGTTGGTGAATTCGTCAATGCCCAAGGCACTTCTTGAATGTTGGAGCTCAAGACTTTCTGGTGCCTTGTCGCAGTTCACCATACAGTACAGCCTTCAGAAGCCTGTTTTCTGACATGCGCACGACGTGCCCAGTCCACCTTAGCTGGGAGGTGGTAATCAGCTCCTTTATGCTGGAATGTCAGCTCTTCTCAGGATCTCGAAGTTTGATACATGATCTTTTCAAAAGATGTTCATGAGCTGACAAAGGTGTCTTTGCTGGAAGGTGTCCAATCGCTTCAAATGATGTCTATAGAGAGTCCAGGTCTCACATCCATACTGGAGCGTTGGAAGCACAATCACTCTGCAGGCCTTAATCTTGGTCTTCAGGCAAATGTCCTTCTGGTCCCAAAGTCGGTTTCGGAGTTTTCCAAAAGCCGTTGCAGCAGCTTAAGTTCTTCTTGCAATCTCAGGGTCGACAGTTCCATTGTTAGATATGGTACTACCCAGGTACGTAAACTTTTTAACTTCCGCAAGCGGTCCGCCGTCAAGTAGCACCTCCCTGGGGATCACTGCGTTGATATGAGTGTCCTGAATCAGTAATTCGGTCTTCTTGCAGTTGAGAGTTAGTCCGAATCTCTTAGAGGCATCAGCGAATACAGTCACCAGGCTTTGCATTGCTTACAGATTGTGCGTCACAAGTGCCGAGTCGTCTGCGAAGAGGAGCTCTCGGATAAGTACGTCGCGCCTCTTGCTTTTTGCTTGTAGACATCTGAGGTTAAATAGATTGCCATCACTTCTTGTTCGTACGTATAAATCTCTGAATTCTTCTGGCATGCTTTGTAGAACTGCGGCTAGGAAGATCATGAAGAGTGCTGGGGCGAGAACACAGCCCTGCTTCACACCATGCCCAACGTTGAACGAGTCCGAGCTTTCATTGACACACAGAATGCGGGCAGTCATACCACTATGAAAGCTGCGCACAACGTTGAGAAATTTCTCTGGACACCTGTAACGAGCAAGAAGTTTCCATAGAATCCCTCTGTCCACTGTGTCAAATGCCTTGCTGAAATCCACAAAAGTGACAATTAGAGGCTGCCACTGTTACGTTGACTTTTCCTGTAGCTGTCTGAGTGCAAATATCATGTCTTGTGCGGATCGGTTGGCTCTGAATCTGCACTGATTCTCAAGAAGGATGGCTTCTGCAAGAGACTGGAGTCAGTTCAGCAGAATTTTGGCCAGACTCTTTACCACTGTGGACAGCAATGAGATTCCTCTGTATTTTCCGCAGTCTGTACGCTCGCCCTTTCTTTTTAGATTGTGACAATGATAGCGTCCTTGAAGTCTTGGAGCACTCCTTCACTTAAGGACCAGATGTTGTGGAACATTTGAAGCAGCTGGTGCCTTAGAGCTGTTCCTCCTTACTTCCAGACTTCAGCTGGTATGTCATCTGGGCCTGCAGCTTTTCCGTTTCTCATCTTCCTGATGGCTAATTCCAGCTCTTCTGCAGACGGTGGTCCACCCATGACATGCCTGACAGGCAGCTGCGGTATTTCACCAGCATTGTCATCGGCGCTGGCCTATGGATTCAGCAGACGCTCAAAGTGTTCCCTCCATCTCTCTATTATGTTGTTCTTCTGCGTATGAAGCACTGCACTGCTCATGCTCTTCACAGGTTCGAGGCAGAAACCCTATGACCCATTCACTAATTTCAGAGATCCAAAGAACGCTTTGGAGTTGTTTTTTCATCTGCTAGTCACTGGATTTTGCTTGCCTTCATCATCCACCAGTTCCTTCTGTTGAAGTTTTGCTCTTGCCACCTTGTATTGGTTTTTCAAAGCTCTTGTGCCATGGTTACCAAGAGTCCGCTGAAACAGAGCATTTTTCCTGGCAATGAGAGCTGTGATTTCTTTGTCAGATGCATTTAACCAGTGTGCGTGTCTCCTGCTGGGTTTGCCAAAGACCTCCGCGGAAGTGCTGTAGACTGTGTCTTTCAAGGCCTTCCACTGTTCCTCTACGGTACCGATTGCCATGGGCGGAAGTTACCGGTGATCTTGGAGTCCAGCTTGTCTCTTTCAGCATCGCTTGTTCGCTTAGCGACATTCAACTTGCTTGGAGGTTTTGACCCTCGCTTTTTGTGTTGTGGCTTCAGCTTGATACTGCACTTCGTGCGGCTCATATAGTGATCAGTGTCGCATTCAGCTCCACGCTGGTGCTATGGAAGTCTTTCAGATTGTCTCTCTTTGTGATAAGGTAGTACAGCAGAGCCGGATGTTTCAATCACGGGTGCTTCCATGTGTTGTACCATTTGTCTGGAAGTTCGAAGAAGGTGTTAGTGATCACCAGTTCATGCTCAACACTTGAGTAGGAGCATTTCGCCATTGGAGTTCATTTGGCCCCTTCCAAACTTGCCGAGACATTGCATCCATGTGCTGTGGTCACTTCCGACCCTTGCATTAAAGTCACCGAGAATAATGACTTTGTCATCTAGAGGGATTTCCGCAAGTAGTCTATCCAGTAAAAGATAGAGCAGTTCTTTTGTCTCATTGTCGTTGGTCATAGTTGGCACGTAGGCGGAGATCATCCTCAGATACCTCTGTTTACCACTATGAATGTGCAGAGATATTAACCAATTCCATATTCTAGTTAGTAGAGACTCCAGCTGCCGAACCAAGTTGTATGAATTTGTGAAAGGAACTCCTGCTTCTCTCCGTATGCCCTTCAGCTTCCCAGACCAGAACAATGTGTGAATATTCTCCTTCAGTTGTCTGACATCAGAAAATCTGGTATCTGGCACTGCAGCAATGTCGACCTTGTAGCAAGCTAGTTCTTTAGATATGAGTGCAGTTCTTCTTTCTGGTCGCGTACCATCATTGTCAACTAGAGTTCTGACGTTCCATGAAACCAATATCAGTTCAGTATTCCTTTTTTCTTTGTTTTCACACTGTTGTAGTGGATTCCTGCTGACCGCGGTTTGCCAGCCAGGAACTGTTGAGACGAGCAATTTTTAGTCCAGCTTTGCTAGGACCCTCCCCGGATTGGAGCAGGCAGTGCATCCATAAAAAAGGCTGCCTGGTTGTCGAGGCAGCTGCCTTGCAATGCTGCTGTTTGTCAGCGAAAGCACCACCATCACACCTCGACCGCCTATGTGCAGAGATCACGTTACGGCTTCCAGTTCATCAAACCTGCCGGTTCGCCTTCACTCCATCGCCATAGGACTTCGCCCAAATACCCTCCATAGCTTGGGCAAATGATAGGAACTAGCACCCTCTCCATTGGTAGCGGAAGCACAGAAGCAAGGTAAGATCAAGACAGTCTGTGCGGAACAGCCAATCGCATCTGATGACCAGTGCCGGAACAGTCAAGTACAGCATCGCCCTTGTTGACTGGGTCGGCACTGCAGTGTTGGATTCTGAACCGCACTTCGTCTGGACCTTCACCAAAGACCTCTTTGCCTTGCGTGACCCTACCAGGAATATTATGTCCCCGACAACATAGTTCCTAGGATCATTATGTCACGCAAACCCCTCCACCATGATAAGCTGGCGATTCAAGGAGGATGTCACAATGTGAGAATGAAACAAAGTGTCAAGTGACAGAAACAGGACGTCGATTGTTTATGGTAGTTTAGCATTGAAGTGATAGTGCATGTGTCATGAACCACACTTTGGTCAAGTGTGTATCGTAAAACAAATAAAAACAAAGTATCACAAATTTTGTCATTTTTAAAAAGCAAGATCCCGACTGAAAACAGATACAGACACGACTCGGCGTGGAGCGCGAGCAACACCCCAAAACACACCTGGAATTTCCACAATGGATTTGCAATAATCTAAAAAAAAAAAAAAAAAAAAAAAATTTTTTTGAAGAAAAAACACACATGATTCTGCCAGAAGATGGAAAAATCTCATGGCTGGAAACCTGTACAGTTTTCCCTGCATGTTTAAGATTCTTTAGGCCTCTTTTTCCTCTATTGTAATTTAATATGTTAGTAATAACAATGTATTCAGCATCTTTCAATAAAAAAACATAGTTAGCATGCTTTCAAGATTTTTTAAGGAACTAACCAAAATGTACCATTTAAACACCAGAGGCATGATGTTGACTCTGCATTGCTGACATCTTCCTTAATATTTGTGGTAATGAACAAAACATAAAACATGAATAGTGGACGACATGAAAAGCATAATCACAGTTACACAACATGCGCAAACTTGAATAAAGTAGATGAGAGAAATTGAAGGGAAATGCCATGAAAGTGAAAAGGACTCTAAGACTGTGTATTCAAGATAAAAAGAAAATGGTGTGTGGATTGATCTTCATCAGAACTCTTGTAATGTTCTTCATTCTTTCTCCAACCACACCACTGGACAGAGGTGGTGAAAATATCCAACATTATTTTTGTGTCGTGAGGTGTCATGAATCACTGTGTCGGGCACTTTGTCCTACCATTTCACTGTCAGCAGTTTGCGAAGACAGTTGAGATGGAAGCGGTTGAGTTTCTTTGCGTGCCTCTAGTAGACTGTCCAGGTCTTGCTGGCATACCTTCGTTGCGGGTCTCACGCCCTTGTGTTCCCACAGTGATGAGCGCAATCGGCCACAGGCCACACTGGCTTTAGCGATCCTTGTATCAGTCTCATCATCAATTTGCACACTGTGAGACAGCGTGCTGCCAGGGTACGTGAATTTGTCCACAGCTGCCAGTTTCTGTCCGTTCACAGTCACTATTGGTTCTCGGTACTGTTTTCCTGGAGCAGGTTGGTACATCACCTCAGTCTTTGTGGTGCTAATCGTGAAGCCAAAGTTGAAACAGGCAGCGGAGAACAGGTCCATGGAGTGCTGCATGTCTTCAGGACTACCAGCATTGAAGGCACAATCATCAGTGAACAGGAAGTCACGGAGTTTGTCAATGTGGACCTTGGTCTTGGCCTGAAGGCGTCGCAAGTTAAACAGCTTGCCGTCTGTTCTGTATCTGATGTTGATTCCTGGATCGGAGTCCTAGAAGGCATCTGTCAGCATGGCTGTGAACATCATGCTGAACAGTGTTGGAGCCAGCATGCAGCCTTGTTTTACTTCACTTGTCACTAAGAAGGGAGTGGAGGACTCTCCGTTGTCAAGGACTTGAGCCTGTATGCTGTCGTGGGATTGACAAACCATCGCGATGACTCTGTCAGGGCATCCAAACTTAATCATGATGCTCCAGCGACCGTTGCGGTTGACGGTATCGAAGGCTTTCGTCGGGTCCACGAATGTGGTGTACAGGTCAACGTTCTACTCCTGGCATTTCTTCTGCAGCTGGCATGCAGCGAACACCATGTCAATGATCTCACGCTCCTTTCGGAAGCCGCACTGGCTCTCTGGCAGCAGGCCATACTTCAGGTGTTCGATGAGGCGGTTCAGGAGGATTCTCGCTAGGATCTTTCCAGCAATACAGAGAAGTGATATTACTCTGTGTTAGACACATGCCTATCTGTGTCCTTTCTGCTTGTAGAGCATCTTTGAAGTCTTGAGGGACTGCTCCCTGAGTCCACATGGCCTGGAACAGCTGTGTCATCTTCTTGCGCAGCTGTGGCCCAGCATGCTTGTTGACTTCGGCTCGGATAGCATCAGTGCCTGGAGCTTTACCACTGCACAGCTCGTGAACAGCCTTGTCTACTTCAGGCAGGGTGGGTGAAGTGTCCATCTCATGGTTGATATCGACTTGGGGCAGACGGTTGATTGCTTCTTCGCTGATTTGGGATGGTTTGTTGAGGACGACGTTGAAGTACTCTGCCCATCTCTCCAGGATGTGGAGCTCGCTGGCTGAGGGCCATACACTGTCTTGACGGACTCGTAGAAGCACTTTGTGCTTTGTGCCTTGCATTTCTTGCAGTTTGTTCTGGACTGTGTTGCGAGCATTACTGAAGGCGGCTTTGTTTGCCGATGACTTGTCACTGACATAGGCCCTATACAGACTGTTTTTCGCCTCCAGCAGCTTGGTTATTTCTTCGTCGTGATCATCGAACCAGTCTTGGTGCCTGTGCTTGGTGGGACCAAGGGTCTCATAGGCTGCTGCATACACTGTGTCACGGAAAGAAGTCCAGCTGCCTTCTACGTCATCTGTGACCTGAATGTGCTGTGATCGCTCCTCCATTGTGTCAGTCAACTCATCACTAGTTGAAGGCTTCTTCAGTTTCGAGACATGGAATCGCTTTTTGTACTGACTTTCCCTGAGGTCGCCACTTTGGGAAAATTCTGAGCTTCATCTTGGAGATGATCAGTCTATGGTCTGTCCAGCAGTCAGCACCACACGTGGACTTGGTCACTCAAACATCCTGCCTGTCCCTTTGCCTGAAAATGACATACTCTATCAGACGCCGATGTTTTGAACGCGGGTGCATCCAGGATGTCCTATTACGTGCAGGGAGGTGGAACACTGTGTTGGTGATCAAAAGTTCATACTCGGCACAGAACTGCAGGGGAAGGAGGCCATTGCTGTTGCAGTCTCCCTTACCATTCTTCCCAATGGTGTTTTTCCACATATGGTGGTCGGTGCCTACACGGGCGTTAAAGTCTACTAGTATGATCAGTTTGTCCGACTTCGGGAGAGCAGCTGTGAGGGAGTGAAGATCCTCATAGAATTTGTCTTTGACATCATTAGGGTTGGACATCGTGGGTGCATAAACACTAATGATGGTTGCCTGCTTGCCTCCTAAGAGAAGTAGTTTCAGGGTCATGAAACGATCGTTGCCACCTTGTGGAAGGCTGCTCAGCTTGCTGACTAGCTCGATCTTTCCTGCAAAACTAACACCTGCTTCACGCCATTCATTTTTGGTTCGTCCACTCCAGAAGAATGTGTAGCCGGCTCCTCCCTCTCTGAACTCTTCTTCCTCAGCAAGGTGTGTCTCGCTCAGCACTGTGATGTCCATATTGTATCCACCCAGTTCTTTTCCAACCAGTGCAGTTCTCCTCTGAGGTCTGTTGGCCTGATAGTTGTCCATGAGGGTGCACACATTCCATGCAGCTAACATGAGTGGATAAATCTTGATTATCTTCTTTCTATTATTTATACCACTGTTATGGTAGGTCTGTTGGGTTTTTACACCCGAGCCTCGTGGCTCATCAGGCCGGTGCTTATCCCCGGTTTCCGTAGCGTGAAGCGACTAGGAGTTCCACTCCCCCTGGATGGGACACTAGTCCATCACAGGTTACCTTCCCAGTACATTTTTACTGGTACCCATTTATACTGTTGGGTGAACAGAGGCAAAATTGTGGTTGAGACCTTGCCCAGGGGTCTTAGCACAGTGAGGATCTCAGTGGGATTCGAACTCACAACCTCCCAATCATGAGCGAAGCACCCTAACCACTACGCCACCGGCCCCGCTACACATTGCTGTTATGGAATCCCGCCAAATGTGGTCTGCTGGCCAGGGTAAGGTGAGACAGGCAATGTTAGAGACACATTTTCTAGTCTACTCCTCATGTTGTGGAGGTGAGCAGTGTGATCCTAAGGAGGGCTGCTCAGTCACTCAGGGGGCTGCCGAATCCCTATGCTGTCTCGGTCCAGAGAGGAGATGACCATATGTCCTGAGCCGCCTGTGTGCAGGTCCGCAGCAGCAACAGCTCCCAGTGTATCCATACCTGCTGCTTTGTTGCTCGCCCATTGCCACAGGGCTTTATGAATAGGGTAGTGAAGATGGCTTTAGTGTGAGTTTGATTTAAGTGAGGGAGAGTTTCACAGTGTCGTGTGCCTCATTCTTTCGTCCTGGCCTATCGGAGTAAAGTGGCAAGACAGAGTCTGGATGACTGAAGATTGGTCAGGATGCAGTGGATGGCCAGCAGTGTTCTTTGTGCTTTGTGTCTCACTGTGCCCTTGTGGTGCTCCACAACGCTCTGCTAGATCCACCTTCCTGCAAATTGGACCAATCCGGTGGTTTCTCTCGCACAGTCCGCTGGGCCCAGTCTTCATATGCAAAGTTAGACAAGCTCTATAGTTACCTACTGCTTTATTGGCATGCTCACAAGACAGATGTGGATGGCCATTGGCTCCTTGAGGAGTTCCTCTGCCCCTTGACAGGTCTTGTTTTTAGTCCTGCGGGGTGTCCACACACCCTCCTCACTCAGCAAGCCAGGTGGGGGAGCCAGTTTAGTCGCCGATCGCCCGACCATGAAACAGGTAGTACTGGTTTACATGTAACCAGTAGCAAACAGAACTTGACCTGACTGACCTCTGTGAAATAAAGTCCTGAGGAAACAATGTGCAGCGTCTTTATTAATTTGTTCTTTCAGTTTCTCTCCAGATTTTCCAGTTTGACCTTCCAGACAGAATGAATGCTAAACCCTGTGGGTCTGACGTTACACCTGGTACTCGGACTTCACAGAGACCACTGCTTTTCCATATAAGATCCCCTCTGGAAATTTTCCCTGAACAGAGACAAACTGCTGCAATTAAGGCGGATAAGTACAATAGAGGAGAAAAGACATCCTGAGAGTCCTGAACCAGTAGCATGAAGCAACTAACACCTGTATATGATTCAAATTAATTTGCGTACCCTGTCTTTGCACACCTGCATGATTCGAAGTCTAACAGTCTAATTTATATTTATCAGAGCCAATGATCTTTCATTTCAGCTCACTTTCATGTGTTACTACTGCATTAGCCTTTTCGCTAACAAAGACGTGTACACAGTGAGAAACCCACACGTTTAACAACCGGTATTAAATTTGATTAAGAACGCCTGCTGAGAAGGTTGAGGAACTCCCGGTGGCTCCAGATTAATCGACGCCTTTTTCTCCATGTGCTCAGCAGGAGCAGCTTTGGTCAGCAGCAGGATGTATGTGTTTGTTCCCGCATTAACTACACACCTGCTGGTATTAAATGTGTTCACTTGCTTATCATTCCCTCTGCATGAGTAAAGACATACAAACAGTTTTAAAAACACACTGTTGGACATCCAGTCTAATTTTATGATTTATAATATATGCGGTAAACGAATTTTCCACCAAAATGTCAACTGATGATAAAAGTCTCTGGTTGCTAAGCAGCAAACAGACAAAGATTAGCACATTTTATGGACAGACCAATGAGTAATTAATTGTGTAATGTTTTAGGAAACCTCCTACAGATTAGAATCTGAAAACTAGCACAATTTCTGTCTCAGTTGCCAATATATAAAAAAAAATGCAAAAGGGAAATATTGACTAAATGTGTAGCTGGGGTGACAATTAGACTTTGCATCTATTTGCATCAGACATTGCTTATTAATTTATAGAAAACAAATGTCTCAATAATTCAAATAAAAGAGAAAAAAAGCAAAAAAAATACTGACAAAGTTTCAGCAAAATAAATTGCAGCTTAAAGCCAGCAACCTCACAATCAAACATTCACTCATTTTCTGAACTGATTGATCCTAATAAAGGTCATGGGGAGGTTGGTGCTCATCTCCGCCAAATCTGGATGAGGGTACAGTACACCCTGCACTGCTCACAATAAAATTAAAAAAATAAATAAACAAAATAAAAAAAGAAAGAAGAAAAATGCAAAGCTCACACTCAGCACATACAGCCTTGCAGGTGTGATATCTCCGGGTAGTAGCAACAGTAAAAAATGTAGCTGATGCTCTGTGAGGATCCCAATTGAATATTCCACAAAACCGTACAAAATGTACCTTTCCCCTTCTTCTACATAAGCAGACATCAGCAACCATCCAAGCCCTCGTTAACAAATGCCATTTGAGCCTCACAGGTTAAATCTCCAGGCAACTGAATTAAGGAATGAACAGAACAATGGAATAAATATATGATTTTTTTCTTTATTTGCTTGTTTTTCTTTCTTTTTTTTAACCTCTTAAAAACCGGTTACATTACAGGAATTATTTAAATATATATGCCTGTTGTTTTTTTTTAGAAGATAAAAATAACCCATCAATAAATAGTATATGTAATAATTTCACTCTTAAGGGAAGGGGCAGTGGTGGCCTGGTGGTGAAGGGTGCTAGATCGGTGATCCTAAGATTGGGGGTTCAAGTCCCACTCTCCACAATGTTGTCACCGTTCCCTTAGTGCAGCTAACTGGGCTAACAAAGAACGGACATGTCTATGGTGAGAGGTTCAAGTAAAAGAACCATTGCTGACTTTCGTAAAGAGGAGCTGCATAGCCGTCAGAGGGTTTTGCCTCTTGCTAAGGGTTGTGTCAGGAAGGGCATCCGACGTAAAAACCTATGCCAAATGAAACATGCGACTCATTAATAAGACTTCCATGAAGATGGGAGGCAAATAATTCGTTGTGGCGAACCCTGAAGGAATAGCTGAAAGGAAAAGAAGATTCTAAAGGTAATGGATTCATTATTACATATTTGTGACCAACAAACGAATATGGATGTCTGTGGATATCAGTCAATTTTAGAATGAAATTAGACTCATGTGTTTTCTGCCAGCTAGATGAGACTCAGATGCGGAGTGGGCACCATGGTTTATTGAATAAAAACGGATCTATGAAACACATGTTTGAGGAGATACTTCATGGCACAGACAAATGAATTCTGAGGACCTCAGGAAAAAAAAATAGCTGCTGATGCACATCAATGTGGTTAGAAACTTTCTCTCTAGCTTGGGCTCCACCAAGCTGCATTTTAAAAAATGGGAACAAATTCTACACCAAAGCTAATTTCTCGGTGAGTAGTCTGCCAGTGAAGTATCTTGAGTAGGGTGCTAATGGAAAAAAAAGTACAATGCCACGTTCTGCCACATCATTCATACTGATAACTACTGAGAAACTATTTATGCAACATTCAGAACAATTCCACAGACCAAAATCTAAAAGAAGGAACTCGGTTTATACCCAAGGCTGCAAACAACTTCCTTTACTTCATGATACCAAGTGATGTAACTGCTATTGTGGCACATGAAGCCCTTCAAGACTTATATACAAAGTATATGTATCTCTATATTACATAGAAATACGAAATTTTCTTCTTACTTAAGAGTAAACCAACAAGCATGCAGTGCTCATAAAGCAACCACTGGAACTCATACATAGTAGTAATTTACTGAAAAAAAAAAAAAATAAACAGCATGGTTAACCTTATAAGTGAACACTATTTTTGATGTAATTTCTAAACATCTAAATGTTTTTAGCACACGGACAACTATTAATTTCTTTTTCTGCCCATCTGCAGTTTTCTAAGAATCACCAGCATAAACCAAAAATCTATTGAAAACGTTTTGTGGATGGGTGAAACCAAAATAAAACATTTTGGGTTGAAATAAAAGGTTTTATGTTAAGAGGAAAAAAACACTGCATTGCAGCATAAAAGAAGCTTATTCCATTAGGGCAACCTGAATGGACGGATGGATGGACGGATGGATGGATTGATGGATGGATGGATGGATGGATATACAGGTAGGAAGTTTATTTATCCTGAGGGAACGTCACACAGATAGACATATAGTACACATAAAACCACACTCAGAATTATGCAGTAAAAGTAAGAACATACATTAAAAATAAATAAATAAATAAATACACATTATATAGGTCCTTCAATTGATCCCGTGTGTTGAGGTGTTGTCTCTGCGATCATTACCACTGAGTCCAGCACAGTGCCGCTCACGTAGCCAGCCTTTCTCCCCAGTCTGTCCAGTCATTATATGTCCCTCTTCTTGTTGCTTCCTGCTCAGTACACAACAGGGTAGAAGAGGACACTGGCAACCATGAAATGGTAAATCATCTTCAGCAGTCTTTTACATAAATTGAAGGACCCCAGCCTCCGTAGAAAGGACAGGCAAGTCTGTCCCTTCCTGTTAATGTGTGGTGACTACTTGAATGTGGTATCCAGCTGCAGCCCCAGGGATCTGAAGATATGTACTACCGCCACCTCCACCCCACTATGAAGATTAGCTACGGATGCAGTTTCTTCTGACAAAAATCTACCACCGACCCCATTGGTCTTCGAGATGTTCAGCTGGACATAGCTTGAACTGAACCATCTTGTAAAATCCTCCACCAGGTTCTTGCAATCTTACTCTTGATCATCTCATAAGTTCAACTATCATAGTCTGAGTATTTCTGTAAGAGATAGGTGTTGACTGATTTAATCCAAGTTCAACTCAAGGTCAGATACATAAATTGTGAACAGGACATGGGAGCACACAGTCCCCTGTGGTACACTGGTGCTCTTGATCACATTGTCAGAAATACATCCCTTAAGGCTAATATACTGTGGCTTTTCTGTGACCATTTTCACCAGATGAGAGTCTGTCCTCATGGAAAGTATGGAGAAGTATAAGAAGAGGTGGTGGGTCATACCTATCAAAGAACTGGTAAGGCTGGTTTGCTGTCACCAAACATTGTTGGTAATCCACAGCTTGTTACTCAAAAACAGCACACAGTGTTACTCAAAAACAGCACACAGTGTCTACACAAATGACAACATCCTGACACAAGTTAATGTAGCCAGTGTGTGACCCACTCGATGTCATGAAAGGGTTCTTCTTGCAGTACTTTCAAATCTGCACATTTGAAGCATTGTCCCTATCTTCGATCTGATTGTATATGCTCAGCATCTCCTCTATAGCTCCTCAGATAATGGGTTGTGAAGGTCGGTCTATCACACTGTTCCTAATGAGAGCAGTTACCATAAATAAGCAAGATTTCCAAAAGGCTGTAATACTATCCGATGACATGGTGGTGTAGTGGTTCGTACTTTCACCTCACAGCAAGAAGGTCCTGGGTTCGACTCCATTTCTGTTTCTGTGTGGAATTTGCATGTTCTCCCGTGCTTATGTCTGGGCACTCTGGTTTCTTCCCACAGTCCAGAAATATGCACAGTAGGCTAGTTGGCTGTTCCAAATCACCCCCAGGTGTGAGTGTGAATATGAATGGTTGTGTGAGTATTGGCCCTGTGATAGCCTGGCGAGCTGTCCAGGATGTACCTCACCCTTACCCAGAGTCAGTTGAGATGGGCGCCAGCCTTCCTGCAACCCTAATTATGATTAAATGGTTCAGAAAATGAATGAATGAATGAATGAATGAATGAATCCAACACTATCATTTAAAAGTAGAGGACGATAAAAGAAAACACATCATGGCGCCACTGAACAATCAGCCATTTATGCGATGAGGCTAATTGGTAGTAGTAGTAGTTCCATGGGTTGTTTTAATTTTGCCACATCTGAACCAGAGCAATTTGTAATCACTGATGAAACCCTAGATGCCGATATAAACAAATTAAACAGTTATGAGTTTTGAGACTGATTTCATGTCGCAAATGCTCTTTTGAAAGAGACGTGCATTAAGAAACCCCAGAAATGGAAGGAAATCACACCTAACATGGTGATACACATACTATATTTAAGAACATGGTCTTGGTTCATACAGTTGAAAGTCCACACAGTTTGTCAGTACCCTTTATCATAGGTCAATAATGCCTAGCCACAAATTTTGCCTACAGTACAGTGAGTTGCCAAATTGGAAAATGTAGTTTATTTTTAAAAGTGTACTTTATTTTGGAACAACTATAGACATGATACAAACTGCAGACATAGACTTGTTTCCATCATGATAGAAGATTTGTACCACACTCTCCTCATCACAAAAAAAAAGTGAGTCATACTTGCAATGCATCAACCCGAAAAAATATAAGTAATTCTACCAAAAACTCATTAAAGAAGAGCCAAGTCTTAAATTCGGAACAGCCAAGTCAAGGTCATGACCTTGATTCAATACAAATGTTTTCGGAGTAAACCCAACATTGTAATAAAGTTGAAGCGGTTCTTGAAACAGGAATGATCTAAAATTCCTCTCATTTGACGTGCAACCCAGCAGTAATTACGACACAATGGGTCTGCAAAGGTTAACAAACCTTTGACAGTACAGTATATGTCCCATTGTATCATTTCCATTAATAAATTACAGAAGAACTGCCGTGGCCTGGTGAGCTGTCCAGGGTGTACTCTGCCCTCACTTAGAGTTGGCTGGGACGGGCACCAGTCTCCCTGCGACCCTAATTAGGATTATGCAGTTCAGAAGATGAATAAATTAATGAATGAATGAATTACAGAAGACATATTTATAATTTATTTAATGAGGTTCTGTTTATCTGATTAAATTTTAAGTCATATTTATAGAAAATATATAAATGATACTTGAAAAGAGTCTCAAACCCTGGGATTAATATTAAAACTAAACCTTAAACAATAGAGCGTTGGACCCATCAAATAAACCGGAGATCATCGTTAAGTTCTTAAAACGTAAAAAAAAAAAAAGCAACACAAAGCTAATTATTATTAAAAAAGACCTAAATACCTCCCATCTATTACGCCTGAGGTGCAGAAAATTCTGAATTATTAAACAAGTTGGCTGGAGCTTTCTGCTATTTTAATAAGCGCCGAGCTGTTTGATTCTGGTTTGTTTCAACAGACTTACTAATGATGATTTATTTGTTTAGCGAGTGGTTGAAAAACAAGAACACCAAGATATTTAATACATACGAAAAATATAGCTGTTGAAAAGCATTTGAGTTAAATTAACTAGAAAAAAAAGTACTGCAATGACACAAAATCCTGATAACTGGGTCTTGGCAACAGAATTGAGAGCAACGATTCATTCACCACTGTCAAATACAGGCTGTTAAATTAGTGCCAGACACACACACACACACACACACACACACACACATACACACTGTCTCTCTCTCTCTCTCTCTCTCTCTCTCTCTCTCTCTCCTTCCCCAAAGCAATCCTTCAATCATGCAATGAGTAAGAGATGATCCTAAACACTGTGTAAAACCTACATACGTCCATCGCTTAAGGCAGTGTGTACTTTTAGAATAATGTCTCACTGAATTATGCACTGCAGTGCACACACACACACACACACACACACACACACACACACACACACACACACACACACACACACACATGCACACACACACACACACACACACACACACACACAAACACACACACTAGAGCCCTGCGCGGGGTGGGTTTCAGCCCGCAACCCACGGGCACAAATTTAAAGTCAGACTTTTTAGTTTGCAGGGCGGGGCGGGTCAATTTGAAACTTATATGGGGCGGGGCAGGTTGAGAATGTTTGATGATAATAATGAGAATAATAATATTCAAATATTATTTGATATTAATAATGAGAAGTTTTGCGGGGCGGGCTGTTGGGTATGTCACTGATTTAGGCGGGCTGTCCAGAAAAGAAAGACAACTCCCCGCTCTGCTGGTGATTCACATCAGTGCAGACTGAGTTCTAAATGAGTTCAACGGTGCCCTTGCTCACTTGAAAGACCGGAACAGCAAGTACAATACTTTCGGTTTTGAGCGCCTCACATATTGAGGTTTTACAAGTGACGTCACAGGGTCACGTGACTTTTGTTTATTTGCCATATTCAACAGCATGATTCGGACGGTGCGCGCTCATTCAACATTGCTAAACATTTTAAAATAAGTAATAGTGGTTCAACATTACCCAACTGGATGTTGCTTGTCGATTACTAACTTCCCCGGAGTGATACAAAATAACCACTGAGTATGGTTATATCGTGTTGTGCTGTTGGATGTGCAAATAGACAGAGGAGTAAGCCTGCACTGTCATTTTATCGTTTTCAGTCTGACCCAGAGAGAAAAGCCAAGTGGATCACAGCGGTAAATAGGAAAGACTGGAATCCTACATAATACAGTAGAATATGCAGCGGACACTTTGTATCAGGTAAATATAGATTATTAGGCTGTTGCGAAAAATAGTTGATTTTAATGTAACTTTTTATGGTTTAAGTGAATTAAAGGTTGAATGTTAATATGTAGTTGCGTTGTGCGGGCTGCGGGGCGAGTGCGGGCTCAGAATTAGAAACTTACTGCGGGGCGGGGCGGCCTGCGGGCTGAAGTATTTTGTGCTGAGGGCCACGTTAGAATTTCACTTGCGGGGTGGGTGGGGCGGGCTGACCACACATATATATATATATATCAGAGGATTAGATTTTAAAATATGTCTTTTTTTTTGGCTCTCTTAGTCAAAAAAGTTCCCGACCCCTGATCTTCGGATGTACATTTACAGAGTATAGGTACAGTATTTACATTTGCAGATTACATTAGAGAGGTGGAGATTACACCATTTGAAGATTACACTAGAGAGGTGGAGGTATGCCCTGGAAAGGAGAGGAATGAAGGTTAGCCTCAGTAAGACAGAATACATCTGTGTGAATGACAAGCATCCAAGAGGAACGGTGAGGTTACAGGGAGCAGAGATAAGTAAGGTGGAGGATTTTAATACTTATGCTCAACAATCCAGAGCAATGGAACGTGTGGAAAAGAGGTGAAGAAGCGTGTGCAGGCAGGTTGAAATGGTTGGAGAAAAGTGTCCGGTGTGATGTGTGCCAGGAGGGTATCGGCAAGAATGAAAGGGAAAGTGTACAAGACGGTGTTAAGGCCTGCGCTGTTGTTTGGTTTAGAAACAGTGGCAGTGAGGAAAAGACAGGAGGCAGAGCTGGAGGTAGCAGAGATGAAAAATGTTGCGGTTCTCTTTAGGAGTAACGAGGATGGATAGGATCAGGAATGAGTACATCAGAGGGACAGCACATGTAAGAGGTTTTGGAGACAAAGTCAGAGAGGCTAGATTGAGATGGGTTGGACACGTACAGAGGAGGGATAGTGAATATATTGGTCTGAGGATGCTGAGGTTGGAAATACCAGGCAGAAGGCCAGAGGAAGACCAAATATGGATGTGGTGAAGGAGGACATGAAAGTAGTTGGAGTAAGAGTAGAAGATGCAGAGGATAGGGTGAGATGGAGGCAGATGGTTCACTGAGGCGACCCCTGAAGGGAACAGCCGAAAGGAAAAGAAGGTCAGCAAGTAGGAGGGGACAAGAAATTCCTTAAAACATTCCACACATATATCCCTCAATTCATAATATCATGAGTACCTTTAATACTTTCTGCCAAAACCAAAACCACTTAAACTCCACAATACCTCTGAGGGGGTGCTGAGACATCAAGATTTTAGCAGCGGCTCTGGCCACACATAACCCTGTTGTAGGTTCATTGGTTGACCTTTGTTGAACAACTTTTGGTGGGCACTGACCACCACATGCCAGGAACACCACAAAAGACCCTGTTGTTTTCAAGATGCTCTCATGCAAATGTCTAGTCATCATAACTGTGGCCTTATCATGTTCTCTTAGATCCTTAAGCTTGCCCATTTTTAGCTGCTTCCATCACATGAACTTCATGAATGCACAGTTTACTTGTTTGTCCATTATCTCTCCCCTGGACCAGTGCAACAGAGATAAAATAAGTGATGTTATTTACTTCACTTACCAGCTATAGTCAGTCATTATTACTAACAAGAAGATATTTTGGAAAGTTCAGATTGATGGCACTCACTGGATTGAGTAACTCACATTACTCTGGGAACCCCAAAAAGCTGAGCAAATTCACAAATATTAACTGGAGCCACTTCCAAATTACAGTAAAGTCCAAAATCAGACAACTTGACATCACAACAAGTTATTAGGAGGTGTATCCATTTCGAATGAAGCATAAAGCCAGCCTGACACGAGTATGCATTTTAAATCCTAAATAGCACTCATTCATGCGTACCATGGCGGAATCATTTTGTGTTTATTTCACCTGTTCATTACATTACACCAGTTTGTGCCAGATAGGAATAAGCTTTGCTCATAGCTTTCGTACCATTGAGGATGTTCCGCAACGTTCTACTCGATTCCTCACCATTGCGGTATTTTTGCGAATTGTTTTTGCTGGGGTGCAGTATATCTATATATTGGGTAGCTGGATTCATAGACCATTTATTCTTGTAGTCGTCAAGATGATGAACTCTAGAGATGCCGAGAAAATGGCATTAAATCAACAAAGTGTCTTTCTTGCAGGTGCTGCTGCATTACTACTAATCGAAGACTATGACATTGACATATGTAAGCAGATAGAATCCACACCTGAAACTACCAGCAAATCAACTAGATCAAAGCAGAGAAAAGCCAGAACAGTGTGCGTGAGGGAATGGTTGACCAGGAGGCAGCAGTTTGGCCATTATGACTGATTGGTTAACCGTTTTTGCGTGGGATTGAGGAATACAGTGGTTTGAGTGCTCACCCAAACTTAAAGGTGAGCAGCTTAGAGTAGACTATGATTACCTTTGAGGAAACATCGAGAAACGCAGTTCTGTCCACAACTTACTTCCTGGTCCGCCAACAGTTAATGTTGGACAATGCGTAGTGTATAAGAGGAAACATTGAGCAGTCAATGAACACCATGAAGGACACAAGAGCACCATTGAGGATACACGTGTAATGTTGCGCGGCATTGATTACCCGTGACGTGGTGAGCATTTACACGTACCCTCACTGTTTTCTCACAGTTTCCCTATAGTTCGTGGAAAGGTACGCAAAAGAGTGCGTGACAAAATTAATGAACATGTTTCATTTTTTGGATCGGCAATGCCCCTCAATGGCACTCATCTCACTCATAGTTTCCACATTGTTCACGTGATGGCACTCACAATTCCCGCGAAGGTACTTACTTTAGCGTACCGTGGAGTACCATGAATGCGTACTAGTGTCAGGCTGGCATAAGATCCAAAATGTCGCCCTTGGCTCAGAAGAAAATGGTTCAGTTCAGTTCATTTTCTGTAACCGCTTAATCCGAATTAGGGTCGCGGGGAGGCTGGCGCCCATCCCAGCCAACTTCAGGCGAGGGCAGAGTACACCCTGGACAACTTGCCAGGCCATCTCAGGGCGGAAACACGCCGACGGCTTTGCAGCCTACTCTTGTCGAAAGTCAGCAATGGTTCTTTTACATGCCTCACACCATAGACAGTGAGAGACATGGCCAGCCTTTGATAACCCAGTTAGCTGCACTGGGGAGGACAGTGACAACCTTGTGGAGAGTGGGAATCAAACCCCCAACCTTTGGATCAGCGATCCAGTGCCCTATACCACTAGACCACCACTGCCCAGAAGAAATTGGTCTTATCAAAAAAATGCCACTGTCTACAGTAAAGCAAGTTTTATGTCACCAAAGACTGAAAGGCTGAGCTCCATGAAAGAAACCTCTGCTCCAAAAGTAGCACCTTCAAATTTGATGAGTGCATGTAGAGAAAATCTCTGGAGCAAAGATTTGCAGATCAGCTAAATTGACAGACTGCCAGATAAACTGATAGACTGCACCCAACATTTTAGTTATTTAGCCACAGTAACCAAAAGAAAGTTTGCAGAGATAAAGGTGGGGCATTTACATCCAAGAAAATGACACCAACAGTTAAGCAAGATGGTGGTGGCATCGTTCTATAGTTCTGTTTTGATGGCAGTGAAGCTGGTGCAATTGAATCGAATTATAAAAAGATCAGTCTCAGGATAACCTCAAACCATCAGCTGGACGTTGGACACAACCTCATGCATTCAAAGGACAATGAAATGAAGGGAGCAAAAGATTGAGAAAACTTTAAAAATAATTATCTCGTGCAAAGAAAATCTATGTGAGCTCTGGGAAAAAAAAGTAGGTTCTTATTCTAAATAGATAAATAAATATATAAAAAGGCAGCACGGTGACATTGTGGTTAGCAAAACTGCCTCATAGCAAGAAAGCCTGGGTTCGATTTCCGGACTCGTGACATTGTGGTTAGCAAAACTGCCTCGTAGCAAAAAAAGCCTGAGTTCGATTTCCGGACTCAAGTGTTTTTGTGTGGGACTATGCGTTTTCTCCCTGTGCTTGTGTGGGTAAATGGTTCTGAGTCCGGTTTCCTCCCACAGTCCACAAACATGCAATAGGTTACAAAGTAGGCTGATTGGCTATTTCAAATCGCCTTTAGGTATATGTGAATGGTTGTGGGTGTTTTGTCCTGCGATGTCCTAGCAAGCTGTCAAGGGTGTACCCCGCCCTAGCATAGAGTTGGCTGAGATGAGTGCAAACTTGTCCCGTGACCCGAAATAGGACCAAGCAGCTTACAAAATAAATGAAAGAATACACAATTATATAATTTGAACTCAATATTTATAAGTTATCAAATAGCCAACCAGAATTCTGCCAGACGTTTGCTGATGATGACTGAAAGCCTCTGCTAAAGCCAAAACCTCCAAAGGATCATTTTATAAAATATACGGTGTGCCAGGTGCATATTTTTTTACTTTTGGTGTTAAGTTAGACCTGCACTGACTTCAGAAAACACAGCTCCATGGAAACTTGTGCATCAAATAATTTTTTTGCCCTCTTGTTATGTCTTCTGTTTCACAGGCATAGTAGCATAGTGGCTAGCACATTATCCTCACAGCAAGAAGGTCGAGCCTCATGTCTGGCAAGGGCTTTCCGTGGAGCATTTGCACATTCACTCCATGCTTGCTGGGTGTTCTCCAGGTGCTCTGATTTCTTGCCACAATCCAAACACATGTCCATTACGCTACCTGGGAATTTTGTTCCAAGTTGCCCGTAAGTGTCAATGTGAGTGTAAATGGATCTCAGTTTGTGTTGCCTTGCAGAGGTCTGATGAGCTGTTCAGGGTGTACCCCACCTTCACCCAGAATTGGATGGGATGAGCTTCGGCCTCCTTGTGACCTTATAGAGAAAGAAAGTAATGCATAAAAAAATAAAAGAACATGGATGCTGGACAGTCATTCTCCCTCTCTCTCTGCTGACGGTCGGGTAGCGACAATGTTTGTTTTCATTCATCATTTAACCACTCTTCTCTACTCTGCTCTCTGGTGCGACAAGTCTACCCAGTCTTCTCTTCTGATATTTCTGGACTTCAAATTCCTCTTGATGAAATCTTTGAAACGTAGTCGAGGTCGGCCTTTACTTCTGCGACCAGTAGGTAATTGGGAGAACAGGATCTGTTTTGGTAGTCTGTCAGCTGGCATCCGCATGACATGTCCTGCCCAGCGAAGGTTTTTCCTTATTAGAAGATCTTCCATCAATGGCAGTCCCATTCTCTCCAGAATTACTCTGTCTGTGATCTTATCCTTCCAGGTGATTTTCATAATAGAACGAAGGTGTTGCATCATGAAAGCATGAAGTTTTTTCACGTGACTCCAATACATTGTCCAGGACTCCGCTCCATACAGAAGAGTAGATGTAACTATTGCTCTGTAGATTTTGCCTTTTCCCCTTAATGACACATGGTGGTTGTTCCAGAGTCACTGCCTAAGCCTGCCAAAGGACGCACTAGCCTTAGCCATTCGTTTCTTTAACTCTGCGTCGATTCATCCATCCTTCGATACTGTACAGCCAAGATATGTAAATTCTGGGACGGAGTTCAGTTTGTTTCCATCAATCAAGATGTCTATTTCTGGACTTCTTGTAGAATCTGGTTGGAACAGTACTTCAGTCTTCTTGATGTTAATCTTTAGTCCAAACTTCTTTGATGCATCGGAGAAAGCGTTCACTATACTTTGGATATCTTCTGCAGAGTGGGCAAGAAGTGCACTGTCGTCTGCATACAGCAAATCTCTCATAACATGAAGGGTGGATTTTGTCTTTGCTCTAAAATGGGCTACATTGAACAGGTCGGCATCTTGTCTTGACTGTATGTATACACCTTCATCCATGTTTGAAAAAGCTTCTTCAAACATTGCTAACAGGAAGATGGGAAAGAGAGTAGGAGCCAGGACACACCCTTGCTTTACACCGTTTGTCACTCTGAATGTACCTGAGGATTCCGTGCCATCATTGACATGTGCCTCCATTCCTGTATGTAAGGCTTCTATCATTTTGATGAATCTTTCGGGACATCCGTACTTTCTCAATATTTGCCAGAGACCGGTCCTTCCAACAGTGTCAAAAGCCTTTGTAAAGTTGACAAAGACTATATACAGCAGTTGATCTTGTTCGATGCACTTTTCTTGAAGTTGTCTGAGACAGAAGATCATGTCTATTATGCTCCGATTTGATCTGAATCCACACTGCGTCTCTGGAACAATATCCGGTGTGATGTGGATGGTTAGTCTGTTTTTAAAGGATCCTCGCAAAAAAATTTCCAGCTATGGACAGGAGAGAAATTCCTCTGTAATTACCACAGTCGGTTCAGTCTCCTTTCTTGTAGATGGTGATTATGCTTGCATCTTTCCATACTTGAGGAACAGTGCCTTCCATCCAGACTTTGGTGATCAGATGGTGTAATCTATGATGCAATTTTGAGCCTCCATGTTTCCATACTTCAGCTGGAATCCCGTCTTCTCCAGGGGCTTTGCCATCTTTTAGTGAAGAGATTGCCTTTGACACTTCTTCTATTGTTGGAACATCATCAAGGCACTCATGTATAGGTCGCTGTTCAATGTTGTAAAGAGCCTCCTGTGCTATTTCTCCTGGAACATTAAGCAATCTCTGGAAGTGTTCACTCCATCTTTCAAGAACTTGTTTACTGTCTGGGAAAGTCGTTAGGCCATCGGCTGACTTAAGCCAGACAAGATTCCTTTTCTGTGGTCCCCATACTTCCTTGAGTCCATTGTAGAAGTTCTTCATGTCATTTCTATCAGCTACATGTTGTAATTCCTCAGCCTTCCTCTCCCACCACTTAGATTTTAGGTCATGCAGGTAAATTTGGAGTATCCTACTAGATTCTTTGCAGGCAGCGATCGTAGATCTTGTAGTTTTGGTCTGAAGCACTTTCCTGTGAGCACTATCTCTCTTATCTAAAAAGCGTTTAAGTTCTATGTCATTAGGGTCAAACCAGTCCTAGTGTTTTCGTTCTGGCTTGCCTAAGGATTTCTTGGCTGTGTCTAGTACGGCTTCCTGGAAAGAATTCCATTCCTCTTCGGTCGTTGAGTCCGGACTCAGTTCTATGTTGGTTAAGGCACTTTCCATCTCTTCTACAAAACTCTCCTTGTAGCTCGTAGTGGTGAGTTTCTTGGTGTTTAGTTTAATTGGTTTCCTTGGTCCTTGTTTACAGTGCTTTACTCGTAGTTTAAGAGCTGTCTTAGACCTCAACAACTGATGATCGGTTCAGCAGTTTGCTCCGCGCATGACACGGGTACTGTGGATATCCATCTTATCCTGGCGCCTTGTGATGATATAATCGATCATATGCCAGTGTTTTGATCGAGGATGCATCCATGTTGCCTTCCGGCTCTCTTTCTGCTTGAACATAGTATTGGTCACTATCAGTTCGTATTCTGAGCACAGGGCTAGTAGGAGTTCGCCATTTGAATTGCATTTTCCGATCCCATGCTTTCCTATAACGTGCGGCCACTTTTCAAAGTCCTTGCATTAAAATCTCCCATAAATAAGATTTTGTTGGTCTTGGGGACTTGACTTAGTACGGTAGAGAGCTGATTATAGAACGATTCCTTTTCTGTATCTGGATTTGTCACCGTTGGTGCATAAACATTGATGAGCGTTGTGTAGATGTTATTGTTTAGGGGTAATCTCATCGTCATGATCCTGTCACTTATTGACCTTGGGGTTTCCTGTAGTGCATGTGCAATTTCTTTCCTAATAGCAAATTCTACTCCAGCCTCTCTTCTTTCTCCCGCTTGTCTTCCACTCCAGAAGTATGTGTACTCTATATCATCCAAACTGCTAGTTTCCGCGAGCCGCGTTTCACACAAGGTGGCGATGTCAATGTTGTATTTTGCAAGTTCCATCGCTACAAGTGCAGTGCGTCTTTCTGGTCAGTTTGCTTCTTCTCGGTCCAAAAGGGTTCTCACGTTCCACTGAGCAAATGTCAGTTCCTTGGTTCTACTTCCTTGCTGCTTTTTCGCAGTCAGCGGAAGTTGGGGTCGAACAGCGCGGTCCTTGGTAACCCGGGCGGCGACCGATCCGGCATGAGCTTCTTTGTGGTTATGCATTTTATGAAAAACTGCTAGCAAGATGGTGTAAGTACTGCTGGCTTTTGCAAGTTACCAGCGACACTCTCTCGGGGAGTTAATATATTTTTTGGGCCGGCAAGAACAAGTCCAGACAGGCACAGTATATTAGTCCCTGCAGTGGTTGGCCGAAAGATAATGGGAGTTCCAGGTAGCAATCGCCCTCGATGTAACCACAGTCACATGATTTTCTGTTAGGATTTACTCCCTTAGCCTTTGGTTAAAGAAACCTATTCCACAAGGCAGTGGTGTGTTTCAACTATGCAGGGCAGGGGCGTCAAACTCCCTGAGATATAACAGTATACCCGCATTCTCCCTAGAAAAGTTTAAACGGTCTTTCTTGCCAAATTGCTTTTTTATACTCGGGTTGCAGAGGCTGGAGTCTATCTCAGCCAACTCTGGGTGAAAATGGAGTACACCCCAAACAGATTGCAATCCATTACAGGGACACAAATACACACACTCACACCTAGGGGCAATGTGGAACATCCAATTATCCTAGTGTACACGTCTTTGGACTTTGTAAAGAAACTGGAGAACCAAAAAGAAAGCCACAAAAGCAACCACCCTTGCCGAGCCAAGGACTTGAACCCAGGATGTTCTTCCTGTGAGGTGGTTGTGCTAAACACTACACCTTCATAACACAAAGAATGATAGACAGTGAAATACTGCCATGATATTTCCATTATATTTATGTAAACCTATGAACACAGCCTGATTTTGTATACCAAGCAACCATAACGAAGATCAGAGCTGCCCCTTTATATTAAGATAACGTGTATGAAGAACACATGGAATTTTTCAAGTGACAACCGTGCGGACACACCCACCCTCTCTCAATAAGCTCTCTGAGAACTGTGAAGTCCCTCATCCACTTCTAGACAATGGCTTCTTCACTTTACCCTGTATCTGTCTGGGTGAATAGCCTGCTTAGGTGTTATGAGTGTTACGAGGGAGTGTGCATTATCCTGTGCTTGAAGGCTGATGCTGGACAGGTTCCAACACTCAGCAAGTAAATTACAGCTCTCTTTTCAGTAGTGGTTAATGGAGAACAGCTGAGAGGTGACAGCATCCTACATAGTACAGGGCTAAACTCTTATCTTGTCCCCTCTGCATCACAAATCAAACAGTGTATGAGATGTAACTTCTTGCTGATGTTCTTTTGTAAATGTGCTAATTATTAAAAAATATTAATAATCATTAATTTTTAAAAATGCATTTCACATCGTAAAAGAACACTGCAAAGCTGTTCTTATGACACATTTCATGAAAAGCCTGAGTTCAGCCATTCGGTACAGCCTGAAAGAAAAATATCACTTCCTTATAGTAAAGAACTCTATTGCTTTGGGTCAGTTGGATTTGACCTACACTGTGGAGGCTGTACAACCTAAAAGTCAATAGCATAACTCACAGACAAGGCAGTGAATTTTTCTGTGTTCTTGAATAAAGTAAGTTTCACAGCTGAGTGTGAAAATCTCAGTCATCCATTCTCAGAGCCAGGCATCCTCTCACCAGCTCAGAGAAGAGCAATTTAAAGATAACATCTTCACCCTTAAATTAGTCCTGCTTATTACTACCACCACAGGAATGAGGAGTCAGGTGTGCAAGCGGAGGTCCTATTAGATTTAGATTATGTACTGTATTATGTACATGTCCCAGTGAAGGAGTTGTTTTTTGTCTATTATATTACTGCAGCTAAAGTCAAAACACACTTTCATCCCTCACTCGTTTTCACTCTCTCACGTCTCTGGTTGGTCAACCAAAACAACATCTGCACATTTGAGCAGCTGCTGAGTTTGAAGCGCTGTTGCTGGCCTGAATTTGTTCACTCGTGAAGAAAAACAAGGCATCAGTCACTGGTTTGACTGCCACTGATTTTGACAGACCAGAAACAACAAAGCAGAAAGAAGAAACACACACACACACACACACACACACACACACACACACACACACACACACACACACACACACACACACACACACACAAAGTGAGTTAAAGGTGAGAAATAAAAGTAAATGAAAAAAAGGAAGTGACATGTAAAGAGTATGGACAAAAGGAAAACATAAAATGGAGACAGCGAGAAAACACGAAGCAAAATGATCAACGTAAACAGTCCTCCTGTTCAAACAATTCGAAAAGCCTAAAGGTGTTGCTTTTTAGTAAACGGAACCGTATGTGATAAAAGTGCACGGGTGAACAGCTCAAAGGCTTTAGTCGTGGCAGGGATCAGACGCCATTGGGGCTGCTGCGGCTCAGTCACGGCGGAAAAATCAGGAATCAAAAACAGCTGCAGGTGAGAATTCAATGATAGTCAATTTAAACACACACACACACAGCTTTTTTTTAAGTACGCAAATATGCATAAAAGGGATTATTTTCACAGCATAATCAGGGATGTAAATAAATTCTTTAACCATTAAAAAGTAAATTACTAATTCTTCTCTAAAAACATACTGAGGTTTCTTTATTTAATATAATGCACTGTATATAGGACATCATTAACTTGGAGACTTCAGCATAAATGTGGGGTTTTTTTATGGAATATCTGACTGCTAGTGTTCACCTGCCAAAGCTCCAGCAGAGATGGAGGGATGATCGAGGAAATAATGAGGCTGCCTGGGTTCATGTCTATTACTCTGTAACCTCCCTAAAAGAGCTGGCTCTCACTCAGGGACTCTGACTCTGGCGCGGACTTCCTTCTCCACTTGGTACGCTGTACTGTGGCGGTCATTAGGAGCAAGCGGACCAGTGCCAGAGAGTTAGTGGAAATGCTGTGTGGATCCTGTGAGGACTTTATGACCCTGCTGTCTAGACCCAAGCACTTAAATTAGCATTAAGGACGAATGCTTAAAACCTGCTGCCTTCTTTTAATGAAGCTTCATCCAAAGTTCAGAGACGAGGGTTACTGAATGTTACACACTGTAAAGCACTTCAGATTATGCAGACGTGCTGTTTATAGAAACTCTATTGGTCCTACAAATGTGCCTCTGTTACAGTCCCAGAACACACCATAAGGAATGTCTTACAATATACATGGAACACTAAATACAGGAATCTCTCACTTTCCACGGTTAGTTGGGACCGGGATCCCCCATGACCGCCATTTTTTGCAAAGTAGGATCGACCGCCTTGACTAGCGTATACGTACTTGTATATGTGTATATAATATCAATAAATATTCAATGCTATAAATGCTTATAGTAACAATTAAACATTCAAAAATAATGCATACGATGTAAATAAAATATAAATACAGACATACAGACGCGTGCATGCACACAGATGTACACCTTACATAAAAATGTAAGTACATCGTTTTGTTGGGAATTTTGGGTTGTTTTTTGTTTTTATTTGTTTGTTTTTTGTTTTGTTTTGGGGTGTTTTGCATAATTGGCCTTGTTTTGCAGCATTTTCTTGAACGCTTTCCCCTGTTATTCCTTAATTTCCTTATTTTTTAATTCGATGAATATTTAAAAAAAAAAAAAAAAAAAAAAACGTGATGCACTAAAGCCGCATGAATTGACACACGAAGTAGTGAGGGATCCCTGTAGAAGAGTATGTATAGGAGATGAGGGACAAACTGCATGGAGTACTGGAGAAGTTCGTCAGGGAGATATTGTTATTGTGAGATAGGGTAATTTTCATGGATGGCCTATATTAATGGGAAGAATGATACTAGATGGTAAAGATGTTGCCAGGAGGGGCACAACAAACCTCGGGACGTGCCATTTGCAGAACTTTACATATTGCTTTTAGGTGACATTTTTGATCATAGGAATAATTGCTGTGCTTTGCATTGGTTTCCACTGTCCAAATACTTTTGTTTAAAGTACAAGAGCTCATTTATTCACTTATTTGCCGATCCACTTAATACTACTGAGCTCACAGTGAGGCAGGATCCTACACCGGCCGACAGTGGATGAAGGACAGGGAACACGCTGAACACCATTGGAATGCCGACACACAACCATTCACGGTCAGACTCACATCTAGGGTGAAATTGGAAAGCCTATTAGCCTAATGTGCATGTCTTTGGGTAGTGGGAGGAAACCAGTGCACCCAGTGGAAACCCATACAAGCACAGAGGGAACATGCAACCCCTGCACAGAAACACCCTGTCCGAAACCGGGTTTGAACCCATTATCGTGTTACTGTGAGGCGGTCCTCCTAACCACTACACCACGGTATCACTAAAAAATGTCAAATGTGATTTTGGAGCTTTGATGATTTTATTACTTGACTGACAAGAATGAAGTTGACATCCAGCTCTTGGACGGAACAAATTACAGATCACGAAGAAAAAAAAAAACTGCTCAAACATTCAATGTTGTTGGACTATTGCTTCAGGAGTTCTGAATTATGTGAATGTATGTGAGATGTGTGCACAAGTTTCTGTTTACTCATTTTTCATAAACATATCTCATATCTAGAAAAAAAAAAAAAAAAGAAAAAAAAAAAAAAAAAAAAAACAGGACGCACATGTTGGCCTAATAACATTTGCTCTGAGCCAGACATCTGGGGTTTAATATTTCTGTCCAGACAAATAAGTTCTGCTGATCCTTTAATGAAGAAAAAGAATTGCCCACAGCTTCACAGATAGATTCACTGAGAGAGGAAGAGAACTTTGGGTACAGCTCACACAGCGAAGCCGGAAAAAGCCCTCATAAAGAGACCTACAGTGTGTTATAATTAAAATAATCCCTTTTAATTAAAGTACATGCTTGGCGTGGACAAAACTCCCAAAAGCTTGAAAGGCAATGATGAAGTCTCCCACTGTTCAATCTGAATAATAAACTTAAAGGGTAATATTGCTCCAGGCCAGAATGCCTGAACATCTTTTTTTTATCCCATTTCAACAAATGGTGAGGTATTTATATTATTTGCTTTAACATAAAACACAAATGATCTCACTTTTTCATCTGTAAAAATATTCAGGCGGATGTTCACTGGAACCCGAGATCATTTATTCCTGAATGTCCCTCTCTCACAATTAAGTTGCTTTAAAACAGTGCTGTGAAAGAGTATTTGGGGATCCACCCCCATTAAGTAAAACAATAATTTAGAAACTGCATTTTGTGTTTATCTGTGCTGTCTTTCTGAGATATTAACATTGGTTTGATGATCTGAAACATTTAAATTTGGTAAATATACAAAAAATATCAGGAAACAGAAAGGAGAAAATCCTTTTTCATGGCACTGCTCATGTTTATATCCATTTTCTATATACTGCCTATATGATAACTGATAAAGTTAAGCTATTATTTATGACTGCAGGAAACCCAACACCCCCTCTGACTCCTCACCCCCACCATCACTATGCTGAACAGATTGAATTTTAAATTAGCTCTGCACCAGTGTGGACTATTTCTTTAGAAAAACACTTGAGTTGATATAGTTCCAATGGCACAGATAATTTAAATATCCAGAGTGAAATGAATTCCCTTCTCTTCGGCTTTGCTGTCCTGTTATGTTTACCAAATGGAAGCTGAACCAATTTGCCCCAAGGTGCCCATTCTATCAAAAAGAAAACATACGGGCAAGTGAACAATGGTGCGTTAAATAACACCGGGACATTCGAATAAAGAGAAGGCAAAGCTAAATACCTTGGCAGCTCTTTAAACTGTTTGCTAATAGGACACAATGGCTGGAGCTGGTAATTGTGTCTAACTTTAAAGATCCTGCTCCTTTGCCCAATGGATATCAGGTCATCCAATTAAGCAGAGAACCTCCTCGCTAATCCTTATCCCCTGCAGCTGCTGCTGTCACTCATCTTACAACAGACCGAATGTTTCATTGTATTTGAATATTATGTAAATGTAAACCTGCCAGTTTAGGATTATTACGAAATCCTGCAAAAGCGCATGGTAAACTAGGGTCCAAGATAGCATAGATCAGGATCTGTGCTTGTTCTATGTTTAAAATTTAGATACCGTATTCGAGATACCATCGAGGTGGAAAACATGATTAATAACAGAATAATAAAGGTGTTTTACAGGTATTTGTATTATTCATTTTGTGCTATCAACCAAACTACTTACATGAAAGTTGAAATAAACAGAAAACCGCATTTATTATTATTATTATTATTATTATTATTATTATTATTATTATTATTATTATTATTATTATTATTATTTTAGACCCCTGACTTTCCCCTCCTGGTGTTGTTCCTTTAAACATTTTCCCTGAAGTAAGATCAAGCCAATCAACACGAATGTCAACTTTAGCACATGGCACGTTAAACCAATGAACACAAACATAAACATGCACATGGCACTGTGCTTAAATTTCTGAAGTTAGTGAGCATTCGAATCAAGTGAAAAATAATCATCACTTTCTGATAGATCTGATTGGGCAGTTATTAGACGTAAGATCAAACACATGGGGGGGGGGTACTTATTGGAGCAGGGCGCTTATTCCTTCGAATACAGTATATGAAGATTATGCTAACATTCCATTAATGAATTTGCAGCTGTAAAACAAGTTATGATCACTGAAAGCTAAACCCATCATAATAAAAGGTGAATGAAACAATGAAAACTTTTTTTTTTTTCTTTTTGAAGAAAGGCTTGCTGACACTTCATGATAAGAATGAATAAAATACTTCTGTCATGCTGTTATGCAAAGGTCTTACATAGCAGGCGAATATGTGAAAACCCTAGCTAGGGCTAGTGCAACCAATCTGTGATCATGCCAGAGGATTTCTGGGGTGATCTCAAACAAAAATCTGCTGGGGTAAAATACGCACTAGCCTGAGAAACGTGAGAATCTGAAGTGATTACATCATAGCCGCCATGTCTCCTAGCCGCAACTGCTATTCCATGTACATTTTTACCTTAATGAAAATTTATGTTAGCATCCAGCAGGTCATGTTTGCTCATGGATGCTCATCACGGTTTATCTGATCCTTTTCTAAATCCACAGTAATTATCACACAAATATATTTTCGATGAATGGATGCCATTCCTTTCTGGTTCTCAACATAGCTCTGTCTCTCCCAAGTAATCCAATATAAGTGCGAAGGAAACCTGCTGACCACCAGATTGCAAAAATTGTGCAACCGTCATGAAGCAATCCCGTTTTTTGTGCGACCACAGAGTTACAGAAAATAATCAGTAAAGGGTGGCGTGATGAAGCAGTGCTCCTGTTCTCACCGCAGAGTTGATTATTTTCCTTCAACACTACACATTTAATCCTCTTATACCACAGCAAAGTTGTGAGCTTAATCCGGTTAGAATTACATTTAAGCTTGTAGATAAAGCCTTACAGCTGTGTAATTAACACTTTCCTCTGAAGCACTGAACTCTCCTACTGTATAATACTACAGAGTACCACACATGTGGCAGGTTTTAAATGTTGCGACAGACTAAATATTACAGAAACAAACCTCATCGAACATTTTGTGTTTTAAACAAAAAGCATCTCTTTTGCTCGTTCTCTCACGCTCTCTCTCTCTATTTGTACCCATTCTTTTATTTATTTTTTATTTATTTATTTATTTTAATTAAGTTGATAAAATGATCCAGGCACACCTGGACTATTTTGTTCCATATTAAAAGCCTCGTAGTTCAATTACCATTAAAGCAAATAGAGTTCCTGACTTAAAGAACATGAGAAAGGGTCGTGTTAATAGAGGAGAGACATTTCAACCAGTCAGGTTGTGTGTGTATGTGTGTGTGTGTGTGTGTGTGTGTGTGTGTGTGTGTGTGTGTGTGTGTGTGTGTGTGTGTGTGTGTCAGCATGAGTTTGAGTGGGACAGAGAAGGACAGTGAGAAAGAGAGGACGGCCCAAAGTCTGGGTCATTTATCAAACCTGTCTAGTCTCGAGTTGATGAATGAAACCTCACAGCTGGCCGTCTAGTTTGATTAGATGTAGAGGATTTTTGCTGTAATGGACAGAGCAGAGTGATATACACTGACACACACACACACACACACACACACACACACACACACACACACACACACACACACACACACAACAATAACAACAGGTATAAGGACATCATACCTTGATTTAGCATTAAACACCTCATACACTCATCTGATGAGATCAACACTGAGCTGAAAATAGCATCATTAATAACTGTGGCCTAATCTCTACAACTGTATTAATCGCTTAAGCAGAAACAACTTCAGGCTCTTCTTCCACCCACTTCTCTTTACTTCCTCTCCACTGTTCTGAAAGAAACTGTTTAAATTTCCATCCAGCCCGAGGACTTGTTGTCCTAATTATCTAAACGAGACAGACTCAGCAGCAGATGTTTGATAAAAGACGGTAATTATGTTTTCAGAACATCTTCATCAGAATCGGACGGGCAGGTTGTCGGGAGTATGATGTGTGTTAATCTGGATACAATAAGCAAAAATAAGTGAGTCAAAGTAAAGGTCAGATATATCTATTTTTCGAACTTTTTTTTTTTTTTTCATTTCAGACTCCAAAGGAGGACCAAAGTACAATTCAAGATCCAAAAAATACACTTCTTCAGGATGCTCCTTATACAACAACCCCCCAGTAATTTTGTGTGTGTATGCTGAACAACCTGCTTGTCTTCCTCATCTCATTTATGGCCTTTCTATTTCTGTGTTTACTCTGCTCTGACTGATCGCCTGAAAGCTCAACATGATGGGCAATGAGAGGCAGATCAGGATGGCAGAGATATGGCTGTGTATGGGGGGAACTTAAACAAGCTCTTACCTCATTATTTGGCAATATGTCGGGTGTCATCTAACAGAGCTATTAAAGACTGTAAGAACATGGATCAAAAATGTGGAAAAATCATATAAGTCCACTTTAATTTGTGCTAAATTAATTAATTTTTCTCATCACATGTCTATGCTATCCTCCTTTAACAGTGGGGCACCTGAAGATCTCCCTTCTCTCGAATCCTCTATTACAGCCTCATCTGAAGATCATGACCTTAGTGTGAGAAAAACGAAAAATCTAGCAGAATTGTTCTTGGTTTCTTACATGAAATATACAGTACCAGCAACAAACAGACACAGAACAAGGGGATGAAGAAAAAGCAGACGAAAAAGGCTGAATTTAAAATAAAATGGAGGAGAAAACAACAAGGTGGCAGAGTGGTGTCATGGTTAGTATATCCGCCTCACAGCAAAAAGATCCTGGGTTCAATTCCCAGCTCAGGTGTTTCAGTGTGGAGTTTGCATGTTTTCCCCATGTGCGCATTGTATTCCTCCCACAGTCCAAAAACACTCCAAATCACCCCAAGGTGTGAGTGTGAGTATGAATGGTTGTGTGAGTATTAGCCTTGAGATGGTCTGGTGAGCTGTAGAGGATGTACCCTGCCCTTGGCCGGAGTCAGCTGAGATGTGTGCCATGACCTTAAAAAGGATTAAGCGGTTCAGAAAATGAATGAATGAGATGGGTGGAAGTAGAATGTAAATTTACTTCAAAGTGAAATTATGTTCTTCAGCAGTGTGTGGTGTGACAACTCACTCTCTCTCTCGATCATTTTTTTAATTAATTTTACACAATCGGCCAGGCCGAGGTCACACACCATCACCTTCTCCTTTTGCCTCCTTTTTCAGGGCTTCATGTTCCTTCACATTTAAGAAAACCACAGTGATATTTGTGTTACTCCTTTAAGGCACTTAAGAAACACACACACACACACACACACACACACACACACACACACACACACACACACACACACACACACGCGTGCAGAGGAAAGAGAGAGAGAGAGAGAGAGAGAGAGAGAGAGAGAGAGAGAGATGATGATGATGATGATGATGATGATGATGATGATGATGATGATGGCATAACATATGCATCAGTATATAGATGACCAGAACAGTCCTTACATGGTGTTAGTATGCATAATAATAATGGTTTATTCAAACTGCTTCCAGAGGAATTTTCAATCCGGCACTTCATACAGAATGTATTCATGGGAGTACCACAGTATCCAAGTGGCATTCGGCGCCCTCTAGCGGACTCTCCTGGAGCTGCAGTTTTAAAACGTGGCTGGAAAAGGTGTTTATAGAGATGAAGCCTAAATGGTAGAAGTTCAGCTTCAAAAGCCATGTTTATGAACAGAGGGAAGGTATTTATACACAGAATCTCTGTGTTTACTCAAATTTGAGTGTAATCCATTTGGTTGTAGCTCAGTATTTTTTGTGTTTGTTTGTTTTGTTTTGTTAAATTTGCTTTTTACTTTTTTGTTTAGAGTTTAGTTGAAGAAATAAAGCCTTTAAACATAATTGATTTTAACTCTCATGAGTTCTCCTGAAAAACATAAGTGCATTCATATAAAATATAATTGTTTGTTCTAAAAATGACATAGGAGACAACAAGGACCTATTAATTTCACTATAAAGATGAACCGTGAAAATATCATTGATAATATAAATAAAAATACCCTCATCCACACTAATACATTTAAGAATGTTGTAGCATCTTTCCTTCTCGGCTCACCGTGTTGTCGTTTATGAAAAGTGTAAATACAAACATCTCCATTCCAATCCCCCAGATAGTGACAGAACAAGTGAGCATTCGTTGGCTCAAAATACTGCAGCATACTTCATTACATTCTCATACTTACTGACTTCATCTAGCACAGTGAAACAGGGCGGGCGAGAAAGGCAGAGGAGAGAGATGATGTGAAAGAGACAGAAGAAAACACAAAAGCAGAGAGAAAGGTTGAAAATCAGGGAGGTGGAGTTGATGTGAAACAGAAAAAAGATGGGGGGACACCTGGAGTAAGAGAAAGGGAAGAAAAAAACAAAAGAGAGAGGATAAGAGACAGCAGTTGAGAGAGACAGGGAGTATAGCTGAGAGACAAAAAGACAAAAGCAGAGAGCTACAGAGGGAGATACAAGAAAACAGTAGGAGATGGAGATATGGAGAAAAATGAAGAAGAAGAAGCAGAAGATAAGGGAGGGGTGAGAGAATGACAGAGTAACTGAAAGAGAAGATAGAGAAA
>CM045744.1:17193975-17358975 GCA_024760905.1 Plotosus lineatus
TCTGAGAACTCCACCTAGGCTTAATGCTAGCCGGGGTGCGGTTAGCATTGAGCTCCCATAGCAGCTCACGATAGAAGTTGTTGCGCGCTTAGTTGCCCGAAGCTGAAGCTGCCCATAGCTGTAGTAGGGTCGACCGATCATAGACGAGCATAGTGCAAAACATGAACAAACAAATAAAACAAATAAAAACGAACAAAGAAACAATTTGACTCCGAGAACTCCGCGACGTTGCCCTCTAGGCAGCACCATCTTGGAGACGTCACTCCAAGACGTCACTCCAAGTTCAATGAAAAAGGACGTGAAGCGTGATAAAGTTTATCCTTTTGGTATCATTTGTTAAACATGCTACAAAACATAGAATCTCACACACAAACATTAACTTAAGCATCATACATCATACTGGAATAATAATTGAAAAAGACTTTAAAACGAGTGCTTTACAACAGTATATGCTGTATAATGTTTATATTTTATCATCAATAAAAATAAGAGTAAAAATTGAAAAGTTTTTCTTAATCATTACTATATTTTACTACATTAATACTGTATTAATGAGTAAGACTGTCTATAGAATGTGTTTAAGAAGCATATTTTAGCGCATGTAATAGATACATAATATTTTACTTCTGGTTGCTCATTCGCGCATGTGACATGTTACATGGGGTTTTACTTCCCAGAACTCGCTGATTATCTCGATTCGTGGGAGGGCTCAGAACCAAATCCCCGCGAATGTCGAGGGCCTAATGTACAGGGGTGAACTGCAATCAAATATTATAGTTCAACCAAAAACATTCTCAAATATATTTCAAACTACATCTGCGAGTGCATGTGCTAAATACATTTACAAATTGAGCTAAAATTATTTGTCTATTCAAAGGCACAAACAAATCTTAATACATATTTACAACACTAAAACATACTATTAATTTTATAAAAGTACTGACCATTAGGCTGCATTTACAGGTTGGATGGCTTATGATTATTTTAGCCAATCATTCGCTGTGCATCAATGTTTGTGTTCTAACACATGTGCAGGAGGCGGTACTAAGAAACTGTGCTTTATTCTCACACTCACTCTTTGTTTGACTGACAGTGTTCAGCTATTACTGCTTACTGATAATATGTGAGGCGCTCCACCGAAATAGGCAGCTGTCATTGATTGTTGATTGGTCAGCTCGGGCTTGCACATGCGCAGTGTCCGTTACACGTTAACTTCCAGTGTTAACTTCTGATTTCCGGTTTACTGCACGCTGAATTTATCTCTGACTTTCTCTTAAATAACAGTCATTAAGTTTATTTATAAGATTGTGAATACACATAATTTCTTGTCCAGTGCACGTGGGCCAATCACACAACCAGGTCAGCTCTGAGCCCCTTCTTGTTTGCTGTGGTGATGGACAGGCTGACAGACAAGGTTAGACTAGAATCTCCATGGACTGTGATGTTTGCAGATGACATTGTGATCTGCAGTGAGAGCGGAGAACAAGTGCAGAAAAATCTAGAGAGGTGGAGGTATGCTCTGGAAAGGAGAGGAATGAAGGTTAGCCGCAGTAAAAAATAATGCATGCGTGTGAACGACAAGGACCCAAGATGAATGGTGAGGTTACAGGGAGCAGAGACAACAAAGGTGGGGGATTTTAAGTACTTATGCTCAACAATCCAGAGCAATGGACAGTGTGGAAGAGAGGGGAAGAAGCGTGTGCAGGCAGGTTGGAATGGTTGGAGAAAAGTGTCCGGTGTGATGTGTGATAGGAAGGTATCGTCAAGAATGAAAGGAAAAGTGTACAAGACGGTGTTGAGGCTAGCGCTGTTGTATGGTTTAGAGACAGTGGCACTGGGGAAAAGACAGGAGGCAGAGCTGAAGGTAGCAGAGATGAAAATGTTGAGGTTCTTTTTGGGAGTAACAAGGATGGATAGGATCAGGAATGAGTACATCAGATGGACAGTACATGTAAGAGGTTTTGGAGACAAAGTCAGAGAGGATAGATTGAGATGGTTTGTACATGTACAGAGGAGGGATAGTGAGTATATTGGTAGTAGGATGCTGAGGTTGGAACTAACAGACAGAAGGCCTAGAGGAAGACCAAAGAGAAGATTTATGGATGTGGTGAAGGAGGACATGAAGGTAATTGGAGTAAGAGTAGAAGATGCAGAGAATAGGGTGAGCTGGAGACAGATGATTTGCTATGGCAACCCATGAAGGGAAAAGCCGAAAGGAAAAGAAGAAGGAGAAGAAGAAGAAGAGGAAGAGGAAGAAGAAGAAGAAGATCCAAGAAAGTACTTGTTCAATATGGATAGGTATAAAATCTTTTAAGATAGATAAGATAGATAATACTTTCTGTAAGCGAGCCGGTAGATACTGTACTTGTGAAAGTGCACAAACTGAACCTGATGCTGTTCTATTTTTTAAACAAAAGTCATCATCACACCGAATATTGAATTAGTTTCATTCATTGCTGGGGCCGGTGGCATAGTGTTTAGGGTGATGCGCTCATGATCGGGAGGTTGTGAGTTCAAATCCCACCAAGACCCTCACTGTGCTAAGTCCCCTGGGCAAGGTCTCAACCCCAAGTGTGCCTCTGTTCACCCAGCAGTATAAATGGATACCAGTAAAAATATACTGGGAATGTAACCTGCAATGGACTAGCGTCCCATCCAGGTGGAGTTGAACTCCTGGTCGCTTCACGCTATGGAAACCGGGGATAAGCACCAGCCTGATGAGACACTATGGCTCGGGTGTAAAAACCCAACAGACTTTACCTACTTCATTCATTACTGTTTACTGTGCTTTATAGAATGTTCATTCTACACCACTTCTTTGCACGTGTCTGCACTGCACCGTACATTAAGCCTGTGATTTAAGGTCTTTTATTCCAGTACATAATGTATAATAACAGCAAATACAGGCTCCGCCTTCACGATGATATTAACACTTTACTCCATGAAAGAAGGATGTATGGAGAACTTTATTTTTTCATTCATTCATGTTCTGAACAAGTTAATCCGAATCAGGGTTGAGCAGAGGATTTCACCCTTTTCAGCCAACTATGGGCAAGTTCAGAGTACACCCTGGATGGCTCGCCACACCATCGCGGGGCAGATACACTCTGATGGACATTCAGCTCCTCTTCACGAAAGTCAGCGATGGCTCCTTATCATGCACCTCTCACCATAGACAGTGAGCGACATGGCCGGAATCTCAGAACCCAGTTAGCTACAGTGATGGAACTTTATTTTTTTATGATTTTTTTTTTTAATTAATCTCTCTCTCTCTCTCTCTCTCTCTCTCTCTCTCTCTCTCTCTCTCTCTCTCTCTCTCTCTCTCGCTCTCTGTCAGTTTTATGTAAATGTAGAACATGTAAATGTAGAACATGTAAAAACATGGAGGCTGATGATAACACACACACACACACACACACACACACACACACACACACACACACACACACACACACACAAACACACACACACACACACACGAATAGTAAATAGTATATTCATCATTTTACCAATATAACACTGACCAAACAGAAACAAGGGTAAATTAAATCTGTCTATTTATTAATATAGTTTTTAAAAACATTAAACGTCTCTGTCATCGCATCAGCGGCTTATCGAGTCTCATTCAAAGTGGTTGATGCTGTTTACTGGCATCTCGTTGCTTGTTGTTGATGGGAATCAAAAAAAAAAAAAAAAAAAAGGATGGGTCGGGAGGGGTTAATGTATGGAAGAGGACAGGGATATAATGAAACGTGTGTCCAGTTCAGGAGCATAAGGTGAGAGGAAGAACAGCAGAAAGACGCCTGAACAAGTTCACAACACCCCCTGGGAGGATTTACTCTCATCAGTGTACCAGTAAAGTCCAGAATTAACATTCCAGGTGTGGAGATAAGACTCTCATGTTTGTAGTTGAGTTTTTATTTTATTTTTCACATTTTAATAAAATGATTATGGTGGTGCATTCTGAATCATACAATAAGAAATAATGCACAGTCGATAAGAGGGAAAGGCAATTTTAAATAGTTTTCAAAGCAAAAAGAGTGATGATACTTTTCTCATGTCAGAGAGGATGCAAAGTCAATTTGTGTGTGTGTGTGTGTGTGTGTGTGTGTGTGTGTGTGTGTGTGTGTGTGTGTGTGTGTGTATGTGTGTGTGTGTGTGTGTGTGTGTGTGTGTGTGTGTGTGTTTATCTCATAATCTCCTGTATAACTCTGTGTGTTACTATTTTTTTTCGATCAAAGCCCATTTTTATCAGGGTTTTGTTTTCCTGCTCTTTTCATGTTCATAAATAAAGTTATCTCTCATATGTAGGTGCATTAAAAAGTTGAGGTGTGACGTGATTCTTGACGGTAGTTTGTGGGATCTAGTTTATCTCAACTACTCTGAAAAAATGTTGAATGTTTCTCTATTTATTTCTCTAATTAATTTCTCAAAACACAAATTTCAGTTCTACTCATATTTAACTTTAATTTAATCAGCCGAGCTTATTTTAGTTCAAGTGTGAGATAATAAATAACATAGTAAATAAAGTCAATGTAGCGCAAGGAGGAAGATGAGTTCATTTCATGACCAATATATTCAGTAACATCAGTACAAAGATAAAGATAAATAATCAATAAAGAATCAAGTATGACAGTCAACATTTCCATGAGAGCTGGTGCTGGTTCTGTAAGAGACAAGGTAGATTCTGTACTTCAGTACTTCAGTACAAACTGAACCTGATGATGTTCTATTTTTAAACAAAAAGTCATTATCACACCTAATATTGAATTAGTTTCATTCATTACTGTTTACTGTGCTTTATAGAATGTTTATGTAGGAATCTTAAATTTAATTTCATTATTTATATGTAAATATAAGGCATGTTCATTCTACACCACTTCTTTACACATGTCTGACATGTTTGCACTGCACTGTACATGAAGCCTGTGATTTAAGTTCCTGTGTTCCAGTTCACTCTCACTTATCCCTTAACATCCGAGGATGTGGTTGGGGCGCCTTCATGGTGAGACTTGGGCTGATTTGGCCTGGCGGAGCCCATCCCTCTCCAGGTCGTAGAAACAGCTTTGCAGCCTACTCATTATGAAAGTCAGCAATGGTTCTTTTACATGCCTCTCACCATTGACAGTGAGAGACATGGCCTGCCTTTGATAACCCAGTTAGCTGCATTGGGGGGACAGTGACAACCTTGTGGGGACTTGAACCCCCAACCTTAGGATCAGCGATCCTGCGCCCTATCCACTAGACCACCACTGCCCCTGTGTTCCAGTACATAATGTATAATAACAGCAAATACAAGCTCCGCCTTCGCAATGATATTAACACTTTGCTCCATGAAATAAGGATGTATAGAAGACTTTATTTTTTCACTCATTCATTTTCTTAACCAGTGAATTATACTCAGAGCTTGTGGAGAGGCTGACACCCATCTCAGCCGACTCTGGGCGAGGACAGAGTACACCCTGGACGGCTTGCCACACCATTGCAGAACAGAAACAAGCTGGCGGATTTTCAGCTCCTCTTCACGAAAGTCAGCAATGGTTCCTTTACATGAACCTCACTATAGACATTCATTATAGACAGTGAGAGACATGGCCGGCATCTGAGAACCCTGTTAGCTTGCGTGGGGGAACTTCATTTTTTATGAATTTTTTTAATTAATCTCTCTCTCTCTCTCTCTCTCTCTCTCTCTCTCTCTCTCTGTGTCTTTCTCTCTGTGTCAGTTTTATGCAAGTGTATTAACATATGTAAAAACATGGAGGCTCATATTAAAACACACACACGCGCACACACACACGCACGCACGCACGCACGCACGCACGCACGCACGCACACACACACACACACACACACACACACACACACACACACACTCATAGATACTAGTATATTCAGAAATTACCAATATAACACTTACAAAACAGAAGCAAGAGCAAATTAATTCTCTATGTTGAGGAATATAGTTTCTGAAAATTCTAAACGCCTCTATCATCGGATCAGCGGTTTATGGAGTCTCATGCAAAGTGGTTGATGCTTCCTGTTTGCTGCCATCTCGCATGTTGTTGCTGGAAATCTAACAGAAAGCTATGGGATGGGTAGGGAGTGTTTAATTTACAGGAGAGGACAGGGATATAATGAGATGTGTGTCCATTTCAGGAGCAGAAGGTGAGAGGAAAAACATCAGAAAGACTCCTGAACCAGTCCACAACAAATCCGCCTGGGAGGATTTACACTCATCAGTGTACTGGTAAATTCCAGGATTAACATTACAGGTGTGGCGATCACACCCTCATGTTTGTGGTTGAGTTTTTATTGTATTTTTCAGATTTTAATGAATTAATTAAAGCAGTGCATTCTGAATCATATAATAATAAATAATACACATGGGAAAAGAAAGAAAGGTGAAGGCAGCCGTGAGAGGGGCACAAGCCAGTATTTTCTATCATGCTAGTCCCAAGCCCAGATAAATGCAGAGGGTTGTGTCAGGAAGGGCATCTGGCGTAAAACCTGCACCAGATCTGATAGACAAATCACAAATATTACCTCCATACCGAATTGGTCAAGGCCTGGGTTAACAACAACCGCCATCAGCGCTGTTAACCAACAGGGTGCTGGTGGAAATTGGACTACTGTTGGTCAAAGAAGAAGAGGCAGGAGGCGTGTCCGTAGGCAGAGAGAGACGAGGAAAAGCATGAATCTTGGACTGAAAGTAGGGACTTTGAATGTTTGAACGACGACAGAAAAAGGTAGAGAGCTGGCTGACATGATGCAGAGAAGGAAGGTGGACAGACTGTGTGTTCAGAAGACCGGGTGGAAAGGTAACAACAATAAGCATAGGAGCCAGTTTTAAGCTGTTTGATCATGGTGTGGATGGGAAGAGAAATGGAGTAGGAGTCATCTTGAAGGAGGGGTTGGTCAGGCATGTTCTAGAAGTGAAAAGAGTGACAGACAGAGTGATGAGTCTCAAGTTAGAAAGTGAAGGCATGATGCTCAATGTTGTTAGTGCTTATGCCCCACAGGCAGGATCTGAGCGAGAAGAGAAGGATAGATTCTGGAGTGAGTTAGATGAAGTGATGCAGAATAGCCCCAAAGATGAAAGAGTAGTCATTGGGGCAGACTTCAATGGACATGTTGGTGCAGGAAACAGATGGGACGAGGAAGTGATGGGCAGGTTTGGTATCCAGGAAAGGAACACAGAAGGACAGATGTTGGTAGATTTTGCAAAAAGGATGGAAATGGCTGTGGAAAATACTTTCTTCCAGAAGAGACAGGAGCATAGGGTGATTCATCAAAACGGAGGTAGGAGCACACAGGTAGACTACATCTTGTGCAGGCGATGTAATTTGAAGGAAGTCAGTGACTGCAAAGTAGTAGTGGGTGAGAGTGTTGCCAAACAGCATAGGATGGTGGTGTGCAGGATGGCGCTGATGGTGAGGAAGGTGAAAAAGGCAAAGGCAGAGCAGAAGACAAAGTGGTGGAAGTTGAAAAAGAAAGAGTGTCATGTTGTCTTCAAGGAGGAGTTGAAACTGGCTTTGGGTGGTCAGGAAGTGCTTCCAGATGACTGGACAACTACAACTAATGTGATCAGGAAGACAGGTAGGAGAATACTTGGTATGCCATCTGGAAGGAGAGTAGATAAGGAGACTTGGTGGTGGAATGAGGATGTGCAGGAGTGTGTACAAAGGAAGAGGTTAACTAAGAAGAAGTGGGACATAGAGAGGACCGAAGAGAATAAACAGGAGTACAGAGAGACACAGCGTGAGGGGTGCCAGGTCTGGACGGTAGCCTCCCTCACCACGGAAGCCAACTCACCACCAGGTAGTGATCGGTAGACAGCTGAGCTCCTTTCTTCACCCGAGTGTCCAGAACATATGGCCACAAGTCCGATGACACGACTACAAAGTCAATCATCGAACTGTGAGCTAGGGTGTCCTGGTTCCAAGTGTACTTATGGGCACACTTATGTTCGAACATGGTGTCCGTGATAGACAAACTATGACGAGCACAGAAGTCTAACAACGAAACACCATTCGGGTTCAGACTGGAGTGGCTGTACCTACCAATCACACCGTTCCAGATCACACTATTGTTGCCCACATGGGTGTTGAAGTCTCTCAAGACAACGAGGGAGTCTCCCGAGGGAGCGTTCTCCACCCCCCCCCAAAGGCTCCAAAAAGAGTGGGTACTCTGAACTTTCATTTGGTGCATAAGCACAAATAACAATCAGGACCCGTCCCCCCACCCGAAGACGGAGGGAAGCTACCCTTTCGTCAACCGTGGAGAACCCCAACATTTGGGCACTGAGACGGGGGGGGGGGGGCAACAAGAATACCCATACCGGCTCGCCACTTCTTCCCATGAGCAACTCCAGAATAGAATAAAGTCCAGCCTCTCTACAGATGGATGGTTCCAGAGCCCAAGCTATGCGTTGAGGTGAGCCCGACTATATCTAGTCGGTATCTCTATACCTCATGCACCAGCTCAGGCTCCTTCCCCGCTAGAGAGGTGACATTCCATGTCCCGAGGGTCAGAGTAAGTAGCCCAGGATCGGTCCGACAGAACCCATGCCTTTGGCTGCCACCCAGCTCACACTGCACCCTAACCAAAAAACTCCTCTCACGGGTGGTGGGTCCATGGGTGGGCGGACCCATGTCTCCTTTTTGGGCTAGGCCCAGCCGGGCTCCATGGGCAGAAGCCCGACCACCAGGCACTCACCTTTGAGCCCCTCCCCCGGGCCTTGCTCCAGGAGGGAACCCCGGTGACCCGCGTCCGGGCAAGGGAGACTGCTTCCATTGTTTCTTCTGACATGACATAGGTGTCTTCTGAAGAGGGGTCTTCTCAATCGCATTTCGTCTGGACCGTCACCCAGGACCTTCACCCAGGACCTGTTAGCCTTAGGTGACCCTACCAGGGGCCTTATGCCCCCGACAACATAGCACCTCGGCTCATTAGGTAACGCAAACCACTCCACCATAACAAGGTGGCGATTCAGGGAGGGGTATGAACAAACTGTGCTTTTATTCTCACACTCGCACTTTGTTGATTGACAGTGTTCAGCTATTATTGCTGGGGTACTAACAAACTGTGCTTTATTCTCACACTCGCATTTTGTTGATTGACAGTGTTCAGCTATTATTGCTTGCTGATAATACTGTACGTTGATTGATCAGCTCAGGCGTGCACATTAACTTCCGGTGTACTTCCTGACCCTAGTCATGCAGAACTTATCTCTGACTTTCTTTTGAATAACAGTTATTAGGTTTATTAATAAGATTGTGAATACACATAATTTCTTCTCCAGCAGAACTCAACTCTTGCTGTGTGTGTGTGTGTGTGTGTGTGTGTGGGGGGGGGGGTGCACATGCACCCTGTGCACCCCCCCCCAGCCTCTTTTTCTTTTCCTTTCAACTGTTCCCCTCTGTTCAACTGCCTTCATGTCCTCCTTCACCACATCCATAAATCTTCTCTTTGGTCTTCCTCTAGGCCTTCTGCCTGGTAGTTCCAACCTCAGCATCCTACTACCAATATACTCACTATCCCTCCTCTGTACATGTACAAACCATCTCAATCTAGCCTTTCTGACTTCGTCTCAAAAACGTCAAACATGTGCTGTCCCTCTGATGTGCTCATTCCTGATCCTATCCATCCTCATTACTCCGAAAGAGAACCTCAACATTCTCATCGATGCAAACCTCCAGCTCTGCCTCCTGTCTTTTCCTCAGAGCCACTGTTTCTAAACCATACAACATCGCTGGTCTTGTACATTTTTCCTCTCATTCTTGCTGATACCCTCCTATCGCACATCACACCAGACACTTTTCTCCAACCATTCCAGCCTGCCTGCACACGCTTCTTCGCCTCTTTTCCACACTCTCCAGCGCTCTGGATTGTAAGTTTGTAAGATTGTAAGTCTAAGTACTTAAAATCCTACACCTTCCTTATCTCTGCTCCCTGTAACTTCACCGTTCCTCGGGTTCTTGTCATTACTACACATGTATTCTGTCTTACTGAGGCTAACCTTCATTCCCATATTTTCCAGGGCATACCTCCACCTCTCTAGATTTTTCTCCCCTTGTTCTCTGCTCTCACTACAGATCACAATGTCATCTGCAACCATCACAGTCTGTGGATATTCTAGTCTAAACTTGTCTGTCAGCCTATCCATCACCATAGCAAATAAGAAGGGGCTCAAGAAGGGGCTCAGAGCTGACCCTTGATGCAGTCCCACCTCCTCCTTGAACTCTTCTGTCACACCAACAGCACACCTCACCACTGTCTTACATCTCTCATACATGTCCTGCACCACGCTAACATACTTCTCTGCCACTCCAGACTTCTTCATACAATACCACAGTTCCTCTCTCAGCACCCTGGCATATGCTTTCTCCATATCCACAAAGGCACAATGCAGCTCCTTGTGACCTCTGTACTTCTCTATGAACATCCTCAAGGCAAACACTGCATCTCTGGTGCTCTTTCTTGGCATGAAACAAAACTGTTGTTCACAAATGCTAACCTCTGCCCTTAGTCTAGCTTCCACTATTCTTTCCCATAACGTCATCGTATGGCTCATCAACTTTATCCCTCTGCAGTTGCCACAACTCTGCATGTCTCCCTTGCTCTTAAAAATGGGCACCAGCACACTTCTCCTCCATTCCTCTGGCATCCTCTCACTCCCTGAATGTTCTTGTCCAGAAATTTACTGCTACTTCTCCTAGACACTTCCATACTGCCACCGGTATGTCATTAGGACCAACTGCCTTTCCACTCTTCATCCTCTTCAGTGCCCTCCTCACTTCACCCTTACTAATCTTTGCTACGTCCTGATCCTCGACGGTCGCCTCTTCTACTCTTTTTTCTCTCTCATTTTCCTCATTCATCAGCTCTTCAAAGTACTATTTCCATCTTCCCAGCACACTTGTCATCAGTCAATACATTTCCCTCTCTGTCCTTAATTACTCTAATTTGCTGCAAGTCCTTCCCATCTCTATTTCTCTGCTGTGCCAACCTGTATAGATCATTTCCTCCCTCCTTACTTTCTAACTGAGTGTACAAGTCATCATATGCTCTCTGCGCCTTTGACATTGCTACCTTCGCCTTATGCTGTGTCTCTCTGTACTCCTGTTTATTCTCTTCGGTCCTCTCTATGTTCCACTTCTTCTTAGTTAACCTCTTCCTTTGTACACACTCCTGCACATCCTCATTCCACCACCAAGTCTCCTTATCTACTCTCCTTCCAGATGGCATACCAAGTATTCTCCTACCTGTCTTCCTGATCACATTAGTTGTAGTTGTCCAGTCATCTGGAAGCACTTCCTGACCACCCAAAGCCAGTTTCAACTCCTCCTTGAAGACAACATGACACTCTTTCTTTTTCAACTTCCACCACTTTGTCTTCTGCTCTGCCTTTGCCTTTTTCACCTTCCTCACCATCAGCGCCATCCTGCACACCACCATCCTATGCTGTTTGGCAACACTCTCACCCACTACTACTTTGCAGTCACTGACTTCCTTCAAATTACATCGCCTGCACAAGATGTAGTCTACCTGTGTGCTCCTACCTCCGTTTTGATGAATCACCCTATGCTCCTGTCTCTTCTGGAAGAAAGTATTTTCCACAGCCATTTCCATCCTTTTTGCAAAATCTACCAACATCTGTCCTTCTGTGTTCCCATCCTGGATACCAAACCTGCCCATCACTTCCTCGTCCCATCTGTTTCCTGCACCAACATGTCCAAAGTCCCTACTTTCAGTCCTAGACTCATGCCTTTCCTCTTCTCTTCTCTCTCTGCCTATGGACACGCCTCCCTCCTCTCCTTCTTCGACATCTTCGACCAACAGTAGTCCAATTTCCACCAGCACCCTGTTGGTTAACAGCACTGATAGCGGTCATTGTTAACCCAGGCCTCCACCAAGCCGGTATGAAATTCTTTCTTTTGACTCGCGTATTTTATTTGCAATTTGTTTTTCACCGGATGTCCTTCCTGACACAACCCTCTGCATTATCCGAGCTTGGAACCAGTGTGAGGGAGCGACACTGCCCCCCGCTGCATTGCACCCCCCCAGCTTACGCCCTTATTATTATTATTATTATTATTATTATTATTATTATTATTATTATTATTACAACATCAGCTTGCCAGCATTCGCTGGGCCAACATACACAACTATTCACTCTCACAACTAGTGACAATTTGAAATAGCCAATTTGCTTAATGTGCCTGTCCATGGACTGTGGGAGGAAACCAGCGTACACAGAGAAAGTCCACAAATTACCCGAAAGTGCATGCAAACTACACAGAAATACACTTGAGCCCCAAACTCAATTCCAGGACTTTCTTGCTATGAGGCAGATTAATCAATACACCACTCTGTCATCCTTGTTAAACTAGCCAAATGGATCAATTTGCTGTCTCTTTTTTCTCTAGGGGTGGAAATAAAAGGATCTGGGAGCTTTGGTATAGGAAAGATGATGGACAGCAACTTTAAAATGGCTTTTACACCTCTGCTCACACTCATGCTTACTCCCCCCCCCCCCTCCTCCTCCTCCTCCTCCTCCTCCTCTTCCTACTACTACTACTACTACTACTACTAATAATAATAATAATCATAATAATAAGGGCATGGTGATGTACGCCTCTGCACGGTGGGCCTAGATAAGGGAATTGTGTTTCTTGAACTAAACGTACATCACCCAGTTAGGACTGAGCCTTCAAAGCTGGTCATTCACTGGATATTAGCGCCAAGAAAAATCTATAATTTTCAAGTCCGCAGTCCAGTTCGTCTGCCTCTGGTAATGAAACCACCAAAATTGGAAATGGGAATTGCCCCAGAGTGAAGGCAAAGAACCCATCCATGAATATCCTGGACGAATAATCTGAAATCCACACTACTTGATTGTATGAAAGCGACTGGATGGCCTGACAATCCATGTATCAATGGAAAGTTGCTAAAGGAACATTGGAATAATGCCAACCAGATGCTTTCCTTCCTAAAAAAACCTAAATTTGCAAGATAATCTCTGGTGGCTTAAGATCTAAATGCGCCATAATGCAGATAAAATGTTTCCTGCAAATGGTCAGGTTCCTTCTGAAGAACAAAGTGTTTCATCAGCAACAGATCATAAACTGTTAATGGATGCCTGCATCCTTCTGGCACCTCTTTTTGCCAAAATGAACCCATCTGACCTTAAAAGTAACACTTCTGGCCTTCCACCTTTTGACCAAAGCCCTCCTTCTTGTGTTCTCAATGAATCAAATGATTTTGTTTTGTTTCAAAAATTTTATGATGAAATTTTCAATTTGCATATTGAATGACAGAAACCAGTTAAAATAGTAATGAAAAAATTCCACAAAATTAAATCAATAAATTAAATGAAATAATTTCTTTGAGGCATGTTCATTGCAAAACATTGACTACTCTATTTATGCTGCTTGTCTAATACTCAGGGATCTTCACTCAGTTTTCAAGCAAACAATGAAAAAACTCAAAACAACAATATTAAAGAAAACCTGTTTCAATTTAAACAGGAAAAAAAAAAAAAAAAAGAAGAGACATCTCGCTGTTGGAGTGTTGCCTTAAGTTAAGATCTCAAGGCGAGTCAATGACAAAAACACAAAAGTTAATCTGGATGAAAACAAAATATCAGGCACCAAAAGAAAGCATTCTCCTCCAAAATATTGATTCCCTTAAGACAAAAGTAAAAATTTGGACAAAAAGATACAGAAAACGGGAAAAGAACATCTTTATTAAACAAAATAAACTCTTTAAGAGCAATGGAAAGCAGTTTTATAGACAAATCAATTCACCTTCGAGTAATGACAATACAAGACCGTCTGTGGAATCCAGTGAAAGGTTCTGATCACAATTGTGGTCTTTACCCAGCAACTGTAAATTGGAGGATTCATGGAGTGATGATTACAGCAAAGCCAAGGATAAAATCACCTTACCAATGGTGTCTCATATTACTCCTAATTACCTGAGAAAAGTAATTGAATCGTCCAAATTTAATGCTACTCCAGGGCCTGATGGTATACAAAACCGGTAATGGAAGCTGTTTCCCTGTGTCCATCCAACTTATGTAACTATTTTAATTCAGTTATGGATACAGGGGTTGCTCCTCCTTGGTTCTGTAAAGGTCACACAATACTTCTCCCTAAGAAAGGAGACTTGCAGATCCAAAAAAATATCCTATCAGTTGTTTAAATACAGTGTACAAAATCATCACAAGGTGTTTGACAAAACTGGTGTCTTCTGACTGCTCATTCAATGAAATTATTTAGCAGGAGTAGAAAGGGATGCTGGGGATGTAAGGATCAATTACTGGTCCAGAAATTAATATGTGAAGAGCCAAAAACTTACCATGAAAACCTCTCAATGTGTTGAATTGATGACAAAAAAGCATATGACTCTGACCCTCGTGAATGGATTTTAAAGTCTTTGCACTGTATTGGCCTACCTGAGAGACTACTACTTTTATTCAAGTCTTTAATGGGTTGCTGGTCAACTCAGCTTGAGATGTATTCACTAGGGCAGGTTAAGACTTCAGGATCTAGTCTCATCAAGTGAAAAATATTCCAAGGTGACTCTTTTCATCCTTTGCTTTTTTGTCTGTCACTCAATCCCTTGCGTTTCATACTCAACAAGGGGGAGGGTTGTCATCCAGGACCTCCTCAGCACAGATCCCCAGCACCTCTTACTCACCTCATTTACATGGATGACATTGAACTGACTGCCAACGGAGAGTCCAATTTGCAAGATAGAACTCATGTTGTGGAGTCCTTTTCACAAGATATTGGAATAACCTTTGGACCCGATAACATTTTCCACTGAAAGTGTAGCAAGCCAGTCAATAATGGATCTGTTAAGTTACACGATGGAGGAGTTATTGAGCATCTAGTGGAAGGCCAATCCACTATGTAATCGTAAAACTTTTTAGGGATGCAAGTTCGAGATAAGCTCCAGAATGCTAAATATTAAAATTAAATATGTATTATAATTTAATACTGTATTTGACGTGGCAAGCACCCAGGGCGCTTAAAAAATTGGAGTAGGTGGGCGCTTATTAAAATGTTACCAGCGGAATGGAACAGTAAGTGCTTATTTCCATCGCGGTGGAAAACATGAATAATAACAGAACAATAAAATTGTTTTACTGGTATTTGTGTTATTCATTTTGTGATATCAACCAAACTACTTACATGAAATCTGAAATTAAACAGAAAGCACCATAATTTAAAAAAAAGACCCCTTACTTCTCCCTCCCAGTGCTGTTCCTTTAAACATTTTCTCAGAAGTAAATATAGCCAATCAACTCGAACAAAAACAAAAGCACATGTCCCCTGGGGTAATGCAATGACTCATTTGCCTGGATGAAGTCAGCTGGTCTCAAAAGTGAAACCGAGGGCATTCTTTTCGCCGCTCAGGACCAGTGACTTACTACACGCAATAACCAATGTAATATTTTAAGGGAACCTGTCAATCTTAAATGTAGATTATGTAATGACTTTAGGTGTGATCGGTAGGTACGGCCTCTCCAGTCTGAATCCGAATGGTGTTTCGTTGTTGGACTTCTGTGCTCGTCATAGTTTGTCTATCACGAACACCATGTTCGAACATAAGGGTGTCCATAAGTGCACTTGGCACCAGGACACCCTAGGTCGCAGTTCGATGATTGACTTTGTAGTCGTGTCATCAGACTTGCGACCATATGTTCTGGACACTCGGGTGAAGAGAGGAGCTGAGCTGTCTACCGATCACTACCTGGTGGTGAGTTGGCTTCGGTGGTGTGGGAGGTTGCCTTCCAGACCTGGCAGGCCCAAGCGTGTAATCAGGGTCTGCTGGGAACGTTTGGCGGAGCCCCCTGTCCGAGAGGCCTTTAACTCCCACCTCCGGCAGAGCTACAACCATGTTCCGGAGGAGGCGGGGGACATGGAATCTGAATGGGCCATGTTTTGTGCCTCCATTGCTGAGGCGGCAGCCCATAGCTGTGGCCGTAAGGTCGTCGGTGCTTGTCGTGGCGGTAATCCCCGAACCCGGTGGTGGACACCTGCGGTGAAGGGGGCTGTCCAGCTGAAGAAGGAGGCCTATCGGGTTTTATTAGCCTGTGGGACTCCTGAGGCAGCAAACGGGTACCGGCAAGCCAAACGTGCTGCAGCCAAGGCTGTCGCAGATGCAAAATCTCGGGCGTGGGAAGAGTTCAGTGAGGGCCTGGAGAGTGATTATCGGTTGGCCTCAAAAAGGTTCTGGGCCACCATCCAACGCCTCAGGAGGGGGAAGCAGTTCTTCACAAACACTGTTTACAGTGGAGGTGGGGAGCTGCTTACCTTGACTGGGGATGTTGTTGAGAGGTGGAGGGAATACTTTGAGGACCTTCTCAATCCCACCAACACGCCCTCTGTGGAAGAGGAAGACCCTGGGGGTTCGGGTGAGGGTCCGCCCATCACTGGAGTGGAGGTCACTGAGGTTGTCAAAAAGCTCCTCGGTGGTCGAGCTCCGGGGTTGGAGGAGATCATCCCGGAATATCTCAGGGCTCTGGATGTTGTAGGACTGTCTTGGTTGACATGTCTCTGCAACATCGCGTGGTCATCGGGGGCTGTACCTCTGGATTGGCAAACTGGGGTGGTGGTCCCAATTTTTAAGAAGGGGGACCGGAGGGTGTGTTCCAATTATCAGGGAATTACACTCCTCAGCCTACCTGGGAAAGTCTATGCAGATACGACCGATAGTTGAACCTCGGATTCAGGAGGAACAATGTGGTTTTCGTCCTGGCCGCAGCACTCTTGACCAACTCTATACGCTCCACAGGATTCTGGAGGGGGCATGGGAGTTTGCCAAATCTGTCTACATGTGCTTTGTGGATTTGGAGAAGGCTTTCGACCGTGTCCCTCGAAAGATCTTGTGGGGCATGCTCCGAGAATACGGCGTTCCGGATCCGTTGCTACGAGCTATTCGGTTGCTGTATCACCGGAGCCAGAGTTTGGTCCGTATTGGTAACAGCAGGTCGGATTCATTTCCAGTGGGAGTTGGAGTCCGCCAAGGCTGTCCTTTGTCACCGATTCTGTTCATAATTTTTATGGACAGAATTTCTAGGCGCAGTCGAGGCGATGAGGGGTTCTGGTTTGGTGGCCATCGGATATCGTCTCTGCTTTTTGTGGATGATGTTGTCCTTTTGGCTTCATCAAGTCGGGCCCTCCAGCTCTCACTGGAGCGATTTGCAGCTGAGTGCGAAGCATCCGGGATGAAGATCAGTACCTCCAAGTCCGAGGCCATGGTTCTCGGTCGGACACTGGTGGAATGCACCCTCCGGGTCGGGAATGAGGTCCTGCCCCAAGTGGAGGAGTTTAAGTATCTTGGGGTCTTGTTTACGAGTGAGGGAAGGATGGAGCGAGAGATCGACAGACGGATCGCTGCAGCCTCTGCTGTTAAGCGGTGCCTGTACCGGTCCGTCGTGGTGAAAAAGGAGCTGAGCCGCAAGGCGAAACTCTCAATTTACCAGTCGATCTACGTTCCAACCCTTACCTATGGTCACGAGCTTTGGGTAATGACCAAAAGAACAAGATCACGGATACAAGCGGCTGAAATGAGCTTCCTTCGCCGGGTGGCGGGGTTCTCCCTTAGAGATAGGGTGAGAAGCTCCGCCATCCGGGGAGAGCTCGGAGTAGATCCGCTGCTCCTCCGTATTGAGAGGGGCCAGTCGAGGTGGCTCGGGCATCTGGTCAGAATGCCCCCCCCCAGACGCCTCCCTGGTGTGGTGTTTCGGGCATGTCCAACCGGGAAGAGACCCCGGGGTCGACCTAGAACACGGTGGAGAGACTATGTCTCTCGGCTTGTCTGGGACCGCCTCGGTGTCCCCCCGGGAGAGTTGTTGGAAGTGGCTCGGGAGAGGGACGTCTGGACCTCTTTGCTAAGGTTGCTGCCCCCGTGACCCGACCCTGGACTAAGAGGAAGAAGATGATGATGATGATGATGGTAATGACTTTAGTGTGACTGTTCAACACCTTGTCAGTGGTTATCCTGCTTTGGAACAAACTTCTTACTTGAAAAGTCATGATAGCCTTGCACGCTCATTTTACTATCATCTTTGTTATGCTTGTGGCTTTGACTCAGAGGTCCACCCGTGGTATGACCCTGATCATGTCCAGGTCGTCATTGAAAATGATGATTTTAAGCTTCTATGGAATTGTTCCATTTACAGCCTGAGAAAGATTGAAGCCAATACACCTGATTTTGTCATTTGGGTCTCTGCCCACACGCAAGATGTTGGAGCATTTTAAAACGGAGAATTCAAAGAGCATTTCCTGCTTGACAGATCGGAGGTCCAAACTCAACTTTAACTTGATTACTTGAGGGATTGGAGGTCCAGATGAGTTGCGTTTTGCTCACATTCGGCGGAGCGTGCCACATTTATTAAATATTTACAGAATTAAACAACTTAAAAAAATGAATAAATAAGCTGGAATGTGCTCTCTTGAAAGAGAGTTAAGCCTCCTTTCATCTCTGACTGACTCTGTACACAGTCTCTCTCTCTCTCTCTCTCACACTCTCTCTCTCTATCTTTCTCTCTCTCTCTCTCTCTCACATACACACACACACACAGTCTCTCTCTCTCTCTCTCTCTCTCTCGCTCTCTCTCTCTCTCTCTCTCTCTCTCTCTCGCTCTCTCTGTCTCTCTCTCTCACACACATACACACACACACACACACACACACACACACACACACACACATACACACAAAACTGTCTCGCCGGTGTGTTTTGCTGAATGCGGTCTCCACCCACACACAACTCACAGATGACGGAACAATTCTATTTAAATGTTTAAATGGATGGGATGTTGTATTTAAAGTGGAATTACAGTACCTGTTTGAAAGATCAGAGGTTCTGTTTTTAGTAACATTGATTTTTCGTACACAAAGGTTTTCGTAAGTAGACGGCCGACTGTATCTTATTTGATTTTATTTTACTTTATTTTATTATATTGCTTCAAGTGATTCGCAGTCAGTAATCCAGAAATAGCTTCTTGCCCAAAAGATGTTCAAACCTTGAAAAGAGCATTTGGGAAAATGCGAATGTGGCTGTGATGGGCAAAAGCTGAGTAAGCTTAAGTACTTTCCGTCCAAATACATTTCATATCTGCAGACAATCAGCATGAATCAATAAACAGAGCAGATGTCTACAGTAGGTCAGAACTGCCAATACACCATTATCTTACTGGTTTCACATGCAGAGAGAGAGAGAGCGAGAGAGAGAGAGAGAGAGAGAGAGAGAGAGAGAGAAAGCAGCATTTCCGTTTTATTTATTATTCGATTACTCCGCCAAAAATACTTAGATTCATCTTAAATAAATAGCTTGAATAGAAAGTAATGAATGAAAAATTTTGGTGGCAATTTTTAAGCCCCTTTTTATTGGTAAAAATCCGAAAAATATGTCTAATGTTTTTCTATCTCTTTTATTATCAGTTGTAGCATTAACACTTTAAAAATCATACGTTCAATGACAATTAGGGTTATAGTAAATAAGGGATACTGTTACAAAAATAACATTGAGCACGATATTCTCTGTAAACAAATTACAGCTGCTTAAACTTTTGGAGCCGGTTGTTCAAAACAAGGTTATTTTTAAACCACTGGTTAAGTAGAGTTAACCGACCATTAAATTTGCTGTTGTCTTGTTGTTCAAAACTCGGTTAACTTTAACCGAGTGTTCACTTGACATTAAAGTTAACACACCTAAGGACCGCCGTTAAATTTTTAACAGTGTGGTCAACTTGCAAGATGACATTCATGGCTAACGCTGCATTCATCATGCCGCATCAGCGGGGGTGGATTCTTATATATATTATTAATATTAGAGTTCAACCAAAAACATTCTCAAATACACTTCAAACTACATCTGCAAGTACATGTGCTAAATTCATTTACAAATTGAGCTAAAGTTATTTATCTATTCAAAGGCACAAACAAATCTTCATACATACTGTATTTACAGCACAAAGACATACTATTTTTTTAAAAATATTTTTTATTATTTTCATTCATTATTTTTATATATATATATATATATATATATATATATATATATATATATATATATATATATATATATATATATATATTATTCAAATGTATTTTATAAAAGCACTGAACATTAGGCTGCAGATACAGGCTGGATGGCTTCTGATTATTTTACCCATTCATTCTCTGTGCATCAAGGTTTGTGTTCTAACACATGTGCAGGAGAAGGAGGCGGTACTAACAAACTGTGTTTTACTCTCAAACTCGCACTTTGTTGACAGTGTTCAGCTATTATTGCTTACTGATAATATTATGTTTGTTGATTGGTCAGCTCGGGTGTGCACATGCCCAGTGCCCGTTACATGTTAATTTTCGGTTTACTTCCTGACTCTAGTCATGCGGAACTTATCAATGACTTTCTCTTCAATAACAGTCATTAAGTTTATTTATAAGATTGTGAATACACAAAGTTTTTTGTCCAGCAGAACTCAACTCCTGCTGTGTGTGTGGGGGGGTACACGTGCACCCTGTGCACCCCCCAGCCTACACCCTTGATCAGCTGCCTTCTCATATTTTAGCAGCTGATACCAGGTTGGGTAGTATTCATTGCAGACTTTGCAGATATGCAACACCGCAGGTGATTGGAAAATCGTGCATTGAGAGATCGACATTTTTATAACATTAAAAAGCATACACAGACATCTTAACCCCCCCACGCCTAGTGTATGTTTTATACACATAGGAAAATGCTGAAAATGTTGAATGACCCCTTAGTGCTAACCAGTAACGTTAACCACACTGTTAACTTTGACGGCAACGTTAACTAACGACGTGACTAACCATGCTTTGAACAGTGCATATTTAACGGTCGGTTAGCTATCGGCGGGTTAAAAATTTAACCAGCTGTTAGGGGTTAACTGGTGGTTAAAATAACTATGTTTTGAACAACCAGCCCCTGGTGACTTTTTGCTCATCTTATTTCTGTGTGATTTTTATTTAAAGGGTTCCGGCATTTAGTGATACAGTATGCCATTTTATGACTCTGTGGTAGCCTCTGCAATCCTCTACGCTGCCATCTGCTGGGCCCCGGGCAGCACAGAGCGGGACAGAAAGAGACTGAACAAGCTGGTCAGGAGGGCCAGCTCTGTCCTCGGCTGCCCACTGGACTCTGTGGAGGAGGTGAGTGAGAGGAGGATGGTAGCAAAGCTCACATCCATCCTGTCCAACAGCTCTCACCCACTGCACCAGACTGTCGAGGAGCTAAGCAGCTCCTTCAGTGTACGACTGAGGCATCCTCAGTGCAGGAAGGAGCGCTACCGCAGGTCGTTCATTCCCACCGCTATCAGACTGTACAACGCCACTTTGTAACTGTCTGTGAAAATACCGGTTATGTGCAATAAAAACCCCCGTGCACTTTAATCAACCACATCTACCCCACTGTGAACCATATCAACCCATCTACTCTGCACTCAGATACATTACACTTTAATATAGGCCAATCTATAAAGTTGCTCCATTCTTTTCTTTTCTTTTATTGTTTAGTAATTTATACTATTTATGTATCTATTTATTTATTTACTTATATAATATATGTATGTGTGTATGTTCGTACTTGTATCTATTTTTGCACCCCCTACTGATAGTACCTCAAGAGCCTGTAACAGTGAATTTCTCCATTGTGAGATTAATAAAGCTGTATCTTATCTTATCTTATCTTATCTTATGCCCTTGACTATTCGCGGTTTTACACCCACAGTTAGAGTATTCAATGACTGCTGAGCAACCGGTACGTGATTCAAATTCAGCCAATAGCTGTCCTCCTTTCTCCTGATTGGTTGAGCTGATGTACCGCCCCTTTTCTCTCATTTGCGCACAAGTTGTTAATGAGCCTCTTTTTTATATGTGTTTTAATTACCAGTTAAGCTGTATTATACCACTCAAATGCTGTGCATCTTCTCTGGCTAAGTGATAGAAAACGCTGAATGTCTCTTCTGAAGAAATCAGCCTTTCTCCTGAGAAACGACGGTTTTCTCTGAACTGTTGTATTAAAATCTTTTTCAATTATTATTCCAGTACAGTACCTAGGTTCATGTTTATGCGTGAGATTTTATGTTCTGTAGCATGTTTAACAAATAAAACAAACTTTATTACAGTACTCTTCATGTCCTTTTACATTGAACTTGGAGTGACGTCTTGGAGTAATGTCTCCAAGATGGCGCTGCCCAGAGGGGCGACGTCACGGAGTTCTCAGAGTCAAATTGTTTCTTTGTTCGTTTTGATTTGTTTTATTTGTTGTTTTGCACTATGCTCGTGTACGACCGCTTGACTCTACTACAGCTATAAGATTGAACTATCTTCGGACGTGTATAACTAAGCAGAGCTAATATGCTATTAGTAGCGCTAACATGCTATTAGCAGAGCTAATATGCTATGGTAGGCAGCTCAATGTGAGCCGCATCCCAGCTAGCAATAAGCCCAGGCAGGAAGGGGCCGAACAACGACTCCAGCGCTTGGGATTGCAGGGGATGAAGGCCGTATAGCCAGCTGGTATGATCGCCTTATCAGGTGTACTCTCCTCGAGCCATGTTTCACAGAAACACAGTCCTGTAGATCCCTCTGCCCTGCAATCTGAGCATGAAGCTCATCCATCTTGTTTCGCATGGACTGAACATTTTCAAGCAGTATGGCCGGAAGTGCTAACCAAGCCTCTGAGAACTCTGCCTGGGCAGTTAGCATGGAGCTCCCATAGCATAGCAGCTCACGATAGAAGTTCCCAGAGTCAAATTGTTTCTTTGTTTGTTTTAATTCATTTTATTTGTTGTTTTGTTCATTCATGTTTTGCTCTATGCTCGTCTACGACCGGTCGACTCTACTACAGCTATAAGATCAGAGTATCTTCAGGCATGTATAACTAAGCACACTCAATTGGGCTTGTTAGCCGGGATGCGGCTAGCACAGCTAAGATGCTATTAGCAGAGCTAATATGCTATGGTAGGCAGCTCAATGCGAGCTGCACCCTAGCTGACAAGAAGCCCAGGTGGGAAGGGGCCAAACGATGACTCCGGCACTTGGGCTTGCAGGGGATGAAGGTCGTGTAGCCGGCTAGGGCAATCACCTCATCAGGTGTACTCTCCTCGAGCCGTGTTTCACAGAAACAGTCCTGTCGATCCCTCTGCGCTGCATACAGAGCATGAAGCTCGCCCATTTTGTTTCACAGGGTCTGAACATTTTCAAGTAGTATGGCCGGAAGTGCTAACCAAGCCTCTGAGAACTTCACCTGGGCTTAGCCGGTAACCGCTAGCTAATTGCTAGCATTGAACGGCCATAGCATATAAGCTCAAGATAGAAGTTGTTGCATGCTTAGTTGCCCGAAGCTGAAGCTGCCCATAGCTGTAGTAGGGTCGATCGATCATAGACAAGCATAGTGCAAAACATGAACAAACAAATAAAACAAATTAAAACGAACAAAGAAACAATTTGACTCTGAGAACTCCGCGACATTGCCCTCTAGGCAGCGCCATTTTGAAGACGTCACTCCAAGACGTCACTCCAAGTTCAATGTAAAAGGACATGAAGCGTAATAAAGTTTATCCCTTTGGTATCATTTGTTAAGCATGCTACAGAACATAAAATCTCATGCACAAACATTCTCAGAATTAACTTAGGTACTGTACTGGAATAATAATTGAAAAAAGACTTTAAAACGAGTGCTTTACAACAGTATATGCTGTATAATGTTTATATTTTATCACCAATAAAAATAAGAGTAAAAATTGAAATGTTTTTCTTAATCATTGCTATATTTTACTACATTAATACTGTATTAATGAGTAAGACTGTCTATACAATGTGTTTAAAAAGCATATGTAATAGATACATAGTATTTTACTTCTGGCTGCTCATTCGTGCATGTGACGTGTTACACGGGGTGTTACTTCTGGGTACAGAACTCGCGGATTATCTTGATTTTCTTGCTTGGAACCGAACCCCCGTGAATGTCGAGGGCCTACTGTATTTATGAGTACAGTGGAGCCTCGGAATCTGAACGCTCTAGAGTCCAAACAAATCGGATCTGAACAAAAAATCCATAAGTTCTTCCGTCTGGGAAACCGAACAAAATCTGGAAGTCAAATTCAAGAAACGCGGGAGAAAAAATGAAACAGAGAGGGAGGAAAAGTGCACGACTTCCGGAAGTCCGGAAGTTGTTGATACTATGTATCACCCTAAAAGCTGTCCTGGGAGTTGTTGATACAATACTATGTACATATCACAAGCACGAAAGCTAAAGCTAGCTTTAGCTCTAAAGCTATCTAATCACTAACGCCATATACCACCTCCAGCAACAAATATGATTTAGAGTACAGAACAGAAAACCCACAAATCGGCTTATAATCACCTAAACGAAGCTGAAGAGGATGTATGTATGTATGTATGTAAGCTAAGCTAAAGTGCTAAAGTTAAGCTAAAGCACTAGCAATGCTAAAAATAATAATAATAAATGTATTCAGTAATTTTTTTTACTTAATTTGAGAATCTATGGTATAAGTTACAGTACCGTATATTATTAATTACAAGTAAATATTAAATAAAAGACGACAATTAAGTTGTAATGGGAATCCAAACAAATCAGAATCTGAACAGCCATCTGGAACGTATTAAGTTCGAGTACCGAGGCTCCGCTGTAGCTCATTGCAATAATTCTTTGGCAGTGTTATAATACTATGTGTCCACGTGGCATATCTTGTGGAACTGATGAGGATTTACGTGTGTGTGTATGTGTGTGTGAGAGAAAGAAAGAAAGAGACCGTCTTTATATAATTCAGTATAAAGCCATGAAAATTATTATACAACTACTGCTGAAGCTGTGTGTCAACTTTGAATGATATCATGCTATATTTTTCTCATGTATCAAAAACAAAACTGGCATTAGTATGAGAGAGTTGTTATAAGGGACACTAAGTTATTTTTAAGGGAAAGAAATTAAACAAATCACAGAGGAAAGAATTAGCTGGAAAACATCACCGTGTGAAAAATTACACTTTAACACGTGCGCCATTTACATGAAAAGCTATACAAGAGTGAAGTGTGTGTGTGTGTATGTGTGTGTGTGTGTGTGTGTGTGTGTGTGTGTGTGGTTTTTTGCATTATGGTATGTCTTTTATGTTTTATTTATAGGGCAGTGGGTTCTACAATAAAAAATAATTTTTTGAGAACCATCAATTAAACCTATAAATTCACACATATAGCAAAACACAAAAAGAAAAACAATAAAATCACAATGCAATATTTTCATCAACTTCTTTTTAAAACTAATTATATAATGCAAATATATGTTGGCCTATTGAGATACATTAAAAAAATAATAATTTAATCATACCAAAAGTAATGAAGCGAATAATTCCATAGTAAATAGCAACATAACAAAAGACTTTTCCACCCATAGTGATGAGGTTTGTGTGAGTGGAGCTGAAGCAGATATGTGGAATTGCGTAAAGAGGAAAGTCAATAAACCCTCCGAAATATTAGATTCACTATAATAAAGAAAATATTTTGGAGGAAGACTTGTTTTTTTTGTTTTGTTTTTCTATTGCTGGTGAAAAAACATTAAAACTATGTTTGAAAAAACAACAACAAAAAAACAAAACAACACAAAACAAACAAACAACAACAACAACAACAACAACAACAACAACAACAACAACAACAACAACAACAAAAACAATCGATATGCACGGCAAGAGAATAAGATTGAAAATACAGATTCTATTCCCTCCAGAAATGGTTCAGCCATTCAGCTGTGTCATCTTCTTTCTCTCAGGTCAATGTGTGTTTATAAAATTACAATAAAAATAGAGCACCCAGAGAAAGTATACCTGGGCCAAACCAGTAATCACCCATATGAACCAAAATGTCAAAAATCCTCAGACTCAGATATGATCATCTCCAAAATCTAATGGAGTCTTCATGAACCCACATCCCCTCCCTTTGATAGAAATTTCATGAAAATCCAACCATAAATTTTTGCAAAACATTTTAGAAAGATCACAGCACCTCCTGTTGGACCTGCTGTAATATGACACTTCCAAAAACCCCCACAAATTTCTCAAAATGTAATAAAACAAACAAACAAACAAAAACAACTCCATTAAAATTGCTTGTTACAGAATTTAATAGAATCATCTTTAAAATTCAATGGAGTCTTCTTTGTCCAACAAACAAATAAATAAATAAATAAATAAATAAATAAATAAATAAGCTCAGCAGACCTTTAGTGGAAAATTCAGATTCAGATTCTACATGTAGCTTTAAAATTGCAGAGAAAATTATTATTATTACTCGTATCAGTTCTGTGACCTTGCTTGAATCTGTGCTTTGGGTTGTCATGGAAAGTGAGACTTTCGTTCGTATTCACTTCTTCAATAGAAACCTGGCATAATGATCAGCATGACAGACTCGCAGCAAGAAACCTATATTCCAAGTACTGGACTCAGCAAGGTTGTTTCTTTGTGGAGTTTGCATGTTTGCCCCATGTTTGCATGGGTTCCCTCTGGGTGTTCCTGGTTTCTTCCACACTCAAAAGACATGCACATGAAGATATTCAGCTGTTTCAAATTACCCATATGTGTGAGTGTGAGTATGAATGTGTAATTAAGTGCATGCTGCCCTGTAATCGATTGGTGAGGTATTTAGGGTGTATCATGGTAGCATCTAGAGTACATGGAGCCCATCTGTGACCTTAGTTGGATGAAGCAGCTCATGAAATGAATGCATGCATAACAGAAACAAACATGCTTTATACCAAAATACACTAGACAGATGTGTGGAGTTCTGTCAAAGTTGACTAGAGCTTCAGTTTCAGACAAGAACTTATCACTGTAGCAGGGAATTGCCACCACGATGCTTCTGCCCAACGAAAGCAAACCCATGTTACTACATAAGGTGCAGTGATTAACCTTGTTGATATTGTTTTTACTCTCACTTTTATTCTGCAAATGAGTAGATTATGGGGCAGAATCATTTCACCCATAACACTACATTTCAGAATGAAAGGCTTTATGAAGGGCAGTGGTGGCCTGGTGGTAAAGGTGCTGGGTCACTGATCCTAAGGTTGGGGTTCAAGCCCCATTTTTCAGCGGGTGGTCACTGTCCCCGTAGTGCAGCTAACTGGGTTATCAAAGGCCGGCCTCTCACTGTCTGTGGTGTGAGGCTCATGTAAAAAAAAAAAAAAAACAATGCTGACTTTTGACCAGAGTAGCTGCATAGTAGTCAGCGTGTTTTCGCCCTGCGATGACCTGGTGAGCCGTACAGGGTGTACTCTACCCTCACCTGGAGTTGGCTGGGATGGGCAGCAGCCTCCCCATGGCCCTAATTAGGATGAAGCAGTTCAGAAAATGAATGAATGAAAGGATTTATTTAAAAAACCTCAAATTGACATGTTGTTATATTCACAACACACATCCTACCCCTCCGCAACAACTAGAGAGAAAAAAGATGATGTTAAATATGATAAATAGATGGCTTCCATGCCTGCTGAAGACAGAGGAATATGATAACTAGAATAATTATACTGTCTCTGCATGCCTTCTGCAGAAAGAAAGACAAAAGAACTCACACGTCTTTATTCCGCTCAGTCTCCTAGATTAGTTTAATTCTGTTCGCCGCTGATACAATGTGATACAATGATGATAATATTTGTATGCCATGTCATACACGCAAAGCTCATTTTCTTTTCAGTGTGTCAAATGAAATTTTTTCACACACCTATTATTGGCCAAGCGTAGATGCCTTGATTTCTCACTGGATGGCAAGTACAAAGAGTTTTATGATTAATCCTGAATGCTAAGGAGATTGTTTTGACACCTTACACTTATTCACTTGTAGAGTACGAACACACCTTTATCTCCTACTAAAATGTCATCTCTTAATCTCTGCACGGTTCCTTGAGCTCATTCAAACATTTCAAGAAATGGTGTAACAATTGCAGAGCAATACTAACAGACTAGAAAATGGCATCAGTGCTTCAGAAGCAAATGCAGTAAATTTATCACAGAGATCTCAACTTACAGAGAGAAAGTCCTGAGTTTGAGTGGTAAATTTAGTGATGGTGTTTGTGAGTGGAGTCCGCATCTTCTCCCTGTGGGTCCTTGGATTTCCTCTTAGTAAATTGATTTCATTCTCAATTTTAAATGCATTCACAATAAGATAACTAGCTGTTCCAATTTGTGCTGAGGAGTGAATGTGAATGGAGACTGACGATTTAGTATGTATCACATTTTCAACCAGATTTGGCTAAGACAGGCTCCAGTCTCTCTAGCAGGATTAATCAGTTTGGCACATGGATGAATGAATAACCTCAATGCATTAGAACCACATATTTTAAGAGGGTATACAGACCTGCCTCATTGCATGCATGTCTCCTTTGTATGGCCAAAACATCTCTGACCCTTTAAGACATGGACTCAATAAGACCTCTGAAGGTATACTGTGGTGACTGGTAGCAAGATGTTCTCAGCAGATCCCCCAATGCAGCTAACTGGGTTATCAAAGGCCGGCCATGTCTCTCACTATCTACGATGTGTGATGTAAAAGAACGATTGCTGACTTTTAATTTTTGACCATCAGCGTTTTCCTGCCCTGCGTGTCTTCACTAAGTTGGATAACTTGTGGCCAGTCCCTTTCTTCAATGAATAAAATATGTTTAAATCAATCAGCAGCAGATCCTCTAAGTCATATATATATATATATATATATATATATATATATATATATATATATATATGTGTGTGTGTGTAAAAATAAAAGGACAGAACAAAGACTTTCAATATATAGGACTTAGAGGATCTGCTGCTGATTGATTTAAACATATTTTATTCATTAAAGATATATATATATATATATATATATATATATATATATATATATATATATATATATACACATATATACCTATATATACACACACACACAGACATACAGGGATCCCTCACTTTCCGAGGTTAATTGAGACCGAGATCCCCACGCGACCATCGAAATCCACAAAGTAGGATCTCACACCACCCCACCCCACCCCACTCCCCACCCCGACTGACGTATATTAATGAATACATATCCAATGCTATAAATGCTTATAATAACAACTAAACATTGAAAAAATAACATAATATGTAAATAAAATATAAATACAGATGCTCTCCAACTCGCCAACATTCATTTTGCAAACATCCAGAGAGACCAACAAAGGTTGAAAGTGCAAGTGAAAGAGATTGAAATTGAAGAACAAATAGAAATAGAAATGGAATAAAATCTACAGAAATATATATCATAAATATAAGTATGGAATATTTATAATCACATTATCCTGAGGTACACTTAAAGGGGAACTGAAATACCAACGAAATAAGTTGGCAGTAGCTTAAGTATAGTTTATTGACGTGATTGTGGCTGTGAAATTTCACATCATAAATGATCCATTGCACACACAGTAGTTTTGTTTTATGTTCTTGTCGTATAACTTATCGACCCGAAAGCCGCCATTGCTAAGTGCCCGCCTACACAAACTTACCGTGACGTCACTGGGTTGGTACAAAGTACCACACGAAATATAGTACATGCATATCACAGCATATTATATGATATATACAACATGGAATCTCATGCCAACAACAACCACAGTTTTTAGCAGAAGATGATTATTTTTCAGAAGATGAAGGCGATATGGGAGTTGAGAAAATGCCTGCTAATCCACAGGCATATGTGATGCGCTCCACCTGTTGCAACTGACACTGGAGAGTTTGAGACAAAACGCGGCTTATCCAGATTTCCAATCTGTCAAGTAAGTAAGTGTGCTTTGAATACTTGTTTAGTACTCAACATTCACTTTCTTACCTGAAAGATCTGAAGTCCGGATAAGCCGAGTTTTGTCTCAAAAGCTCCTATGGAGCATGTCACATATCCTTTCGAGCCTATTCGATGGAATATCGCCAACGTTAGTCCAAGAACCCTGGCTGAATCTGACGCCGAGAGCGATAATAGGGATATTGACAGTAATCACGGTATTGACAGTAATCACAATATTGACAGTCATCACAGACATGCCGGTGAACATTACCAGATTGGCAATTTTATGTGCACTTGTGACACTTGTACACCGTTACCACAAATGCTTCGCTGCCAGGATGCCACGTTTGACCATCGCTTGTGAGCTGAGGGGGAGCTGACCTGCATAACAAACCACAGACTATTTCCTATGCTGTGCCTTGAAAGGGATATTTTGGAGGTTGCCATGGTCTCCATGAGAGATGTCCATGCTGAAACCCTTGAACGCCCCATAAATAGTCGGTAGGTTTACAGATGAAGTCTGAATTTTCATGTTATTGTCGACAGTATAGTTGTCATGTTATTATCTATAGTTGTCATGTTGTTGTCTATGGTTACCCAATATTCCATACCTCTGTGTGTTCAGCCTGGAGAGCTCGTTTTTCTGCCCTTCACTTACGTGCCAATACTGTATTAGTTTGTAGTGTGCCTGGTCTGTCAGTGCTTGTAATATTGTATGCAGAAAAGTAAAATTCGGTCGGAACTGATCCTGGTTTCAACGATCCGGTTTTGGACCACAGCATGGGACCAGTTTCGTGGGATTTGTTTGTTTGTACATAATCTTCTGTCCTGAAATGGGCACTGAGAATACGTCCGCTTTAATTCACTGGTGGGTCGGCAAATTTCAATGCACTGAGCCAGGCTTTCAATAGCTTACTGTTGCTTAAAGGCAGCCAGTGAGTGAAAGTGCACACTTTTACGTTTATAATATCTGTTTGTACAGCCCGGTGCGATACAATGATGACTGGCACTTAAAGGCTTTTTATTATTATGCAATGATGCGTCGCTAGCCACTGTGATATTTACCCAAGTTCACGACCACCAACCCAGTGATGTCACAGGAAACGGCCGGGGACCAATGGCGGCTTACATTGTTTCACACCGTGGATTTCAAATTGGATTTAGATTATTATCAGGGTCCAATGTTACATTGTGATGTGCTTCATTTCCCCTTTAATACTAGGCTCCCACAGAGACGCAACAATGTATCCAGTTTTGATGGGAGATTTTGGGTTGTTTTTTGTTTTGTGTTGGTTGAGTTGTTTTTTTGGTTTTTTTTTTGCTAAATTGGCCTTGTTTTTATGACATTTTCCTTAACTTTTACATCTATTCTCCCTTAATTTCCATATTTTTTAAATTGTATGAATATTTATTATTATTATTATTTTTTAAATCACAATGCACTAAATTAATGCATTAATTGAAGTGCGAGGTAGCAAGGGATCCCTGTATATACAGTCAGCCCCCTACTTACGAAATTAATCTGTTCCAGAGCCGTTTTCGTAATGCGAGAGTTTCGTAAGTAGGGGGCACATTTTACATGTTAAAAGCCTGATTCGTTCCAAGGCTCCCAAGAATACCCCATAAACCATTTAAAAATGATAAAAAGTACACACATTTTGTATGAAATATGTGTTAAAAGTAAAAAAAAATTATTCATGAAACCATTTAAACATTTTATTAACATATTAATCCATTTTATTAACATATTAATCCATTTTATTAACATATTTATTAATTAAACCATTATTAAACATATCTTAACACACACACACACACACTCACACACACTCACACACACACACACACACACACACACACCTTTCTCTCTCTCTCTCTCTCTCCCTCTCTCTCTCACACACACACACACACACACACACACACACACACACAATACAGTACGAATTAAATGTGTATTGTATACACATTAAATGTTTATTGTGGTGCTGTGGGCCACGCCCACAAGCAGGATTTCAAACCACATTCCCTGCTTGACAGATTGAAGGTCCAAACTTAACTTTAACTTGGTTCCTTGAGGAATCGGAGATCCAGATGTGTCACATTTATGAAACATTTACTTAATTAAACAACTTAAAAACTTAACCATAAACTTAAGAGTTAAGCCTCCTTTTCTCACTCACTCTCTCTCTCTCTCTCTTTCTCTCTCTTTCTCTCTCTCTCTCTCTCACCCCCCCCTACACACACACACACACAATGCACAGCTGATGGAACAATTCTATTTAAATGCTTAAATGGATGGGATGTTTGAAAGATGAGAGGTCCTCATTCAATATTAACTTTCTTCCTTGCGAGATCTGAGGCCTTCTCCCACAGAGCACTTTGTTTTAATATCATGCTGACATAATTGCCTCCGTCATTGCATTTCCGCTTTAAGGTCTCCTTCTGTTTCAATATCATCCCGATTGTAGATGGGTTTCGGCGATGCATGATCAAATGCATGATCAATCTCAAAACAAGCCAACAGTCAACTCTTCTTCACGCGTGTGACAAACAGAAAGTTTGTGTAACGTTCAGCTGCGTCATCTCTCCTAGCCAACGGGTGACCAGCGAGGCGGGATTGTTGGGAGACAGCCAATGAGAGAGCAACTGGTGCATCGTGTGAAATTTTGATTGGCATGGTTGAATTTTGAATGGCATATATATATATATATATTAATGACGATACACACACACACACACACACACACACACACACACACACACACACACACACACACACAAAGAGGTACCTCACCTTATGAAAGTCCCAACAAATGAAAAATCTAGGTTACAAAGGAAAAAAAAAAAATCAAACAATGCACCAGTTGCTCTCCCATTGGATATCTCCCAACATCTCGCCCCACTGGCCTCCCTTTAGCTATCTCCCAACATCCTGCCTCACTGCCCTCTCATTGGCTATGATGAAGCTGCATCTCCAGAATACCAACCTGCCTGCACACACTTCTTGACCTCTTTTCCACACTCTCCATTGCTCTGGATTGTTGAGCCTAAGTACTTAAAATCCTCCACCTTTCTTATCTCTGCTCACTGTAACCTCACCGTTCATCTTGGGTCCTTGTCATTCATGCACATGTATTCTGTCTTACTGAGGCTAATCTTCATTCCCCTCCTTTTCAGGGCATACCTCCACCTCTCTAGATTTTCCTGCACTTGTTCTCTGCTCTCACTACAGATCACAATGTCATCTGCAAACATCATAGTCCATGGGGAATGTTGTCTAACCTCGTCTGTCAGCCTGTCCATCACCATAGCAGGCAAGAAGGGGCTCAGTGCTGACCTTTGATGTAGTCCCACCTCCACCTTGAACTCTTCTGTCGCACCGACAGTACACATCACCACTGTCTTGCATCTCTCATACATGTCCTGCACCACTCTAACATACTTCTCTGCCACTCCAGACTTCCTCATGCAATACCACAGTTCCTCTCTTGGCATACTGTCATATGCTTTCTCCAGATCCAAAAACGCACAGTGCAACTCCTTCTGTCCTTCTCTGTACTTCTCTATTAACATCCTCAAGGCAAACACTGCATCTGTGGTGCTCTTTCTTGGCATGAAACCAAACTGTTGTTCACAAATGCTGACCTCTGCCCTTAGTCTAGCTTCCACTATTCTTTCCCATAACTTCATCATATGGCTCATCAACTTTATCCCTCTGTAGTCTCTTTACCTCTCTGAGACCTTGTTGAATGTTCTTGTCAGAAAATCTACTGCTTCCTCTCCTAGACACTTCCATACCTCCACCGGTATGTCATCAGGACCAACTGCCTTTCCATTCTTCATCCTCTTAAATGCCCTCCTCATGTCACCCTTACTAATCTTTGCTACTTCCGAGTCCTCAACAGTCACCTTTTGTACTCTTTTTTACTTAATCACTCTACCTTGCTGAACGTCTTTCCCATCTCTATTTCTCTGCTGTGCTAACCTGTATAAATCATTTTCTCCCTCTTTACTGTCCAACCTATTATGGTCTGTGCTGGCTGGCAGAAGTCACTCTTCTTTAATCATTGCAGGCGGTGGGAAGGGACGTGGCGGTTGCCGGTAGGCGAGTTCTAAGCTGAGCCAACTTGGTCCCAATATGCAATCAGCAAGCAGTCAGCTATAAATGGGAGCGGCACGCTTCCCTCCAATGTCAGAAGATTGTTTTTCCCGTGACTCTGCTCCTTGGCTTTCTCTTTTGACCCCTGGTTCTTGCTTCGTGCTCGACCAGTTCCCTCGATATAGTATTCCAGTGATTTTCAGTTCCTAGTGTTTAATAAATCGTTTGCATCTTCTTTTGGTCTCCTGCATCTCTGGGTGCAACGCATACACTCCAGGTATAATACAACCTAGCATTCAAGTCATCATACACCTTCTGTTTGGCCTTTGACTCCACAACCTTCACCTTACGCTGTGTCTCCTTGCTCCTTTTTACTCTCCTCGGTACTCTCAATATCCCACTTCTTCTTGGTTATCCTCTTCCTTTGTACATGCTCCTGCACTTCCTCATTCCACCACGAAGTCTCCTTATCTACTCTCTTTCCAGATGACACACCAAGTATTCTCCTACCTGTATTCCTGTATTCTTAGCTGTAGTTGTCGAATCATCTGGAAGCACTTCTTGACCACCCAAAGCCTGCTTAAACTCCTCCTTGAAGTCAAACCAACACTTTTCCTTTTTCAGCTTCCACCACTTTGTCTTCTGCTTTGCCTTTGATATATATATAGGTCAAACAGAGCAAGTATGATGACTTGTATGCTCGGTTGGAAAGTAAAAAGGGAGAAAATGATTTATACAGGTTGGCACAGCAGAGAAATTGAGATGGGAAGCACGTGCAGCAAGTTAGATTGATAAAGGACAGAGAGGGAAATGTATTGACTGATGACAGAAGTGTGCTGGGAAGATGGTAAGAGTACTTTGAAGAGCTGATAAATGAGGAAAATGAGAGAGAAAAAAGAGTAGAAGAGGTGACTGTTGAGGACCAGGAAGTAGTAAAGATTAGAAGGGTGAAGTGAGGAGGGCATTGAAGAGGATGAAGAATGGAAAGGCAGTTGGTCCTGATGACATACCGGTGGAGTTGTCTAGGAGAGGTAGCAGTAGATTTTCTGACAAGAACATTTAACAAGGTCTTAGAGAGTGAGAAGATGCCAGAGGAATGGAGGAGAAGTGTGCTGGTGCCCATTTTTAAGAACAGGGAGACGTGCAGAGTTGTGGCAACTACAGAGGGATAAAGTTCATGAGCCATACAATGAAGTTATGGGAAAGAATAGTGGAAGCTAGACTAAGGGCACAGGTCAGCATTTGTGAACAACAGTTTGGTTTCATGCCAAGAAAGAGCACCACAGATGCAATGTTTGCTTTGAGGATGTAAATAGAGAAGTGCAGAGAAGGTCAGAGGGAACTACATTGTGCCTTTGTGGATCTGGAAGAAGCATATGACAGGGTGCCGAGAGAAGAACTGTGCTATTGCATGAGGAAGTCTGGAGTGGCAGAGAAGTATGTTAGAGTGGTGCAGGACATGTATGAGAGATGCAAGACAGTGGTGAGGTGTGCTGTCGGTGTGAGAGAAGAGTTCAAGGTGGAGGTGGGACTGCATGAAGGGTCAGCTCTCAGCCCCTTCTTGTTTGCTATGGTGATGGGCAGGCTGACAGACGAGGTTAGACAACATTCCCCATGGACTATGATGTTTGCAGATGACATTGTGATCTGTAGTGAGAGCAGAGAACAAGTGCAGGAAAATTTAGAGAGGTGGAGGTATGCCCTGGAAAGGAGGGGAATGAAGATTAGCCTCAGTAAGACAGAATACATGTGCATGAATGACAAGGACCCAAGATGAACGGTGAGGTTACAGTGAGCAGAGATAAGAAAGGTGGAGGATTTTAAGTACTTAGGCTCAACAATACAGAGCAATGGAGAGTGTGGAAAAGAGGTCAAGAAGCGTGTGCAGGCAGGTTGGAGAAAAGTGTCCGGTGTGATGTGTGATAGGAGGGTATCGGCAAGAATGAAAGGAAAAGTGTACAAGACAGTGTTGAGGCCAACGATGTTGTATGGTTTAGAAACAGTGGCCCTGGGGAAAAGACAGGAGGCAGAGCTGGAGGTAGCGGAGATGAAAATGTTGAGGTTCTCTTTGGGAGTAACGAGGATGGATAGGATTAGAAATGAGCACATCAGAGGGACAGCACATGTAAGATGTTTTGGAGACAAAGTCAGAGAGGCTAGATTGAGATGGTTTGGACATGTACAGAGGAGGGATAGTGAGTATATTGGTAACAGTATGCTGAGGCTGGAACTACCAGGCAGAATGCCTAGAGGAAGGCCAAAGAGACGATTCATATATGTGGTGAAGGAGGACATGAAGGTCGTTGGTGTAAGAGAAGAAGATGCAAAGGATAGGGTGAGATGGAGGCTGATGATTCGCTGTGGCGACCCCTGAACGGAAAAGCCAAAAGGAAAAGAAGAATAAGATATAAAATACCTGAAATATTTCAGTTGGTGTGCAATGAATCTAAAATATTAATAAATAATAAATTTTTATCAGTCCATTACAGAAAATAATGAACTTCAACACAATATGCTAATTTTTTGAGAAGGACTTATATATATATATATATATATATATATATATATATTTTTTTTTTATTTATATATTGTGTGTGTGAATCAATACATTTATTCTGTTTATTCATTGAATATAGCATATTTTGAATTGTTTCAGGGTTTTTTTAAAGAACCAGCCCACACTGTACACACACACACACACACACACACACACACACACACACACACACACACACACACACACACACACACACACACACACACACACACACACACACACACACACACTGCTCCCCTAATCAGACACAGGTGTATTCTATCACTCACCTACTAGTTTCACCTGACCTCTTTGCCTGCAAAGGGCACTTGATCCAGGTCCCGTGTCCCAGGCTGTCACAGAATTGTATAAAAATCTTGACTTAGTTTGCTTTTTATGTTCCCATGCATTATATGATGAAAAAAAAAATGATTTTGCATTAATAAATGTCCATGGTAAAGCTAGAACTCAAGCTAAGGCTGGCTATTCACAATACCCATCTTTTCTGCAGCAAATAATGGCTATAGCATGTGCTTAAAAAAATGTAACCTAACAGACTGAAATGCACTTTCACACATTGCATTACATGGAATCCCATTTTTAAAAAACTCAGTAATCTATTTTTTAAAAACATAATAGCAAAACCTTTTGAAACAGCACCCCCTCCCAAAGTCTATTTGGTGAATGGAACTATAGAATAGAACTATTGTGCTCCTTAGTCCTGTTCTGCTACACTCCAGTAATCATAATGGAGATGACAAAAAATAAAAAAGAAGAAATGGGAAATGAATGTCCCCGTCCGTGTCCTGCTGTGTTGCTTCTTCAGAATAAATTTACTTTGCTTTTGACCAAACTATGGAGGTGATAGGAGAGTGGGGGCACAATGCACTGCATTTGTCTTTACGTAGCATACTTTCCTTTTTTTTTTGGAGCTGCCAGCTGGATCTTTGAATGTAGTGGTTTATCCAAAGCATTTCTGGGAATCATCTCAAAGCAACTCTTTCAAAGCAGTCATTGGACCACAGCTGGCCATTAACCAAGCAGTTAATAACCAAAATTGGGGTTTTTACACCCGAGCCTAGTGGCTCATCAGGCCAGTGCTTATCCCCCGGTTTCTGTAGCGTGAAGCGACCAGGAGTGCGACTCTCCTGGATGGGACGTGAGTCCATCGCAGGAATAACCAGAATTAATTTCTAGTAAAGATTTTTATTGGTATTTTTATTTCTGTTTATACTTTTGATCATAATGAACACACACACACACACACACACACACACACACACACACACACACACACACACACATCCACACACACACACACACACACACACACACACACACACACACACACACACACATTTTCTCTCTCTCTTTCTCTCTCTCTCTCTCTGACACACATATATACACACACACACACACACACACACACACACACACACACACACACACACACACACACACACACACTCACTATTTGCATGGGCTTTTCTTGTTCTCCGGTTTCCAGAAAGTGAATGGTATCAATGTAAATCTCCCGGTCTAACACTTGCTATACCCAGGATAGGCTCGGGATTCATAGCGTTACAGAAGCACAATATATTAATAATTTAAACACTGCATTCATTATGAGATTTCATTTCATTTTATTATTTTATTTTACTTTAAGTTGTCTGAGATCTTCACCATTGTCAGTGGCCTGGTGCATTCTGGGTTCAGGTTTGTACACGCACATGAAAGCCCTGGTGCACTTAATTTGAATTTGGGGAACAAACAAACACTTTACATACTTTACATGATGTACTTAAGCTCATCTAACACTTCACTGAAAAAAAAAATTAAAAATACAATACCTGTGAGTATATAGGAATGCCATGTGGCTTTACTATCAATCGATCATAGGACTACTATAATGAAATTGAATTATTCTGAGCGTATCAGAGTACCAATAAATTTTACAATTTGTATGCTTACTGCTACACAGCTGTAAAAGGTTAAAAGACATCACACAGCAGAACTAGAAAATCAACCCAGTATTGAGGAAGAATTTCAACTTTTATAAAACTTCATGAAAAGGGTCTACAACGGCATATTCCAGATGAGTTTCATACACACACCCACAAATGTCCTAGTAATTTGTCTAAATTGCTTATCTGACCTTGTCGCTCAACCAGCCAAAGTATGTGATATGTGTGCAAACCCGTGTGTTCACCTTTAGTGTCTTGAACGTCTTCAAAATCAATCAGTATTTCTAATGGCCAATGCAACAAACCATTTATCCCCAAACTCTAAAGACCTTTGCCTCTCACAAAGGTTGCCTTAATTGCATTTTAATCCACTATTAACATAAATGGTAAAAAAAGAACTGGCCTGCAAGGAATTAAAACACAGTGACCTACAGAAGATGAACAGGAAGAAGAATGACTCTGATACATAGAGGAGATAGCAGGGAGTGGGAAAAGGTCATTAACATACCAATCCTTGACATTTTCTGATTAGGAGTTTTAGGTGTTATCTAGTCAGGAATTTATGGTGAAAACCACTTATATTTCCATTAATATTGATCTTGGATTCCTAAAAATAATTAACTAACTACATAAACAATAAATCAAAAAGTGGCACCAATGCACATGAATTCTATACAGTATATATTTATTTTCTTCTTCTTTTTTTTTTAATGGACACTAAAATGTCCCGCTAAGCACCTTCGCTTTGACTCCAAGTTCAGGTTCATCCTGATCCATAGTAAATGATGACACGCATTGGAAAGAGTAAAAGTATGAAAAAAATATATATCTTGCATCCATAATAGTAAAATAAAATTGTTCATTTCAAAAACAAACAATGTTAAAATGACACTAATCCTTTACTTTAGCTTTATTTAGAGTGTTTCCCATCATCAGAATTGCATTGTCTCAGCGATTACCCTGAACCATCTGGTGTCAGAACATTTCAATGGGTTTATATCACATTCCACGCAGTTAATTACTGTGATGATCCAGCTGCTCTTTTCTTTCTGCTGATGTGACAAAATACATTCCGAGTATGAACATATTCATCCCGGGTAACCCTGTTTCTTAATCTCATCCATATTTCATGCAGCAAAGATGAAATATAAGCATTTGAAATCTAATTTCTATGAAAAAGCCTGCGGCTTTACTAAAATTCTATCTCACGCAAAGTAAATAATGCCATTGAGCAGAAATGATGAATTGCACAATGGTGCTGAATTATGAAACAATTATTGTATAAAACATTTAAAATTTTAATTGTTTTAAAAATTATTTAATGATGGAGAAAGTTATTTTGCCGAGGTGTAGTATTCACGAAGGTCATGACATTTTCTGTTCCACAAAAGCCAAATTCTATATATTTTTTTATTTATTCAAAATATTTTCAAATTAACGACAGATCAATAATTTAGTTTTCATATGGCGATGGTGCAAAACCAACCCTGACGCACGCTTTCAAGAGGATGTTATGGTAATGCCCTGCATCCATTCTCCCATTATGCACTTTCATTTCCTAATTACTGATCATTCATTTGTTGCTGGACAGCCATGATTAAACAGACCATGACCTTAACCTACATTTCCAAGGTCAAATTGAGGTCAGTTTTCAAAATTCATCATTTGCACATGTTGATATATTATTAATCAAAAGCTTTTTGAAACAGGGCCTTTAAATCTAAAACTTTAGTCCATATCAGGACTTTTTTGTGTCCTAAAGACTGTGACATTGAACTAATGTTGTCAAGGTCAAACTGAGGTCAAGTTATTAAAATTCATAAAATTGCCCTTCAGTGTACAATTAGAGATTGCTAAATTACCTGAGCAATATTTTGAACACAAATATGTCTTAAAATGTGAATTCACAGCATAATGACCTTGAGCTACTTTGTTAAGATCAAATTGAGGTTATTTCTGTAGAAATGATCCTTTACAGTGAGATTACTGATCTATAATTCACTTCATTGTAAGATTATCGGGGTCCTCTAAATCTACTACTTTATCTTAAGAAATCATAATATAATAATAACAATAAATGAATAAATAAAAATCTTTAAAAGAAATTGTACCCCCAAGATGAAATCTAGTCCTCATATTTTTATGTAAATAAAATCGAAAGTAGTACCAATGTACTGATTTCTGTTAAATGACAGTAATTATGCTCATGCTGCTGCCCAGCCTGCCCTCTTTTCTTTTATCAGAGGACACAGAAGGCTAATGAGACAGCGTTATTAGCCCACCACAGTGATTATTGCCTTCGCTCACCATCCTACCAATCCTTTGTTCCGTTTCATTACTCACATTGTCCATTTCACACAAAGAGAAATGTAGAGAGCAAAAAGAGGAGATGAGAGATGTGTTGAGTCTTCCATCGCTGTGCTCTTGGGGAAATTATGTTCATGCTTTTTCATGTGGAGAATGTAGTTACATTATAGAGAGCAGGGTTAGGGTGTGGTGGTGGGGTGGGGGCAGGATGCTCTGTTCCATCAAATCAAGAGGATTACTGAGATTTAACACATGCATTACAGGTTTGAGAGTGATTATAAGTAAGGGGAGGAGTTAAGAATGAGTGATTGGTAGGAATGGGAGCTTAATTACATGGGGAGAGAAATAAGAAACATGCTGTTACAGCGGAAGCATGAGTCGGACCCAAAGATGCAGGAGACCATGCACAAAAATTCAATGACTTTATTTTAGCCCAGGGGAAACCAAAATCACTGAGAATAATTCTTAAACAGAAAACTAGTCGATCACAAGGCAGGATACCAGGAGTCAGAGAGATCACGGGGAACGGAATCACATGGAAAAGACAATCTTCTGACACCGGAGGGGAGCGAACTGCTCCTCTTTATAGCTCGCTGATTGCTGAGTGAATTCAGGTGCACTCTTTGGATTTTACCTGCTGGTAACAGCCACGCCCCTCGCCAGAGCGTGCAGTATATGGGGGGAGAGAGAGAGAGTTAAAACGCTGCCAGCAAGCACAGACCATAACACATGTACGCACATACACACACACACACACACACACACACACACACACACACACACACACACGCTACACAGACACGCACACACACACACACACACACACACACACACACACACACACACACACACACACATACACACTTGCAGTAAGAGCCACTGACTGGGGTTTCATTGCAGACCATACATCATATCAGTTGTATTACTTGGGTCCCTAATTGTTTTGTTCATGAAACTAATGGGAAGTTTGTTGTCTTCATTTAGAAAAGATATCTGACTAATTAGCTGCAGTTTAGGCACAGTGGGAACCAAGCAGGAAGCAGCACTCAGATGAGGCTCTTATATCTAAACAGAGAGATTGTGAGATCTCATATCTAAACAAAAGTGCAGAAATCTGTTAATCATAGCATAACTAGAATAATGCACATCATGCAGTCCTAACAGATCTGTGTCAACAGAGATGCAGAAAGTAAATTCAACAGAGAAGTACAGGATTTTGGGTGTATCAGTTATAGATGTACTGGTATGCACTCACACACACACACACACACACACACACACACACACACACACACATGTAGTGAGCGTCTGTTCTTGACTTTTGGTTCACACCACCATATCAATTTCTCAAATAATTAATTGTTTTGCTAATGACACTGTGGCAAATGAAAATATTTGATTATTGTATTTTTGAATTGTTCGTGTGCTAATTAGCTGCAGCTCATGCACAGTGGGAGCTATTGCTGTGGAAACACTTAAATAAGCTGCTGAGAATACAGCCAAAGTGCAGGCGTCAATTGGTGTGCTCTCAAGTTATTTTTTCTCTACACAGAAATAATGTTGCTTGCATGTTGGACAGTAGCGGCCTAGTGTTTAGGGCTCTCTATTCCTGATCTGAAGGATTGAGGTACCAACCATCAGGCCTGTAATAGAACTAGCACAAATATTGGGAACAACCTAACTACCATTTTTTGGCCCCTGATGAGAGCCCTAAACCCTTGCTCTGGAATGTAAATAGATACACAAATTCATTGTATAATAAGAGTCTTGTGCATATATATATATATATATATATATATATATATATATATATATATATATATATATATATATATATATATATATATATATATATATATATATATATATATATATATATATTATATAGAGGGTGTGAACAACAGTTTGGTTTCATGCCAAGAAAGAGCACCACAGATGCAATGTTTGCTTTGAGGATGTTAATAGAGAGGTACAGAGAAGGACAGAATGAGCTGCATTGTGCCTTTGTGGCTCTGGAGAAAGGATATGACAGGGTGTTGAAAGAGGAACTGTGGTATCACATGAGGAAGTCTGGAGTGGCAGGGAAGTATGTTAGAGTGGTGCAGGACATGTATGAGAGATGTATGACAGTGGTGAGGTGTGCTGTCAGTGTGACAGAAGAGTTCAAGGTGGAGGTGGGACTGAATCAAGGATCAGCTCTGAGCCCCTTCTTGTTTGCTATGATGATGGATAGCCTGACATACAAGGCCAGACAGGAATCTCCATGGACTATGATGTTTGCAGATGACATTGTGATCTGTAGTGAGAGCAGAGAACAAGTGCAGGGAAATCTAGAGATGTGGAGGTATGCCCTGGAAAGGAGGGAAATGAAGGTGAGCCTCAGTAAGACAGAATACATCTGTGTGAACGAGGACCCAAGAGGAACAGTGAGGTTACAGGGAGCAGAGATAAAGAAGGTGGAGCATTTTAAGTACCTAGGCTCAACAATCCAGAGCAATGGAGAGTGTGGAAAAGAGGTGAAGAAGCCTGTGCAGGCAGGTTGGAATGATGGAGAAAAGTGTCCGGTGTAATGTGTGATAGGAGGGTATCGGAAAGAATGCAAGGAAACGTGTACAATACAGTGTTGAGCCCAGTGATTTTGTATGGTTTAGAAACAGTAGCCCTGGGGAAAAAACAGGAGGCAGAGCTGGGAGTAGCAGAGATGAAAATGTTGAGGTTCTCTTTGGGAGTAACGAGGATGGATAGGATCAGGAATGAGTACATCAGAGGGACAGCACATGTAAGAGGTTTTGGAGACAAAGTTAGAGTGGCTAGATTGAGATGGTTTGGAAATGTACAGAGGGGTGATAGTGAATATATTGGTAGTAGGATACTGAGGTTGGAACTACCAGGCAGAAGGCCCAGAGGAAGACCAAAGAGATGATTTATGGATGTGGTGAAGGAGGATATGAAGGTAGTTGGTATAAGAGAAGAAGATGCAGAATATAGGGTGAGATGGAGGCAGATATTTCGCTGTAGCAACCCCTGAAGGGAACAACCGAAAGAAAAAGAAGAAGATATAGATGTATTCCTTTTGATCCTGACTGGTCAGAAATGAAGCTCACAGGATGCTAATAATTTTGAAATGAGTGATGATTACTATGCAATGGTAATATGAAGCCATATTGGCTCATTTTGTTGTTTGTCTGATTTTCATTTCCCACAGACGAGCAGTCACCAAATTGCCAATAGCCAAATGAGATGGTAGAGGAGCATCATTCTGATCCATAGAGCATGCACAGTAGATCTTCTTGTAGATGGTTACTATGACTGCATCCTTAAAATCTTGAGGGACACATGAGTTCATCAAGCATGTATTGAACAACCGAAGTAGCTCATGCCTCAAGGACTGACCCCCATTCTTCCACAGATCTGCAGGAATACCATCTTGGCCCAGAGCCCTGCCACATCCTGTACTCTGTACTCTTCAGAGCTTTCTCTAAGTGGATTCTTTCAGCCTGGCCCATGCCTCTTCAACATCATTGCTGTTGATGTTATTGCCATCCAGAGTTGTTGAAATGGCTGCAGCCAGTCGTTCTTGCTGCTCAATGCTTTGAAGCTTTTTGTTGTCTAGTTTCTTGGCTGGTGTATTTACAGGTGTCTTCTTTCTAGGAAAGGAAAGTTTGAGTCTAAGTTTTGTGCGCACCATGTAACGATCGGTTGATCACTCAGTTCAAATGGTGAAAATAAGTTTAAGTAACACACAGTCCACGCTGCATACAAATGTTCAACAGCAATTTGACGTTTGAGTAATTGAATTACTAATTGTAAAAAAATAATCAAAATAATATCAGTGTGGAGATCATTTAGTGACAGCATTCATTCTTTGAAAAACAAGTGTCCTCATTTCAGGAACGAAGGCAGCAAATGTTGTACCTGCTGGTTATAAACATTTCACTTTGAAATTCTGAGGAAAATGGATCATTCTAGACATTGTTCAGAGGAACAGTGTACCTTGCTTAAAAAGTTGATTTTGATTATAGAAGAGAAAACATTTAAAGAAGTGTAGAAAATGAGAGGCTGCTCACCTAAAATGGCAATTAAAACTTGAAAGATGTAGAAGAAACTGAAAAAACCCATACAAATGGATGAAGAAGAATCAAAATGGCAAGAACTCAGCTACCATTCAGCTCTAAGAAGATCAAAGAAGGTCTAAAGTTATCTGTCAGTCCTGTTACAATTAGAAGATACCTACTTGAAGCCAAGTTACCAGCAAGAAGCCTCGCAATGTCCCACTGCTGAAAAAAAAAAAAAAAAAAAGATGTGCTGAAGAGGTTACAATTTACAATTCACCATTGACTGGAATAAAACGAAACGGAGGAACATTCTGTGGACTGATGGAAGTAAAATTGTTCTTTTTGGGACTAAAAACTGAAGACAATTTGTCAGACGAGCTCCAAACAGTGAATTCAAGCCACAGGGCACTGTGAAGCCTGGTGGTGCCAGCATAATGATATGGGGATGTTTCTCATACTACAGTGTTGGGCCTATTTATCACATCCCAGGATCATGGATCAGTCTACATCCATCAGACCACTTGAAGAGGTTGTGCTGCTTTATGCTCTTCATGCTATATAAGAGGAAATGTCCTTGAAATGGGTTCCAACAAGACAACAACCCAAAACACACCAGTACATGGGAAACATCTCGATTCCAGACCAATAAGATTGAGGTTATGAAGCAGCGGCCTGATCCTGGACCTGAATCGCAATAGAAAACTTGTGGGGTGACATCAAAAATGCAGTTAATGAGGCAAAACCAAGAAATCCAGAAGAACTCTGGAATGTGATACAAATGTCCTGGGCCGGAACACCTGCTCACAGCTAACAGAAGTTGGTTGACGCCACAACACAGCTGTTCAGCAGGTTTCAGGAGAGTGTTTATACAAATAAATATTAATCAGTGATTCACACAGAAACACCCAGGCCGGGAATCGAACCCAGGCCTTCTTGCTGTGAGGTGGCCGTGCTAACTGCTGCTGCTACTGCTACTACTACTAATAATAATGTAATAATAATTTCTGAAACCAGGGCAGTGATGGCTGGGTTGGTAAGGTGCTGGATTACAGAGTCCAAGTGTCAAGAGGGTATCACTGCTGCCCCCTCAGTCCAGCTAGCTGGGTTATCAGCCATGTCTCACTATCTCCGGTGAGAGGTTCATGTAAAAGAATCAGTGCTAGTTTTTAACAAGAGTAGCTGCATAGCCATCAGCATGTTTCTGCCCTGTGATGGCGGACTGTCTAGGGTGTACGCTGCCCTCGCCCAGAGTTTCCAGGGCCCAGCCTGTTATGCCTGGAGTGTATGCGTCGGACGCAGAGATGCAGGAGACCATAAGAAGATTCAACGATTTTATTTTGTACTTGGAACTGTAAATCACAGGAATAATAAATCAATGGAACTTGTCAAGAATGAAGCAAGATACCAGGGCAGGGGTCAGAGAGAAAGCAGAGGAACAGAATCACTGGAAAGACAATCTTCTGACATCGGAGGGAAGCACGCCGCTCCCATTTATAGATGGCTGCTTGCTGATTGCAGAGTGGGACCAGGTGCGCTCTTCTGGATGTCGCCTACCGGCAACAGCCACGCCCCTCACCAGCGCCTGCAATGACTAAAGAAATAATTAATGCTGCCAGCCAGCACAGACCATAACACAGCCAGCCTCCTCGTTGCCATAATTAGGCTTCAGTGGGTCAGAAAATAAATTATTTCTGAATCCTTTCTTAATCCCAGATACAATACCAGAACCAAACAATTCTGAAGCGCCAAGTTAATTCAGAAAGTTCTAGTAAAGTGAGTAACTAGAAATCTTTACAGAATGTTTTAGACGTGTGTTGCTTTCTTCTGAAGAGCTCCTGTTTACCTCCTTGTGTTGTATCCGGCTGTATTTCATCGTCCTTTCTTTTGTCTCTGTCACTTGCACTCCACCCATCTCCCCCTGTCTCCGCCGGCACACAAACCTAGAAGTTCACATTAGGTCCATTTATGTGCTCAGTGCGCATCACCACCTGCAACAAGGTACACTCTTTAATCAGGTCGAAGGTTTGAAAGGAAAAATTACATTTTGCATGACATTTTTTACAGATGGATTGGTGCAGTATCAGTTACATGGAAAGTTTCATATTCAATGAGGCCCACTCTCTAGAGTTGTTGATTTATTCGTCCTTAGTACCTACTTCTGATATATCCCAGTATCTACAGGCAGAAGACTAGATAAGGGTTACATACAATTAACTGAATAATATTTACTTGATAAAGCAGCCCCTGGTGTGTGATGTCACTCAGTTATGTAGAGCCTCTTTAATGTTTTTTTTTTTTTTTTTTTTTTTCCTGTTATAGTTAGCTACTGGTATAATTGGACATGACTTTTCTACAAATCTTTTCAAGATAGCAAATTTATTTGCTGATGATATCACAGCCATCCAGAGCAGCCTGGAGTTGTTCTGTCTAACTTAGAAGCCAGTGAAGATCTAAGCACAGAAATTATAATATCACAGGGTTCCCATAAGCCCACTTTTATGTGGGTGTGATCCAGAGCTGTCTCAAAGCTATTTAATTTTTGCAGTCGGGGGCTTCAAATGGCTGATGGAACAGAAGTCAGTGTGCTGACTGAGCCACATTATTATGTATTTTGAGTAAAACAAAAAGGTAAGAAGGGACTTTTTACAGATATTAATTGAAGTTTACAGCAGCATTTAGTGTTGAATTTATATTACATCACCCCTCCGTCACGCCCATCCAACCTGAAGGCAGCCACTAGCTCAACATTAAACATATGACGACAGCTTAAAAAAAATATATTGTTATATGCATAACAAAACCAGCTGTCTAGCTGCGGAAGCAACACAGAGATCAATGAGCAGCTTACTAGCACACGACTAACACCGGAGATGTCGACCAGCAGACTAGGCTAAAAAGCAAACTGCCCAGTCGCAGCCTATATTTTTTGGGCTTGTAGGTTTCTGTCTGTATGCAATGCTTGAGAAAACAAGTTTCAAAACTGTCTCTGCATTCAAAACAATGACGCCATTTATATAACACTTTACCTGCAGAGTTCCTCTCAAAAGATGAACAGAAAAATTCTCCACAGACGCTCAAGGATTATCAACACAGTACTCATGTTGCCCGTCTGAAACACGAAAAAATGTCTGATAGGTAACTGGCCAAATTTATAGTTGGGGTGGGGGTGTCTGGTGGGACAGAAGACTTTATTAAAGTAATTAACTGGATGTTAAATTAGTAGATCTCGACCCTGAGGGTCATACGAGTCATCATATGTCTGAAAAATATTACATTTCATAAAGAGTGCCTGGGATTTTAATGAAAAAAAAAAAAAAAAAAAAAAGAAGTACTGTTTGTATTATGTTTTATAGTCAGTGGGGAGCCGAGGGTGAGGTGCTGCATCTCTGTTTCCAAGGCCAGGAGTTCAAGCCCCACTAGCACCGAGTTGTCACTGCCCCCCCAAGTAGAACTAACTGGGTTATTAAAGTCTGGCCATGTCGCTCACTATCTACCCTCATTCAGAGTCAGCCAAGATAGGCGCCAGCCTCCCCACAAACCTAATTAGAATGAACCAATTAAAAAGAGAGAGAGAGACAATGACACTTTATAAAATATTCTGATAAAAAACATACAAATCAAAAATGATCACACCCCATGAAATAGTAAACTCTTTATTCAGAAATGTTCACTTAACAAGGTCCAACCTTATTATTCATTTATGAACAATACACTGATTTAATTAAAGTAACATAAATGAACATGCTTTTAACCAGGGGCAGTGGTGGTCTAGTTAATAGGGCACAGGATCACTGATCCTAAGATTTGGGGTTCGAGTCCCCACAGGGTTGTCACTGTCCCCCCAGTGCAGCTAACTGGGTTATCAAAGGCGGGCCATGTCTCTCACTGTCTATGGTGAGAGGCATGTAAAAAAATCATTGCTGACTTTTGTAAAGAGTATCTGCAAAGCCGTCAGCGTGTTTCTGTCCCTTGCTAAAGGGTTGTGACAGGAAGGGCATCCGACGTAAAAACCTGTGCGAATCAGATGATTCGCTGTGGCGACTCCCGAGCAAGGGAAAACATGCTGAAAGGAGAAAAAGAAGAAGAGAAATTAACATGCTTTTAACTATCAAACAAAAAAAGATATGACACTTAACTACACCTTGATACCATCTTACACCCTGATTGGCCCCATCTGGCTACTGGGTCATTGATGAGTCAGTATGGTCTCCATTCTTTCCTTCGGCTTTTTCCCTTTCTTGGGAGTCGCCACAGCAAATCATCTGATTCGCACATTTGATTTAGGCAGACGTTTTTACGTCGGATGCCTTTTCTATCACAACCTTTTAGCAAGGGATAGAAACACACTGATGACTTTGCAGCCTACTCTTTACGAAATTCAGCAATGGTTCTTTTACATGCCTCTCACCATAGACAATGAGAGACATGGCCCGCCTTTGATAACCCAGTAGTCCAGAAATGGTACAGCCATGTACCAGAACTGCCAGTAGAAGCAGTAGAGGCTTCGACTTTTACAAGTACACCATGATATGGCTAAATAGTGGAAAAACTGATGAATTGCTCGGCAGATAATGACTGGGAGGTTTGAAAAAGCAAGTCAAAATTATGTACTCAATTATATAATGAGTCAACCCATAATTAATAATTTGTAAATATTTTAAATTACAGTTTAGACTGAAAACATTATCTTCATCATTAATTAAATCATTAATTAAATCATCTTGTCGGGGTTGCAGGAAGATATAGTCCCACTCAAGCTACATTGACAGGATAGACCATAAATAGCCTGCCAGACCACCCACCCCCCATCACACACACACACACACACACACACACACACACACACACACACACACACACACCAGGAAATTACTCTAACGTGCAAGGAAACTGCCATGCCAGGATGAAATCTACATAAGCGCGGGGAGAACATATAAACACAAACACCCTTGCTGAGCCCAGGACATAATAACGGACCTTCTTGCCATGAGGTGGATATGTTAACCATGACACAACCATGCTGCATTATTCAAAAAATTAAATCTTTTCACATTTTATGTGATTAATTACTCAATTTATTTCAACTGGCACATAGTTTTTAGTGTGTATTCTTCAATGTACAATTTTCAACTCTATGCACATCCAAGCTGATGACCCCATTGATGCAAAGCTTTACTTGGAAATGATCACACATTGTTTCCTGTTGAAAAAATGATGTCTCGAGAGATCTGGCTTGCTGTGCCTTTTATGTTGGTGGAGGTATTATTCTGTTTCTTTTATCAAAGTGGGCACTAGCCAATCATGTAAGCTTATGTATAGGGAAAGATGTAAGTTAACTCTTTCTTCTGAATAATGCTTCACTGTGTGTCACATGTCTCAGGGAAAGGAGAGGTTCCTGCTGTCACTAAATTAAACCTTGGTGCCATCTCTTATAGCTGCGATCTTTCGTAGGTCTTGGGAAAACCAGCCGCCACTGATTAAAACCCTTTATCATATTATCGCCTTCAATATAAACTGGCTGATTATAGATACAAACCCAAGACAAGACAGTACTCTTGGATGGTGTGCCTTTAAAGACAAAGACCAGCCATTCCAATGGGTTTTGAATGCTGCGTTTCAACAGCTGGTCCTGTGCGTGTAATCTTTGCCTCCAGCCATTCACATATCTTTGTGCATAAAAGCAAGCAGATAATCTTGCTCGAAGAGCCTCGTGGAGTTTCAAGAACACTATCAACTTTTATAATTGGTTTCAATATCTTCAAGTTCTAACTGTATTTTAATCTCTAAAAAGTGTTATTAAATATGTACATTTACTGGTCAGTCATTCTAAAACACAATTCTAGACTGACGCTGTATTTAGTGTTAACGTTTATAAGGGGTCATTCAACATTTTCAATATTTTCCTAAGTGTACAAAGTGTACGCTAGGAGGGAGGGGGTAAGATGCCTGTGTACGCTTTTTAATATAAAGACATCGATCAACAATAATACATGCGCTCGTAAATAATTTTTTTTGTGCATGTACATTTGAAACTCTCAATGTGCGATTCGCCAACCACCTGTGGTGTTACATATCTGCAAAGTCTGCAATGAATACTACCCAACCCGGTATCATCTGCTAAAACATTAGAAGGCAGCTGATCAAGGGCATAGGCTGGGGGCAGGTGCACCCCACACAGCAGGAGTTGAGTTCCGCTGGACAAGAAATTATATGTATTCACAAGCTTATAAATAAACTTAATGACTGTTATTGAAGAGAAAGTCGGAGATAAGTTCCGCATGACTAGAGTGAGGAAGTAAACCGAAAGTTAACTTGTAACAGGCACCGCGCATGTGCAAGCCCGAGCTGACCAATCAACAAACATAATATCAGTAAGCAATAATAGCTGAACACTGTCAATCAAACAAAGTGCGAGTGTGAGAATAAAGCACAGTTTGTTAGTCCCGTCTCCGGCTCCTGTACATGTGTTAGAACACAAACATTAATGCACAGAGAATGAATGGTGAAAATAATTCTAAGCCATCCAGCCTGGATCTGCAGCGGTCAGTACTTTTATAAAATTAATTGTATGTTTTTGTGCTGTAAATATGTATTAATATTTGTTTGTGCCTTGGAATAGATAAATAACTTTAGATCAATTTGTAAATGTATTTAGCACATGTACTTGCAGATGTAGTTTGAAATATATTTGAGAATGTTTTTGGTTGAACTATATTTGATTCGTCTTCTGAGTGATAGATGAATCGTCTTCTGCTGAAAAACTGTGTGTGTTGTTGGCGTGAGATTCCATGTTGTTTATATCATATGCTGTGACATACATGCACTATATTTTATGTGGTACTTTGTATCAATTCAGTGACGTCACGGTAATTTTGTGTAGGCCGGCACTTAGCAATGGCGGCTTTCGGGTCGATAACTTATACGACAAGCACATAAAACAAAACCGCTGTGTGTGTGCAATGGTGTATTTATGGTATAAAATGTAATCCACAATCGCTTCAATAAACTATACTTAAGCTACCGCCGACTTATTTAGTCGACGTTTCATTTCCCCTTTAAGGCTTGGGCTCCAGTCAACCGAGATGTGCACCCTCCACCACGGTCAGACCAACCTATGCCCTTGCTGATCACAAACTGAAAGATTCATCCAAAAGCCAATGACCAATAAAAAATGCAGACATTTTGAATGATATTTTAATATAAAATAATTTTATTAAAAACAACATCATTTTTATTCTTAAAACCAAATGTCTTAATATTAAATAATATTAAAGTAGGTGTCATTAAAAAGAATTCTTTAAAATTATATCTTTTTATTGATTTCATTATAATTTGACTGGTGTATAAAAGAAGTATTGATCAAGGAAACATTGATTTATTTTATAAAAGAGGTTTCATTTTGGGATATTGTTTAATATCTTATTTAAAAATCCTGCCGAATGATAATCAACATTTATTTGTACGCTGTCAAAAAAATAAAAGCATACTGTCTGTACGCTTGGGAAAATGTTGAACTGCTCCTAATATGCTGCCTTTTGAAACCACAGTATTATACGACTTATAGCATTCTAACATACAGAACAGATAATATATATTTCTAGATTTGTCATGAAATCATGAAACTTCAGGCACTTGACAATGTGCCAGCTCTAAGCCTCGAAACTGCTTAAAAAAAAAAAAAAAAAAAAAAAAAAAGTCAGCCAGCTATTTTTTTGGAACTGGCTGGCTCAAAGTTGTGTACACAAAATATCTTATCTACATTACAGGTCTATGTTAATACAATGTCATGCAAATACCAAGAAATTTTGAAAATGAGCGACTGTACTTGTTTTGCTGTATGCTCGCCAGATGAATTTACATAAACCAAGTGAACAGAAACCAAATATAAGGTGAAATACTGTCTGTATTCTGCATTATATTTGTTTTTTTGGCCTATACAAAAAATACAGTTATAATTTAGTTTAAGGCAAGTAATAAAAAGCAGATATATTCTATAAAACAGAAAGGATTTGAAGTTCCATCTGCAAACATTACAGACTACAGTAACCACACTCACTCGATCCCATGCTCCAACTCTCCAAACTACTGATCATCCACAGGTGTTTCTCAGTCAACAGCCACATTCCCCCAGGAATGCAGACGGGCCATATGTGTCCACAAAGGCTGAATGTCTGCTTCATTTAAAGTTAATAGGTGTGTACAGACTTTTTTACTGATACCGAATGACATAGCATCTGTTATAAACAGTTGCTCACTCACCCATTTCCATCTTCTGAAGCAGTATTATTTTTGAAAGGGTTTTGTAATTGCACAGAACCAAGAGCAACCATTAATAGTGGGTCAGAAAGCCCATCGGCCACTCGGTCCAAAAAGCCGAAGGATAAGCCAGACTAAACCAAAAGAAGGAAGAACAGAAGAGGGAGTAGGACTCCAAAAGTGGTGCAGCAAAGGGGAAATAATGGCCAAACCTAAAAAGAGGAAAAATAAGCTAGAGAAGTTCTGCCATAATCTAAACAAAGGCTGCTCAGAGGAGCATGGGTGTAAAGAAACAAAAACAGTACAGCAATATAACCGAGACTTGACTCAGAGAACTGAAGTAAAGTAAAGGCTCTGAGTCTAGTGGCCACAACAAGGAAAAGGGAAGCCTCACTCGATGTGAGATAGACCAAAAGGATATTCTCAGAGAAAGGAAAACAAAGAAGAACAGACACCCCAAGTAAGACATCTTATTACAAAGCAAAAGCACAAGGAAAAAGGAAAACGCCACTAAATAGCTGCAGCATTCCAATCTCTTCGAACAGTTTCTCACATGCCAAAATCACCAGCTTAGTGCATCAGAAAGTTCCACAGAAACTCAGACTGGGAGGAAGCCAGTGTTTAAATAGAGGCCTGTCCATAGACCGACGTAAAGAGGAACACCTGCTCCCAATTAAAACATTCCAGCAGGCCGCTTACCAACTCTAACAAGGAACTACTTGCAGAAATATGACAATTTTATTTCTTTATTTTCTTTTTTTTTTGTCCTACAAGGGAAATCTATCTCTGTACAGTATTTAACACATCCAACTAGAGCATACACCTACACACTCCCATGTAAACAGTGCGCACACACAAACACAGGTGCAGCCCACTGCGGTACCCAGGGACCAGTCGGGGGTTATGAACGCAGAATGTTTCTGCAACAGGTTCAATCTTACAAATGGAAAAACTTCACAAAGATTATGACTATAAATGCAGAGATATGTCATTTATCACACACCTGAGCAGTTTCAGCTTCCAAAAACAAGAAACAACTATTAATTAATTAGTATTAACAGTTATTAAACAGCTGGTGTATTTTCAGTATTGCTTAAACATTTGTGAACCCATATGCATTTTATACATTTCTGCATAAATACGACCTAACATTCATTCATTCATTCATTTTATGAATCATTTAATCCTAATGAGGGTCACACGGAGGTTGGCACCCATTTCAGCTGACTCTGTGCAAGGGCAGAGCACACCCTGGACAACTCTCCAGGCCATCGCAGGACAGAAACACGCTCACGGCCATGCAGCTACTCTTGACGAAAGTCAGCAATGGTTCTTTTACATGAACCTCTCACCACAGACAGTGAGAGACATTGCAACCTAAAATAAGATTTGATTTTTACACAAGTCTGAAAAGAAGATAAAGTTAAATAAATCAGATAAACATTGTCATCGTCATCTTCCTCCGCTTAATGCGGGGTCGGGTCATGGGGGAAGACGCCTAAGCACTGAAGTCCAGACTCCGTAGAGTGCATTCTGCTTCCTTCCACCGCAATCATTATATTCCACGCTCCAGTGAAATGGGGTCATTATATTGTCACCAAACAAATAATTAATTTTGACCCCAGGTAAGCGAGCAATGAAAATCTAAGAGACAAAAAAAAAAGAAAAAAAAAATCTGCTGGAAAAAGAATATTTAATGCATTGTGCATAGATTCATTTACTTTCACTGCTGAAAAAACTGGGTTATCAGGACACTTAATATGTGGTGAGAAATTAAGCTCCTGTCACACATTGATGATTTCGCCAGCGTTTGCCAATGTATGGGGAATGTGGCGTATACACTGGCACATGTAGAATAAGTTATGGCTCAGTTTATTGTAAGTTACAGCATGCTGTTATATAAGTTGTAGTATGGCAAGGTCATTGAAAAACTAGGTGCATGCACAAAATTTCCTAATGTATAAGTCATATATTCTGTTGTAGATAAGTCACATAAAGTATAAAACATTAAATCCAAAGTAGACATTGCAGGATTGACATCATTGTCTTGCAAAATGAACCGTAGCTCACTGACATTGTAAAATCTCTCACAAGTATGTACATTCTAAGATCAACAGGACTCCAGGACGGTGCTTTGAACCTACATATAACTTATAGTAAGAAATGGCAAAAATTCATGCATTCATTTTCAGAACCTATTAATCCTAATTAAGGTCATGGAGAGGCTGGCACCCATCTCAGCTGTTACTGGGCAAGGGCAGAGTACACCCTAGACAGCTCGCCAGACCATTACAGGACAGAAACATGCTGATGGCGATGCGGTTATTCTTGTTGAAAGTAACTAATGGTTCTGTGACAGACATGGCCGGCCTTTGATAACCCAGTTAGTGCACTGGGGGTGGGGGTGGGGGTGGTCATGTATATGGGGGGGGGTATATATATATATGTGTGTGTGTGTGTGTATACACACACTTCCATGTGTGTCCTTTCTAAATAATATTTTATTATTGCATCAACTGATATTTCAGTGTTTAGCTAAAACCAGAGATTACTTATTCCCTACGTCTATGTAAGTTATGCATGAAATCTGAAAAACAACAACAACAAAACCAAACAAACAAACTGATGAGTCAACAGCTCTCTCTTCGGTACACAACACCTGCAAACAGAATGTGCTTGTTAATACACTGAATAGAGGCTTCAACTGACTTATTTATTAAAATGAGTCAATTCTTCACCAAGTTTATCTATTTCATTTGCATAAAAAAATAAACATGGATCAAATATCTAACAAAAAGCCTTAAATTCTCCAGCACAGCAAACAAGCTCTTTTAACTAGAATGCGTTCACGAGGGCGCACGTGGCCACACTGTGAAGTGCATGCAGGGAGCACGGAAACAGAGCATTAAAGTAAGCCAGGACCTTTTTTTCTGTAACAGGATTTTTTATTTCTGTCAACATGACTGGCCAGAAGTCACAGCATGGTCACAATTTTTATCTTATCATTGATGTGACTAATTTAATGTTACATTTGCCTGGAAATGGACAAAATATGTGGGACACGGTAGCTCGGTGCACAGCACAGCAAGCAGGTCTCAGGTTTGATTACCGGACTCAGGGAATCTTTGTGCAATGTTGGCATGTGGATTCCCTGTGCTTGTGGGGGTTTCCTCCAGAGACTCTGGTTTCATCCCACAGTTTAAAACCGACATGGTAGGTTGACTGGCAAATTGCCCCTAGGTTTGAAAGAGAGTGTAAATGGTTCTATTTCCGTTGACCCTACAATGGCCTGGCAAACTGTTCAGGGTGCATTCTACTTTTGCCTAGCGTTGGCTGGGATGGGTCCTAGCACCCTGTGACTCTAGTTGGGATTAAAAAGCTCAGAAACTGAATGATGAATGATTGACTGGTAATAGTTGGCTCTGATCATTCACCCTCTAACCACATGATTTACAGATAAAATAACTAACACGCACTCACACACATGTGAGCTTATCTGTTCTAAAGGTCTCACAGTATAATACGATGCAAAGCCAATGCCAAAGAATTATGGAAAGTAGGTGGTTTAAGTTTCTAGTCGCCAGAATCATTTCCATAAAGAAACATGAAAAGAGCAAGTGGAAGGTGAAAAATTGTTTAATCTGCTTGCAGAAAATACTGCATTATTAAAATTTATATTAAATAGAACTAATTAAACCTGACACATGTCTTCTTTACAGCCACTGAAATTGAAGTGACTTCAGAGTATTTTTGACATGTACCCTGTTTAAAATCCCAGCACTGCCACTAAAATTGCCCATCAATGTGCCTGTCTTTATTTAGCATGTGTGAAAAGATCAATCTGACAACAGCCATAGAAATATTAAAGAGACTATATACAGGAAGACAAAACCCACCACATTTTAGTCAGTTGTTAATTCTGACCCACCAGGTAACACTTCACTCCTATGGGATTCATAATTCGTAATACAAACAAAACCTTTTTTTTTAAGTTAAACAAACTAATTGGTATTTTTAGTTGGTAAAACGTAATGATATGGCTCACAACCTTAATAATATGCTAAAAAGTTAAGTAGCATCAATGAAAACAGTTTTATTAATTTTGACATATCATTTTGTTTGAAATGATGATATTTTAACAGCTGAGGGGAATTGGTGGCCGAGTGGTATAGGACACTGGATCGCTGATCCTAGATTTGGGGGTGTGAGTCCCACTCTCCAAAAGGTTGTCACTGTGCCCCCAGTGCAGCTAACTGGGTTATCAAAGGCCGGTCATGTCTGTCACTGTCTAGTGTGAGAGGTTCATGTAAAAGAGCCATTGCTGACTTTTGTAAGGTGTAAGCTGCAAAGCCGTCAGCGTATTTCTACCCCTTGCTCAAAGGTTGTGTCAGGAAGGGCATCCGAAGTAAAAACCAATGCCAAATCAAATGTGTGAATCTGATGATTCGCTGTGGCGACCCCTGAAAAAAAAAAAAAAAAAGCCAAAAGGTGAAGAAGAACAAATTCCTGAAGATTTGCAGCTCTCATTGGTTCTAAACCAGTCTAACAAAATCATGGAAATTGCAGCTGGTCCATACAGACCAGTACAATTAACTCATCCCTGAATCACTACTGGTCCATAAAAATTGCAACTGGTCCGTTAATCTACATGTGCTTTCAGGTGCAAATACTGCATAAGAAAAGTCACAAGTTCTATGGAAATGCATTTTATTCCAAAACATGTACAATCAGATCAGAGAGGCAAAGGATAAATCTGGAGTTGAATCTCCAGCAGAACCTGTGCGAGAGGTTTGGAGTGGTATGAAAAACCATTACTGCTTCCAGGCCATCCATTAGCAGAGAAGTTGAGGGCAGTTGAGGACAGGGCCAACAAGCTCAATATGTTCTTTAACCGATTCAACACTGCGGCTACTGCACACCGTCCATCGAAATCGTGAGGAGCAAGCTGGAACCCCCTGCTACGCCAATCTTGCTCCCTCCCTCTCCTCACCGCACCTTTACCTTCTGTGATACACCTGAAACCCCTCTCCACCTGTCACTTTCACTTACAGTATAATCAGGTGAAGAAGCAACTGAAACGACTCTACTCAGACAAGGCAGTAGGACCAGAAGGGCCGAGCCCCCGTGTCCCTAAAGCCTGTCCCGCGCAGCTCTGAGAATTTTACATTACTTCTTCACAATGAGCCTGAGACTACAGAGGGTTCCAGTACAGTGGAAGACGTCATTCCGTGTCCCTGTACTGTTCATCATTTTAAAACAACCTGAGAAAATTTTACAGAAATATTTCAGATTGTCTGTACAAGCTTGTCTGGCAGCTTCTGAATGTTGCAGTGTTACTGTGTATGCCTGTAGCAATGCTGGTTCCATGACTGTTGTTAATCCTGCAGACATTTCAGACTAAAGCTCTGAAATCGACCCAAAACAATATTCAGGAAAAAAAAAAAAAAAAAAAAAAAAAAAAAAAAAAAAAAAAAAACTCAACAAATAAAATGAATATTGGACACGTTCCAGTCTGATCCATATTCATTTAACTTGTTTAATACACTCATCACACAATTTTGCTGAGTCCTGTTCATGGGGAAACACCTAATAAATCGACCTCATGATTTTGAGTACATACTGTTTGTAATCAGTTCAGTTAATTTTCTGTAACCAGTTAATCCTAATTAGGGTCATGAGGAGGCTGGCACCCATCACAGTCGACTCAGGGCAAGGACAGAGTACACCCTGGACAGCTGTCCAGGCCATCGCAGAGCAGAAACACGCTGACAGCTTTGCAGCTACTCTTGTTGAAAGTCAGCAGTGGTTCTTTTACATGAACCTCACACCATAGACAGTGAGAGACATGGCCGGCCTTTGATAACCCAGTTAGTTGCACTGGGGGGACAGGAACAACCTTGTGGAGAGTGGGACTCAAACTCTCAACCTTAGGATCAGTGAGCCAGTGCCCGAACTAGGTCACCACTGCCATTGCTTGTAATCATTTGGGTTTAAAAGTTTCCTCCAGCATCATCTTTTACCATAAGTCACTGCGCAATCACATTACATACTTTAATAATATGCCAGGCTTTGTTCAGTCCATTAGAATGCACCAGTGGAGAGTCTCTGCCAGGTGCACATGTGCCTATTTATTGATGTCTTTTAAACACCATGAACTCAATAAAAAAAATAAATACTTTTTTTTGTCTGCTTCCTAAACAAATATCAGAACAATGGCATGCATTTACAGCACAGCACTGAATGATTTCACCCAAAAACTATGTATTCGTAAATATATAAGTATTTCACTTAAACCTTCAACATCTTACTGTTATGGTCTGTGCTGGCTGGTGGAATTAACTCTTCTTTAATCATTGCAGGTGCTGGCGAGGGGCATAGCGGTTGCCGGTAGGCGAGTTCCAAGCAGAGCGCATCTGGTCCCTATCTGCAATCAGCAAGCATCCAGCTATAAATGGGAGCGGTGTGCGTTCCTCCGATGTCAGAAGAATGTTTTCACCGTGATTCTGCTCCTTGGCTTTCTCTTTGACCCCTGGTTCTTGCTTCATGCTTGACCAGTTCCCTTGACTTAGTTTTCCCGTATTTACTATCCCTAGTGTTTAATAAATCGTTTAAACTTTCTTTTGGTCTCCTGCATCTCTGGATCCTACGCACACACCCCAGCCTTAACAGAATCTTCTGACCTGAAACATGGATCCAGCGGAGACCGCACAGCTTCGGCAGACTATCCAACCAGGGCATACTGCTGGGGTGACATGACGCCACATTGCATCAGATGATGGACAATCTCCAGCACATAACCACCAGCTTGGTGCAGCTCGGCGGAAGGATGGACACCGTCGCCACTCACCTCACTGCTGCAACCTCGCCCCCTCACCCTTCACTTTCCACTTCAGCAGCAGTGCCAGTGCCAGTGCCAGTGATACTTCCCGCGCACCGAGAACCTCTCATCCCCACGACAGCCAGGTATTCGGGTGCAATTGGCTCCTGCGCACAATTCCTTCACCAGGAGCAAGCCTCATCCTGGGCGCTAGCGGTCGCTACCCATAACCCGGAATTATGCTCCCAGGTAGATCAGTTCATGCGAGAAATGAAGAAAGTTTTCGATCATCCGGTGAAAGGGGAGGAGGCGAGATCCCAGCTCCCACGTAATCGACAAGGCTCACAGTCAGTGGTGGAGTATGCCATCCGATTCTGGATTCCGCGCTTCGGGGGGCTTCCTGCAGGGGCTCAACGAACGGCTGAAAGACGAGCTCGTGGCCCGAGACGAGACGACTACTCTGGAGGAATTAATCGCCTTGTCTACCAGACTGGATAACTGGCTGAGAGAGAGGGATAGATCCCGGAAGGGGGCCCCCACCTTGAACTCACTCGCCATTTCCCCCTCTGAGGGAGGATGACGGCCAAGAACCCATGCAGGTGAACTGCACCAGACTGGTGGCTGAAGAGAGGCACCGGCGGCTGGCCAACCATCTCTGCATCTACTGTGCCGAGAAGGGCCATTACCTCACCCAGTGCCCCGTGCAGCAGAGCCCGACAACGACGAGAGGATCCTCCACGGCACCTGGAAAGTGCCTGCAAGTTCAAGGTACGCTACACTTCGGGCAACACTCTCATCCTGAAGACGTATTTATTGACTCAGGCACTGACACTAACTTTATCGATCCGGGGATGGTTGAGCTCCATGACCTACCCGAGACCCCCAAGGAGGTAGTGGCCATAGATGGATGACTCATCGCTTATGTCACGCACAAGACCAAGCCAGTTAAGCTCAGTTTGTCCGGTAACCACCAGGGATATTTGGAACTGTTTGTTCTTCCTGCCTCTATCTCTCCCTTAGTGTTGGGGTGGCCATGGTTGCAGACCCACAATCCCCACATTGACTGGTGCACCCTCACCATACACAGCTGGAGTGACTTCTGTCTGCAACACTGCCTAATGGCGGCCGTACCCTCCCAAGCCACACAGACCCTGGTAGACCTGGAGGATCTGGACTTAGCCGACATGCCCAAAGAATATTACAACCTGCAAGAGGTTTTCAGCAAGGACCGGGCTCGCTCCTTACCTCCGCATCAACCGTACGATTGTGCCATTGACCTACTCCCAGGTTCCACGCTCCCTTCCCAGTGACTATACAACCTCTCTAAGCCGGAGAAAGATGCCATGGAGGCATACATTAACGAGTTGCTGGCTGCAGGTATCATTCGGCCCTCATCGTCCCCAGAAGGTGCGGGATTCTTCTTCGTCGAAAAGAAAGACAAGACCCTGAGACCTTGCATCGATTACACGGGCCTAAATAAGATCACTATAAAAAATAAGTACCCTCTCCCCCTAATCGATTCAGCCTTCACTCCTCTCCACGATGCTACCGTTTTTTCCAAGCTGGACATAAGAAATGCCTACTAAATTCGGGAGAGGGACGAGTTGAAGACGACTTTCAACAGGCCCCTAGAGCACTTCGAATACCTGGTCATGCCATTCGGACTAACCAATGCCCCATCGGTTTTCCAAGCTCTGGTCAATGATGTAATTAGGGACATGCTGAACCGCTTTGTATTAATATACCTGGACGACATCCTGATCTTCTCTAGACATGAAGAAGTACATCTCCACCACTTGAAAATGGTACTAAAGAGGCTCCTGGAGAACAGATTGTTTGTTCAAGCAGAAAAATGTGTGTCATGTCCCTCTCAGTCTCCTTCCTGGGGTTCTTCATGGAGAAGGGTCAGATAAGACCCGATCCAGCGAAGGTGAAGGCAGTGGCAGAGTGGCTGACTCCAGGGACACGGAAACAGCTGCAGAGGTTCCTGGGGTTCACAAACTTCTATCACCGGTTTGTGCAGGACTACAGCCACCTAGCAGCCCCCCTCATGCAGTTGACATCACCCAAGACACTGTTCCAGTGGTCCCCACGTGCCCAGGTAGCGTTTGACAGGCTGAAGGCTGCATTCATCAATGTGCCCGTACTGGTCCACCCGGACCCCTCGCTGCAGTTTGTGGTGGAAGTCGATGCCTCGGACTCTTGGGTGGGGGCGGTTCTCTCCCAATGGTCTCCAACAGACCAGAAGCTTCACCCATGCACCTTCTTCTCCCGTCGCTTGTCCCCGGCGAAATAGAATTATGAAGTTGGTAATCGCGAGCTGCTGGCGGTGGTCTTGGTGCTCGGGACAGCATCAGCTTAGCGCTCAGCTTCCATCACTTTGTCTTCTGCTCTGTCTTTGCCTTCTTCACCTTCCTCACCATTAGTGCCATCCTGCACACCACCATCCTATGCTGTTTGGCAACACGCTCACCCACTACTCATTTGCCGTCAATGACATCCTTCCACTTTTATAAATCACCCTATGCTCATGTCTCTTCTGGAATAAAGTATTCACCACAGTCATTTCCATCTTTTTTGCAAAATCTATCAACATGTGTCCTTCTGTGTTCTTGTCCTGGATACCAAACCTGCCCATCACTTCCTCATCCCCTCTGTTTCCTGCACCAACATGTCCATTGATGTCTGCCCCAATGACCACTCTTTCACCTCTGGGGGTACTCTGCATCACTTCATCTAACTCACTCCAAAAGCTCTCCTTCTCTTCTGGCTCACATCCTGCCTGTGGGGCATAAGCACTAACAACATTGAACATCACACCTTCAATTTCTAACTTGAGACTTATCACTCTGTCTGACACTCTTTTCACTTCTAGAACATTCCTGACAAACCCCTCGTTCAAGATGACTCCTACTCCATTTCTCTTCCCATGCACACCATGAAAAAACAGCTTAAACCCTGCTCCTAAGCTTCTAGCCTTGCTACCGTTCCACCTGGTCTCCTGAACACACAGTATGTCCACCTTCCTCATCTGCATCATGTCAGCCAGCTCTCTATCTTTTCCTGTCATCGTTCCAACATTCAAAGTCCCTACTCTCAGTCCTAGGCTCATGCTTCTCCTCTTCTCTCTCTCTCTGCCTATGGACACGCCTCCCGCCTCTTCTTCTTTGATGTCTTCGACCAACAGTAGTCCAATTTCCACCAGCACCCTGTTGGTTAACAGCACTGATGGCAGTCATTGTTCACCCGGGCCTCGATCGATCTGTGATTCGCATATTTTATTTGGCATTTGTTTTACGCCTGATGCCCTTCCTGATGCAACCCTCTGCATTTATCTGGGCTTGGGACCGGCATGAGGGAGAGACACTGGTTTGTGACCCCCCCCCCCCCAACTCACGGCTGCATTTTACACACACACACACACACACACACACACACACACACACACACACACATATATATATATGTATATAAAAGTCTCTCTCTGTCTCTCTCATTCTCTCTCTCTCTCTCTCTCTCTCTCTCTCTCTCTCTCTCTCTCTCTCTCTCTTTTACTTTTAAGAAAAGTTGCTGAAGTAAATGGCTAAATGTCTCGAGATAGTTGAAAAAAGTTTTGGAAGTTCTCGAGGTTTTAAATCTGTACATCGTAGCACTAGTCATTGGCGAAGCATCAGATCAACTTAGCTTTCTTGTTAATATCTATTAAATCTAGCTTCTGCCCTGTTTTTCACCAATGTGGCTGAAATTAATATGTCAGAATGCAAACAGTGAATATTTAATTCTTTCAAAATGCGCTTCTGTGTCTCACAGCCTGAGTTTGTGCTAACAAGGGCATCTAGAAAAGTTGCTTTACTTTAGTATCTTGTATTAACATTATTTTCAAACTTTCGTATTAGTTTCATAATTTCATCCTGAAGAGATCTGGGACACCCAGAGATGAATCTGTAGCAAACCATATACCTATTTATTCATAGATATAATTAATAAATTAATATTTGTTAAATATAAACAGACTTTTATTTGAATAAAATCTTAGAAATGAGAGAATTGCTATCGCAGTTTATCTTAATGTGTTTTTCAGTATTTTATAGAAGTAAGAGACAGGTGATTTTTCATCTCAATTTCATTAAAATATTCCTGCCTCTTACATAATGATTATTTGAGGACAAAGGTATGACAAATAAAAAAATCTGTTTCAATCATTGGACAGAATAAACAGCACTCCTCCCATCCCATGAATAATTCACTCATTTGCCAATCAGTTTTATTCTAGGGGCACAGGGAGGCTGACCCCTACCTCAGCTGCACTCGGTTTACACAGGGTACACCCCGGAACCAGGCCATTGTCAGGCAAAAAAAAAAAAACAAAAAAAAAAAAACAAAACAAAAAAAACATTCACACTCACATCTAAGAGCAAGTTAGAACAGAAAATTAACCAATAATACATGTTTTTGGAGTGTAGAAGGAAACCGTTCGATACATTACAATACATTGACTAAACAAGCGAGTGCCGTGCCACATGTTTTCATCATGGATCCTCAATTCACCGACTTATTCTGTGTTATGATTTTTAAGTTGGTCGACAGTAATAACTGTCAATGACATTTTGAGGACAGATTTTCCTGCAAAATGTAATGGTTCTCCTGCCACTCAAAAACAAATTGAAAGTTCTGCTAATGAAAACTTAAGATATGTGACAGTCACATTATGTTTCCCCTTACTTTTGATAATGACGTATCAGTCCCATGTGTTAAAGTGATTAAAGTGATTTCCCTACAGTATCAACAAATGCATCTGATTGCAGGGGCATGTTACGTGCTGTTTTTCTTTAATAGCTGGAAGCTTCATTCTGTTCTGTCCAAAACAATTAATGTTAGGTAACTTAGTACGAAAACATTCTGGTAACTCTGGGTGAAATATTCTTGATGATATAGAATGTATAAAAATATATTAGTCTTGCAATGGCCTCGTGAACTGTCAAGGGTGTACCTCGCAGTCGCTTCCCCGCAATTAGAATTAAGCGGTTCAGAAAGTGAATGAATGAGGATCAAAAAATAGATGTTACACTACATGACTCAGTACAGTGCTACCTCAATTTATGACATTAATCTGTTCCGAGGGTGAGCTCATAAGTAGAAACATTCGTTAGATGAAACAAAAATTCCCATCGAAAACAATAGAAAACCAAATAATCCGTTCCAACCCCCTCCCAAACTAATATCACCTGACACAAATATGTATTTTTGACATAATATATTTAAGATAAACATGTAACAATAAACATTTCACAATAATAACACATGTACATTAACATTAATCATCGTGTAACTGACAATAAATAATAATAACAACAACAACACAAGTATAAACAATTAGCCAATAAACAATATAGTAAATGGATCTGAAATTAAGAATAGCACTTAACATTAACTTACACTGCTATTTTTTTAATGTTTTAACAAGGCTAATTGACACATATGGCCCTGGGGAACTTCTTCTTCTTCTTCTTCTTCTTCTTCCTCCTCCTTTCGGCTTTTTCTCAAAGGTCGCCACAGTGAATCATCTGATTCACACATTTGATTTGGCATGGTTTTACGTTAGATGCCCTTCCTGACACAACCCTTATAGCAAGGGACAGAAACACGCTGACGGCTTTGTAGCCTACTCTTTACGAAAGTCAGCAATGGTTCTTTTACATGCCTCTCACCATAGACAGTGAGACACATGGCCTGCCTTTGATAACCCAGTTAGCTGCACTGTGGATTGCACATCATTTACACCAGGTGGCAGTAGTGCTCTCACTGTGTTCCCTATGGTGTAGGGGAAAAACTCTGAGCAAATGATATGAAGTGCAGTAAACACTATATATATATATATTTGCGAATGGGGTGCTGAGGGGGGGGGGTATTTATTTTTTCTTCCTATAGGGGTGTCACAGAAAATAATTGAGAAACACTGCACAAGACATTCTTGGAGCACGGAGGAATACACATGGAAGAACACAAGGCTAATCCGCTTGGAAAAGCCAATTCCCCAGCAGAGCTTGTAAATCGAAAATTTGCTGGTTGGATGGGACAGATTTTTGGTGGGATCGAAATTCATATCATGGAAATTCATTATTAAAAACACTCATAATTCAAGGTACTACTGTAGTTGTGACATTTAGTATGAAGACTGTAATTTTCATGTATTACTGACATAATTCTGCAATATATATATATATATATATATATATATATATATATATATATATATATATATATATATAATTTTTTTTTTGATTAATTTGTTTTGCTCCGGCTGAGGGGCGTGGCTGAGCTGTTCAGACTGAATGCAGTTCATACTTCAATTAAGTAATCTCATTTACTCCCTATAAACACAAACTGCATGCTCACCTCAATTAAAGCATGCTGCTTAAGTCCTTCCCCTTTGAATGTGAAGCGTTTGTTGCAGGTCAAACTTGAAATATCAGAAGTCCAAATAAGCCGCGCTTCGTCTAAGAAGCTCCATGAGTCAACTGGAAAAAGCAGACGCACACAAGCATTCTAAACATTAACTTAGGCACTGTACTGGAATAATAATTGAAAAGACTTTAATACTACAGCTTTTCAACAGTTCAGATGATTATTCCTCTTCAGGCACTTCAGAGAAAGCTGTTGTTTCTTCAGGAGAAAGTCTTATTTCTTCAGAAGACACAGCACTTAGCCGGCGATTGAGTGGCATCATAAAGCTTAACTGGATAATATATTATACATACAAAATGACAACATATACATACTGTATGTATATATATATATATATATGTATGTATGCATGCATCTATCTATCTGTGTAGATAGATAGATAGATAGAGTATGCTGTATAATATTTATATATTTTATTAATAAATATCTCAGTACAAAATTAAAAGGTTTTTCTTAATCATTTTACTACATTGGTATGGTATGGTAGGCCTCTGTCAGTCCCGAAGGACTATGGCTGCGCTCTGGCTGGTACCCCAGCTGGTGATATCCTCCAGTGCGCAGAGCCTGGGTAGGGAGTAATGAGGGACAGGCTGTTACCCAAGCAGCAAGTCCCCCCTGTCTCGGCGCCACCGGAAGGATCCAATGGAAGTTCAGAAAGAAATTCAAATAAAGGCTTCCTTTCATGATTCCTGCTCTTACAACACTGCACAAATGTAACAAAAAATACCTACAGCGATTTTTGTCCCAACATCAGGAATAGTGTGGCAAGGGAACAAAACAAAACAAACAAACAAACAAAAAACGATTGTTTTCATATTACTTATGTGAGGGTGGAAGTGCCTTCATAGACATCTGTCTGGTTTTCACCGTCTCTCAAAATACTGCTAAATGTATACAAACCAAACAAACAAACAAGCAAATAAATAAATAAATAACATATATTACAATTACCTCTGGCAGTGGTGGTCTAGTGGTATAAGGCGCCGAATCGCTGATCCAAAGGTTGGGGGTTCGAGTCCCACTCTCCACAAGGTTGTCACTGTCCCCCCAGTGCAGCTAACTGGGTTATCAAAGGCCGGTCATGTCTCTCACTGTCTATGGTGCGAGGCATGTAAAAGAACCATTGCTGACTTTCGACAAGAGTAGGCTGCAAAGCCGTCAGCGTGTTTCCGCCCTGCGATGGCCTGGCGAGCTGTCCAGGGTGTACTCTGCCCTCACCCTGAGTTGGCTGGGATGAGCATCAGCCTCCCCGCGACCCTAATTAGGATGAAGCAGTTACAGAAAATGAACTGAACAATTACCTCCAAGCTAATAGAAGCTATTCCAAATTAGCATGTCGCATTCGTGTAAATGGATACCATGTAAACTTTGTGTTTCAAACACAAAATAAACATAAAGAAGCGCACAAAGCAGAGTGCTAAATAAATAAGTGGAGAAAATTAACTATGTTTTGTGAGTGTTGGCCCTGTGATGGCCTGGTGAGCTGTCCAGGGTATACCCTGCCCTCATCTGGTGTCACCTGAGATGGATGCCAGCCACCCTGTGACCCTAGTTAGGATTAAGCCTTTCAGAAAAATAAATAAATTAATGAATAAAGTATATAAATTTTATAATGACTATAAATTATTCAATATTTTTTTGGCGGACTTATAGTTCAGGTAGTTAGGAGATATGCTGGTGCATGAACTGCTATAAACACTCGTGATGGGGTTTGAAACCCACTATACTTATTGGTGGCAGGAATAGTAATACAAAGTTGGGATTAGACTGAAAAAGAGCCTATTTCCCGATGTGATACCGGCATTTCGGACCATGAGTGTAAGTATAGTATCGTAATCGATCAGAACTTTTTTTTTTTTCTATACACTTCATGCTAATCCTGTACATGGAAGTACTGTGACACTTTCTGTCCAATCACATCTGTGTGTTTCAGTGTAGCTCACTGTGCTCTGTCCATTATAGCTGAAATCTATTACATCTAATCAAACTAGACAGCTGGCTGTGAGGTTTCATTCATCAGCTCAATACTAGACCGGTTTGATGAATGACCCAGACTCTGGCCCATCCTCTCTTTCTCACTGTCCTCTGTTTTTGTTTCTTTTCTCTTTTTCTATTCTCTCGCACATTGACACACACACACACGTGCAAATCATACTATACAGATTGACAGAATAAAATATATTCCTCTCTCTAATGCAATGGTTTCTCAGTTTGTTTGAATGTGAAACTGTCTTCGAATAAATATGGTAATCAGTATAGTAATAAAACACATTATAAATATACTTCAAATTTTCTAGTGACCCAAGCTTTCAAAAACCCACCAGAAAACACAAATAAGAAACAATCTCACAATTCAGTCAGTCACATGGATGGAGTTCCAAGCTTTCTCCAGCATTTTTAGGTGTCTACTTCACTGTTGGTCTGTGACAAATAAAATGATTTATTGTGATTGAGAGAGAGAGAGAGACCCTCTCAATGACACCCTGAAATGAAAGCCTAATGACACCCTCATGTTACATCAGTGTGCCTGTATGCACCATTAGTTTTTTTGTTGTTGTTGTTTTTTTTTTGTAGTTTACAGTAGGCCCTTGACTATTTGCGTTTTTGCACTCGCGGTTTGACTATTCACAGACTGCCGAGCAGCTCGCACATGATTCAAATTCAGCCAATGGCTGTCCTCCTTTCTGCTGATTGGTTGAGGTGATGTAATTCCCCTTTTTCCTCATTCGCACACAAGTTGGCTATGAGCCTTTTTCAGTGTGTTTTAATTACCAGTTAAGTTCTATGATATCACTCAAATGCCCGCTAAACACCAGGAAAAAGTAATGAGGTTGGATGTCTCTTCTGAAGAAATAAGACTTTCTCCGGAAGAAATGACAGTTTCCTTTGAAGTCACGTCATTGCTGAAGAGGAATACAGTTTGAACTGTTGTAAAACACTCCACTATTAAAGTCTTTTTTTAATTATTATCCCGGTACATGACCTAAGGTAATGTTTAAAATGTCTGTGTGTTATATTTTATTTACTGTGGTGTAGCATGTTTCTCACTGTGTTTTGTTTATCCAATTTATTACATTTCTTGTTCTTTTGTCCTTTTTGTTTTGGTCTGTGTTTTGGGGGACTTTGATTTTGGTGCTCTGCCTTTCACTAACTGTTTACTTCCTGAGGGGCGTAGCTGAGCTGGTAGAACACAACTCGATTCACTATTCTCATTTACTTCCAATAAACAAAAGCACGCTCACCTCTGCACCAGAGGATTAACTCACATCAACATCACCGCTTCTTTCGTTTGTAATGCCTCTTACTCTATCACTCTAAAGCTCTGTTTTGTACTCCGGTTAGGCTGGGGGAGCTTGGCTGAGCTGCTCGGACTTAATGCAGTTAATACCTGAATTCAGTCGTGTCATGCCTAATGCAATACAGCCCTCTAGTGGGCATTTTTGAAAACTACAGTGCTGTATGTTTATAAAGAGAATGCACTGAAAGGTGTTTTATGCGTATGCTGTATAATGTTTATATTTTAGCATCAATAAACATAACAGTAAAAATAGATTTTTTTTTCTTAATCATTACTACATTTTACTACATTAATACTGTATTAATGAGTAAGACTGTCTATAGAATGTGTTTAAGAAGCATCTTTTAGCGCATGTCATTGATACATAATATTTTACTTACAGCTGCTCGTTCACGACGTCATACATGGAGTTTTACTTCCAGGTACAGAACTTGCGGATTATCTTTATTCGCGGGAAGGCTTGGACCCGTACCCACATGAATGTCAAGGGCCTACTGTATTATTATTATTATTATTATTATTATTATTATTATTATTATTATTAACAGTAATCATTTACACAGGAGACATTCCACATAACCTAAGACGGAATAACATTTACTTGCTAAAGGTGAGGTGTATATTGCTGAAATGTCACTGAGATTGAATGTAAAGAGGAATATGCAATAATATCCACCAGGCCTGAAGTGAATAAATGTTTTATCATGTACTACACTGGAACATACATAAATATCACATTAAGGTAAAGTTTAAAGGTTTATTTTTCGTCAAAAACTTGATTTGACTGTTATAAATGTGTAAAATAATAGCATAACATAATTCAGTTCAGTTTAGTTTCTGTAACCGCTTAATCCTAATTAAGGTCACAGGGAGGCTGGCGCCCATCCCAGCCGAATCCAGGAGAGGCAGAGTACACCCTGGACCGCCTACCAGGCCATCGCAGGGTGGAAACATGCTGATTGCTTTGCAGCTACTGTTGTTGAAAGTCAGCAATGGTTCTTTTACATGAACCTCTCATTCATAGACAGTGAGAGACATGGCCGGCCTTTGATAACCCAGTTAGCTGCACTTGGTAGGTGCTGACAACCCGTGGAGAGTGGGGCTTGAACTTCCAACCTTAGGATCAGTGATCCAGCACCTTTTACCACCAGGCCACCACTGCGTTATTGAGATGTAACCTGGATAAGAATTTGAAATTCCAGGTCATTTCAACAAAGTCAAAGGTCAAAGTGGCACACATTTATATGTAAAATTTAAGAATAATCTGCCCAGCAGTTCCTGAGAAATAGCACAAGCAGAATTTTCACACATACAATTGGAATCCTGTATTCATTTAGAACTAAATTTACATTCACATTTTGTGGATATCATGGCTACTGAGCTTAGGAGAAACTGACTACAGTAATACCTTGCCACGTCGTGTTTCCTACTACGCGTCCCCGCAATATTGTGGATTTCTCATCGGAAAATAAAAAAAAAATAAATAAAGATTACAGTACAGCATTCAAAATCACGCACACTACATTCAACTACGCTACCCAACATGCTCTGTTCTCCTGCTTGACTTAAGTGTTCTCTGATTGGCTGTGAATCCAGCAAGCTGATTGGTCGAGATTATATTTCTCAGCATCCAACATCATGGGGCTTCCTGTCTTTGTGGTCGAGTCACATTGTTAGTTCTTGTTATATGCTAAGGCCTTGAAAATGGTCCCAAAACGCCGAGGAAGTGTTATGGTCTGTGCTAGTTGGCGGAGTTTATCTTTCTCTCTCTGCATGTGCTGGTGAGTGGCGTGGCAAGGATCTGACACTCCTGGCATCACAGGAAGATCATCTAGTGAACCAAAAAAGAAAAGGAAAATGATGACAGTTAAAAATTTAAGCTTCCAGATTTAGTTAAAAAAGGGTGAAGGTTTGCGTCTGTGGCTCGCCATTACGTCATGAACGAGTCGACTGTGCGCTACATTAAGAAATAGGAAGAGAAAATACGCATATAAGTCGGACCCAAAGATGCAGGAGACCAAGTACGATGAAACAAAGACTTTTATTGAGCTCAGGGGAAGCACTGAGGTGCGGGAAAATCCTGTTCACCGTCGTGGTGAGGGGGAAAGCAATGTTGAACACGGACCTCCTCTAGCGGGCTGATGGCTGAGTCAATTCAGGTGAGCTCTCTGGATTTCGCCTGCGGGTAACAGCCACGCCCCTCACCAGCGCATGCAGAAAGAGAGGGGAGTTAAACACTGCCAACTAGCACAGACCATAACAGTAACAGTGCAGTAAGGCCGTTGTGAAAATGGAAAATACCTTATTGTTGTTGATTACTGACTGCCATAAAAATATTGTGAGTTTGGACACTAACATGATATGTATTACTGTGAAGCAAACCTCTGGAGGTGCTGACGAGTCCCAATCAAACACCTGTGCTGCCAAGTGATTCTTCTCCTCGACATGGCTGTGGATTTGTTATTTATAAGGTTTGTTATACAGTATTTATATATATATATATATATATATATATATATATATATATATATATATATATATATATATATATATATATATATATATATATTTTTTTTTTTTTTTAAAGTGTTCTATGCATGTATATAAATAAGTTATATACATGCATAGAACACTTTAAAATAAACTTCTATATAACTTTTATATAATATATAAGTGTGTGGGTGTCTTTAAGATGTGGCAGAAGTCATTTTGCGGTTTTTCGCATATCGCGAAGAGGGCTGGTCTCTATTAATCGCGAAATAAGGGGGATTACTGTATATTTATATTGAACGATATTGTATATTTTGAAGTGTGAGACAGCAGCAGCAGGAGAATGGGATGAGGGAAATGGTTCTGTTCTTAATAAGGCGGTCTGGTATTGATTGGCCAAAGGCAAGGGATTTTAGAGTGGAGAAGCAATTAACTGCTCGAGTTATTGTACTGAAACACCACCAAATCAATATTTCAGTGTAGTGTAATAAGGAAATCTCATACTGTCATGAGCTTTTTCAGATGTGGCGCAACATCTTCATGAGAATTTAATTGTCTTGTATGTTCGATTTCTCAGAATCACCTTCATAACTTATCACAATGTAATTTGACAAGCCAGATGTTGTGTGCTATGTACCATTGTACTACACAGAAAAGCCTTGAATAGCATGGTTCCAGAAATAGCACCTGTTTCCCTGAATTTAAAGTATAGCAAAACTCCTAGGGGGAAAGCAACGGTTGGGGTGTGTGACTCTAGTGTGCCCAATATTATTACTCTTTTTTTTTTTTTTTTTTTACATTTAGCATTTTTAGCAACACATTTGTTTAGATTTTTAAATAGTGAACAACTTCTATTTTACCATCCGCTTTTTATTCAGTTGAATAAATGGCCCAGTGGTAGTATCCAGGATACTCTGTTTCATTCATTTGGTATTTCAGTTTTCAGGTTCCCTCCATATATTACATGTATTATTTATTGCTTGTGTCTTCCATAACTTCACTTTCTCTCCTTATGGCTTGTGTTTGTAAATATTAATGGTGTGCCAAATATTACGATTATTGGGGGTCACAACTGATGATGGGTCACAACTCCTCTTACTTTGTGTGTGTGTGTGTGTGTGTGTGTGTGTGTGTGTGTGTGTGTGTGTGTGTGTGTGTGTGTGTGTGTGTGTGTGTGTGTGTGTGTGTGTGTGGAGAATAGGGTCCTTGTATTTTCTTAAGGAGACACTGACAGACTTTTTATGAAGTATGGTCTGAAATGTCCAGTAGTACAAATCTTATGCAAAAAAAAAGCCCTTTTCTGATCTCTTCACACCTTTGTACTGCCATCACCAACATACATTACGTAAATAAGAACTGATAAATATGTTTTATAATTTGAAAGTTAAAGTAAGCATGATATGCTTCAAACCCTGAGTGTTAGAAATATTTCATGTGCCAACATTTCATGTATTTCCAAACTCCCTCAGCTACTAGTCAGCCGATGTAACATTAAATAATCTATAGTTTTTTCTTATTTTTCGAAAAGTATGGCAAGACCCATTTTATATGTTTCCGAACCAAGTTAACATGGATAGATATTTGTGTTGTGTTGATTGTTACATTCAAAGCAGTGCTTTGTGTTATAGTATTAGTAGTATGCTATAGTTATAGCCATCGATATAAGTGCTGTTATATTGATTTGGATGGATTGTGATATAAGCAGCTGATAGATGAACAATACACGGTAACTGTGGTGTACTAGGGTTGTGGTTGATGCTTTTTGGATACTGTATTTAGGGCACTTTTGCTAATCTCCCCTAAACATTATTTTCATGTGTCAAAGTAAGCTCAATCCTGATTAAATACTTAATGTTTGATATGTCGGTTGCAGTATGTAAACATATTTATATATTTAGAAGATGTGTTTAATCAATGTTAGTACAGACTGGGGTGTTATACATGTAAAGGAACCATTGCTGACTTTCATCAAAAGGAGCTGCGTAGCCATCAGTTGTTTCTACCCTATGATGGTCTGGCAAGATGACCAGTCTGTTCACCGCTCTCGCTCCAATTCCGATTGAGATGGGTGCCGGCCTCCTTGTGACCCTAATTAAGATTAAATGGTTCAGAAAATAAATGAATCACCAGTCACCAGATCACACAGAAACATTAACATTTTACTGACACCCATTAACATGCATCTTGCTCTGCTTTTTTAAAGAGAACATGTTAAAGAACTTATGTTCTTTATGCTTTTTATTTTGAAAACCCTTAAAAAAATAAGCCATTAAAAATTATGTAAACCTCTACAATTGCTTTACAAATAAAGTATAGACATTTCAAACCCTGTGGAAGTATTATTTATTTATTTATTTTTATTGTAAGCATATCTACTAACATATTACAATTTAAATATGAGAGTGTCATACTGCTGTCTATCTGCAGGCCAGCACTGATGGAAACATTCAGGGAACATAATTACCATCTTTAATCAACCATCTGCTCATGTATCCCTCTCATTTTGTTAATTACAAGAACATGCCCTCAGGTTAAATTGGCACGCACTTAATTCAGGAATCCAAAAGAAGTAGGATGAGTAAAAAGCTTAACCAAGAGACAGAAAGTGTTCAGTTCTGCTAGAGTGATTATATGGAGGATAACTTTTGTGAGAAGTGATTGAGATAAAGTTATGTGTAGGCACCAAAAGTGAAGTCCCAAGTACTTTTAGGATCATTATTATTATTATTATTATTATTATTATTATTATTATTTAAATTCCTATCTCAAAAAACGATGAGGAACACTGGCAGCGTGCATGTCGTCTCTGTCTCTGCTGCATGGCCTTTGCTGCTGCTGCAGATTCTGCCATCATTACACCTGTATGGACTGCTGATCGCCTGGATTCCGGCTTGGATTGTGCAAATTTATACCAGTCAGTGCCAAGGCCAAAAGCCTTCATGTCCTCTTTGAAGGCATTTTTCTATCATTTTATGGGTCTGCCCTTTGCGCATGAGCCACAAGCTAGCTCACCAAACAGAATGTGTTTTGGGAGTCTGTTGTCTGACATCTTACAGCTGTGTCCCAGCCAGCGCAGCCTTGATATCTTCACCATCATGCCAATTGATGTTAGATTGGCTCATTGAAGGACCTCAATGTTAAGCCAGCCTGACACTAGTACGCATTTCATTCATGTGTACCATGGCGGAATGATTTTGTGTTTATTTCACCTGTCAATCAAACAGTTTGTGCCAGAGAGGAATAAGCTTTGCTCATAGCTTGCTCATTTGTACCATTGAGGATGTTCCACGACGTTCCACTCAATTCCTCACCATTGAGGTATTTTTGCGAAATGTTTGTGCTGGGGTGCTCGAAGTTCCTTAACATCACTCAATGGCCAGACAAGTTTCATGCTAAAAATGTGACCGCGCTTCCGTTTTAAAACACACCTTGTCATGCCTCACAAGTATATATATATATATATATATATATATATATATATATATATATATATATATACGTATATATATATATACAGTCATCCCCGAAATTAATCTGTTCCAGAGCCATTTTCGTGACGCGGGGATTTCGTAAGTAGGGTCACATCTTACACTTTAAACGCCTAATTCATTCCAAGGCTCCAGTCTTTGGACTGGATAATCCCCATAAAGCCTTTAAAAATGATAAAAGTACCCCAATTTTGTATGAAATATGTGTTAAAAATAAAAGAAAATTAGTTATTTATCCATTTGAACATTTTATTAACATATTAAACTATTTTATTAACATGTTTATTAATTAAAGCATTATTAAGCATTTTTATTCACACACACACACACACACACACACACACACACACACACACAAACACTTCTCTCTCTCTCTCTCTCTCTCTCTCTCTCTCTCTCTCGCGCGCTGCGGGCCACGCCCAGAAGACGTGGAATTCAAAGTGCATTCCCTGCTTGACAAACTCAACTTTAATTTGATTCCGTGAAGGATTGGAATTCCAGATAAGCTCAAATGCGCCCACATTTATTAAACATTTACTGAATTAAACAACTTAAAACACTAAACACTAAAGCATTATTCCTTCTCTCTCTCTCTCTCTCTCTCTCTCTCTTTCTCTCTCTCGTGCGTGCTGCGGGCGACGCCCACAAGACGTGAATTCAAAGTGCATTCCCTGCTTGACCAATTACTCAATTAAAACAACTTAAAAAACTAAACCAAAAACTAAAGAGTGAAGCATCCTTCTGTCTCTATCTGGGAGGCCAGGATGTTCAGAGACAGGCAATGAGAGAGCAACTCTCGCATTGTGTGAAATTTTGATTGGCCCGTTTGAATTTTGAATTTCTTTTCATAAGAGGGGTTTGTTTCATAATTCGGGGACGGAAACTCAGGAAAATGTTTTTCGTAATCCAGGGATTTCGTACACAGGGGTCTTCGTAAATTGGGGGCCGACTGTGTGTGTGTATGTATGTATATATATATATATATATATATATATATATATATATATATATATATATATATATAGTAGGAGTCATCTTGAAGGAGGAGTTTGTCAGGAATGTTCTAGAAGTGAAAATAGTGTCAGACAGAATGATGAGTCTCAAGTTAGAAATCGAAGGTGTGATGTTCAATGTTGTTAGTGCTTATGCCCCACAGACAGGATGTGAGCTAAAAGAGAAGGAGAGATTCTGGAGTGACTTAAATTAAGTGATGGAGAGTACCCCCAGAGGTGAAAGAGTGGTCATTGGTGCAGACTTCAATGGACATGTTGGTGCAGGCAACAGAGGGGACGAGGAAGTGATGGGCAGGTTTGGTATCCAGGACAGGAACACAGAAGGACAGATGTTGATCAGTTGTGCAAAAAGGATGGAAATGGCTGTGGTGAATACTTTCTTCAAGAAGAAACAGGAGCATAGCGTGACTTATTGAAGCGGAGGTAGGAGCACACAGGTAGACTACATCTTGTGTAGGCGATGTAATTTGAAGGAAGTCAGTGACTGCAAAGTAGTAGTGGGTGAGAGTGTTGCCAAACAGCATAGGATGGTGGTGTGCCGGATGATGCTGATGTTGAGAAAGTTGAAGAAGGCAAAGGCAGAGCAGAAGACAAAGTGGTGGAAGTTGAAAAAGGAAGAGTGTTGGGTTGTCTTCAGGGAGGAGGTGAAATAGGCTTTGGGTGGTCAAGTGCTTCCAGCTGACTGGACAACCACAGCAAATGTGATCAGGGAGACAGGTAGGAGAATACTTGGTGTGTCATCTGGAAGGAAAGTATATAAGGAGACTTGGTGGTGGAATGAGGAAGTGCAGGAGTGTGTACAAAGGAAGAAGTTAGCTAAGAAGAAGTGGGACATTGAGAGGACCGAAGAGAGTAAACAGGAGTACAGGGAGACATAGCGTAAGGCGAAAGTAGTAGTGGTTAGGGCCAAACAGAGAGCGTATGATGACTTGTATGATAGGTTGGACAGTAAAGAGGGAGAAAATGATTTATACAGGTTGGCACAGCAGAAAAATAGAGATGGGAAGGACGTGCAGCAAGAAATGTATTGCTGATGACAAAAGTGTGCCGGAAGATGGAAAGAGTACTTTGAAGAGCTGATGAATGAGGAAAATGAGAGAGACAAAATAGTAGAAGAGTTGACCATTGATGAGCAGGAAGTAGCAAAGATTAGTCAGGGTAAGGTGAGGACGGCACTGAAGAAGATGAAGAATGGAAAGGCAGTTGGTCCTGATGATATACCTGTGGAGGTATGGAAGTGTCTAGGAGAGGTAGCAGTAGATTTTCTGACAAGAACATTCAACAAAGTCTTAGAGAGTGAGCAGATGCCGGAGGAATGGAGGAGAAGTGTGCTGGTGCCCATTTTTAAGAACAAGGGAGACATGCAGAGTTGCGGCAACTACAGAGGGATAACGTTGATGAGCCATACAATGAAGTTATGGGAAAGAATAGTGGAAGCTAGACTAAGGGCAGAGGTCAGCATTTGTGAGCAACAGTTTGGTTTCATGCCAAGAAAGAGCACCACAGATGCAATGTTTGCTTTGAGGATGTTAATAGAGAAGTGCAGAGGTCAGAGGGAACTGCATTGTGCCTTTGTGGATCTGGAAAAAGCATATGACAGGGTGACAAGAGAAGACCTGTGGTATTGCATGAGGAAGTCTGGAGTGGCAGAGAAGTATGTTAGAGTGGTGCGGGACATGTATGAGAGATGTAAGACAGTGGTGAGGTCTGCTGTCGGTGTGACTGACGAATTCAAGGTGGAGGTTGGTCTGCATCAAGGATCAGCTCTTAGCCCCTTCTTGTTTGCGATGGTGATGGACAGGCTGACAGACGAGTTTAGGCAAGAATCTCCATGGACGATGATGTTTGCAGATGACATTGTGCAAATCACAGGAAAAAAAAAAAGAAAAAAAGAAAACTTTTGAAAATGTTGGCTGAAGCTGGTAAGAGGGTGCCATTATCCACAGTGAGACAAGTCTTCTACTGACATGGACTGAAAGGCTACTCGGCAACAAAAATGTCATTGCTGCAAAAGAAACATAAAAAAAAAGTCTAGATTGCAGTGTGCAGATGCACACAGGGGCAAAGACCTGAATTTCTGGAGTATGTCCTGTGGTATGATAAGACAAAACAGCCACCTTATGCTTGGAGGAAAAAAGTGTAAAGGTCTACAAGCCTGAGAACACCATCCTAACTGTGTGTGTGTGTGTGTGTGTGGGGGGGGGGGGGGGTATGGTGTGGTGTGGGTGATATATTGCAGGAGAGACTGGTGCAATTCAAAAAATAGATTTTGCCATGAGGAAAGAATATTATTTTAAAACATTGAAGCAACATATTAGAACATCAGCCAGGAAGTGAAAGCTTTGGTGCAGATTAGCCTTTGAAATTGGAAATGACCCTAAGCAGACTGCAAAAATTCACCCTTGGTGAGGGGCGTGGATGTCACATGCGGGCGGAGTCCAGAGCACACACCTGATTCTACTCAGCCATCACCGGGCTATAAAGATGAGCGGTGTGCTCCTCCCAGCATTGAAGATTGTCCCTTTCCGTTATCCTGTTTCCCCGTGCTCTGTCTGACTCCTGGTTCTCAGCTCCGTGTTCGACCAGTTCCCACGCTGAAGTTTCCCACTGTAATTTTGTTTTTCATGTTTCCCCTCACCGCTACAGAGACTATGATTTTTTTTGTACTCTAGTGCCTTCCCTGTGTACAATAAACCTCACTTGTATCATCATACTCTGTCTCCTGTATCTTTGGCTCCAACTGAATGCTCCCGGTGTCAAAGAATCTTCTAGCCTATAAATGGACCCAACGGAGACCACCCAACTCCTGCAGACATTGTCCCACCAGGGACTCCTGTTGGGACAGCATGATTCCACGCTGCATCAAATTGTGGACAGCCTCCAGAGATTGACCACCAGCATGGTGCAGGTCGGTAGAAGGATGGACGCCATCGCCATTGGACAGCAGGCTAAAAGAGAGAGAGACATATCCCAGAAAGAGCAGTTTAGCCCCGTCTTCCAGCCTCCAAGCGCCCCCTTCAGGCCCAACGCTGCCTCACCTTGAACCTCCTCGTACTTTCCCCCTCTGACGGAAGATGACTCACATGAGCTCATGCAGCTGGGCCGCATCATGACAGCGGAGGAAAGGCATCGGCAGCTGGGTAATCATCTCTGCATTTACTGTGCGGAAAAATAAGCTTTACCTTGCCCAGTGCCCAGCGCGGCCGGATCCAACAGCCAGGAGAGGAGCAGATGCAAGAGAACCCTCCAAGACTCCTGTGAAGCGCCTGCAGGTTAAAGGTACGCTGTACTCTGAACAACATACCCACTCAGTCAGCGTATTTATCGACTCAGGCACCGACGCGAATTTCATTGATTCGGGGGTGGTTGAGCTCCACAACCTACCCGTATACAAACTTGAAACCCCGAAGGTGGTAGTAGCCATTAACAGCCAACTCATCGCTCATGTCACTCACAATACGAAGCCTATGAAGCTCAGTCTATCCGGTAATCATCATGAGTGTTTGGAGCTGTTTGTCCTCTCAGTCCCTCTCACCCCCCCCTGGTGTTGGAGTGGCCCTGGCTGCAGACTCACAACCTCCACATTGACTGGCGCACGCTCATACACAGCTGGAGTGGCTACTGCCTCCAACAATGCCTACTGGCTACCGTACCCCACCCCCCAAGTTTCACAAACCCCGGTCGAGCTGGGAGATATGGATTTTACTGGTGTCCCAACTTTATAAAGTTTTTATAAAGAATGCCAAGACTTGATAGAGGCTACCACCACACCGACCATATGATTGCGCCATTGAATTACTCCCAGGTTTAACACTCCCTTCTCAGGGACTCTATAACCTCTCGAAGCCTGAGAAAGAAGCCATAGAAACTTACATAAAAGAGTCGCTGGCTGCAGGTCTTATCCGGCTCTCTTTGTCCCCGATAGGCAGTGGCTTTTTCTTCGTGGCGAAGAAGGACAAAACCCTGTGACCCTGCATTGATTACACGGGCCTGAACAGTATCACAGTAAAGAATAAGTACTCCCTCCCTCTAATTAACTCGGCCTTTGCCCCTCTCTATAATGCCACCATTTTCTCTAAACTGTACCTCAGTAATGATTACCACTTATTCCAGAAACGGGAGGAGGCTGAGTGGAAGACGGCTTTTAACAAGCCTCTGGGTCACTTTGAATATCTGGTCATGCTGGTCGGTCTAACCAATGCCCAGGTTTTCCAAGCCTTGGCCAACAACGTACTCAAGGACATGTTGAACTGATTCATGTTTGTTGACCTGGACGACATCTTGATCTTCTCCAAGGATCATGAGAAGCATATCCTTCATGTGAGAATGGTTTTAATGAGGCTCCTAGAAAACTGATTATTTGTTAAAGCTGAGAAGTGTGAGTTCCATGTCTCCTCAGTCTCTTTCCTAGGGTACATCGTGGAGGTGAGGGGGATAAGACCAGATCAGAAGGTGAAGGCAGTGGCAGAGTGGCCAACTTTGGAAACACAGAAATAGCTGCAGAGGTTTCTGGAGTTCACCAACTTCTATCGATGATTCATACAGGGCTATAACCACCTAGCACCCCCTCACACAGCTGATATTGCTCAAGCCACCCTTCAAGTGATCCCCTATTGTGCAGACGGCGCTTGACAGGCTGAAGTCTAAATTCGTCAACACACCCGTGCTGATCCATCCGGACCCCTAGCTACAGTTTGTGGCTGTGGTGGACACCTTGGACTTGGAGGTACGGGCTGTTCTCTCCCAGCACTCCCTGACAGATCAGAAATTGCACCCTTGAACCTTCTCCCATCGCTTGTCCCCGGTGGAATGGAACTATGACGTGGGGAACCATGAGCTGCTGGCAGTGGTCCTGGCATTCCAAGAGTGGTGGCGCTGGCTGGAAGAAACAACACACTGACCACAAGAACCTGTCCTTCGTTTGCACTGCCAAGAGATTGAATTCCTATCAGGCACGATGGTTCCTATACCTGGTGATATTAAATATTACTTTGACGTACCACCCTGAGCTCCCGGAACACGAAGCCCGACATTCTCCACAGGCAGTTCTCCCAGAGGGAAGACACCACCATACACCACAGGCCTTCTGTGTACTTGGAGCTGCTCGATGGGAGGTGGAACACCTAGTTTAGGATGCCAAGCAGGGCAAACCAGAGCCCGTTGGGTGCCCCCAAGGTCGGTTATATGTTCCTCCGCCAGCCAGAACCCCAGTGCTCCAGTGGGGTCACTCGTCAAAATTGTCCTGGCCGATCATGACAGCTGACACCAGGGAGTTCATCAGAGCTTGTGCCACCTGTGCCTGGAGCAAGTCCTCCCATCGTGCACCCTTGTGTCTGACTCTTATTTATATCTCATCGCCCCTAGTTACAGGTTTACCTCCATCTGAGGGCAAAGCGGTCATGCTAACGGTTACCACTTCTCAAAGGCAGTCCATGTTGCCCCTCTACCCAAGCTCCTCTTGGCAATGGAAACAGCTGGCCTGCTGGTCCAACATTTCTTCTTCCTCCATGGAATCCCACAGAATGTTGTTTCAGACCGGGGCCACCAATTCGCATCTATGGTTTGGAAGACGTTCCGCAACACCATAGGAGTTTCTTGTCGTCTGACCTCTGGCTACCAACCCCAATCTAACTGGTAAGCAGAGTGAACGAATCGGAGCCTTGAATCCTCTCTGCACTGCGTCGCCTCCTGCCTCCCAGCCTGGTGGTCCACACACCTCCCGTGGATTGAGTACTCACATAACTCCCTGCTCTGTCCCACCAAAGGGATGTTTCTCTTCATGGTGATCAACGGGTTCCAGCCTCCCCTGTTTCCCAGCGAGGAGGTCAAAGTGATGATCCCATCCGTCCAGGCACACTTTCGCAGAGCACGCCGGGTCTGGAAAGAAACTCATGCCGCCCTGGAGTGGTCAGTAGCTCGAAACCAGAGGATTGCCTGTTGCCACCGAACCCCGTCACCACCCTCCACAGTCAGGCAACGGGTTTGGCTCTCCTCTAGGGACCTGTCCCTGCAGATCGACTCCAGGAAGATGGATCCCAAATACATTGGGCTGTATGTCATTGAGCATATCATAAACCCTAGTGCCATCTGACTAAAGCTCATAGCTGCACTCAAGTTGCACCCACTGTTCTATGTATCCCTGGTGAAGACCATGGTGGAAAGCCCCATCCATCTCCCTACTGACCCCACCCCATCCTCCCTGGCTGGTTGATGGACATCTGGCATACACTGTGAATTGTATCCTTGCTGTACGCAGGCGGGGTCGAGGGTTCCAGTCCTTCGTAGACTGGGAGGGGTATGGGCACAAGGAATGTTCCCTAATTTTGGACCTGGACTTGCTGGCAGAGTTCTATCATTGGTTCCTGGAAAAGCCTGGTCAGGTGCCCCCGTTGAGGGGAGGGGGGGGGTACTGTTATGGTCTGTGTTTGGGAGTGGCTCTGAATTTGGCAGCTTTTAACTCTCTTTCTCTCTTTCTGCACTGCAGGTGCTGGTGAGGAGCGAGGTTGTCACACGCTGGTGGAGTCTGAAGCACACACCTGATTCCACTCAGCCATCACCGGTCTATAAAGATGAGCAGCGCGCTCCTCCCAGGGCTAGAAGATCTTCCCTCTTTGCGATCCCTTTTCTCTGTTATCTCTCTGGCTCCTGGTTCTCAGCTCTGTGCTTGACCAGTTCCCGCTCTGTTGTTTTCCTCCGTAATTTTGTTTTTTGTGTTTCCTCTCACCTCGACAGTGACTACAATTTTTCCGTACTCTAGTGCCTTCCCTGTCTACCATAAGGCACCTGTATCATCATACTCTGTATCCTGCATCTTTGGGTCTGACTGAATGCTCCCGGTGTCACAAAGTCATAGTTTTACTGTGGCCATTTGTGTCATGATCTTAATCCCAATAAAGAAAATTTGTGGCTTGAGATGAAAATGCATGTGCGAGCAAGATGGCCTACAAACCTGACTAAGGGATACCAGGTTTGTCAGGAGGAGTGGGCCAAAATTCCAATCATGTTGTGAGATGTTTGTGAAAGGATACAAAAAAAATGTTTGAGCCAAGTTTAAAGGCAATGTTATCAAATACTAAAATAATGTATGCTAACTTTTGACTTTCAAGAGAATAATTAAAAATTCTCTTTAAAAATATGCCTGTCAGTATTGTGCCATTTGAGAAACACAAATAAGTTTGGTAATCTTTGCTGGCCTAAAACAGGACGAATTCAATTTGATTTAATGTCAGACAGTGTGGGAGGTTGGGATTATGTGTTTTTGTTTTCTTATGAATCTAAACTTCTGGTTTCGACTATATATGCTGAACATACTGTTTTCCCTCTTTTTTTCTCTTTTTTTATGGTGAAATAACTGGTATTCAAAAATGAAAATAAAACAATGAAACAGTCATTACCTCTGCTATTTTTATTCAGAATCGATTTAGCTGTGTATCGTCTGGTCTGAGCTCAGATTTGGCTTGTTGGACAGCTGTTATTTCAGTCTGCACTACTGGTTTGACAGTGAAAACATAGACTTGTATTTGAGATAGTTGAGCATGGAGCAATGTGTTCATTCCATGTCAGATCAGTGCATAATTACCTGGAAATGGCTGTAAGTAATCAGTCCTGGGTATTTATTATCCACCTGGGATGCAATTAGCAGACTATATCAGCTTTCCAATTAGTGCTCCAAATTATATTAGCTAAGAGGTTGTGTTGGAAATCCAAGTTGAATTAGTGATTATGGAAAAAGTACATACAACACAAATTTTGAAAAAGATGGGATGTTCTTTAAATTTGTCTAAAGTGAAAACAAAAAAAAATTCAAATCACATGAGCCAACCCCAATACCCATTTTTTCACTAATTTAATCATCCAATTCCTACCTATGAAGTATTGCCTTCCCTATCACTCTTCCACCACCGACCAAGGAGGGGCGAAAGCATGCACAAGCCTCCTCCATGACATGCAACGCTAGCCATCTGCCTCTTTTCAAACTGTAGAGCATGTGTATTTGAGGTTGGTCTAACATACATTCTGAGGGAAAGCGCTATCCACACCCCCCTCATTGGAATGAGCTTGTGATCTGTGTGGTGAGAGACTCTGATTTTGGCTGCTCTAACTCTATCTCTGTTTATGCTCTGCAAGCACCGGTGAGGGATGGGGCTATCACACTCAGGCAGAGTGCTAAGCACACACCTGAGTCCAATCAGCAATCACCGGGCTATAAAGATGAGCAGCGTGCTCCTCCCGGTGCTAGAAAATTGTCCCCCTTCGTGACCCCATTTCACCGATCTCTGTGGCTCCTGTTTCTCAGCTCTGTGTTCGACCAGTTCCCTCTCCAAAAGTTCCCTGAGTTTATGGTTTTTGTGTTCTCCACATCTCTAACTGTGACTACGATTTCCCCGTGCTCTAGTGCCTTTGCTGTGAATGATAAAGCTCATCTGTTTTCATCATAATCTGTCTCCTACATTTTTGGGTCAGGCTGAATGTTCCTGCCATCATAGAATCTTCTAGCCACAAATGGACCCAGCGGAGACCGCCCAACTCCAGTAGGCATTGTCCCATCAGGGACTCCTGTTGGGACAGCATGACTCCATTTCATAGGGAAAAATAAAATCACTAAATAAAAAAGAATTCAAATTGATGAGCAATATTAACTCAGGTGCACAATATATAAAACACTTTAACGTACAAAACAAAAACGAATAAAACAACTCTTCTTCTTCTTCTTATTATTATTACAGTAGGCCCTTGACTATTTGCGGTTTTGCACTCACGGTTTGAGTAATCACGGACTGCTGAGCAGCTCGCAGGTGATTCAAATTCAGCCAATGGCTGTCCTCCTTCCTGCTGATTGGTTGAGGTGAAGTCACGCCCCTTTTCCCTCATTCGGGCACAAGTTGCCAATGAGCCTTTTTTTAGTGTGTTTCAATTACCAGTTAAGTTCTTTGATGTCACTCAAATGTCTGCTAAGCACTAGAAAAAGGTAATAAGGTTGGATGTCTCTTCTGAAGAAATAAGACTTTCTCCGGAAGAAACAACAGTTTCCTCTGAAGTCACGTCATTGCTGAACTGTTGTAAGACACTCCACTATTAAAGTCTTTTTTTAATTATTATTCCAGTACATGATCTAAGGTAATGTTTAAAATGTGTGTGTGTAATTTTATTTACTGTGGTGTAGCATGTTTCTCATTTTGTTTTGTTATATCCAATTTATTACATGTCTTGTTCTTTTATGTCCTTTTTGTTATGGTCTGTGTTTTGGGGGACTTTTGGCACTGTGCCTCTAACTCACTGTTTACTTCCTGAGGGGCGTGGTTGAGCTGCTCATAGCACACACCTGAATTCACTATTCTCTTTAACTCACTATAAACAAAAGCACGCTCACCTCTGCGCCAAAGGATTAACTCACATCAACATCACCGCTTCTTTGGTTTGTAATGCCTCTTACTCTATCGGTCTAAAATTTCTGTTTTGTACTCGCTTTGGCTGGGAGGTGTGGCTGAGCTGCTCAGACTTAATGCAGTTAATACCTGAATTCAATCATCTCATGCCTAATGCATTACATTCCTCTAGTGGGCATTTTTGAAAACTACAGTGCTGTATGTTTTTCAAGGGGAGAATGCATTTAAAGGTGTTTTTATATGTATATTGTATGTTTTATATATTATCAATAAATATCGCAGTAAAAAAAAAGTTTTTCTTAATCATTACTACATTTTACTACATTAATACTGTATTAATGAGTCAGACTGTCTATAGAATGTTTTTAAGAAGCGTATTTTAGTGCATGTAATAGATACATAGTATTTTACTTCCGGCTGCTCATTCACGCATGTGACGTGATACATGGGGTGTTACTTCTGGGTACAGAATTTGCAGATTATCTCGATTCATAGGAGGGCCCGGAACCGAACCCCAGTGAATGTCAAGGGCTATTATTATTATTATTATTTGATTGATTGATTAATTAATTTTGTCAAAGTGATTAAGTCCAGATTAATGGTACAATAAGCATGTTTGGCAGTGCAGGTTTTCGAAGCAGGGTTTAAAGCACAATACTGAACTCAGCTCCTGAACTGAACTGGGACCTGCACTTATTTTGAAAGTAGTGTTGTCGTCCGGCATGAGTGTCTGCTGCAGGTAGAATCAGTTCCTCTGCTATGCTGTGTTATTATTATTATTTTAATTAATTAATTTTTTTTTTTTCTTGTACTGAGCAGGTTGGTACTTCACCTTATCTAATGCTAACAGAGCTCGCTGGTTTGCTGGAGTAGCATTCACAAAGCAGGATGGTTGTTGGCAATTCAGTATTCAGCATGTTTTTGCTGAAAAAAATCATGCGGCTCATGATGTCTTTAAGTGATGCCTGAATTTATTTGGCTTCATGCTCTCTCCTGCCAATGTTTTCAGACACGGTAAATACAGTGGTCTTTTCTCATTTGTCACCGCAGCACAGTGAAGCCGAGTGCTGCATCCGCTTCATCATACCTAATCAACTTCGCTTTCAGGAGACTTTTGTTTCTCTCACTGCCTCCGTCTCTTTTTGCGTCTCTTTTCGTCCCTGTTAATATTTTCCATGGTGGGTTTATTAACTTCACCCTTATTTTACTTCTGGGCACACTCTGACAGAGATGAAGCCTTAGCCACCTGCTGTAGTGGATGTACAATTACACTTTATTCTAATACGGCAAAAGAAAAGCAGGTTCCCTGGGGTCACACGCGCCCTCTGGCATCGCAAGTGAGGTGTGCCCCGCTATTTGAGAACCACTGGTGTGCACAGATCATTTTTGACCTTGCCCGCTTCCTACTGGTCATCTGGACCTCTCACATTGCTTCTCTCAACTTTGTGTAAGTATTCTTTTCTCCTCTTTATTTAGTACATGTTGTATTCTTCTGTTGTTCCTTTTCATTAAGTCTTTCCATGATTATAATGATATGCACTTAGGCATTTCACTAGCACGCCAATGATATTTATTACTACAGACTTGGCCACAGAGTTCTGATAGTTCACAGCTTTGTCTTACCAGTTGATTTGTGCTCATGATATGGTGATCCTTCCCATTTTGTTGCAAAGCCCCAGCTTCAAGCTTTTCTTTTTATTCTGTTTGCTATTTCTGAAGGGTTTTTTTTTTTTTTTTTTGGATAATAATTTGTCACATGACCTGCACTTTATAAATTTATTTTCCTATTTTCTTTCAGTTCAGTCAACCTGCCATGCTATTTTTAGGAGAAGTGTCATACAATGTCCTCATCCACATCACCTATCTATACTATCTACTCACCTCCTTGATTTCCCGAGATTTTTAACAGCTACCCAATCCCAGCCTATACCACCTGTTACTCATGAATAGGCTATTCAATCTCAGATATATACCTGTGACCAGTCCACATGCTTCATCCATTCCTCCAGGCTTCCCATGTATCCCTTTGGCCTCTCCTGACTATTCTTCTTTAGAGCCTTATCCACAGCCTCACTGATGAGTGGCCCACTCATTGGCCCGATTTATCCACAGACTAATCTTCAACTTCCACTATGGAACTTTAATATCCCTCTTCATCTACTGATGTGCTGCTTGTCATTCCTGAGATTAGTACATTTAATAAATTCTCTCTTTTTCTTATTTCAGTTTTAGGATGGTTATTTCTGCCAATATGCTAGTTTAAAGCCAAACATAGTTATTATAAGAATTATACATGAGCATTCAAACTTGTATTAATCAAAGGTAACAATTAGATGATATCTAAAACTTTTTCCATGAATAGCTACCAGTTTCAAGCAAAATATTGATAAAACCTGAAGCAAATACAAACTTAAACAATGTTGTTGGATTTTTTTTCCCAACATGAGCTGTCTAGGGTGTATTCTACTCTTGCTCCCATTTGGCTGAGACGGGCAGTTCAGAAAATTAATAAATGAAAATTAAATTTTTCAAACTGCATGAAAATACGTAAATATGCATGCATCATATAATACAAAAATTAATGATGTGACGACTTTTTTGCCTTGTGGAAATAATACTACTAATAAAAAAACAAATAATTTGGCATTGATTTAACAATACAAGCATTAAATCTCTCTCTCTCACACACACACACACACATACACACACACACACAAAAACACTAATATTTCACTACAAGCAGTTTTGAAAAGAATAGTTTCCAATTAAAAAACAAACAAAAAAATTCTTATATTGAAAGAAAATAAATTATTAGTTGTAACCTATTAAATAAAACAATGATCCGATGCAGAATTCCTAAAAATCATACATTCCCAATGAACCTCTTTCAATCAAAAATGCCAAATAATTTTGATGAAATGTCATACAATTCTATTCAGTTTTATTTGTATTGCACTTTTTACAATTGACATTGTCACAAAGCAGTTTTACACAGTGAAAGTAGAACATTGCAAAGTACAAAAAAGTAAACATTTTTCTACAATCCCTACACATCCCTAATGAGCAATTTACTTACTCTCTGTAAAGTCTCCTCTATTTAGCTTTAAATAATAATAATAATAATAATAAAATAAATACAGTATTAATTTAATAGTTCCATACATTTTTGCCATTATGTCTAATTGTATATTTATTTATTTTCTATATATTTTATCTTTTTTAAAGATCATTGTTAAATTAAGTGGCATCATTGATCAAGTGTTAAAAGCTTACAGAAATTGTACAGATGTAAATGTATATTATTCTAGTCATTGATGTTCAGGGGAACTTTCCAAATCGTCTGATATGGAGGTGTGGTGGTGACCTGAGGTAAGATGCTGGATTACTGAACCCAAGGTTGGGGATTCAAGCCCCACTATTACCAGGTTTTCACTACCCCCCCCCCCATCCTCCCAATCCTCCCCACCATGCAGCTAACTGGGTTGTTAAGCCCAGCCATGTCTCTCACTGTCTGTGGTGCGAGGCATGTAAAATAACCATTGCTGATTTTGTCAAGTGTTTCTGCCCTGCGGTGGCCTGGTGAGCTGTCTTGAGTGTACTCTGCCCTTGCCCAGAGTTATGCCAGCCTGACACTAGTACACATTCATGGTACTCCACGGTACACCAAAGTGAGTACCTTCACGGGAATTGTGAGCGCCATTATGGGAACAATGTCGAAACTATGAGCGAGATGAGTGCCACTGAGGGGCATTGCCGAGCCAAAAGATAAAACATGTTCATTAATTTTGTCACACACTCTCTTTTGCGTACCGTTCTGCGAACTATGAGGAAACGGTGAGGGCACGTGTAAATGCCCACTACGTCACAGGTAATCAATGCTGCGCAACGTTACACATGTATCTTCAATGGTGCTCTTGTGTCCTCCATGGTGTTCACCGACTGCTCAATGTTTCCTCTTATGCACTACGCATTGTCCAACATGAACTGTTGGCAGACCAGGGAGTGAGTTGTGGACAGAACTGTGTTTCTCACTTTTTCCTCAAAGGTAATCATAGCCTACTCTAAGCTGCTCACCTTTAAGTTTGGGTGAGCACTCAAACCACCGTATTCCTCAACATCACGCACAAACGGTTAACCAATCAGCCATAATGGCCAAACTGCTGCCTCCTGGTCAACCATTCCCTCACCCACACTGTTCTGGCTTTTCTCTTCTTTGATTGAGTTGATTTGCTGGTAGTATCAGGTGTGGATTCTAGCTGCTTACATATGTCAATGTCATAGTCTTCGATTAGTAGTAATGCAGCAGCACCTGCAAGAAAGACATTTTGTTGATTGAAAGCCATTTTCTTGGCATCTCCAGCATTCATCATGACGACTGACGATCCTGACGACTCCAAGAATGAATGGTGGATGAATCCAACTACCCAATATATACACACACACACACACACACACACACACACACTTGTGAGGCGTGACGAGGAGTGTCATAAAACGGAAGCACAGTCACCTATTCAGCGTGATGTGGAGCAAACTTGTCTGGCCAGTGAGTGACATTGAAGAACATGGAGCACCCCAGCACAAACAATCTGGAAAAATACCACAATGGTGAGGAATCGAGTGGAACGTCGCGGAACATCCTCAATGGTACGGATGAGCAAGCTATGAGTGAAGCTTATTCCTCCCTGGCACAAACTGCTTGACTGACAGGTGAAATAAACTGAAAACTGCACCCTAATTAGGATTAAGTGGTTCAGTTTGTTTTCAAGTTGGACAAACCATGTGTCTAACACATGGAAGTTCTGTGTGCTTGCTCCATCAATCCCATTTAGTACAATTTGTATTTAAAGAAAATAATAATCTGAAAAAGTAATAATTACTGAAAGGTAGATGTTAATATTATATGCTTGCTAGATGGTATATGCCATCAACCCTATGAATGTTTTTTTTTTTTTTTTTTTTTTTTAACAGTTTTACAGTGGTATGAAAAAGTATCTGAACCTTTTGGAATTTCTCACATTTCTGCATAAAATCACCATCAAATGCGATCTGATCTTTGTCAAAGGTATTGCTGCAAGGGGGTTGACAAAATATGAAATGTGATGGTTCAGTTACTTATTCCTCCCCCTTCTGTCATTGCTTGCATGCTATCCTCATTAAAATATGAAAACCTATAAATGTTTGGGTGGTTTTAGTTAAAGCAGACAAGAGTTTAAAGAGTTTTTCCATCTGTGTGATTTTGACAAACATCAGATCACATTTGATGGTGATTTTATGCAGAAATGTGAGAAATTCCAAAAGGTCCAGATACTTGTTCATACCACTGTATGATTTTAAACCATTAAAGGTGTCTTCAAGAGACACAATACCATTCAGTGGCTGATAAATTGTTACCCTGATCAGTGCTATAATAAATGTACTTATGGTCAAGGAACTAGTCTCTTTATTAATGCTCACAAGTAAGAAGTTTGGCTCACAAACAGATCCAACAACAAGCAGCAGAGGCTTGTTTGCAGAGAGTGACAGCAGCTCCTGGGAAACAAGGCACTAAATTGAATGTCCTGATATTGATTTGACAAAGGAGAAGGATCTTGATTGTTAGAGTCAATTACCTGCTCCTGTCATTATCCTGTTAACATGAGGCCCAAAGAGCTTTTCATTTTAGCTTCTTCAAACTCCAAAGCTGTTATCGCTTTATCTAGCTGTCCCCTTTATCGTTTTCTCATATTACTTTATGAACATAAGATGGATAATTTATAAATCTAGTCAGCCTGAATTGCAGCATTACTAAAGTTACATCAAAGAAAAAAGACATCAGTATAGATTTTGTCTTCATGATAGTTTCATTAGAATTATAAGTATAATTCAAATTCTAAGATAATATAAGATTTTTTAATAAAATCGGCACATCTGCATCTGCAATGCACTGGCGAGCTGTTAAGGGTGTACCCCACCTATCCAAGGAGTTAGCTGAGATGGACGCCAGGCTGCCCCCAACCCTTATTAGGATTTAACGGTTCAGAAAATGAATCCACACATCATAATAAAATATTGACGTTCTCCTTTGTTCTTGGGTGCAGAAAAGGTTATATAGTGGACTTAACTTTATCATCTAATAGATGAACCATATACTGTTCAACATTTTTACCAAGGTGGCTGTCATGGCATCGGCAAACATACATTTTTACTAAGGTTGCAAACACATTGTCTAAAGTAGAGATATGAATTTTTTAATATTCATAAAAATTAACACATCAGCAAGGTAGATTTCACAATTTTCAACATCACCTCATATCATGTTCATTAGAAGTTGAAGGGGAACTTGTGGATTATTTAAACCAAAACCCATGACTATACATTAGAGGAACCTGTCTGGCAAAAGCTGAGTGGACTTTGCCAATAACCCTTTAGAAGGTCCAGTTTTGTACCACACTTTTCACTACTTATTCAATCAACACAATCTTCAATTCGTGGGCAGGGGAGAAGACAGCTTTAGTTAAAGCATTTTTTTTTTTGATAACTGGCACAGAACCAATAGACTTCGTCAGGCTTAGGAACTAAGAAATAGGACGAACATCTGTGACTACAGATGGGCACCATTCTTATGTTTTCTTTTTTTTTTTTTACAGAAGGATTATCATCCACATCATTGTTATAGCTAGGAACAATGCAAAAGTTGCCGACATTCAGCTGCAAGGTGTTCTGCTCTGGGCTGACCCGGAAAGCTGTCCAGGGTGTACACTGTCTCTGCCCAGAGTTGGCTGAGATGGGTACCAGCCTCCCACCACCCCATTTAGGATTAATGAATTATTATTGAACATTACTGAATAATAATAATAATAATAATAATAATAATAATAATTATTATTATTATTATAATAATGGCCTGATGATGTATGCCTCTACATGGTGGGCCTAGATAGGGGAACTGTATGTTTCCTGAACTAAACATACATCACCCAGTTAGAGCTAACCCCTCAAAGCTGGTATTCTCGTGGGTTACGGAATGCCAAGAAATTGACCAAACTCCATTTCCGCAGTCCATTGAGCTTCCCTCCAGTAATAAAACCACCAATACTGGAGATGGGACTTACCCCAGGGGATGGCAAAGAACCCATCCATGAATATCCTGGACGAAAGTCCCACTCACTGTCTGGGCTGTGTGTAGAGAGGGTGAGGGCCCTGAGCTGATGATGAGCATAACCAGCCTGATATGCCAGGATCATCCGATTACTCTCTGCTGCATATCAACTTTTAACAACAACACACACTATTACACACACAGTGGTACCTCGTCTCACGAGTATCCCTTATTATGATTTTTCCATGATACGAGCTTCGAACCCACCAAAATTTGCTCCATCCAATGAGCAAAAATTCTCTTTGTGAGCTCCCGCAGTGATGATAAATAGTGTTTACTGAACTTCATATTGTATGCTTGGTCAATTTTCCCTACACCATAGTACAACAATGAGAGCATCACTGCCAACTACTGGGGTGGATGCGCTTAATTATAGTACAGTATGTCAAAAAAGCATGTTCTCCAGGGTCTCACGAACCCCACTCCCCCACAACACCTATGGTCCACCTCTGGTCTATTTTCACTATTGTGAGAGTGAAATCATGAGAATAGGACATGGGCGTGTCAATTCCTTCTTCTTTTACTTTCGGCTGCTCCCTTCAGGGGTCGCCACAGCAAATCATCCGCCTCCACCTCACCATGTCCTCCGCATCTTCTTTTCTGACTCCAACGACCTTCATGTCTTTCACCACATCCATAAATCTCTTATTTGGTCTTCCTCGAGGCCTTCTGCCTGGTAGTTCCAACCTCAGCATCCTACTGCCAATATACTCACTATCCCTCCTCTGTACATGTCCAAACCATCTCAATCTAGCCTCTCTGACTTTGTCTCCAAAACATCTTATGTGGGCTGTCCCTCTGATATACTCATTTCTGATCCTATCCATCCTCGTTACTCCCAGAGAGAACCTCAACATTTTCATCTCCGCTACCTCCAGCTCTGCCTCCTGCCTTTTCCTCAGCGCCACTGTTTCTAATCCATACAACATCGCTGGCCTCACCACCGTCTTGTACACTTTTCCCTTCATTCTTGCTGACACTCTCCTATCGCACACCACACCGGACACTTTTCTCCAACCATTCCAGCCTGCCTGCACACGCTTCTTCACCTCTTTTCCACACTCTCCATTGCTCTGGATTGTTGAGCCCAAGTACTTAAAATCCTCCACCTTCGTTATCTCTGCTCCCTGTAACATCACCGTTCCTCCTGGGTCCTTCTCATTTACACACATGTATTCTGATTTTCTGAGGCTAACCTTCATTCCTCTCCTTTCCAGGGCATACCTCCACCTCTCTAGATTTTCTTGCACTTGTTCTCTGCTCTCACTACAGATCACGATGTCATCTGCAAACATCATAGTCCATGGAGATTCTTGTCTCACTTCGTCTGTCAGCCTGTCCATCACCATAGCAAACAAGAAGGGGCTCAGAGCTGACCCTTGATGCAGTCCCACCTCCACCTTGAATTCGTCGGTCACACCGACAGCACACCTCACCGCTGTCTTACATCTCTCATACATCAGATGCATCATACTGTAAAATGTATGTTTATTTGTCTTTACCAAACAAGTTTTGGCAGACATTAGGTAATCACTGGCATTTGTTTTTCTGTCCATTTGTGGGGGGAAAAAAAAAAAAAAAAACTTCACCACTCCAGAGCAAGAATTCTGTCCAAACTTGGTAGGGACACTACCTGAGTCTTAGGGCTGGTTTGATTTTGGAATGTCTGGGTCAAAGGCGAAGGTCAGAGCAAGGTCACAAACGAAACGAGTATCAATAGACGTGCCATTCCTATGGAAAACTAGAACTTTCAAATGAGACAACACAGGGCTGCCAACTCAGGAAAGTTGGATTTTGTAGTCGATAAACCAAAAATTTCTGTTTTGAGATGAAAATTAGTATTCGGAATAGACAAAATTAACACTCAAATTAGGATTCCACAATATTATATATATGAACATTCAGGCTATCTTTGTCAAATTTTACTGCATTTTGGATTAATAATGAAACAACACCATATTTGAGAAAAACAGGTTTATTTGACATAATTCTGCTAGTGTTATAATACAGCATATGTCTGTCTTCCTTTCGGCTTTTTCCCTTTTACTCGGGAGTCGCCACAGCGAATCATCTGATTTACACGTTTGATTTGGCAGCGGTTTTTACATCGGATGCCCTTCCTGTCACAACCCTTTTAGCAAGGGACAGAAACACGCTGACGACTTTGCAGCTACTCTTTACGAAAGTCAGCAATGGTTCTTTTACATGCCTCTCACCATAGACAGTGAGAGACATGGCCTGCCTTTGATAACCCAGTTAGCTGCACTGGGGGGGGGGGCAGTGACAACCTTGTGGAGAGTGGGACTCGAAGCCCCAACCTTTGGATCAGCGATCCAGCGCCCTATACCACTAGACCACCACTGCCCCACTGATAATATAGAATATAATATGCCATAATTTTTATTATATATTGCATATTTATTATTATATTATGCATGACCCTGAATGATATTAGTGACCACCTGTTGTTTACAACCTTGTGCCATAGCCTTTGTTATGTATGTGTTTTTTGTGCGCTTACAGTTGATTGATTGTTTTGATTTTGGTCAAAACATTTCCACAATATTCTTGATCAAGTCATTTAAGCAGTTTGATGCTAGAAGTACACAATCATGTTCTATAAGGTCGGAAACCATCAAAAATTCGCCTTTGATTGTTATGAAGCTTACGTCTCTGGCAACAAAATTTGTTAAGGTTGTTTGTGTTTGCAAACCGGTCGCTAGCTGGCTACGTCTGCCTTCCTTTATATTTTACAGATGCTCCCCGACTTACATTCATCCGTTTTACGTTTTTTTTTTTTTTTGTTAAAGTCATATTTTGAGTTTAGACGTACCTACATAGTACGCTGATGTAATGACGCAATGACGTTATGACGCTGCGTCCACTGTTTACAAACGACAACAACAGACTGAACGTGCCCCTCCTTCTTCCCAGTTCAATTTTATATGTATATATATATATATATATATATATATATATATATATATATATATATATATATATATATATATATATATATATATATAAGTTTTATATCTTCTTCTTCTTTTCCTTTCGGCTGTTCCCTTCAGGAGTCGCCACAGCAAATGATCTGCCTCCATCTCTCCCTATCCTCTGCATCTTCTCTCCTATCACACATCACACCAGACACTTTTCTCCATCCATTCCAACCTGCCTGAACGCACTTCTTCACCTCTTTTCCACACTCTCCATTGCTCTGGATTGTTGAGCCTAAGTACTTAAAATCCTCCACCTTCTTTATCTCTGCTCCCTGTAACCTCAAAGTTCCTCTTGGGTCCTTGTCGTTCACACACATGTATTCTGTCTTACTAAGAGTAACCTTCAATCCCCTCCTTTCCAGGGTATACCTCCACCTCTCTAGATTTTCCTGCACTTGGTCTCTGCTCTCACTACAGATCACTATGTCATCTGCAAACATCATAGTCCATGGAGATTCTTGTCTAAGCTCATCTGTTAGCCTGTCCATCACCATAGCAAACAAGAAGGGGCTGAGAGCTGACCCTTGATGCAGTCCCACCTCCACCTTGAACTCTTCTGTCACACCGACAGCACACCTCACCACTGTCTTACATCTATCATACATGTCCTGCACCACTCTAACATACTTCTCTGTCACTCCAGACTTCCTCATACAATACCACAATTCTTCTCTCGGCACCCTGTCATATGCTTTCTCCAGATCCACAAAGGCACAATGCAGCTCCTTCTGACCTTCTCTGTACTTCTCTATTAACATCCTCAAAGCAAACACTGCACCTTGGTGCTCTTTCTTGGCATGAAACCAAACTGTTGTTCACAAATGCTGACCTCTGCCCTTAGTCTTGCTTCCACTATTCTTTCCCATAGCTTCATTGTATGACTCATCAACTTTATCCCTCTGTAGTTGCCACAACTCTGTACATCGGCCTTGTTCTTAAAAATGGGCACAAGCACACTTCTCCTCCATTCCTCTGGCATCTGCTCACTTTCTAAGACCTTGTTGAATATTCTTGTCAGAAAATCTACTGCTACCTCCCCTAGACCCTTCCATACCTCAACTGGTATGTCATCAGGGCCAACTGCCTTTCCACTCTTCATCCTCTTCAATGCCCTCCTCACTTCTCCCTTACTAATCTTTGCTACTTCCTGCTCCTCAACGGTCACCCTTCTACTCTTTTTCTCTCTCATTTTCCTCATTCATCAGCTCTTCAAAGTACTCTTTCCATCTTCCCAGCACACTTCTGTCATCAGTCAATACATTTCCCTCTCTGTCCTTTATCACTCTAACTTGCTGCACGTCTTTCCCATCTCTATTTCTCTGCTGTGCTAACCTGTATAGATCATTTTCTCCCTCCTTACTGTTCAACCTATCATACAAGTCATCATACGCCCTCTGTTTGGCCTTTGACACTGCTACCTTCGCCTTACGCTGTGTCTGGGCGTGTCAATTCCAATCAGGGAAATTCATCGTAACAATAACAGTACAGTAGGCCCTTGACTATTTGCGTTTTTGCACTCACGGTTTGCATATTCACGGACTGCCAAGCAACTGTCACATCATAAAATTTCAGCCAATGGCTGTCCTTCTTCCGGCTGATTGGTTGAGATGATGTAACGCCCCTTTTTCCTCATTCGTGCACAAATTGTCAATTGCCTTTTTTTAGTGTGTTTTAATTACCAGTTAAGCTCTATGATGCCATTCAAATGCTGTGCATCTTCTCTGGATAAGCGATAGTTAATGACGTTGGATGTCTCTTCCGAAGAAATAACACCTTTCCTGAAGAAACGACAGTTTCCTCTGAAGTGCGTGAATAGGAATAATAATCTGAACTGTTGTAAAGCTGGAGTATTACATTTCAATTATTATTCCAGTACAGTGCTTAAGTTCATGTTTACAATGTTTCTGTGTGTCTGCTTTTTTCCCACTCCTTCTTCGACCAACAGTAGTCCAATTTCCACCAGCACCCTGTTGGTTAACAGCACTGATGGCAGTCGTTGTTAATCCAGGCCTCGACCAATTCGGTATGTTTTTCTTATTTTTGATTTGCATTTTTATGTGGCATTGGTTTTACGCCGGATGCCCTTCCTGAGACTACCCTCTGCCTTTATCCGGGCTTGTGCCCAGCATGAGGAAGAGACACCCCCCCCCCCTCACGGCTGCATTCAGCTAAGAAAGATGAAAGGAACATTTCAAGGAAGTGCTCAACAGAGATGCACCAGAGGAACCACCTCAGGAAGAGGAAGAGGAGAGAGAAGAAATTGATATATCTACAGAAGCTCCAACTTTACAGGAAATCAAAACAGCACTTAAAGCCCCCCAACGATGGGAAAGCCCCAGGAGCAGACCAAATTACAGCAGAGAGGCTCAAAACAGATTTAGAGTAAACCAGCATTGAATTGAAAAGAATACTTGACCTGATTTGGGAAAAGGAAGCAGTTCCTATAGCATGAACAAAAGGGCTCATTTACAAAATTCCAAAGAAAGGAACTCTTCAGGAATGCAGCAACTGGAGCAGGGCTACAGTGTTGCTGATGGCCAGCAAGGTGATCAGAAGGAAACTAGTCAACAGATTACAAGAATGTGCTGACTCATTATTTAGGAAAAAAACAAGTGGGCTTCAGGAAAGGCAGATGAACTGGGGAGCAGATATCATTATCAGAAACATTCTGAAACAAGTCAACAAATGGAATGCTACCCTTTAGATCCACTTCGTTGATTTTGAGAAGGCCTTCGATTCCATACATAGAGATAGCCTGTGAATCATTATGCGTGAATATGGAATCCCCACAAAGCTGATACGGATGGTCAAATCTCTTTATGAGGACTTCCATTGCTCGGTCATTGATGACAACAAAACAACAGATTGGTTCCCAGTGATGACCGGAGTGAAACAGGGATGCTGCATGTTATGATTCGTCTTCCTCTTGGTCATCGACTGGGTCATGCGAAAAACAACCCAAGTCCAAAGAACAGGGATCAGATGGGACTTCACCACCTTGTTGGAGGATGTTGATTTTGCATATCATTATTGTTCTCTAGTCATCTGCCATGAACCATCTACAATAGAAGACAGCCAAGCAGGAAGAGAATGCTGCTGAATTTGGGCTGAAGATGAATGAAAGGAAGTGCAAAGTCATGAAAGTCAACAGCAGGAGTGAAGAAAAATTGAACATCAGAGATAGAGAAATAGAGAAGGTGGAGAGTTTCACGTATCTAGGAGCTAATGTGACCAAGGATAGTGGAAGCTCAGTATACATCAGAAAGAGAGTGGTCCTGGCGAACACCCAATTCAAACGACTCTTGAGAATCTGGCAAGCCAGAGATATTGGCAGAATGATGGAAACTCCACTATTTAAGAACCTAGTATTGTCAGTGCAACTGTATGGATGTGAGACCTGGAAGCTTACAAAAGGAGAATAAGGAAATTTAGACACCTTCCAGAGCTCAGGAGAGGAGAGGAGAGGAGTAGTCTCTAAGGAGAATCTTTAAGATCAGATCACAAAAGCACATCTCCAACCAGACAATCCTTGAGATGGCAAGGGCAGAGAAGATCAGCGTGGAGGTGAGAAGATAGAGATGGAACTGGTCTGGCCATGTCCTGAGAAAGGACCCACGGGCTGAGTGTACTGTGGCCCTAGAGTGGGCACCAGAAGGATGAAGGAAGAGAGGCCACCCAAAAACAACTTGCCGCAGAATGGGTGAGATGGAGAGGACCATTGCTGGGTGGACCTCGTGGAACTTGGCGTGCCATGCAGCTGCAAATCTGCCCCAATGGAGGAGTAATGTCCAAGCCTTATATGCCTCCTGCACTGAGAGAATTAAGAGAGATAAAATCTACGGTGGCCACAATTTTCACATACTCTAGTGCCTTCCCTGTGAACAATAAACCTCATCTGTTTCATCATACTCTGTCTCCTTTATTCATGGGTCCAACTGAATGTTCATGGTGTCACAGAGTCTTCTAGCCCAAAAAAATGGACGCAGTGGAAACCACCCAATTCCACCAGGCATTGCCCTACCAGGGACATCTGTTGGGACAGCATGACTCCACTATCCACCAAACTGAGGACAGCCTCCAGGGATTGACCACCAGCATGGTGGAAGGATGGATGGCGTCGCCACCCAACTCACCACTGCAACCCCCACACCGACCCTTCACTCTCTGGCACGATCGCCAGCCCTGTTCACCCATGCCGAGAGCCACTCATTCTCATGCCAGTGAGGTATTCAGGCACAATCGACACATGTGCTCAGCTCCTCCACCAGTGCTCACAGGTCTTCAGTCAGCAGCTGCTCACGTACACTACCGACCAAGCCAAGACTACGTTTGTGATGAGCCTGCTCACAGATCAATCCTTGTCCTGGGCGCTAGCAGTCCCCACCCATACCCTGGAGTTATGCTCACACTATGATTGGTTCATGCTGAAGATGAAGAGAGTCTTTGATCATCTGGCGAAAAGGGAGGAGGCGAGCAGCCAGCTGTTGCGGATCCAACAAGGCTCGCAGTCAGTGTCCGAGTATGGCATTGGATTCCGGCTCCTCGCCATAGAGAGTGGCTGGAACTACCCACGCTCTGGGGAGCCTTCCTACAAGAGCTAAACGGGAGACTGAAGAACGAGCTAATGGGACAGAATGTGATGAAACAGTGACGCTTGAGGATCTGATCTCCTTGGCTACAAGGCTGGACAACAGCCTAAAAGAGAGAGAAAGATTGGTTTAGCCCCATCTTCCTACCCCAAGTGCCCCCTTGAGGCCCAACGCTGCCTCAACTTGAATCTCCTTGCACTTTTCCCCTCAGAAAGAAGACGACTCCCACAAGCCTATACAGCTGGGCTTCATCAGGCTGACGTCAGAGGAAAGGCCTCGGCGACTGACTAATCATCTCTACATTTACTTCAAGAAAAAGGGGCACTACTTCGCCCAGTACCCAGTGTGGCCGGGTCCGACAGCCAAGAGAGGAGCAGTGGTGAGAAAACCCTCCAAGATGCCTGGGAAGCACCTGCAGGTTCAAGGTACACTGCACTCTGCACAACATACCCACTCAGTCAATGTATTTACCGACCCAAGTGCCGATACCAATTTCATTGACTCGGGGGTGGTTGAGCTCCACCACCTACCCATACACGAACTCGAAACCCCGGGGGTGGTAGCCATTGATGGCCAACTCATCGCTCGTGTCACTCTCAAGACGGAGCCTGTCAAGCTCAGTCTATCCAGGAATCATCATGAGTGTTTGGAGCTGTTTGTCCTTTCAGCCCCTCTTACCCCCTTGGTGTTGGGGTGGCCATGGCTGCAGACTAAAAACCCCCACAATGACTGGCGCATGCTCAACATATGCAGCTCGAGTGGCTACTGCCTCCAACAATGCCTACTGGGTGCCGTATCCCTCAAGTTTCATAAACCCCGGTCGAGCTGGGGATATGGATTTGACTGGCGTTCCGAAATAATACCACAACATAAAAGAGGCATTCAGTAAGGACTGGGCCCATTCGCTACTGCCGCACTGACCGTATGATTGCGCCACTGAATTAGTCCCAAGTTGCAAGCTTCCTTCTCAGCAAGTCTATAACCTCTCAAAGCCTGAAAAGGAAGCCATGGAGACTTACATAACTGAGTCATTGGCTGCAGGTCTTATTCGGCTCTCGTCATCTCTGGTAGGCGCTGTTTTTTTCTTTGTGGAGAGAAAGGACAAAACCCTGAGACCCTGCATTGACAACACGTGCCTGAACAGTATCACTGTAAAGAATAAGTACTCCCTCCCTCTAATTAACTCGGCCTTTGCCCCTCTCTATAATGCCACCATTTTCTCTAAACTGTACCTCAGTAATGATTACCACTTATTCCAGAAACGGGAGGAGGCCGAGTGGAAGATGGCTTTTAACAAGCCTCTGGGTCACTTTAAATATCTGGTCATGCTGTTCGGTCTAACCAACGCCCAGGTTTTCCAAGCCTTGGCCAACAACATACTCAGGGACATGTTGAACTGATTCGTGTTTGTTGACCTGGACAACATCTTGATCTTCTCCAAGGACCACGACGAGCATTTCCATCATGTGAGAATGGTTTTAATGAGGCGCCTAGAAAACAGATTATTTGTTAAAGCCGAGAAGTGCCAGTTTCATGTCTCCTCAGTCTCCTTTCTAGGGTACATCGTGGATGAGGGGCAGATAAGGCCAGATCCGGAGAGGGTGAAGGCGGTTGCAGAGTGGCCAACTCTGGAGATGCAGAAACAGCTGCAGATGTTCCAGGGGTTCGCCAACTTCTATCAAAGGTTCATATGGGACTATAGCCACCTAGCACCCCTCCTCATATACCTGATATTTCTCAAGGCTCCCTTTAAGTGGTCCCCTAGTGCACAGATAGAGTTTGAAAGGCTGAAGGCTAAATTCGTCAACGCACCCATGCTGATCTATCTGGATCCCTTGCTGCAGTCCGTGGTGGAGGTGGACGCCTTGGATTCGGGGGTGGGGCTGTCCTCTCCCAGCACTCCCAGACAAATCAGAAATTGCACCCGTGCGCCTTCTTCTCTAGTTGTGTGATCCCGGTGGAACGAAACTATGACGTGGGGAACCGTGAGCTGCTGGCAGTGATCCTGGCACTCCAAGAGTTGTGGCACTGGCTGGAAGGGGCAGCCCATCACTTCATTGTCTGGACTGACCACAAGAATCGGTTCTACCGCTGTACGGCCAAAATGTTTAAACCTGGGGAGATTCAATTTTACTCTGACGTATCGCCCTGGCTCCCGGAATATGAAACCCGACACTCTGTTAAGGCAGTTCTCCCCAGAGGAACACACCCCACAGAGACCATCCTGCCTGCCTCCAGTGTACTTAGAGCTGCTTGATGGGAGGTGGAACATCTAGTTCAGGATGCCCAGGAGGGGGAACCAGAGCCTGTCGGTTGCCTCCAAGGTTGGTTATATGTTCCTCCGGTGGCCAGAACCCTGGCGCTGGCCTACACAGTCGGGCAACGGATTTGGCTCTCCTCCAGGGACCTGCCCTTGCAGATCAACTCCAGGAAGATGGCTCCCAGATACATTGGGCCATATATTATTGAGCATCTCATAAACCCCAGTGCCATCTGACTGAGACTCGAAGCCGTGCTCAAGGTGTACCTAATGCTCCAAATATCCCTAGTGAAAACCATGATGGCCCTCCATCTCTCTCCTGACCACCCCACCCACTCCTCCCTGGCTGGTTGATGGACATCCGGCATACACAGTCAATCATAGTCTCGACGTGTGCAAAGTCGAGGGTTCCAGTAGCTGGTGGACTGGGAGGGGTACTGAGGAACGTTCCTGGATCCCATGGTCGCTAATCCTGGACCCGAACTTGCTGGTGGAGTTCAATCAAGCCTGGTCCAGTGCCAGGTGGTGCCCATTAGGGGGAGTACTGTTATGGTCTGTGTTGGGAGAGACTCTGATCTTGGTGGCTTTTAACTCTCTCTCACACTTAATGCTCTGCAGGTGCTGGTGAGGGGCATGGCTGTCACATGCGGGCGGAGTCCAGAGCAGAAAACTGATTCCACTCAGCCATCACCGAGCTATAAAAACAAGCAACACGCTCCTCCCTGCACTAGAAGATTGTCGCTCTTCGCGATTCCGTTTCCTCAGTGATCTCTCTGGATCATGGTTGTCAGCTCCATGATCGGCCAGATCCCACTCTGAAATTTAGTATTTGGTTTTCATGTTTTCCCCTCATCTCTATGGTGACCACGATGTTCCCGTATTCTAGTGCCTTCCCTGTGAACAATAAACTTCATCTGTTTCATCATACTGTGTCCCTTGCATTTTTGGGTCCGACTGAATGTTTCTGTTCTCACAAAAAACTCATAAAGTGTGTGTGTGTGTGTGTGTGTGTGTGTGTGTGTGTGTGTGTGTGTGTGTGTGTGTGTGTGTGTGTGTGTGTGTGTGTGTGATTTAATGCTTGTATTGTTAAATCAATGCCAAATTATTTGTTTTTATTATTATTGTGTGTGTGTGTGTGAGAGAGAGAGAGAGAGAGAGAGAGAGAGAGAGAGAGAGAGAGAGAGAGAGAGAGAGAAAGAGAGATGTTTAAATCTATGAGTGTAATAATATAGGCTTCGTGATTTTCTTGCAACATAAAGGTGTTATCTTAATGCCAGATGTTACATATTTTTAAACTCTGTGTTTTTCTGACATAAACACTAAATTTGGACAAAACCGCAGTTATCGATTCTCTAAATGGATCCGTGGTTGCTCCAACCTCTATTATCTTGTTTATTTACACATGCTCATCTTCTCATTTTTCTCACAACACGCTAGCCTATCTCACGCAATGCCTTTTCTGCATTAAATAGCCTGTGCAATAAATGCAACCTTCGTTAATAAGGTTCCTTGTTGTCTATGAATTTGTGTCATATATCCTTCCCCTTTGTGTTTTTTGTAATAAATCTCAATGCTTCTCATCACACCTTCTTTTTATATATATACCTCAACACCGTCCTGTACACTTTTTCTTTCATTCTTGTCGATACCCACCTATCACACCAGACACTTTTCTCCAACCATTCCAACCTGCCTGCACACGCATCTTCACCTCTTTTCTACACTCTCCATTGCTCGAGATTGTTGAGCCTAAGTACTTAAAATCCTCCACCTTCCGTATCTCTGCTCCCTGTAACCTCACTGTTCCCCTCCTGCCTTACTGAGGCTAACCTTCATTCCCCTCCTTTCCAGGGCATACCTCCACCTCTCTAGATTTTCCTGCACTTATTCTCTGCTCTCACTGCAGATCACAATGTCATCTGCAAACATCAACCACTGTCTTACATCTGTTATACATGTCCTGCACCACTCTAACATAATTCTCTGCCACTCCAGACTTCCTCATGCAATACCACAGTTCCTCTCTCTGAACCCTGGCATATGCTTTCTCCAGATCCATAAAGGCACAATGCAGCTCCATCTGACCTTCTCTGTACTTCTCTGTTAACATCATCAAGGCAAACACTGCATCTGTGGTGCTCTTTCTTGGCATGAAACCAAACTATTGTTCACAAATGCTGACCTCTGCTCTTAGTCTAGCTTCCATTAGGCTTTCCCATAACTTCATCGCATGCCTCATCAATAAATATATATATATATATATATATATATATATATATATATATATATATATATATATATATATACATATAACTTTTTCTCTGTTCTGTTCTCTTAGCTTTAACTTATTTACCCAAAAAGTGATGAAAGAAAGTAATTTTCTTCCACAGAATGAAAGAACTATGAGTTTGCCCTCGTCTCTGTCCAGGGATAATTACTTTGGTGGTAAAATCATGAACATAAAATACTTAGTACCCGCATGAAATGCTTGAGAGCACACCATTCCCTATGCTTTGGAGGATTTAGAAATAAGCATCACCATCACCGGCTTTTGTTTAATTTACACCCCCCCCCCTCCCCAAATATGAGCAATTGGATGTTATGATTCCAGTGATTCCAATGATTGATATAATTGTTACCTTATCAGGGTGGAGGAGATTGCATTTTTTTTTTTTTTTTTAGTTTTTAGGAGGGGGTGTTATTTTTAGGAGGGGGTGTTGTCAGACGGAGCTGCATTGTGCCTTTGTGGATCTGGAGAAAGCATATGACAGGGTGCCGAGAGAAGAACTGTGGTATTGCATGAGGAAGTCTGGAGTGGCAGAGAAGTATGTTAGAGTGGTGCAGGACATGTATGAGAGATGTAAGACAGTGGTGAGGTGTGCTGTCGGTGTGACAGAAGAGTTCAAGGTGGAGGTGGGACTGCATCAAGGGTCAGCTCTCAGCCCCTTCTTGTTCGCTATGGTGATGGACAGGCTGACAGACGAGGTTAGACAAGATTCCCCATGGACTATGATGTTTGCAGATGACATTGTAATCTGTAGTGAGAGCAGAGAACAAGTGCAGGAAAATCTAGAGAGGTGGAGGTATGCCCTGGAAAGGAGGGGAATGAAGATTAGCCTCAGTAAGACAGAGTACATGTGCATGAATGCCAAGGACCAAAGAGGAACGGTGAGATTACAGGAGCAGAGATAAGAAAGGTGGAGGATTTTAAGTACTTAGGCTCAACAATCCAGAGCAATGGCGAGTGTGGAAAAGAGGTCAAGAAGAGTGTGCAGGCAGGTTGGAAGGGTTGGAGAAAAGTGTCCGGTGTGATGTGTGATAGGAGGGAATCGAAAAGTGTACAAAACGGTGTTGAGGCCAACGATGCTGTATGGGTTAGAAACAGTGGCCCTGGGGAAAAGACAGGAGGCAGAGTTGGAGGTAGCAGAGATGAAAATGTTGAGGTTCTCTTTGGGAGTAACGAGGATGGATAGGATTAGGAATGAGTACGTCAGAGGGACAGCACATGTAAGACGTTTTGGAGACAAAGTCAGAGAGGCTAGATTGAGATGGTTTGGACATGTACAGAGGAGGGATAGTGAGTATATTGGTAATAGGATGCTGAGGCTGGAACTACCAGGCAAAAGGCCTAGAGGAAGACCAAAGAGACGATTCATGGATGTGGTAAAGGAGGACATGAAGGTCGTTGGTGTAAGAGAAGAAGATGCAAAGGATAGGGTGAGATGGAGGCAGATGATTCGCTGTGGCGACCCCTGAAGGGAAAAGCCGAAAGGAAAAGAAGAAGGAGGGGGTGTTATTGATCACTTCCCTTGAGACTTCAAAGCCCTGTCGGCAATGGGAGGCCAGCATTTGTCGTTATGGTGTCCTGGGCGTGGGCATGGAATCCAAATGGACCATGTTTTTTGCCTCCATTATTGAGGTGGCAGCCCATGGCTGTGGCCTGGAAGGTCATCAGTGCCTGTTGTGTCAATAACTCCTGAACTCTTTACAATAGAAGGGGCTGCTCACCTCGACTGGGGATGTTTTGGGGAGGTGAAAGGAACACCTTGAAGACCTCCTCAATCTTAACAACACACCTTCCATGGAGGAGGAAGACCCTGAGACTAGGGTGGAGGTCAATACCATAGTCAAAAAGCTCCTCAGTGGCAGGGCTCTGGGAGTGGATGAGAATTGACCTGAATATGTCAGGATTCTGGATGTTGTAGAACTGTCTGGAAAGGAGGATCTGGCTAGTAGTTGAACCTCGGATTCAAGAGTAACAGTGCGGTTTTCGTCCTGGCCATGGCACTCTTGACCAACTCTAGATGCTCAATAGGATCCTGGAGGGGACGTAGGAGTTTACCCAATCTGTCCACATGCATTTTGAAGATTTTGAGAAAGCTTTTGACTGTGACCTTTGGGTTATCTTGTGGGATGTACTTCGGGAGTACGGCATTCCAGACCTTTTGCTATGTTCCATCCGGTTGCTGTATCACCGGAGCCAGAGTTTGGTCCACATTGGTATCAACAGGATAAATTTGTTTCCACTTGAGTCCATCGAGTACTAAAAAGGAGGATCTGATCGATGGTTAAAGCTCAGGTTCAGAAGGAACAATGTGGTTTTTGTCCTGGCTGCAGCACTCTCTTCCAGCTCAGTACACTTTACATGGATCTGTTTGCTCAATCTGTCTACACATGCATTGGGAATTTAGAGAAGGCTTTAAACTGTGTCCCTCAGGCTATCTTGTGGGGTGTGCTCGGGGAGTACCTTATATGGCGGACACGCTTCCATGGGCCAATAGGTCTCTCTACCACTGGAGCCAGATCTTGGTCTGCATTTGGAACAACAGGTTAAATTAATTTCTGGTGAAGGTTGGGGTCTGCCCAGGCTGTCTTTGGTCACCAATTCGGTTAATAATTTTTCTCGGCACAGCCTAGAAATTAAGCATTGAGGGGTTTGATTTGGTGTCTAATGATATCCAAATTTGTAGAGACTCAGGTTTTATTGACACTAAATATCATCACCCTGGTCATCAAATTTTGTCAGATCATGAGTTTACACTTGCTAAAGAGTTTGCCACAAAGTCTAGCAGTGAGTTCTTGAAAGCTGCCTTCACAAAAGAGAAGAAGCATTTCAATGCTTTAGAAGTGGATGTGGTGGAAACAAACTCAGTCTTTCCTGCCCAAGTTGGACATATGCCGGTGAAAAGAAGGTCACACTGTATTACTTGTTGATGTTCTTAGCACTTAGTCAATTAGCACAAATAATACTTTAAACTTAATAAAATAGCCAGGCCCAAAAGCAAAAGTATCCTGAATTGGGTAAAACCATAAAGATACAAAACATATACAGGGATCCCTCACTACTTCGTGCTTCAATTCATCTGGCTTCAGTGCATCGTGTTTTTTTTTTAATATTGGTTGAATAAAAAAAAATAAGGAAATTGAGGAAGAATAAGAGTAAAAGTTAAGGAAAATTCCACAAAAACAAGGCCAATTATGCAAAAAAAAAAAAAAAAAAAAAAAAAAAATCACTGTCACCACTGAACCATTAAGCGTCATGTACAAAATACTCAAAAAAGGGAGAAAACCATGAGTTGAAATGAAATGTTGAGAAATGTACCGTTATCAAGTTGAGATTCATCCCTCAGTGCAGCTAACTGGGTTATCAAAGGTGGGCCATGTCTCTCACTGTCTATGGTGAGAGGCATGTAAAGAACCATTGCTGACTTTTGTAAAGAGTAGGCTGCAAAGTCGTCAGCGTGTTTCTGTCCCTTGCTAAAAAGGGTTGTGACAGGAAGGGCATCCGACGTAAAAACCTCTGCCAAATCAAACTTGTGAATCAGATGATTCACTGTGGCAACTCCTAAGTAAAAGGGAAAAAGCAGAAAAGAACACAGACAAGTTGAGATTCATCAGAAATCAAATGAGAAGCCTGCAGAGGCCCCTGAGCAAGTAGTAAAGCAATATTTGATGCAGCAGGGTTGGAAAATGTGCCAAAATCAAGGCCACCTCTGAACAGAACACATCGAGCAAAGCAACTTGAATGGGCTAAAATGTATATGAAAGCTGATTTCTTCAAAGGTTATTTTTACTGATAAATGCTGGGCAATGTTGGATGGACCAGGTGGGTAGGCATCTGGGTGGATTTGAAGTGGTCAGACAGTGCTGACTAATTTTTGTCATCCGCAAGAGTGGTGTGAAACATATAGTTTTTCACAATCAATTCAGAATAGTGTAGAAAAGACGTAACAATATCAGTTATAAACATATGCAAAATATTAAAAATCTGTAAAAAAATTCTAGGTTTCCCCAACTCACTCGAAATAAGGTATGCTGAGTCAATTTTGAGAGCACGTGGGCACGTGATTGCCGCCAAAGGGAATAGTTCTAAATAATTAGAACATTCACAGTTCACAGATTTGGTATGAATGGAAAGGTCAGTACTCAGTAGTTTAGTAGAGGAAACTATCACCAGGTGGCGACAGCATATGGCCCAGCATATGGCATATTTGACAGATACCCATGCCACACACAGGCTGTAGAGAGGGACATCAAGGTGGTGACTGAGGCATCACGGTCTGTTTGTGGCAACAATCGACAAAATAGCTTCATCTGTACAAGACTGGAGTCAATTGCAAAAAATGCCAGTTTTCGAGACAAAACGACACTACAATATGTGACAGTTATATCGACTCATCTGAATATGTGTTTTTTTTTTCTTTTTTTTAAGACAATATATGCAAACACTGTGCTAAACTGCCTAAAATATATGTTTCTGATAATATAGAAGCAAATTGGATCACTATATCAGAATCAAAGATTTTCAGTAAAAATGCACAAATATGGTCATTTTCATGGTTCTTGGGGGAGCCTAAGCTATAAACTTATCAAGATGAACTTTTAAAAGCTTTTAGATGACATGTCTCCACATCTTTTTATTGCAATTCCAAGTAAAAATAATCAAAAAAATATTTTTTCACAATTTTCACTCCACCCTAATCAGAGGTGTTCTGTTTTGGGCAACTATCATTGATGATGAACCTTGTTGGATCTTTTCGTGTTCAGGATGGTGTAAAAATAAACTCAGAGGGGTACTTCAGTTTTTCAAAGACTAATCTTCTGCCCTGGTGGAAAAAGAGATCACCTTGAGTGAAAAGAATACTCGTGTTTATGTGTGACAGTGAACTCTCACACTGGTTGGAAGACTGGTTGGCATCTCATGGCTTCAAAGATGAGTGTCTGATGATCTGGATTGCATGCTCACCTGTCCTAAATCCCACTGAGAATGTGTGGTCAATAATAAAGAAGATAGGTGACAGGCGATTTATGGCGAGTAATACAGCTCAATGGACCAGCTTTGGAAAGAAATTAAAGCAGTATCAGCTGGTATCAGCAAGGAAATTATCCAAAATCTCACTAAATCAGTTAAGATATTGTTTAAACTTATTGAAATAAAAGGAGATTATATCATCCATTCATTTTCTAAATCACTGAATTCTAATTAGGGTCTACTTATGTATCAAACTCGAGGGCAGAGTACACTCTGAAGAGCTCGGCAGGCCATCTCAGGGCAGAAACACACTGACCGCTATGAAGTCAGCAATAGTTCTTTTACATGAACCTCACACCATAGACAGTGAGGGACACAACCAGCTTTTGATAACCCAGTTAGCTCCACTGGGGGGGACAGTGGCAACCTGTTGAGAGTGGAACTTGAACCCCAGACCTTGGAATCAGTGAACCAGCATCTTACCACCTGGCCACCCACTGCCCAAAAAGGAGATTATATTAGACATTCATTTATTTTTGTTATAGTTTACAAGGTGTACTAACTCGACATCTTTTTTTTTTCATATAGTTTTATGTATAATTTATTTTATTCATATAATTATTTTTTTAATTATATATATATATATATATATATATATATATATATATATATATTTGATTACAATTAATAATAATAAATAAAAAAAAACTATTAAATCTTGTCTGGGTGTCCATTTCTTTATATATTATACTGTGTTTAGTAGCCTGCCTAATAATTTGGCACAAATAATTTTGCAGGATTTATGATATTAGAAAATATATATTAAAAAAATGAGAATTTCGGATAATTGCTCCCAATAGAAAATATTACATAAAATAACCATTTATATTTATGTAAAAATTTAATGCAATAATTAAAATAGTTTTTGAGATAATCCTTAAACTGTATATAATAATAATAATAATAATAATAATAATAATAATAATAATAATAATAATAATTTGGCCCACCAGGTTAAGAGAAATTACATTACAGTCCAGAATGAAGTTCGGTTGGTTTTACCACAAGTGTAAGTCCTAAATAATTTTATCACCAGAAAGATATCTTCATTGCTGTGTGGTCAATAGAAGCTGAGTAGATCCAGTTTTCTCTAGAGCGGAAGAAGGGCTGATTCCCGGGTTTGAAAACAACAGCTTAATTCATGTACAACCGCTGTTTGATCATGTGGTTCAGATTGGCGTAGAGAGTGGGTACTCCTCAACACCAGTCTTGTAATTTTTGCTGCTATCTGGGAAAAAAAAAAAAAAAAAATCTGGTATTGGCATTTTCACCACTTTAATCAAGTACAACAGTACAACAACCTGAAGTGTGGTGAGACTATTCTCTCCAAACCACTGAACCTGCAGAAATATCAGATCTAATTTAATTCATACACAGGTAAAAACAGATGAAAATAAGTACAAATTATCCGTTATAGTAAAAAAAAAAAAAAATAAAAAAAAAAATAAATAAATAAATAATAATAATAATAATAATAATAATAATAATAATAATAATAAATAAATAAAAATTGCAATAATAGTGGAAAAGATTATATTCTTGGTAAGAATAGTACAAGTACTATATATATATATATATATATATGTTTTTTTTATACTCTCAAGAAATGTGTGTCTGCACATTAGCATGCTTTTCTTTTACTCCCAAATAATGAGCTCGAATTTCTCCATTCATTTTTCTCTGTTTGAGACCCATCTGTGGAGTTGTGACCCATTTTTCTTCTTCATTAAAGAATCAGCAGAACTTATTTGTTTGGACAGAAATATTAAACCTCAGATGTCTGGCTGTGTGTAAATGCTATTAAGACAGGACATGCAAATTATTTTAGCAATCTTTTATGAGACTATCCAAATTCAGATGTGTACAGCATCTTGCTTATGAAGCTTTATAACCTCGGTACATTTATCTTCAGGAGAGCTCATTGGCCATGAGCAAAGGAGCACATATAAGTATTTATTTATTTATTTAAATTTGAGATAGTGGTACTCTGCATGTCGAACAGTAATGTAGTGATAGAATTATGCAATAATTCTAATAACAAAGAAATCTTCATGTAATAACCATTCATTCATTTATTTTCTAAACCACTTAATCCTGATTATTGGTCATGGGGAGGCTAGTGGCCATATCAGCCAACTCTGGGAGATGGCCACCCTGGACAGGCCAACATTCATTCAAGAATTCAGACTCACATATAGGGACGATTTGTTATAGCCAATTAGTCTGTATGTTTCTGGACTGTGGTGTGGAATATCCAGGGAAATCCACACAAGCACAGGGAGAAGATGCAAATTCTTCCCAGAGATGCCCAAACTGGTAATTTAACCCTGGCCTTCTTGCTCGGAGGCAGACATGCTAACTACTATGCTACCAGACCACCCTGGTAATGAGCATGAGAAACAATTTATAATTCATTTTTTTTTCCCACAAAGTTAATAAGACTGCGAAACTCTTCTAATAACACAATTTAAAAAGTTTATTAAAAATATTGACATATCATCATATCCATACATGAAAGCTAAAGTCATCAGCAGTAATGTTAGTTTAAAATTGCGGAACACAACCTTCAAATCATATTCCTCAAACAATTAACTATCACTGTAACAAGAAAATGTAATGCAAATACAATGCTTTTTTACTTTGTTTTTCTTGCACTCATTTATCAATAAACAATTTAATTTGTGTCATTTATGTCACAAACAAAAAAAGTGGCAGTGAAGGGGCTGTCTAATAATAGAGACACCAAGTAAATTACATTCATTCTGAGTATCATTTATTTCATGAGTTAGCTGGTTGAGGGCTGTGTGTGTGTGTGTGTGTGTGTGTGTGTGTATCATGCAGATGTATTTCAAGAAACCCTCAGCTCTGTATAGATTTTCACCTTGGTGTCTGTTTCTCAGTCCAGCAATAATAACCCAATATCAGCTCCATCATGACAATAACACACCAGCACTTTAAAGTTGCTGTCCTATAGAACATGTAAGAAAAACTAAAACACCCTGTGTCATGCTGGTATCATTAAGTAGACTTTTTTTCCCACCAACTGACGACTGATTATCTTGTTATTAAATCCTTTCCTCATTTCTTTTCCCTCCTATTAGCCAATTAACCAATCAGAACAAGAAATTAATTTTTTAAGATGTGGTGTAATTGCTCTCACATCTTATTTTGCCTGGATACATTAATTTTGATCTTCTATGCTTGATGCACATCAACTATATTTGTTGCCTTCTAATTGAAGAAGCAAAAACGTCACTGTCTATTGTGTTGGCTATTTTGTCTTTTCAATTGGGTACTTTTGTTTGAGCTCAATTAAAGCACTTGATATGTTGCTGATCCTCTCACCACTCAGCTGTCTTCCATTAGCTGTTATCATGAAGGCAGGGCTGTAATATCGTCCTGAGGCAAGTGTTGTCAAGTGCCTCTGAGAGCAGGAGTACTCCACACACTGTGTCGTGCTAATAATGGCTCTGCTAAAAGAAGTAGAGTTGATGGTGACTTTTTGAAAAGGTTTGAACAGTCCAAGTACTTCAGAATACTCTGTCATTGTTATCTTCCTTGCTTGGTAACAGTATGACTGCTTTGTGGCAATCTTGATGTAAGTCTTCCTTGGCTTCAGGGAATGGGTTGCAAAAAGATAAAAATAATGAGAATTTAAAAAAGGAACAGTTTACCTCATAAATGTGAACATGTGACCAGGGTATGCTAGCATCTCTATACTTCATGATTACGAGGGTATATGGGGTGTTGTGGAGGGCTAGTACCTTTTGTATCCATGCCTGCCGCACACCTATGTCAAAAAATTGGTGCCCACATAACACAACACTCAACTCTCACTTATGACTCCAAGTAATAGGTTATGGACATCGATGGCCATACCCTGGAACCTTGACTAAGCAGTCATGCTAAACTAAGTGAGGGGCTCCCCAGTCACTGATTGGGATTGCTAGGGGGATGCCACCTCTTAAGTGCATGAGGTGGACCCCTGTCGCAAAGCATATCCCACCTATGGGGAAATAGGAGAGGACACCCACCTTTGCATTAGCATGTCTGACCTGGCAGACAAGGCAGATTAGTCAATAGGCTATTCAAACTGGCATGGAAGGCAAGTCAGCACAGTTGTGTGGACAACTGTAAAGGGCAAAGTATGGGTGCAACAGATACTTCTGTCCATCCCCTGCAGCTGAACATATCTCCAGTCATCTTGACTTGTCGTGCCATTGGATCAAGATGTGAGAAGCTAAGAGAGTGGGATTGACCCAGCACATATCTCTCCCACTATAAAATTACCATGTGTGAAGCAGTAGGTGAGGATACACTGGTAGCTGTAGCCACAAACCTGCACACAGGTGGCCCAGGACTTTGGTTGCTCTCAGTTGGAAACAGAAGCAGCAACTGTTTTCGGCAGCATCCTGGTGACTAAGCAGCCCTTTTTAGGACCACACTGCTCACCCTGAAAAGGGAAAGGGCTAGAAAAGGTGCCCTAAAAATTGTCAGCTTTACAGAGCGTGGGCAGTTTTCTGAGGCTAGCGAGCATCCCATACGACGGACCAACCACAAGAAGAAAATGTATCAAGAAAGCCTTAAACCTTGGTGCATGGAACATACATACCTTACTTGATAGCCATACAAGAGAACGATCAGAACACAGAACTGCCTTTGTAGCACGGGAGCTAGCATGTTACAATATTGACAGTGCAGCTCTGAGTGAAACACGGCTTGCAGTGAAGGCCAAATAGCGGAAACTGGTGCTCGCTATACATTCTTTTGGTCAGGAAAGGCAGAAGATCAATGCCAAGAATCTGGAGTGGGATTTTCAATAAAAGCGCACATTATAAAACCAACCCAAAGGAGTGAATGACCGTGTGATCACACTCCACCGCCCCATGGCTAAACAGCTATATGCCACCATCATAAGTGAATATGCACCTCCAATGACGAACCCTGAGGAGATCAAAGATGAGTTCTATGAAGACCTTGAAGGAGTCCTCAAGAAACAAAATAACATTCTCTGAACGTTAGGGAAATGCTTGTTGTATGTTGTGGGAACATTCTCATAACCTTAGTCTGTGGAGGTTTTCTGTTGTTCGGGGAACATTGTAAAATATCGTTGCCTTGGAACTTTCTGAGAACGTTAAGGGAACATTCTAGTAACTTCATGAAAACCTTCACAAAACATTAGGGGAACTTTAGATAACCTAATAACATTCTAGGAACGCTCTGGTAACTTCATGAAAACCTTCCCAAAACATTTGTGGAACCTTAAATAACCTAATAACGTTCTAGGAGCATTCTGGTGACTTCATGAAAACCTTACCAAAATGTTAGAGGAAACTTAAATAACCTAATAACATTCTAAGAATGTTTGAGGAACATTCTGGTAACTTAATGAATACCTTCTGAAAACGTGAGGGGAACATTGTGAAAAACTCGGAAGTTTTGGAAACCTCATAACATTCTGGAAACATAATAGGAACTCTGTGGAAACCAACTTACTACTGGTGGTGTAGTGGTGTAATATTGTATGTATTTATTTGTTTACTGCGGGTATGCATTTGGCTTATTAGTGGTGCCAATACATTGACAAATAGACTGTGCTTTATATTCCATTGGTAGTTCATTTTGACTGAATTGAAATGTTTCCTTTCAACACCATCCCAGCTTATAAGCGTAGTACCTGTTAGGGGTACAGAGGTCATTAAAGCTCACACAGGAGTAAGATTTTTGCTGGTTTCATATGTGAAAGAGACAACACTATATTCAGATTTATTTAATATGCTTGTCAAGTAAACAAGGGATTCTTATTTACAGCCAGAGATCATCTCTGCTGTTAGTTTCCGTTAAAATATTTTTTTCCTAGTGATTGTGGTTTCCCCTGTGACAAAATAAACTTGTTGAAGCTTCGTACATTGTCTACTGCATCTTTGGGTCCGACTCATATGCTCCAGTCATAACAGAATCTTCTGACCTAAAACATGGACCCAGCGAAGCCCGCCCAGCTCCGGCAGGCATTATCCAACCAGGGAGTCCTGTTGGGAGGACACGACTCCTCCCTGCACCAAATTGTGGACAACCTCCAGCGGATAACCCCCAGCATGGTGCAGCTTGGCGGAAGGATGGATGCCATCACCAGCCAACAAGCCACGACCCCGCCCAATCGTGCTTCACTCTCCGCTTCGGCGCCAGCGCCAGCTATACTCCCCATGCACCGAGAACCACTCATTCCCACACCAGCCAGATATTCGGGCATGATCGGCTCCTGCGCACAGTTCCTCCATCAGTGTTCACTCATCTTCAGCCAGCAGCCGCTCACATACACCACCGATCAAGCTAAGACCGCCTTGGCTATGAGTCTACTCACGAAGCAAGCCTCATTCTGAGCGCTAGCGTTCGCCACCCATACCCAGGAATTATGCTCCCACTTCGACCGGTTTGTGCGGGAAATGAAAACGGTCTTCGATCATCCAGCAAAAGGAGAGGAGGCGAGCTCTCAGCTCCATCGAATACATCAAGGCTCGCAGTTGGTGGCAGGGTATGCAATCAGATTCCGGATTCTCGCCATAGAAAGCGGTTGGAAAGACCCCGCACTCCCGGGATGGTGGTGGTGGGGGTTCCTGCGGGGTCTGAATGAAAGGCTGAAGGACGAGCTCACGGCGCAAGATGAGACAGCTACTCTAGAGGATTTTATTGCCTTGACTACCAGGCTGGACAACGGCTGAGAGAGGGATAGATCCTGGGAGGAGCAGATCAGTCTCGTCTCCCCCTCTTCGAGCTTGTGAATGGAGATGTGACCCTTTGTTGCAAGCCATCCCAGAGCTCTGGGTGACACAGACTAACCGATCCACGAGATGACTAGCTCTGTCTCAGAACCAGCGAGAGAAGGAATTAGACACCAAAAATAAATCCTAACAGCATTCAACAAGGTCTTAGAGAGTGAGCAGATGCCAGATGAATGGAGGAGAAGTGTGCTTGTGCCCATTTTTAAGAACAAGGGAAACATGCAGAGTTGTGACAACTACAGAGGGATAAAGTTGATGAGCCATATCATGAAGTTATGCGAAAGAATAGTGGGAGCTAGACTAAGGGCAGAGGTTAGCATTTGTGAACAACCGTTTGGTTTCATGCCAAGAAAGAGCACCACAGATGCAGTGTTTGCTTTGAGAATGTTAATAGAGAAGAACAGAGAAGGTCAGAAAAAGCAGCATTGTGCCTTTGTGAATATGGAGAAAGCATATGGCAGGATGCCGCGAGAGGAACTGTGGTATTGCATGGGGAAGTTTGGAGTGGCAGGGAAATATGTTAGAGGGGTGCAGGACATGTATGAGAGATGTAAGACAGTGGTGAGGTGTGCTGTCGGTGTGACAGAAGAGTTCAAGGTGGTGGTGGGACTGCATTAAGTGTCAGCTCTGAGACCCTTCTTGTTTGCTATGGTGATGGACAGGCTGACAGACGAGGTGAGACAAGATTCCCCATAGACTATGATGTTTGCAGATGACATTGTGATCTGTAGTGAGAGCACAGAACAAGTGCAGGGAAATCTAGAGAGGTGGAGATACGCCCTGGAAAGGAGAAGAATGAAAGTTATCCTCAGTAGGACAGAATGCATATGTGTGAATGACAAGGACCACAAGAGGAACAGTGAGGTTACAGGGAGCAGAGATAAAGAAGGTAGAGGTACTTTTAGTACTTAGGCTCAACAATCCAGAGCAATGGAGACTGTGGAAAAGAAGTGAAGAAGCATGTGCAGGCAGGTTGGAATGGTTGGAGAAAAGTGTCCGGTGTGATGTGTGATAGGAAGGTATCGGGACTATAACTTGGTATTGGGGATAGTGAGTATATTGGTAGTAGGATGCTGAAGTTGGAGCTACCAGGCAGAAGTCCTAGCGGAAGACCAAAAAGAATATTTATGGATGTGTTGAAGGAGGATATGAAGGTAGTTGGAGTAAGAGTAGAAGATGCAGAGGATGGGGTTAGATGGAGGCAGATCATCTACTATGGTGACCCCTGAAGGGAACAGCTGAAAGAAAACGAAGTTAGAAGAAACTATAATCAACACATTTTAGACATTATATTCTTACATAACTGCATTATTCCCCAAACAAGATCCCAATTAATGTTTGGCTGTAGATAAGATTTTAATCTTGATTAGATAGTACATTTTTTGGAGTGTAGCTAACTGAAGCAGAGCCAGTGTGTGGGGTTGTTTTGTGTGAATCCCACACTTTTTCCTGGGAGTGGTTTTTTGCTGACATTGAGGACGTTTCTCTAACTCCCTCCATTATGCTTGTTCTGACATTAATTGCAACTCTGTTCAGGGAAATTTCCTTCGGGGATTTGATCGGCTAAAATAGTCATCACTATGCAGAATCACAGTACAGGGTGCCATGTCAGGCCCACAGGGTTTAGCATTCATTCAAGCTTAAAGGTCACATTGTAAATGTGAGTACACAGATACCTGCCAGTGACACCTTTTTTACACATCTTCCATTATGTGGTGGAGGGATCATGTTTTCAGGTTGTCTGCTTATCTGTCAGAGATTACTGTTTTGTTGGTATCATTTGGTTGTGGAAGGTTTGTGGGATTTCTATAGAATTATCATGACCCAGTGGATGAACAAATCAGAGTCAAGGCTATAATGATGGATACATAGAGCCAGAACGGATCTGAGGTATAATTAGATGTGCATTAGCTGTTTTATTTCGTTTTCATGGTGGGCACCCTAGTTAAAGTTTTGGCAAAGATGTTTTGCACAGATAGGCAAACACATTAGGGTTGTACACCATCTGTTTTCTCTTGATTTACTATCTCTTCCATTGTGCTTCTTACACAGGGTAGTTTTCTGCAGCAAAACAGATTAATGCATATAAGGTGTGTTGTTGGTATTAGTCACTAAGCACGGAACCTTAGTGAGCCCCATCACCATGTCTCCTAATTAAATATCAAATAATTTAATTTATAAAACCAATAAAGTGTGTGTGTGTGTGTGTGTGTGTGTGTGTGTGTGTGTGTGTGTGTGTGTGTGTGTGTGTGTGTGTGTGTGGTCTCCTAATTAAATATCAAATAATTTAATTTATAAAACCAATAAAGTGTGTGTGTGTGTGTGTGTGTGTGTGTGTGTGTGTGTGTGTGTGTGTGTGTGTGTGTGTGTGTGTGTGTGTGTGTGTGTGTGTGAATTTTTGGGTACACTGTATGCAGGTGATGCTTTGGGACCAACCAACCCACCACCCACCCGATTAATTGTGTGCAGTGAGCAGCATCTGGGAGAGATAACAATTCGTAAACAATGCTTCACTCAGCAAGCCAATTGTGTCTGGCATCTGTGTATGTGTGCAGGCTTGTTTTTATGCATTAGTGAGGACCAAGTATCTACCCAAAGATGGGGACATCTAACAGGTTCTACCTCAGATTTCTGTGGAAAATAAATCAAATCTTTTATTTCAGGGTTTTTTTTTTTTTTTTTTTTTTTTGTTTTTTTATTCTTTGGTTTAGATTTACAATCATCATCATCATCATGATTATTCCTCTCTACCATGCATTGGTTCTTTGTTAAGCCTAGTTCTATACCCAAGGTGATATTTTCTCATTTAGTCATTTTAAAATGTATTTTTTGGAACATATTTACCTCTTTTGCTGATATACACCTTTTCATAATGACACCAATGCATCTATCGAATGCACTGTATCTACATAGATTTGCAGTAAAAAATACAAATTAATTATTATTTTTATTCAAATTGGATTGGCCTCTCCTGATCCTATATTGGTGTCAGGCTCGATAATTCCTCATTGGGAAGATAGGGCCAAAGCACTTGCCACTCCACAGCTTGCACAGCATCATGAACTCACTTAAACACAACATAAAGTAACAAGAGACACATCACTAATGCCAATTTCATTCCACACTTTCCCAGGAACCTGCAGTAATGTCATTGAAATTAAGTGAGCAAATATATTTTGCTGTAGGTTTGACTAAAATTCCATTTGTTTGAAAACATTTTTCGGGTGGGAACACCAAAAAGTGGGCAGTGGTGGCCTGGTGGTAAGGTTTTGGATCACTGATCCCAAGGTTGGGGGTCAAGCCCCACTATCATCGAGTTGTCACTGTCCCCCTAGTGCAGCTGACTGGGTTATCAAAGGCTGGTCGTGTCTCTCACTGTTTATGGTGAGAGGCTGTAAAAGAACCATTGCTGACTGGCTGACATTGCTGTATACTCTGCCTTCACCCAGAGTCAGCTGAGATGGGTGCCAGCACCCCTGCAACCCTAATTAGGATTAAGCAGTTCAGAAAATGAACGTATGAATGAATGGATGAATGAATAAACACCAAAAAGTAAGACAGCTACTTTTAATGTCTCTAACACCAGCTCACAGAGGTGTGGAAGTACACAAGTCATATGCGCTACAGATGCAGATATTTAATTTAATTGTATGCTGATGACTTTCGGAAAAGCCAGATACTTTAACCAGATACTCAAAGACTAAAGGGATTACACAGAAGTTGCGAATACACTATGACCAACTTCGATCTGTTTGTGGACTTACAGCCTGTGTGTGCAATTTTGAAAAAGTAAAAAAAAGATCTGTCTCTCTCTTGGAAGTGCAACAGAAGTTAAAAAGAAAAACGGGAATCAGCCCATTTATAATACATGTCCAGGTTACACGGATGTGCCCATTGTACTGGTTGAGAAGAAACTGGGATAATAGTTGAAAATGTATTGATCAGACACAGTTATTTTCCAAAGTTTGTCTACATCCAAATTCCTGTGCTTGCACACCATGCGTATTCATAGGTGTTTTTCTTCCAGAGCTCCGGTTCATGTTCCGGTGAAGCAATTTTTATGATGAAACACAAAGATAAAGGTGACAGTGTCATAACACAGTAATGTGACACTATGCCATCTTAAAATGTATTTACACAATGTTTGGTATTAATAGGTGTTGTACTTCACTGCTCTGTTTGAGGTCAAAGATCAAGGTGAAAACAACATGAAACAAGTAGGCAACAGTCCACCACTCCCAGATGTATTTTACATATCACATTAGGTATTCATAGGTATTGTACCTCAGGAGCTAAACACTGGGCAACCTTAATGAAAAAAAAGGACAAAATAACCGAACAGGACAAGGTTATATACAGTGACTTGCAAAGGTATTCATATCCTTTGAGCATTTACATGTTTTGTCACATTCCAACCACATGTGTAAAAATATATTTTGTTTTGATTTTATGTGATCGACTTACACAATTTGGCATATAATTGTGAAGTAGAAGAAAGTTATTCATGGTTTTCACTTTTTTGTAACAAAGAAAAATCTGCAAAGTATTTGTATGCAGAATCCTTTACTTAATGCCTCTTAATACAATCCAGTGAAACCAATGGCCTTTAGAAGTCACCAATTAGCAAATCGAGTCCATTTGTGTGTAATCTAATACTAGCATAAACACAGCAGTTCTGTGAAGGCCTCAGAAGCTTGTTAGAGAACATTAGTGAACAAACATCATCAGGAAGCCCAATGAATACACCAGATAGGTCAAGGATAAAGTTGTGGAGAAATTTAAAACAAGATTACATTATAAAATATATTTAAATCTTTGAATATCTCACAGAGAACCATTCAATCCATCATCCAAAAATGAAGAGTGTGTCTCAACTGCAACTCCTACCAAGGCATCGCTGTCCACCCAAACTGACAGGCTGGGTCAGAAGAGCAACAACAAGGTCCATGATAACTCTGAAGGAGCTATAGAGCATCACTGTACAGTACAACTATCGGTACTAATATTACGAGTACATTGTTGTCTCCTCCACAAAGCTGATCCTCATGAAAACATAGTGAGAAAAAAGCCATGGTTAAAAGAAAGCCATATGTTGTTCCTTTTGATGTTTGCCACAGTCCATGTTTGACTTGGTCAAATTGATAATTTTTGTTGAAATGCAAAATATGTACGTGTACCATAAAATTAAAATTGTATCAGCATCATGCTGTGGGGATGCTGTTCTTCAGCAGGAACATGGAATCTAATAAGAATTGAGAGGGAAATGGATGGAGCCAAATACAGGGCAATCTTCAAACCTGTTAATGTTTAAAATACTTGAGACTGGGTGTAGGTTCAGATTCAGGAGTGATGGCTTATTGTATAAGGCGATGGATTAGTGATCCGAAGGTCATACCTTTGATCCCCACCATCACCAGTGTTGGGCACTTAACCCTCAATTGCTCAACTGTATAAAAAACTTTCTTTCGGCTTTTTCCCTTTTCTCGAGAGTCGCCACAGCGAATCATCTGATTCGCACATTTTGATTTGGCATAGGTTTTCATTTCGGATGCCCTTCCTGTCACAACCCTTTAGCAAGGGACAGAAACACACTGACGGCTTTGCAGCCTACTCTTTATGAAAGTCAGCAATGGTTATTTTACATGCCTCTCACCATAGACAGTGAGAGACATGGGCCACCTTTGATAACCCAGTTAGCTGCACTAGGGGGACAGTGACAACCCTGGGGGAACTTGAACCTCCAACCTTAGGATCAGCAATCATGCGCCCTATCCACTAAACCATCACTGGCCAATTGTGCAACTGTATAAAAATGTATAATTGTAAGTCACTCTGGATAACAGCATATGCCAAATGCTGTAAATGTAAACAGCAACATAAACAAATAGCCATAACTGCAATGGAATGATTTAGATGAAAGAATATCCATGTGTTAGAATTATCTGGTCAAAATGCAGACCTAAAAATCATGGGGTGTGGGGGTGGGGGGTCATGATTTGTATACCTGTCATGCAATGTCCCAAAATGTGAAAAAGTCATGAATAGACACTTTATATACAATTTATTATTATTATTATTATTATTATTATTATTATTATTATTATTATTATTATTATTATTATTATTATTATTATTATTATTATTACTTTAGGGTAGTGTGATAAAGCCTTGATACTGTTGCCAATGAGAGACAGAGAGAGAGAGAGAGAGAGAGAGAGAGAGAGAAAGAGAGAGGGAGAGAGATCGGTGTCTTGAACTCCTATCCTGAGCTAATATGCTATGGTAGCTCAAAGCTAGCCACAGTCCGGCTAACAATAAGCCCAAGCGGAGTTCTCAGAGTCTCCGGCGCTTGGTTAGAAGTGGAAGAATAGCACTTCTGGTCATACTACTTGAAAATGTTCAGTTCCTGCGAAACAAGATGGACGAGCTTCACGCTCAGATTGCAGCGCAGAGGGATCTACAGGACTGCTCCATGCTGTGTTTCTGTGTAACATGGCTTGAGGAGAGTACACCCGACGAGGCGATTGCACCAGCAGGCTACACGGCCTTCATCCCCTACGATCCCAAGCGCCGGAGTTGTCGTTCTGTCCCTTCCCACCTGGGCTTATTGTTAGCCAGGGTGCGGCTAGCATTGAGCTACCATAGGATATTAGCTCAGAATAGGGGTTGAAGACTCCGATCTCATAGCTGTCGGGCCGACCAGTCATAGACGAGTATAGTGCAAAACATGAACAAACAAAACAACAAATACAACAAATGAAAATGAACAAAGAAACAATTTGACTTGGAGAACTCCATGACATCGTCCTCTAGGAGATGTCACTCCAAGACGTCACTTCAAGTTCAATGTAAAAGGACATGAAGCGTTATAAAGTTTTGGTATCGTTTGTTAAACATGCTACAGAACATAAAATCTCACACACAAATATTAACTTAAGTACCATACTGGAATAATAATTGAAAAAGACTTTAAAACGAGTGCTTTACAACAGTATATGCTGTATAATGTTTATATTTTATCACCAATAAAAATAAGAGTAAAAATTGAAAAGTTTTTCTTAATCATTTCTATATTTTACTACATTAATACTGAATTAATGAGTAAGACTGTCTATAGAATGTGTTTAAGAAGCATATTTTAGTGCATGTAATAGATACACAGTATTTTACTTCGAGTTGCTCATTCGCGCATGCAATATGATGCATGGGTTTTTACTTCTGGGTACAGAACTCATGGATTATCGCGGAATTGAACCTTCGTGAATATCGAGGGCCTACTGTTTTGCACCTTTGTCACACTTAACTTTTTCAGATCATCAAACAAATTTAAAAATCACACAAACATAGCCCAAGTATTTCAAAAATGCAGTTTTCCTGTTATGATTTTATTTCTTAAATCCTATCCAAACCTACAAGAACCTCTGTGAAAAAGTTGCCCCCTTGTTAAAAAGTGAGGTAATTGTGATGAAACCTATTACTGTAGACAACTGAGTTCAATTTCATAGCCACACCCAGGCCTGATCGCTGCCAGACATTTCCAAACAGGAGCTACCTAACATAAAACCTGTCTGACAAGGTGATGTAGGCCATTCTGAACACATCATCATGCCGCGATCCAGTGAGCTTCAAGAGCAAACAAGAAAGAAGGTTATAAAGATGTCTCAGTCTGGGAAAGGATACAATGTCATTGGTAAATATTTGGGACTGTCAGAGCCATTATCCATAAATGGAGAAAGCATGGCAAAGTGGTGACACTTCCCAGGAGTGGCTGACCTTCCAAAATTACTTCATGAGCATGGTGCAGACTAACTGGAGAAATTAGAAATTATCAAAAAAACACTTCTAAGCAATTACAAGCCTCACTTGCCTCAGTTCATGTCAATTTTCATGACTTCACTATCAGAAAAACAGAAGGCAAAAATGGGATCCATGGAAGAGTTCCGAGGTGAAAGCTACTGTTGACAAAAAGAATATCAAGGCACAACTCACTTTTGCCAAGAATCATCTTGATCATCCCCAAAGCTTTTGGGAAAATGCCCTCTGAACTGATAAAACTAAAGTTGACCTTTTTGGGAGAAATGCATCCCGTTATATCTGGTGCAAAGGGGACACTGTATTTTTTATTTTAATTCTGAATGGCTTAAAATGAACAAAATGAGGGTTCTGGAGTGGCCTAATTAAAGTTCCGACCTGCTGTGGCATGACCTTAAAAAGACTGTTCATGCCCAAAAACCATCAAATCTGGTTGATCTTAAACAATTCTGCATAGAAAAGTGGGCCAAAATCCCATCACAGCGATGTGAAAGACTGATCAATTGACTGCAGTTATTGCTGCAAAAGGTGGTTCAATCAGCCATTAGGTGTAGGGGAGCAATTACTTATTCAAACAGGCCCTTGTAGGTTTGGATCCCCCATCCCCCTTAATAAATGCAATTGACATTGAACTGCATTTTGTGTTTACTTGTGTTTTATCTTTATATAATATTCAGGTTTACTTGATCTGAAATGGATGATAGTAACAAAAATTCAAAAAAATGTCCGAAAATAGTTTGGGGCAAAACTTTTGCACAACACTGTATGTGTGTGTGTATATCAATATATATATATATATATATATATATATATATATATATATATATATATATATATATATATATATATATATATATATATATATATATATATACAGTCACTATTCATTACAAGCTAGATTCCAACCAGCCAGTGGTAAGTTGGATTGTCGTAAGTCGGATATTTAACACAACGCAACCGAAACCAACCAGTATGAATTCATGTGAAGCGTATTCTTCACCTGCATGTTCTTTCAACATGTAAAATAAACCTGTAGCCTTACTTTGCACTGCTCGCAACATCACTTTCACATTTCTTTGCCTATCTTCCAACCACATGTATAGCAACTTTGCCATTTCTGCAATCGGTCTTTCTCACTGTTTTGTGATGACAGTTGACTTAATTGGAGCTGCTGCTTTTACTGTTTCCTTAATGCGGTCTTTGTCCTTCAAAATTGTATATACCGTGGAGTGGGAGAAATGGAGATCTTGAGCGATGGAATTTACTTTTTTCCTCCTTCATACTGCTTTATCACTTTCATCTGCATCTCCAACGACAGTGCCTTCATTGCTTTCTTGATAGAATTGCCAGTAAATTAATGTAAAATTGTACTGTAAAAGAGATGTTACTGTAACGGTATCTAGTCACTGAGTGTAAAGGTAGAATGCTGTGAGTGTGAGATGCTGGGATGCTGCACTGCCAGACATATACATTAAACCCAAAATAGGCATCTGCTAGACCTGGTTATAATTACGGGTGATCGTAACTCGCGTACGTCGTAACTTGGATAGTGAGTATGCATGTATGTATGTGTGTGTGTGTGTGTGTGTGTGTGTGTGTGTGTGTGTGTGTGTGTGTGTGTGTGTGATATACAGGGATCCCTTGCTACTTCTCGCTTCAATTCATGTGGCTTCAGTGCCTCGCCTTTTTTTTTTTTTTCCAATATTCATCGAATTAAAAAAAAAAGGAAATTAAGGAAGAATAGGGGAAAATCTTAAGGAAAACACCACAAAAAGAAGGCCACTTATGCAAAAAAAAAAAAAAAAAAAAAAATGCCTAAACCAACACAAAACAAAAAACAACCCAGAATCCCCCATCAAAACTACTCACATTGTTGTGTGGTGTGCATCTGAGTGTATGTATGCACGCGTCTGTATGTGTTTGTATTTAATATTTTATTTTCATCTTATGCATTATTTTTAATGTTGAATTGTTATTATAAGCATTGATTATGTATTTACTTACATACATATACATGTGCGTATATGCCAGTCGGGGGGTGTGGGGGGGGGGGGGGTTCCTACTTCGCAGATGTTGATGGTGACGTGGGGATCCCGGTCCCCATTTACAACGGAAAGTTAGGGATCCCTGTATCGTATTCGGTGTGATAAGTGCCCAGGGTGCGTTAAAATTTGGAGTGGTTGGGCACTTATTAAAATGCTACCAGCAGAGTTGAACGGTCAGTGCTTATTACTTTTCTTCTTTTAATTTGGACTGTTCCTTTAAACATTTTCCCGAAAGTAAAATAAAGCCAATCAACATGAATGTCAACTTTAGCACATGCCACATTGCACTAATCAATACGAACATAAACAAAAGCACATGTCTAAAAACGTCCTTAAATTTATGACGATAGTGAGCAGGAGAATCAGGTGAAAAATACTCGTCATCACTTTATGATAAGTCCATATCAAGCTCATCGCCATTCAGAGCATCCCATAGTTTTGCTGTAGCAGTTTCTAATGGTTCATCAGATGTTGGACATTTACAAAGAGAGAACAGCAAAATATTATCCTGTTTTTTAAGGCACTGCGGAACAATCAAATGTGTTATGACTGATGAACATGATAGACATTCCCCAGTGCCAGGGGGTCTTGAAATACCATATAAACTCACTTTTACAGGCAGTGAATGCCTCATTTTATGGTTACAGAGACTGCTCGACTAAAATTGGCAAGTTTGATGTATGATTTTGCTCCCAGGACACATGGGCAGTGATTAGACATAAGATCAAAAACATGATGGGGGGGCTTATTGGTTGAGCTATGCCATTTCTTTTGTCAGCATTCAAGTAAAAATTTAAAAATACTTTTTAGAGAAACATGAGCACAAAGATTGCCCTTTTTCCAAGATCCTGAGCAATCAAACATTTTTATGCACCTCAGCCATATAAACTTTTAGAAAACATGTCTAGGAAAAGTTTTAGGAAGAGATGATGAGAGAAATCATTCTCATTTTAATCTGACACGCCCTTTTTTAACCCATCAGTCACCGTGTTAACCCCCCAAAATGAACAAATAACGACTGTATTTTTTCCCATTTGTGTTTATTCCAATAAGATCAGTATGTATCTTTTTGACCATTATATAAAGGTTCAAATGCCTTCAAATTATACTGATTGAAAATTAAACAAAACAAAACAAAACAAACAAATTGCTGATCCTAATTACTGCCCCCCCAATGCAGCTAACTGGGTTATCAAAGGCCAGTCGTGTCTCTCACTATGTATGGTGAGAGGTTCATGTAAAAGAACCATTGTTGACTTTCGTCAAGAGTAGCTGCATAGCCGTCAGTGTGTTTCTGCCCCTTGTGTGCAGAAGCGCATCCGACAAAAAAAACCTAACATGCAAATCAGATGATTAGCTGTGGCGACCCCTGAAAAAGGAATAAGTCAAAGGGGGTGGGGGTGGTGGGGGTTGTAGACTGTTGTTTCTCAGCAAGCAGTGTTTTTTTTTACCTTCATCATTCACTCAGTCATCCATTTTCTGAGCCGCATAATCTGAATTGCTTTCATGGTAAGGCTGCTGCTGATCTCCGCCAATTGTGGGCGAAGGCAGGGTAGGCCATGAACAGCTTGTCAGTTAATTGCAGGGCCAACTCCCATACAAACATTCACATTCTCACCTAGAGATGATTAGGAACAGATAAATTATCCAACTGTACATGTTTTTAGAGTGTGGACGCAAACTGGAGTACCCAGAGGAAACCCGTGCAAACATTTAATGAACATGCAAACTCCACACAGAATCACCCATGAGACCTTAAATCAAACCTCGGCCTTCTTGCTGCATGGCAGATGTGCCAACCACTGTGCCACCGTGCCACCATGATCAAGACTACCTGTCAAGATAAAGAAGTTGGTTTTCTTGGACCTTAGCTTTTTTTGTGAATATGTGGAACAGATGATTACTTAATTTCTGATTCGGAGGAGCCATGGGAGACACACTGCTGACATGGAAAGCTCGTATCGGCTGTTTTGGACCAACAAAGCCTCGAATTTTGGGTAAATTGAAGATAATACACCTGTCGGGCTCCATGTGTATGAAATACCTGAAAATTATGTTGGTGTTGTCCCTAATATTACACCTTGGCTCGAATTGTTATTACATTGGGAACGTGTATTACATGGCTAGAAACGATGTCTGCCGAGCTCATGACAATTATAAAGGTGTGTTGAAGTTGGTGTTTTTTCCATGGCAATTAAAGTTGTGTGGAGACGTTGAGTCAAACCTGGGACCTCCGATGATTATGGTCTGGAGAGGAGCAAAGAAAATGTGTCTCAGACTCAAATGTTGAAGTTGATCAGATCTGAATTGAGCGTTTTAAACAAGAAGTTTGACTGGATGTTTGAGGAAATCAGGGAGAACTGTAACGTTCTGAGAGAGGAAAACTTAATGTTGAAAACACACTTGGAGACATTTGAATTCATTCTGGATAACCAAGATGCTCAAATACGATGGAATAACATAATCATTTACGGCGTACAAGGAACAGCGGGAGAAAAGTGGGAGGAGACAGAGCAGACTGTGAAATTTTCTGAAAGAGAGTGTGAAATTTGAACAATGCAGCCATGAGGTGGGGGGGCACTAACCAGTGTCTCTCCCCCTCATGCCGGTCCCAAGCCCGGAGAAATGCAGAGGGTTGTGTCAGGAAGGGCATCCGACGTAAAACCAATGCCAATTATTGATTATGCAAATCAAAAGTATTACCTCCATACCGGATCGGTCGAGGCCCGGGTTAACAACGACCGCCATCAGTGCTGTCAATCAACAGGGTGCTGATGGAAATTGGACTACTGTTGGTCGAAGACGTCGAAGAAGGAGAGGTGGGAGGCGTGTCCGTAGGCAGAGAGAGAAGAGGAAAGGCATGAGTCTAGGACTGAGAGTGGGGACTTTGAATGTTGGAACTATGCACAGAAAAGGTAGAGAGCTGGTTGACATGATGCAGAGGAGGAAGGTGGACATACTGTGTGTTCAGGAGACCAGGTGGAAAGGTAGCAAAGCTAAAAGCTTAGGAGCAGGGTTTAAGCTATTTTATCACGGTGTGGATGGGAAGAGAAATGGAGTCGGAGTCATCTTGAAGGAGGAGTTTGTCAGGAATGTTCTAAAAGTGAAAAGAGTGTCAGACAGAGTGATGAGTCTCAAGTTAGAAATTGAAGGTGTAATGCTCAATGTTGTTAGTGCTTATGCCCCACAGGCAGGATGTGAGCTAGAAGAGAAGGAGAGATTCTGGAGTGACTTAGATGAAGTGATGCAGAGTACCCCCAGAGGTGAAAGAGTGGTCATAGGTGCAGACTTCAATGGACATGTTGGGGCAGGCAACAGAGGGGACGAGGAAGTGATGGGCAGGTTTGGTATCCAGGACAGGAACGCATGAAGGACAGATGTTGATAGATTTTGCAAAAGGATGGAAATGGCTGTGGTGAATACTTTCTTTGAGAAGAAACAGGAGCATAGGGTGACTTATGAAAGCGGAGGTAGGCGCACACAGGTAGACTACATCTTGTGCAGGCGATGTAATTTGAAGGAAGTCAGTGACTGCAAAGTCATCGTGGGTGAGAGTGTTGCCAAACAGCATAGGATGGTGGTGTGCAGGATGACTCTGATGGTGAGAAAGGTGAAAAGGCAAAGGCAGAGCAGAAGACAAAGTGGTGGGAAGCTGAAAAGGAAGAGTGTCGTGTTGTCTTCAAGGAGGAGTTGAAACAGGCTTTGGGTGGCCAGAAGTGCTTCCAAATGACTGGACAACCACAGCCAAATGTGATCAGGGACACAGGTAGGAGACTGCTTGGTGTGTCGTGTCGATGGAAAGTAGATAAGCAGACTTGGTGGTGGAATAAGGAAGTGCAGGAGTGTGTAGAATGGAAAACGTTAGCCAAGAAGAAGTGGGACATTGAGAGGACCAAGAGAGTAAACAGGAGTACAGGGAGACACAGCGTAAGGCGAAGTAGCAGTGGCTAAGGCCAAACAGAGGGCGATGATGACTTGTATGATAGGTTGGATAGTAAAGAGGAGAAAATGATCTATACAGGTTGGCACAGCAGAGAAATAGAGATGGGAAGGCGTGCAGCAAGTTAGATTGATAAAGGACAGAGAGGGAACTGTATTGACTAATGACAGAAGTGTGCTGGGAAGATGGAAAGAGTACTTTGAAGAGCTGATGAATGATGAAAATGAGAGAAAAAAAGAGTAGAAGAGGTAACCATTGAGGAGCAGGATGTAGCAAAGATCAGTAAGGGTGAAGTGAGAAGGGCATTGAAGAGGATGAAGAATGGAAAGGCAGTTGGTCCTGATGATATACCTGTAGAGGTATGGAAGTGTCTAGGAGAGGTAGCAGTAGATTTTCTGACAAGAACATTCAACAAGGTACTAGAGAGTGAGCAGATGCCGGAGGAGTGGAGGAGAAGTGTGCTGGTGCCCATTTTTAAGAACAAGGAGAGGCGTGCAGAGTTGCAGCAACTACAGAGGGATAAAGTTGATGAGCCATACGATGAAGTTATGGGAAAGAATAGTGGAAGCTAGACTAAGGGCAGAGGTGAGCATTTGTGAACAACAGTTTGGTTTCATGCCAAGAAAGAGCACCACAGATGCAATGTTTGCCTTGAGGATGTTAATAGAGAAGTACAGAGAAGGTCAGAGGGAGCTACATTGTGCCTTTGTGGATCTGGAAAAAGCATATGACAGGGTGCCAAGAGAAGAACTGTGGTATTGCATGAGGAAGTCTGGAGTGGCAGAGAAGTATGTTAGAGTGGTGCAGGACATGTATGAGAGATGTAAGACAGTGGTGAGGTGTGCTGTCGGTGTGACCGACGAATTCAAGGTGGAGGTGGGACTGCATCAAGGGTCAGCTCTGAGCCCCTTCTTGTTTGCTATGGTGATGGACAGGCTGACAGACGAGGTGAGACAAGATTCCCCATGGACTATGATGTTTTGCAGATGACATCGTGATCTGTAGTGAGAGCAGAGAACAAGTGCAGGAAAATCTAGAGAGGTGGAGGTATGCCCTGGAAAGGAGAGGAATGAAGGTTAGCCTCAGAAAATCAGAATACATGTGTGTGAATGAGAAGGACCCAGGAGGAACGGTGATGTTACAGGAGCAGAGATAACGAAGGTGGAGGATTTTAAGTACTTAGGCTCAACAATCCAGAGCAATGGAGAGTGTGGAAAAGAGGTGAAGAAGCGTGTGCAGGCAGGCTGGAATGGTGGGAGAAAGGTATCCGTGTGATGTGCGATAGGAGAGTGTCAGCAAGAATGAAGGAAAAGTGTACAAGATGGTGGTGAGGCCAGCGATGTTGTATGGCTTAGAAACAGTGGCGCTGAGGAAAAGGCAGGAGGCAGAGCTGGAGGTAGCGGAGATGAAAATGTTGGAGGTTCTCCCTGGGAGTAACGAGGATGGATAGGATCAGAAATGAGTATATCAGAGGGACAGCCCACGTAAGATGTTTTGGAGACAAAGTCAGAGAGGCTAGATTGAGATGGTTTGGACATGTACAGAGGAGGGATAGTGAGTATATTGGCAGTAGGATGCTGAGGTTGGAACTACCAGGCAGAAGGCCTCGAGGAAGACCGAAGAAGAGATTTATGGACGTGGTGAAGGAAGACATGAAGGTCGTTGGAGTCAGAAAAGAAGATGCGGAGGACAGGGGTGGGAGGCGGATGATTTGCTGTGGCGACCCCTGAAGGGAGCAGCCGAAAGTAAAAGAAGAAGAAGAAGAGTGTGAAATTTGAACAGGTAAAGAGACTTAAATCAAAGAACCAAAGAACCAATTATGGTGAAATTTAGTCCTCATAGGGATAATATAAGAGTAATGGAGGCATCGAGAGCTACACTGGATACGGAACAATGCGTGATCAGTGACTTTACATGACAAGTTCGGCACGTTAGAAGTGGACTGATACTGCATTTGAGCGAGGCCAGGAAAAGCAGAAAGGATGCATACTTATCCTTTGACAAGTTAGTGATTGAGGATAAAGTGTTCACTCTTAAGGACAACCAGCTTGCAGAGATTGGAATAAACCGGAAATATAACCGTCGTGATCTGCGGTTTTCTCCCGGACCGGAGATGAGTGACAATATTAGTATTAGTTAGGGGCGTGGCAGTGATCCACAAGATACTGAGCATACAGAGGATATTAATGGATTTAACATTGTATCAGGGTATGTACATGTGTGCAGCCGGAACATCCATGGTATCCATTTACTTCACATAGAGTTTTCTTTTCTTCAATATTTATGTTCTTTTGATATAGTAGGGTTAATCGAAACTATGCATAATGACGATTTGTTTGTACAGGATCTTTTGCAGGATTATGTATGTTTCAGATCTGTAGCAAGACTTATAAAGGACTCAGGTCGTTTTTCTGGAGGTGTTGCAGTGTATATTCATAATTCCTTGTCTAAAATGTTTAAAAGGCTTTATGAAAACTGGGTTAATTCTGTATTTTTTTTTTTATTGTGAGACCAACCAGGAGTTAATCCATTCATAATGAGATTTATTTACATTCTACCTGAGAATTCACCAATGTATGTATCCGAAAACAATAGATTGGAAAGTTTAGTTTAGTTTTGAACAGTGGTGTTTTTCCTGACAGTTGGAGTATTGGAATGATGGCTACTTTATTTAAGAAGGGTGATGTTCTGGATCCCAATGATTATCGTGGTATATCTTTATTAAATGTTTTAGGTAAAGTCTTTACTTCTATAATTGAGGATAGGATCAGGAAATGGGTAGAATTAAATCACATTATTTATGAATCACAAGCAGGCTTTTGGGGTAATTATTCAACTATTGATAATATATTTACTCTCCAGTCATTATGTGAAAACTATTTAAGAAAAGCAAGGCATCGTTTTTATGTAGCTTTCATCGACTTTCATAAGGCTTTCGATTTAGTTAATCGCCAAAAACTTGTGTATGTTCTTCATCAAAAGGTTATATGTGGTAAATTATTTAATGTTCTTTGTGATATGTATGCAAAAGTTAAGGCATGTGTTAAGGCAAGAGAAGGGTTCTCAAGTAACTTCACCGCTTCTGCCGGTGTTCGTCAGGGCTGTTTTTTAAGCCCAGATCTCTTCATCATTTTTATTAATGAAATTGTGTATGAATATAATCAAAGTGATCCTACAGGCATATTTGTTCAAGAGAATATTAAGGAAATACTATTAATTTTATTTGATGATCTTGCTTTGGTTGAGGACACAGTGATAGGCTTACAAAACACAAAGTAGATTTTCTTGAAAAGGTCTGCATGAAATGGGATTTTTTTAACGTAAATATTGACAAGTCTAATGTTGTCGTTTTCAGAAATGGGGGTCCATTAAAATGGAAGGAGTGTTGGTCTTATGCTGGTAGGGAACTCAAGTGCGTTTTGTATTATAAGTATTTAGGACTTACATTTTGTTCAAGATTAATTTGGTTGAAAGCGTGTGATACTATTTCTATCCAGGCAAGAAAGGCAGTTGTTCCAGTATATAGCTTAATCAATTATTTTCATTCAATGGCATTTCAAACTATTGCTAACATTTTTGATTATAAGATTTCTCCAATATTATTGTATGGTGCGGAAATTTGGGGTTATAGTTTCAGGGAACCAATTGAAAAAGTCCAATATGATTTCTTCAAAAGGTGTCTTGGGGTTTCTAAACATATGTCTAGTAACATTATCCTTGGTGATATGGGGAGGAGTTATATGTGTGTTAGATATTTCAGTTGTTGTATTAGTTACTGGTGTAGACTTATTAATTTGGATAGTTCGTATTACCCAAGGGCTTGGTACGAAATGTTGAAGCGTTTTGATGAGCAAAATAAAATTTGTTGGGTTTCTCGTATTCGGGTATTATTGTTTGAAACTGGGTTTGCACATATGTGGATTGATCAAGATTGTGGTAGGACAAACTTATTTATGGAAGTATTTTACAAAGATGGAAGGATATTCAATTTCAAAATTGGCACTCTATGATTTTCGAATCATCTTTTCTAAAATAGTATAGTGGTTTTAAATTCAATTTAGTTGTAGAGAAGTGTGTAGTGGAATTGTTTTCAGAAAAGGATTTACTAAGATTATATTGTGAATTCCGTTGTGCTTCACACAAGTTAAAAATTCAATTATCTCGATTTAAATGTAATGAAAATCCCAATGTACTGTGCACAAAGTGTAGTTTAGACTGTATGGAAGATGAGTATCATTTCTTACTTGTTTGTCCTTATTTTAAGGCCAGCAGGCGACAGTTTTTACCAAAATATTATTATAACGAACCTTCCATTTCTAAAATGAATCAGTTATTATCATCTACAAATGTAAAACTTATCAGATCTGTATCATTATACTTGGAAAGAAATCTGCCAATATGGTATGAAAAATTGTATTAAAAGAGCATTGTATGTATTTTGTGTATTAGCAATATGGGTCACGAGGCCCCAAATGCAAATAAACTTGAAACTTGAACACTTGAAACATAAAACTTAATTTCTGACTCTTAAGCATATATGTGAAACACACAAGGAGACATTACTGCGTTTATTATTATTATTATTATTATTATTATTATTATTATTATTATTATTTTTATTATTAATATTAGTAGTAGTTGTAGTAGTAGTAGTAGGCCTCTGTCAGTCTCGAAGGACTCTGTCTGGTATCCTGGCTGGTGATACTCTCCAGTGTGCAGAGCCTGGATAGGAAGTCTGGAGGACAGGCTGTTATCCAAGCAGCAAGTCCCCATTCTTGATGCCACCGGAAGGATCCAATGGAAGGGCAGAAGCCGATACAACTGTGTTGCCAGAACGCTGCTATGAACAAACTGCCTCAGGGGCCTCCAACTCCCGATTAGAAACACGCTGACAGCTTTGCAGCCTACTCTTGTCAAAAGTCAGCAATGGTTCTTTTACATGCCTCACACTGTAGACAGTGAGTGACATGGCCGGCGTTTGATAACCCAATTAGCTGCACTGGGGGATAGGGGGACGGGAGGGAGTGACAACCTTGTGGAGAGTGGGACTCGAACCCTCAACCTTAGGATCAGCAATCCTGCGCTCTATACCACTAGACCAGACCTCCTGTATACACACACAAAAAAGGACAACAGGTCAGTTCAGGTCAGGTTGTTCGTGCCACAGGTATCATGCTATCCTGTGCTACCTGCTGCATGCAGAGAAGGAAAACTCTGCAAAAAAACCCTGATGCCATGCAACTAATATCTCTTTAGAGAAAAGGCTTCAGGAGTTAACCTCGAGGAAAAATCTGGAGCTGGAGTACCATAGGCAGTTCATTGTTGTAATCAATCTCATTCCAGCAAGTCCTGCAACCTCAATGTCCCTGGACCATACCAGCCTTGCCTTTCCTATCCGGACAAGTCATTGCTGTGGAGAGGAGGGTCCTGCTAACTGGGTAAGAGCTGGTCCTCCATATTCCCCTGCCCTGGCCTGTGCCCTGAAGAGGACCCTCCAGCTTCGCCTCACCGCGTCAAACCAACACAGAAAGTGGCAGTTACCGGTTATAGGCCACAATGCTTGATTAGCGTAAAGCGTGACACCAGGGCTCGCTTTCGTCCATGGGATGGATCTTTGGATCTCAATAGACAGTTACCGCTCGCCTAAGCTGGGCAGCCCCCAGTCAATGAGGTGCTGTCTCGCCACGGTCTGTCTTCCTCATTGGTTGCATGGGGATTAGGTAACAACCAACAAGCAGATGACAATCTGCACCAATCAAGAAAACAAGAACGATCTAAAGTAAGAGACCAGCTCTTAAATTAGGAACCTGGAACGTCCGCACCACGATCATCGGACTTGATGATCTCCAGAACATTAGTGATGCAAGAAAGACTGCCGTCATCAACAATGAGCTTCTGTGATTGAAGATAGACATTGCTGCCTTACAGGAGACTCTGGAAGGCTGAAAGAAAAGGACTACAGTACACCTTTTTCTGGAAAGGAAAGAGCGCTGAGCATCGTACAGAACATGGGGTGGGGTTTGCAGTCAGGAACACCTTGTTGAAGATGGTTCAACAAGGCGACATAGGATGTGAATGACTGCTGATTCTCTGCCTCTACACCTCGGATGGTCCAATCTCTCTAATCAGTGCCTATGCTCCTACTCTGACATCAACACCTGAGGCTAAAGACGAATTCTACTCCAATGTGAATGTCATCATCAAAAACATCCCCAAAAAACAAACAACTTGTCCTTTTGGGTGACTTTAATGTCAGGGTGGGTGCTGACCAAGACTCCTGGCCCTCCTTCCTTGGTTCCTTTGGAGTTTGCAAAGTCAACGACAATGGACAGCGTCTACTAGAGTTTTGTTCTTACCATGGCTTGTGAGTGAGCAACACTTTCTTCCAGATGAAGCTACAGCACCGGGTGTCCTGGCTTCATCCCAAGGCAGCCCAAAACACTGGCACCAGCTAGACATGATTATCGTCAGGCGCACAAGCCTCAAGCACGTGCTTCTTACCTGCACCTGTCACAGAGCAGACTGTGACACAGACCATTCTCTTATATGCTGCAAGATCCGCCTGACACCAAAGACACTTCACCGCACCAAGCCTCAAGGGAAGCCTCACATCAACACCATCAAGATGCAACAAGAAGCAAAGATCGAGGAATTTGCAAAGACATTCGAAGGACCCATCTCCACAAAAAATCCTCAAAGTACAGCATCAGACACCTGGATCCACCTACGAGAGTGCATTCATAAATCAGAACTAGCCGTCTTCGGAAAGAAGACCTCCCGGAGCTCTGACTGGTTTGATCCAAAATCCGCAGAGATGACCCCATCATAGAAGCAAAATGGGTGGCCCTTGCTGAATATAAGTGTTCTCCAAGCGAAAAGACCCTTAAGACATTAAGCACAGCTCGGAGCAAGGTTCAGCAGACTGCAAGGAAATGTGCCAACGAGTATTGGCAAGAGCTCAGTCGCAACATGCAGACTGAAATGGACACAGGTAACATCAGAGGCATGTACGATGGCATCACGAAAGCTCTCGGACCAACTCGGAGTAAAACAGCACCCCTCAAATCCATCAGTGGGGAAGTGATCACTGACATGGGTAAACGAATGGAGCGATGGATAGAGCACTACTCAGAGGTTTACTCCAGAGAGAACAATGTTGTTGACTCAGCATTGGATGCCATCGAACCACTACCTATCATGGAGGACTTAGATGCCAAACCAACACTGGCAGACAGCAAGGGTATCGACAGCTTGGCCTGCGGCAAAGCCCCTGGAACAGATGGCATCCCTCCTGATCTCATCAAGCGCTGCAAGTCTGCCCTCCTGAAGCCACTACACGACACCCTTTGCCAGTGCTGGCATGAAGGTGGCATTCCTCAAGACATGAAAGATGCCAAAATCGTGACCGTGTATAGGAACATAGGGGACAGGACCGACTGTAACAACTATAGAGGCATCTCTTTCGTGTGCATTATGGGCAAAGTGTATGCTCGTGTCTTGCTCACATAACTCCAGCAACTGGTGAACCTATCTATCCTGAATCCCATGGGGTTTCCGCTCAGGACGCTCAACAGTGGATATGGTTTTTCCATTCACCAACTCCAGGAAAAATGCAGGGAACAACAGAAACCCCTCTACACTGCCTTCATTGATCTAACCAAGGCATTTGACCTGGTTCGCTGGGATGGGCTTTTCAACATCCTTCTGAAGATCGGATGCCCCCAAGTCTGCAAAATATGATTAGCTCTTTCCATGATGACATGAAGGCAACCATTTAGTATAGGGGCAGCATGTCAGAACCTTTCAACATGAAGAGTGGTGAGAAGCAAGGCTGCGTCCTTGCCTCGATACTCTTTGGCATCTTCGTCTTCCTTCTTAAACATGCCTTTGGGACCTCGAGCGAAGGAGTGTACATGCATACAAAATCAGATGGCAAGCTGTACAATATCGCAAGACTCAGAGCAAAGACCAAGGTCCTCGAAACCACCATAAGAGACATGCTCTTTGCAGACTATGCAGCTGTCACTGTACACACAGAATATTACCTCCAGCAACTGATGAAACCGATTCTTTCATGCTTGCCGTGACCCTCAGCTTAAAAAAGACCAACGTCCTGGGTCAGGACGTGGCTACACCACCTGTGATCACCATTAACAACTGGAAGTAGTCCATGAGTTGACCTACCTGGGATCCACCATCACAGACAATCTGTCCCTTGACACCAAGTTAAACAAACATATCGGCAAAGCTGCAATGACGCTGGGGAGCTTAGCCACTCATGTCTGGGAGAACCCCAAGCTGACTAACAAAACCAAGATGGCTGTCGATAATGCCTGTCTCATCAGCACCCTACTATATGGGAGCGAGACATGGACAACCTACAGCAAACAAGAGTGAAAGCTAAATAGTTTCCACCTGGAAAGCTAAATAGTTTCCACCTGGAAAGCTAAATAGTTTCCACCTGCGAAGCCTCCGGCATATCCTTGGCATCAGCTGGGGCGACAAGGTGCCCAACACCAAGGTCCTGGACTGCACCTGTCTCTCCACCATGTACACACTACTCAGACAGTGCCAAATGCGGTGGATTGTCAATGTGCGCCACATGGAGGATGGCAAAATACCTAAAGACATCCTCTATGGAGAACTTGCCGTTGGCTAGCTAAAGCACAAAAGCTACGCTAAAGCGCTAGCAGTGCCTTCCCTCTGAACAATAAAGCACAGCCGTTTTCATAGATAAAACAGGGAAATCTGTAATAGAGACTGGAGAAACACGGAAATCAAACTAAAGCTTGAACTGCTTGATCACGGAGCTGAGAGATCAAGAGGGACAGTCTTCTAGCACCAGGAAGAGCCCTTCTAGTCTTTTCTAATCTTTATTGCCTGTGATTACTGAAAATGGAAATGATTAAATGTGTGTGTGTTTAGCACTCCATACACTAAAATTTGACACTAAAATTCTGAGAGAACAGCACTAAAATAAAATAAAAAAAAAAAAACACAGAAAAGTTAAAAATTCTCTCACAACAGACCATAACATAATGTACTGTATTCAATGATTTTTCCACATAATTTGAGGACCTATGGTATGAGTTCCGGTACCGTTAACTTCCGTTCAAAAGACGATGGAACGGACTAACACCATTTACATTATTTGTAATGGGAAAAGCGGATTTGGGATCCAAACAGATCGGAATCCAAGCAGCCATCTGGAACGAATTAAGTTTGAGTACCTAGGCTCCACTGTATATCGATATAAATTTGGCTGATCAATGTAAATGATCATAAAAAAACTAACTTTACCCTTCATGTGAACTATGCAGAGAGTACTATGACACACCAATTTTTTATTTATTTTTTTATTTTTAGTAAACTGTGTGTGTTTTGTGTCTGTCTGCAGTCTAAAAAGTGTGTGCTCAGTCCTCATAAGTTATTACAATAGTAATAATAATAATTGGTAGTTTTACTAGACATTTGAGAGCTTATCGAAATTGTACTAAAATTATGTTACTATAGTCATTAAATTTGCATATACAGGAAGTTACAAAGATTTAACACTGGGATCTAATTGCATCATTACAAGTCCAACTTCATCTTCAAGTTTGACAGAGCATGCATATGTCTGAAGACTCAAAAGTGAAGAGTTTTTAAATTTGATTTTCTCCGCTCATGGCATAGTGAATAATTTCATGACAGCAGTAATGTTATTAGTGATATTAAGCATCATATTATAAAACACGGACATCCCCAGCTGACTGAGAACAAGCATGTTTTTTGGTTCTAGTCAATGTTGCTCCTAAATTAAGCACAGCATTGATTTCTTTCTCCTGCGACAGCCCAGCACTCAGAGTTTTATTCCTTACTTATCGCACCGCATTTTTATTTTTATACAGCGATCGCAGGAAACTGCCTCACTCACTCAACCCTATCAGAAGTGATAGAATTTCAAATCGGTAGCCATTCGCTTCAAGCATGTTTTCTCTCACCTCTGCATGATAACACCACTGTGACAAGATGAACTGAAATGAAAAAGCAGACGCTGCAGAAGTTGTCAATGTGTTCTTCATCTTCTGTGCTGAGAATTCATTTTCTCTGCACTTTTTACAAATATGCTCCTATTTTTGGATCGTGAGAAAACCTGAACTTTGAAAATTTGCACACAGCAATGACAACGCAGGAGTTACATCAGGAAAACCTCACAAAACATGCATGTGAAGAAGGAGGACTGGTGCCTTGCTGTGTGAATCCAGTTGTTCATGTTTTATCATTAACAATCTAGACACCTGAAGTGAGTAAAGAAATCCAGAACGGTATTTTCCTTGGCCTTCACTGCTTACCAGGGTCAGATTGGAAAGTTGTCAGAAAGAGGCTGGAACTGCATAAATTCTTTTCGCTGGTTAGAAGAGGTTTTTGATGAAAGAAACATTTCCTGCTTTTCCAAATGACCCCCCTCCCCCCACCCCCAAGACCTATACTTTCATCATAGCTGCACACAGGGCTTATAAAAGGTTAAAGAGACATCTTACAAAGAAATTGTGGAATAGGGAGATGTGGAGAAATTTCCCAAAATTGTGATGATAAAAAGTGAAAAAGACATGTTTTGAGACTAACATCCATCTGCTGCAACACTGATAAATTAGTATTAAGAAGAAAAAACCTCAGTTGATATGAAATGTTATGCATTATCATCAGCCTTTGATGAAAGAGTGATCAAAGGAGTGCTTTAAATCCCAGAGAAAGGTTTTACTTTTAATCCCGAAAGTGGAAATCATAAACGCAGTAGTGTTCTTGGTCTTTACTTGCGTATCAAGAAAGCTGGCCCTTGTTAGTGCGACCCACCCAGAATACATATGTGTGTATGTGTGTGTGTGTGTGTGTGTGTGTGTGTGTGTGTGTGTGTGTGTGTGTGTGTGTGTGTGTGTGTGAGATGCATTTCTAAGAAAACGAATCAGTGATGCACTTGTAAGACACATGCACGTGAATGTACAGGGTATCCGAAAGGCCAGGAACCATTCATTTATTCATTTTCTCGCATGGATGCTGGTGCCCATCTCCGCCGATTCTTGGAAAGGCAGGGTACACACTGGACAGCTCGCCAGGGCATCACAGGGCAGAAACAATGCTGATAGCCATGCAGCTACTCTTGACAAAAAAGTCAGCAATGGTTCTTTCACTCCCAACATAGACAGTGACACACACATGGCCGGCCTTTGATAACCCTGCAGCACTGGGGAACAACAGTGACAACCCATTGAGAGTGGGGCTTACACCCCCAACCTTAGGATCAGTAATCCAACACCTTACCACCTGGCCACCACTACCCAGCCAGGAACCAATGGGAGTTAAATTACATGTTAAACATGTTTCTTATGTGTGAAAAAGGAATACAGGGTCACAAATTAATTAAAACAGTAACACACTCACATAGGCTATGCATCTATACAAACACTGCAGATCCCAGATCAGTTTGATACCTTAAAGCAGCATAACATGTGATTCCTCTTAATGCTATTGTATCAGATATAAATGGAGAAAATGTGTGCTGTAATGAAGAGTAGAAAAATCACCTCGATCACTTTGGCTGTAATTTGAGATATTTAACCAAGCAAAGGCCTTTTACTCAGTATACTTGAAGCAAAGAATTAAATCTCTCAGCTGGACTCCTCACTGTGACACTAAGCTTTAATGGCCAATTTGCTTCTACTTAAAGTCGTTTCTATTACACTTCTGGTTAATCATCTACAGGTGGCAGGGAGGAAAAAAATCTCTCTTGTGACAGGATGGTGGGGGGGGAAATCATTTTTTTAATTAGTGCTTTCAGCAGAGAAGTAATATTTAAAGAGTACCAGTCTTTGGCATCCTTACAGCATAATTTCTGTGTAATACTTTTGAACAATTCAAACACTTATTTTTAATCATAGATGACCATAAACAGCACAAAATTGGTTATTTTTATCCCACGAATTTCTAGCGGAGACTGAACTGCTGGGATTAACAGTTTTTTCCACATGAAGTGACTGCGCAGGGTGTACTTTGGGCGGGGTTGACATCTCTTGTGGAGGCAGTGATACGTTCCATTTTACAAATGACTGTGGGGATGAGAGTGCTACCAGAGATGAGCTTGGTGAAAAATCCGAAATAACTCATGCAGCTAACGTTTCAAAATCTTGGATGTTATGTCATTTCTATATTTATTATATACACATATACATGCATGTATACATCCATCAGTGGGGTTGAGCCTACTTCATGGAATTCGGCGGTCGTGAATCCTGTATGTGTATATATATATATATATATATATATATATATATGTATATATATATATATATATATATATATATATATATATGTATATATATTATAATACAATTAAATAAAAAAGGCAATGATGTAAATAAAGTATACTTTATCGCAACTGACAGAAGTAAAATAAATGTGAAATGTGTGTTAACTTTCATTGTCCGAATATTACATAAAGCAACATAGATAATACACAGAGGAAAAGTGACACTAAAAAAAATACATTTAAATTTCTTCAACAGCTCATTTCCCCTTGCTTCCTTCTATTCTATGCTGTAGAATTCATAAAACACAGAAAACAAAGTGACAAAGATCAATAACTAGAACAATAAATAAAAAAGGATGTTTTTTTTTTTTTTATTGACTATTCATACATGTTAATAATTAATGTTCAGATCAAGACTGTGAGAGGCATCATTGCATTCTGTTTATTCTGTAGCTTTCATTATTGGAAGGTTTCACCTCATTAGGCAGACAGAACAGTCAGAGACGGGTGTTTAATGCAGAAGGAAAAAACAAACAAAACAAAAAAAAACAAAACAACAAACAAAAAAAACCCAACAAAAACCAACCAAAAAAAAAAACCTCGAAATATAAATACATTTCCCTTCATAACAAACTGCAATGAATATATTTCTGACTAATGGTGCATTTTCATCTTTAATTATGCAATGTGAGATTATGGAACTGAAATACTGTCAAAAGTCCTCCATGCAACACGACTCATGAATTTAATAAAACCATGCCCCGATAATAGAGCTATTTTTTTCTGTACTGCATTCTGCTATAAATAAAAAAATAATTCCACAGCATTTATATTACTAGATTCTATTTCCCCTATGGATATTTGAAGTACAGCAAAATCAAGTAATGTACTTCAAATTGAAAACTGTGGCAATGCAGTTTCAAACTATTCAACAGGTAACAATCAGCCGAATAATTTAAAGCTAACAATTACAAGCTAACAGAAATGCATGTATTAAAATGCCACACACCATTACGTATCAACAGCATTTGGCAGTATCTTACTTCTATAAGAGACACACATGTGTTTGACTTCGAAGAAGTATGATTGTTGTGATAAAAATAAATAAATAAATTAATTAATTAATTAAAAAAAATACACACATATTAGCTTACAGTTGTGAATATAAGTTCAATTTTACTGTTGTGATTGTGTCTTTATAAATAAAAATTAGTCATGACTCTCAAAATTACATCATGAGTCACATATATTCTGTATGGGGTCTTCATTAAAGTCATTTTTTTAAGACTTTTTATACGAGTAATTATTTGTCCAATGAAACTGATTGTAAAGGTTTAAGTAATTTATCTACAAAACTTTATCATTTTGACATATGGAAATCAAACAAATGTCTGACACACAGGTAGTGTAGTGTAGTGTCCCCACAGTTTGGTAACAGTCTATGCATAGTAGTTGTGGGCAGGAGTTTATTCACAAACAGGCTAGCAATATACTAATGCAGCCGTGAGGATGGGCACAAACAAGTTTCCGTCCTCACGCTGATCCCAAGCCCGGATAAATGCAGAGGGTTGCGACAGGAAGGGCATCCGGCGTAAAACTTTTGCCAAAATACAGAATGCAAACCGTCAAGAGAAATTTCATACCGACTCGGTCGAGGCCCGCGTTAATAACGACCGCCATCAGTGCTGTCAACCAACAGGGTGCTGGTGGAAATTGTACTACTGTTGGTCAAAGAAGGAGAGGTTAAAGAAGGAGAGGCAGGAGGTGTGTCTGTAAACAGAGAGAGAAAAGGAAAGGCATGAGTCTAGGATTGAAAGTAGGGACTTTGGATGTTGGAACTATGAAAGGAAAAGGAAGAGAGCTGGCTGACATGATGCAGAGGAAGAAGGTGGACATACTGTGTGTTCAGGAGACCAGGTGGAAAGGTAGCAAGGCTAGAAGGTTAAGAGCAGGGTTTAAGCTGTTTTCTCATGGTGTGGATGGGAAGAGAAATGGAGTAGGAGTCATCTTGTAGGAGGGATAGGTCAGGAATGTTCTCGAAGTGAAACGAGTTTCAGACAGAGTGATGAGTTTTCAGTTCATTTTCTGTAACCGCTTCATCCTAATTAGGGTCGTGGGGAGGCTGGTGCCCATCCCAGCCAAGTCAGGGCGAGGGCAGAGTACACCCAGGACAGCTCGCCAGGCCATTGCAGGGCAGAAACACGCTGACAGCTTTTCAGCCTACTCTTGTCGAAAGTCAGCAATGGTTCTTTTACATGCCTCACACCATAGACAGTGAGAGACATGGCCGGCCTTTGATAACCCAGTTAGCTGCACTGGAGGAGGGGGCAGTGACAACCTTGTGGAGAGTCGGACTCGAACCCCCAACCTTTGGGTCAGCGATCTGGTGCCTTATACCACTAGACTACCACTGCCCCAGTGATGAGTCTCAAGGTAGAAATTGGAGAGAGAGAGGCAAGGAGAACAAACAGTTCAAAATATTCCTGGTGGTTACTTGACAAACTGAGCTTAACCGGCTTGGTCTTGTGCATGACGCGAGCTATGAGTCGTCCATAAATGGCCACCACCTCCTTGGGGGTCTCAAGTTCATACACGGGATGCGTGTCATGCAACTCAACCATCCCCGGAGCGATAAAGTTAGCGTCAGCGCCTGAGTCAATAAATACATCTACAGGATGAGAGTGTTGGGCGGAGTGTAGTGTACCTTAAACTTGCAGGTGCTTCACGGGTGTCGTGGAGGATCCTCTCGTAGCTGTCGGAGCCTGCCGTAAGGGGCACTGGGTGAGGTAATGGCCCTTCTCGGTGCAGTAGATGCAGAGACCGTTGGCCAGCCACCGGTGCCTCTCTTCACCTGCATGGATTTTTGACCGTCATCCTCCCTCAGAGGGGGAAATGGCGAGTGAGTTCAAGGTGGGGCCTCCTTCTGCGATCTATCCCTCTCTCTCTCTCTCTTAGCCGGTTGTCCAGTCTGGTAGACAAGGCGATTAACTCCTCAAGAGTAGTCGTCCTGTCTCGGGCCACGAGCTCGTCTTGCAGCCTTTCATTAAGCCCCTGCAGAAAAGACCCCCGAAGCGCGGGGTCATTCCAGCCACTTTCAATGGTGAGAATCCAGAATCGGATGGCGTACTCCGCCACCGACTGTGAGCCTTGCCGAATTCGTGGGAGCTGGGAGCTCGCCTCGTCCCCTTTCGCCGGACGATTGAAAACCTTCTTCATTTCTCGCATGAACTGGCCTAACTGGGAGCATAATTCAGGGGTATGGGTGGCGACCACTAGCGCCCAGGACGAGGCTTGCTCCGTGAGTAGGCTCATGATGAAGGCGGTTTTTGCTTGATCAGTGGAGTATGTGAGCGACTGCTCGCTGAAGACGAGCGAACACTGGTGAAGGAATTGTGCGCAGGAGCCGATCGAGCCCGAATACTTGGCTGGCGTGGGGATGAGTGGTTCTTGATGCGTGGGGAGTATAGCTGGCGATAGCACTGCTCCCGGAGCGGAAAGTGCAGAGTGAGGAGGCGGGGTCATGGCAGCGAGGTGAGTGGCGACGGCGTCCACTCATCTGACAAGCTGTGCCAAGCTGGTGGTGATGTGCTGGAGATTATCCATTATTTGATGCAAGGTGTTGTGTCATCCCAGCAGGGCGCCCTGGTTGGATAGTGCCCGCCAAAGCTGTGCAGTCTCCCCCGGGGCCATGTTTCAGGTCAGAAGATTCTGTTAAGCTTGGAGTGTATGTGTTAGACCCAGAGAGGCAGGAGACCATAAGAAGGTTCAACAATTTATTAAACACTAGGAACTGAAAATCACGGGAATACTTAGTCAATGGAACTGGCCGAGCATGAAGCAAGATATCAGGTGTCAAAGAGAAAGATGAGGAGCACGCCGCTCCCATTTATAGCTGGCTGCTTGCTGATTGCAGAGTGGGACCAGGTGCGCTCTTCTGGAACTTGCCTACCAGCAACAGCCACGCCACTCTCCAGCGACTCCAATGACTAAAGAAAGAATTAATTCTGCCAGCCAGCACAGACCATAACAAGTTGCTTGCTTCAGTTTCCTATTGGTACTCCCATTTCCTCACAGTGCAAACACATGCATATTAGGTTGATTGGCTGGTACAAATTAACCTCCCTAAATATGAATGGTTGTGTAAACCCTGTTGAGCTGTTCAGGGTTTACATTGACCCATGTCTAGAATCAACTGAGAGAGGGTCCAGCTTCTGTCCAACCCTAATAGTAGAATTAAGTAAATCCTAAATTAAGCAAACAAATAAGTGAAAGTGTATTAAATGCTGGACCCCAAGCCCCAGCAACTTTATTATATAACTATATCCTTGACCTAGCCTGAGCTACTGTACTGCACCCAGAACTCAGTTGGACTGTTCTGGTTTTGGACTCGTGCTCTGATTTACAGTCCATTTTTTTTTCCTCATTGGTGATTGTAATCCCACACACTGTGGCTGTTTATCTCCTCTGGTTTTGTTTTGCTGTTTGGATTTGTCTGCCTGCCTGTGTTCAATAAATTGCTAAACTGCACCTAGACCACTGTTATCCACGCATCGCAAACATAACTCTGCTTTGTAATCTGGCCTTTGTCCAGTTGTTTCGTAATACTTGTGTGTATAGCCAAAACCTACTTTTTTTGACTTCTCATAAGCTATTAAAAGTCAAGACCCACAGCTCAGATACTTTAAAGAAATTATCAAATCAAGTTTGTACTAGTATGTAGGAGGATTTGGCTGAGTGAATTTGTAAATTCTAGCTGTTTTGAGTCGAGGTAGTGGGTGGAAAACTCCACATCAAGGCTACTTTAATTCAATAGCAGAAGTCATGTGAGCTCACGTTAGATCTAGTGTATAAAAGGGATGAGAAGGTTGATATTAGCTGCAGGTAAAATACATAAATATACAAGAAAGAGACTATGCTTCAACGAAAAGGACTTGAGCTTGGACATTCATTCATTCATTCATTCCTTTTCTGAGCAGCTTAATCCTAATTGGGGCATTGCACCCATTTCAGCCAACTTTGGGTGAGGACAGATTGCACCCTGTACAGCTCTCTAGGTCATTGCATAGCAGAAACACACTGATGGTAATCAAATTGCTTACTCATTTCAAATGAAAGTATTTTAAATAGATTCATTTTCTGAACCACTAAACCCTAATTATGGTCACTGGGAGGTCGGTGCCGATCTCAGCAAACACCGGGTGAGGGCAGAGTACACCCTGGACAGCTCGTAAGGCCATCACAGGGTAGAAACTTGCTGACGGTTATGCAGTCTACTCCTGACAAAAGTCAGTAATGGTCCTTTTACATGAACCTCCCACCATACAAACAATTATTTAATTTGTTATTATTTTATTTCGGGTAGTGGTGGCCTGGTGGTAAAGGCGCTGGATCACTGATCCTAAGGTTGGGGGTTCAAGCCCCATTCTCCACTGATTGTTGCCCCAGTGCAGCTGACTGGTTTATCAAAGGCCGGCCATGTCTCTCACTGTCTATGGTGTGAGGTTCATGTTTTAAAAAACAAAAAAAAAAACATTTTGACATATCTCAAGAGTAGCTGCAAAGTCGTCGGTGTGTTTCCTCCCTGTGATGGCCTAGCAAGCTTTCCAAGGTGTACTCTGTCCTCGCCCCAAAGTTGTAGGGATGGGTGGCACCCTCCTTGCAACCCTAATTAGAGGGAACCCTACTTAAAGGTAAGTCTGTTGGGTTTTTACACCCAAGCCCAGTGGCTCATCAGGCCAGTACTTATCCCCAGTTTCTGTAGCGTGTAGCGACCAGGAGTTAAACTCCTCCTGGATGGGATGCTAGTCCATCGCAGGTTACCTTCCCAGTATATTTTTACTGGTACCCATTTATACTGCTGGGTGAACAGAGGCACACTTGTGGTTGAGACCTTGCCCAGGGTTCATTATAGATTCTCCTATAATCACCTGAAGAGCGAGGATGGTTTCACCACCCCTCGAAACAGATCTGTAGTGATAAATGGAGTTTCAATAGAAAGTCTTTGTCCTGTCCTTTTATATATATATATATATATATATATATATATATATACTTTTGCCTTGTCTTTAATATATAACATGAGAACTTTGTTCCTCTCACACTGTATGATTCTGCGTTGCCTATGTTGTGCTGTTTGTCCCATCGCCTGACCTTTACTTGTTTAATGATTATTGGTTTATACTGTTTGTAACACGTGCAACTCCATACATAAACATCTGCAATGCTGGTGTCCTGCTTTATATCTCATGATTAACAGTGTTAAAATGTATATTAAAAAAAAAAAAAAAAAAGACCACAGAGGTCTAGATGATCCTGTCACCTGGGCAATTTCAATAAGTCCAATATATTAAAAATGAGTTTGACACAAGGTCAAAGTACCCCATACACAATTGCACCCTGTCCACCTCTATGGGGAGCCACACACCAAATTTGGTGATCATATGTCATTTCCTTTCAAAAGTGAAGACACTACCACAGGGGGCGGGAACCTATGGCTCACGAGCCAGATGTGGCTCTTTTGATGACTGTATCTGGCTCTCAGATAAATCAGGTGGCCTTTCTTAACAGAATAACGGATACATAATTTCACTGTCATTTAAATAGAAATACAAAAAAAAGCCATCAAATAAAACAAAAACAGATGAATAAAGCTTTTGCATTTAAATCTATAAATCTATTTTCAACTCCAAGTCACTGTGGCGCACAGCGTAGAGCCATTCCTTTCTGTATGCCGCTGTAGATGTCTTCAAATTTGACTTTTTTCATCGAACATATGCAAACTGATATTTTTCCCATTCTCCAAGGTCTAAATGAACTAAATTAAATATACCAGTTACTTTGATCTTTGACCTTGGCTATGCCTGCCCCAAGAGCCATGTAGTTTTACTGTTGATGTTTTTCAAAAACGCTGAAAAATTGGGGATATTATGTATTTGTTTTCATTGTAGCTTCCCAGAGGTTGATGCTATAGCATTAAAAGTCATGAATCGGAAGAGTGTGGTTGTCGGGAGCACGAGCTCAGACAGATGAGCGACCAGCATGGGCACGAGGACCGGGATGTGAATATTTAACACAGCATTGCAAGGGTGTTGTGCTTTTAGGCCGTGGCCTACTTATTACTATTTATTTTTACGGGGGTTTTTTTGTACATCTCTCCTTCATCTTGATCGCGTGCTTCCTCAAGTCCCTGATTGTCATTACCGTGATGGCTGATGAGCAGCAGCACCCAGGACAGCAGCCTCCTTGTGGATCTCTGCTTCCTCCCAGGCTGACAAGGACCCAGAGTGGTGCACTCCAGCTGAAAATAAACAACTCGATCTGGTAACAATGCTACGTCGCATTGAAGCAGTCATTTCTGCAAAAGGATTCCCGACCAAATATTGAGTGCATAACTGAACATAATTATTTGAAGGTTGACTTTTTTGTATTAAAAACACTTTTTTTATTGGTCGGATGGAATATGCTAATTTTTTTGAGATAGGAATTTTTGGTTTTTCTTTACTTTTTTGCCAAACGATCAATATTAAAACATTAAAAGGCTTGAAGTACTTCAGTTGGTGTGTAATGAATCTAAAATATATGAAAGTCTAATGTTTATCAGTACATTACAGAAAATAATGAACTTGATCACAATATGCTAATTTTTTTAGAAGGACTGGTAAATATATATATATATATATATGTATATATATATATATATATATATATATATATATATATATATATATATATATATATCATATAGGCTCTCAGAGGATTAGATTTTAAAATATGCCTTTTTTTTTTTTTTTTTTTTTGCTCTCTTAGTCAAAAAGGTTCCCGACCCCTGCACTAACAAGTCACACAGATCCCATTTCTATGGCTCCTGCTATGCTCAACTTGAGAGATGAAGAGGCCAAATTAGGATTATTCATTCATTCATAAATAAATTAATATATAAATGTCCAGCTACATTAAATACCTTCATTAAAATTGTTTAAGGCATGAGTGGGTAGTGGTAAGGTGTTAAGTCACTGATCCCAAGGTTGGGGGGTTCAAGTCCCACTCTCAACGGGGTTGTCACTGCTGCTCTCCCCCAGTGCAGCAAACTGGGTTATCAAAGGCCTGCCATGTCTCTCACTGTCTATTGCTGGAGGTTCATGTAAAGGAACCATTGCTGACTTTTGTAAAGAGTAGCTGCATAGTCGTCAGTGTGTTCCTGTTCTGCGATGGCCTGGCAAGCTGTCCAGAGTGTACTCTGCACTCGCCCAGAGTCGGCTGAGATGGGCACCAGCCTCCCCTTGACCCGAATTAGGAGCAAGTGGTTCAGAAAATGAATTCATTAAAAATGTTTAGTTATGCTTCTGAAGAGTCACATCGTGGTGACATGAGCTTCTATTGTGAAAACCATAGTGACTGATTCATCATCTATTCTGTTTCAAGGTTTTAATTTAGCCAAGTTAAGCTGAAATCCTTCCTGTCACAACGGCATCTGGGGTAAAACTTGTACCATAAATCATATATGAGTTTCATACCGGATCGGTCAAGGCCCGCGTTAACAATGACCGTCATCAATGCTGTTCATCAACAGGGTGCTCATTGAAATTGGACTACTGTTGGTCAAGGAAGGAGAGGCGGGAGGCCTGTCAATAGGTGGAGAGAGAAGAGGAAAGGCATAAAGGCATGAGTCTAGGACTGAGAGTAGGGACTTTGAGTGTTGGAACTATGGAAGGAAAAGATAGAGAGCTGGCTGACATGATGGAGAAGAGGAAGGTGGACATACTGTGTGTTCAGGAGACCAGGTGGAAAGGTAGCAAGGCTTGAAGCTTAGGAGCAGGGTTTGAGCTGTTTTCTCATGGTGTGGATGGGAAGAGAAATGGAGTAGGAGTCATCTTGTAGGAGGGATAGGTCAGGAATGTTCTCGAAGTGAAACGAGTTTCAGACAGAGTGATGAGTCCCAAGTTAGAAAATGAAGGTGTGATGTTCAATGTTGTTAGTGCTTATGCCCCACAGGCAGAATGTGAGCGAGAAGAGAAGGAGAGATTCTGGAGTGAGTTAGATGAATTGATGCAGAGTACCCGAAGAGGTGAAAGAGTGGTCATTGGGGTAGACTTCAATGGACATGTTGGTGCAGGCAACAGAGGGGACAAGGAAGTAATGGGCGGGTTTGGTATCCAGGACAGGAATACAGAAGGACACATGTTGATAGATTTTGCAAAAAAAAGATGAAAATGACTGTGGTGAATACTTTATTCCAGAAGAGACAGGAGCATTGGGTGATTTATAAAAGTGGAAGGATATCAGTGACTGCAAATGAGTAGTGGGTGAGCGTATTGCCAAACAGCATAGGATGGTGGTGTGCAGGATGACGCTAATGGTGAGAAAGGTGAAGAAGGCAAATACAGAGCAGAAGACAAAGTGATGTAAGCTGAAAAAGGAAGAGTGTCAGGTTGTCTTCAAGGAAGAGTTGAAACAGGCTTTGGGTGGTTAGGAAGTGATTCCAGATGACTGGGCAACCACAGCTAATGTGATCAGGAACACAGACAGGAGAGTAGTTGGTGTGTCTTCTAGAAAGGAAAGTAGATAAGGAGACTTGGTGGTGGAATGAGAACGTGTAGGAGTGTGTACAAAGGAAGAGGTTAGCTCAGAAAAATTGGGACATAGAGAGGATTGAAGAGAGTAAACAGGAGTACAGGGAGACACAGCGTAAGGCGAAAGTAGCAGTGTCAAACGCCAAACAGAAGGGCAAAAGATGACTGTATGATGGTTTGGGCAGTAAGGAGGGAGAAAATGATTTATGCAGGTTGGCACATCAGAAAAACAGAGATGGGAAGGATGTGCAATAAGTAAGAGTGATTAAGGACAGATAGGGAAATGTATTGACTAATGACAGAAGCATGCTTGGAAGATGGAAAGAGTACTTTGAAGAGCTGATGAATGAGGAAAATGAAAGAGAAAAAAAGAGTAGAAGAGGTGACCGTTGAGGACCAGGAAATAGCAAAGATTAGTAAGGATGAAGTGAGGAGGGCATTGAAGAGGATGAAGAGTGGAAAGGCAGTTGGTCCTGATGACATACCTGTGGAGGTATGAAAGTGTCTAGGAGAGGACTTTCTGACAAGAACATTCAACAAGGTCTTAAAGAGTGAGCAGATGGAGGAAAAGTGTGCCCGTGCCCATTTTACAAAACAACGTGCAGCATTGTGGCAACTACAGAGGGATAAAGTTGATGAGCCATATGATCAAGTTATGGGAAAGAATAGTGGGAGCTAGACTAAGGGCGGAGGTCAACATTTGTGAACAGCAGTTTGGTTTCATGCCAAGAAAAAGCACCACAGATGCAGTGTTTGCTTTGAGGATGTTAATAGAGAAGTACAGAGAAGGTCAGCGGGAGCTGCATTGTGCTTTTGTGGCTCTGGAGACTGCATATGACAGGGTGCCAAGAAAAGAACTGTGCTATTTCATGAGGAAGTCTGGAGTGGCAGAGAAGTATGTTAGAGTGGTGCAGGATATGTATGAGAGATGTAAGAAAGTGGTGAGGTGTGCTGTTGGCATGACTGAAAAATTCAAGGTGCAGGTGGGACTGTATCAAGGGTCAGCTCTGAGCCCCTTCTTGTTTGCTATGGTGATGGACAGGCTGACAGACAAGGTTAGACAAGAATCTCCATGGACTATGATGTTTGCAGATGATATTGTGATCTGTAGTGTGAACAGAGAACAAGTGCAGGAAAATTTAGAGAGGTGGAGGTATTCCCTTGAAAGGAGAGGAATGAAGGTTAGCCTCAGTAACATAGAATACATGTGTGTGAATGAGAAAGACCCAAGAGGAACGGTGAGGTTAAAGAGAGGAGAGATAATGAAGTTGGAGAATTTTAAATACCTCAGATCAACAATCCAGAGCAATGGAGAGTTTGGAAAAGAGGTGAAGAAGCGTGTGCAGGGAGGTTGGAATGGTTTGAGGAAAGTGTGTGGTGTGATGTGTGATAGGAGGGTCTCAGCAAGAATGAAAGGAAAAGTGTACAAGACGGTGTTGAGGCCAGTGATGTTATATGATTTTGAAACAGTGCTACTGAGGAAAAGACAGAGATAAAAATGTTGAGGTTATCTTTGGGAGTAACGAGAATAGATAGGATCAGGAATGAGTACATCAGAGGGACAGCACATGTTATAGGTTTTGGAGACAAAGTCAGAGAGGCTAGATTGAGATGCTTTGGACATGTACGAAGAAAGGGACAGTGGTACCTCTCCTTACGAAATTAATCAGTTCCAGAAGTGGTTTCGTAACTTGATCTATTCGTAAGTTGAATCACATTTTACATGTAAAAGGCCTGATTCATTCCAAGGCCCCCAATATTACCCCCTAAACCCTTTAAAAATTATAAAAGTATACCTTTTAAGGCCTCCTTCTGCTTCAATGTCATACCGATGGTAGACAGTTTTGGCCATATTCCTTTGTGATATCACTCAACTGCATGCCACGGGCTCACTACTTCTTTTCACTTGCACCAAGAATCACTTTGACCAGGAATCACATGCACACGTGCATGTGTGTGTGTGTGTGTGTGTGTGTGTGTGTGTGTGTGTGTGTGTGTGTGTGTGTGTGTGTGTGTGTGTGCCTTTTTCACTCTTCTTTGTATTAAAGTATTTTTTTTTAATGTTAATTTTGTTTTAATAATGCCTAGTGTAATATATTTCTTTTTAAATCGAACTGCCATATTATTCACTGGTTTCTGTTGTTGTTGATATTATTGTGTATTCTTTTTGACTATTGTTTGTATTAAATTATTTTTTAATTTTTAACTTTGTTTTAGTGCTGCCTAGTGTCAATATGTTCCTTTTATTTGCACCTTCAATAAATCATTTCTGACTACAAAAAAAAATGCACACAAGTCAAAACCAAAGTGATTATAACTTCAAAACTTAATTACATGGACATGAAAAAAAGAAAAAAAAATAAAGTCACTGAATTAAAATGATTGAATAAATTGAAATTAAAAACAAAACAAAACAAAAAAAAAAAAAAAAAAAAAAAAAACACTGGTCACTGGTGGAGTTTGAGTCCTCTAAGTCATCACAACACTGCCTGAAAACACTGGAAATGTTGAACAGGCTGGGCTCACTTCCACCTGTGTCTCTAGCCACAGGGGTGGTTTCAGGTCTTGATGTGCATGTAACCGGAGGGCAACTGACTGGTCTGCTGAGTTGTGGTTGCTGCTCTCCTGCAGACTTCGTCGTTTGTTGGCATGGTGGTGTGGCCCACCTCGCATCTTGAGGTCCCCAAACAGGCATGGGTGGACTAGACAGCTGCGTGGTCCACTGCGGGGCAGCCAGTAATGCTGCTGATATCACTGGTTGTGCATAGGTGGTTGTCAATGCTGCTGAGAAAGCTGCAGGTGGTGTTGTTGCAAAAACAACTGAGACTGGAGCTGCTGTGACTGCTGTTCTGTAGGAGATGGTTGCTTCTGTGGCTGCATCTCCAAGGCCTCAGCTCTGTCCGAGTAGTCATTAGAAGTTCTTGGATCATCAACTTGGCATGCCTGTACACAGGTTTTGGGAGATTCTGCAGCACAGCTGTCGCCCAACTGATGAAACTCACCCCGTCTCTGACTCATCGGGCGTCCGCACTTTTGTTCTCTGTCTCACCAGCTGTTCGGCTGCTGCGAGAATCCAGTCAGCTTTGTCGTCAAGGCTGGATGCTGCAGATCCAGACCTTGCCAAGGTGGACCTGGCTGCTGTGGCGACTGACGGTGCATCAAGGGGGATGATGGGTGTAGCCTCTTCTGCCAGCTGGAGGTTGACGGCTGCAATGTCCTGTGCCCCCTCTGGCACTGATGGCAGTGGAGGTTTTCCAGTGGTAGTGGGCGTGGAACCACCGGAGCCAGTTGCAGCAGTAATCTTTGCCTTCAGAGAGACAATGTTCCTCCACTGTACTTTGGCTGGAGCTGTCGTATATATCCACTGGTCTCTATGAGACAGGTTCATGTAAGCCCGACTTCTAATGTCTTAGTTTACCCAGCCTTGTCTGCACACTCTGGAACCACTGCTTCAGATCTTCGCCAATCTTCCCCATGCATGAAGCCTGATCAGCTCAGAGATTGGCCTTGTGCTGCTTGTCCATCCAGTATTGGAGTTTATTGTTGTAAAGGCACTCGTTCTCCTGGATGAACTCTACCATGACCTGCTTCTCATCGTCTGTCAGCTTGATATATACTCGTGTCTTCTTGTTTGGGTCAGCGAAGATATTGGAAGTGACATCCGACTCAGCGTCCACCTCGGCTTCCTGAGAAGGCTCTTCCACTTAGTTTTCTGGCGTTGGAGACCATGGCCTCTTAGTGGTTGTCTGCCTTTTGACTTTCGGCATTTTAGCGTCTTTCGAAATGGATGGCTCTTTGTCTTGCGCGCCTGTATTTATAGTCGAAGTGAGTTCCGTGAGTGTTCTGTAAGTTTTCTGTGCTATCCGTGACCATTCCGTAAATGGTTCATATGTATTCCGCGACCGTTCTTCTTTGTTCCATGTAATGTCTACAGAAGTTTTGCAGTGTTTCTTTATTGTTCTGTATGTATTCCATGCCTTCCATGAGTATTCCATGGGGATCCGTGGATGAATGGGATTGTTCCATAGCCGCTTTTGACCATATGGAAGAGGGGGGAAGACTCGCGGATCAGTTATGAAACACTTACGGTATAAAAGGAAAGATTACGGACTGTTTGTGGAAATGACAGAATGTTTACAAAAGGACTACAGAACTAAAAGGAACACTCACAGTTTTTTTTTTTTTCATGTTCAAAAGCACGTTCACGAAAATTTTGGTCTTCCGGAAGTGGAGGAACACATTGGGAATTATACGGAATGACACGGAAGATGAGGGAATAAGTGTGGAACGTTGGGAGTTGACAACATTTTTTGCTTCCGTAAGTCTGCCATGCTCCAGTAAAATGGGGGTATAAGAGTAGAAGATGCTGAGGATAGGGTGAAATGGAGGCAGATGATTCGCTGTGGCAACCCCTGAAGGGAACAGCTGAAAAGAAAAGAAGACGAAGAAGAAGAAGAGAAGAAGAAGAAGAAGAAGAAGAAGAAGAAGAAGAAGAAGAAATCGTAAAAGATTTTATTTTTAAACACAGTGTCTCGTTTTAAGTGTTTTTTTTTTTGTTTGTTTGTTTTGTTTGTTTGTTTTTTTTTTTCATTATCAGGTATGGTCCATTGAAATAAATTGCTTTGTCAGAACTAATCCAAGGTCCTTTTTAAATGATGCCTAATATTGCTCTTATGGTTACGTATTAATGCTAAAAGTGCTGTTTTATTCAGTAATCCACCAAAAAAAAATCTTAATAAATTTTAATACCTCCTAGCTGCAGCACTTCCCTTTCCATTGTGAAGCAGTAATAAATCACATAGAAAAAGAATTAGGATCTTTGTGCAAGTCTTGATTGACAAACTCAGAATACATTCCATTGCATAAAAAAGACAGTTGGGTGTGGCCTGTCCAGTTTGGTTCACTTTGGTTTTAAGCTGTCAACATCACAAAATAGCCAAAAGGGTGGATACTTATGCATGACTTTTATAGTGAAAAGGGAACAGTGTTTGATTTCAGTGCTTTGCACCCTCTCTAGTGAGGTACTGTACAGATCTGTTGACTACCAGTATATAGATAAATAAATAATCCTTTACAACAGGATGTAAATAAATTCACTGCAGTAACAGCCAGGAATATGTTAAACACAACTGTGATTATGTACTCATTTCATAAATTTGTATTCACTTCATAAATTAATGCAAAATATATTTCCTAATTTGGAATTTTTTATTTGTCATGAATGAAATTCATTCCTTACAGATAGACTTAAATAAAACAGTAATTTTCAAAAGTCTTCAAATTCAGACACCTGGTTCACAGTCCAATCTTTATGCTCTTTCCTGTTCACCCGATATGCTTAAATTTCTTATGCGGAGCCTTTGGTTCCTGTTGACAGCTGTTCAAAGTAAAACTGTTAATGTAGACGATGCACATTCAATTCTAGCTGTGTGTTTATACTGTCACAATGTGCTGCGGTGTAGTCTAAAAGCTTGGCACAGAGCACTGTCAAGAACCTCAGCACTGGTTATCAGATATATCACTTGATGTTTAGGATTGTCTTCTTCTTCTTTTCCTTTCAGCTGTTCCTTTTTTTTCTCAGGGTCCCCATCGCCAATCATTGTATGTTTGATTTGTCATAAGTCTTTACGTCGGATGCCCTTCCTGACACAAACCTTAGCAAGGGGCAGAAATATGCTAATGGATCATTCAACAACATCCATCCATCCAGGATTTTAATAAGGATTATTTGATCCTAAATAAGATAGGTCCCCTTGTTGAAAGGCAGCAATGGTTCTTTACATGAACCTCACACCATAGAGAGTGATAGACATGGCCGGCCTTTGATAACCCAGTTAGCCGCACTGGGACAGCCTCAAACTTGTGGAGAGTGGGACTTGAGCCCGCAACCTTAGAATCAGCGATCCAGCACCATTTACCACCAGGTCACCACTGCCCTGTTTGCTCAAAGTTCTTCTCCTTTTGGCTTTTTCCTTTTTCTCAGGGGTCATTTAATTATATTTCAGTAGATCTAAGTGTCAAAACCATACAGGAGCAGTAATAACAGCTTGATAGACTGGCATTTTGGTATCACTTTCAGGGTCAGAAAAGACATGCTCACTTAACTTGAAGAATATTGGATTGCTCCCTTTAATGCACCTGCTTTGATGCAGGCTCCTTTCCCAGCATTTCATTTGCAATCGTCAAGTCATGCATGCAGGAAATGTCGACGGCCTCAAGGTTTCTGAGTTCTGTTTGTCTGCTAATTCCTGAAGGTCTGCTGCATTATTTTTCCCAACACTTAGTCCTTAGTTTGTCGAGTCTGATGCTGCAGTTGATTTCTTGCCTTAAGTAATTTAAATTTTGAATACCTTAATGTCTGGCTTCTTTTGTCACATGATGAAAGTGCTTCACCTGTGTTCAAGAATCCTTTTGATTTCAAGATCATTTTCATGAAATAAATTGTTTTTAGTGCCAATTATTTTTATAAAACACCTGCAAATTGCATCTTTCATATCATTCCACTTCTCACCCATAAGTTTGAGGTCTGTGAGTGATAAGATTTTTTTATTTTTTTTTTTCTGGAATTTTTCATGGACAGCAGGTATTTGCAATGTCACATTACACTTCCTGACTTTGGCCTGAAGTGGTAGTTTCATTTGAAGCTCAAGCGTAACTTCACATTTCACAAGCCAATAATGGTTCAAAGTTTTAAGAAGTTTTTCAATCACTGGACTTTTTTAAATCCAATATAATGCCAATGTTTTTGATTCTTTTATCTATTCTTCATCTGTAACTTTTTTATTCAATGCCAAGGAAAATTATGCTTGGCGCATTTGGTAAGTAGAGGTTGACTATAATATGGTTGACCTTTCTAATTCCATCAGCCTAGTTGGTTTCTATGTCTCAGGACCGGATCAGAGACAAGTTTTAAAATTGCCACTTTGGTTGACCAATAATCAGCTTCTCTAGAGCAGCAAGAGTTTTTTTTTTTTTTTTTTTTTTTTTTTTTTTTTTTCCACAGAGTCATTCACAGCCAATGTTGGTGCACACGCACAGATAATTGTAAGTTACTCAACACTGTACAGTGCAACATTGGCTTTCATCAGTTCCCCATTCAATTCGACCAGAAACATAATCAAAAAGGGCTATCTTGATGTCAAATGCAACTCAATTTATGTTTTTCACTGATTGGTCAACCTTTCAAAAACCCCACTGATCCTTCTGCAGGGAGTCCATTTTCTTGTTTTGTTGCACATAGTGTCTTCCCAGTTTGTCTCCAAACAGTGCCCTATGTCTGTCGTGCCAATTATATAAGGGTATGTGCATTCCAAACCATAATGTAAATATGGTTTGGATGGTGTGAACTGCCATTCTCTGTGCTTTATACATTTACCACCACTACTGCAGGAGTTGGCATGTTGGCTACCCTGGACATCGAAGATTTCCCTGGTCTTTAGCTTTTTTTTTTTTTTTTTTTTTTTTTGCACACCCCTTTGTGCAGGGTGCACAAAACTCAAGGTCACTTGGCTAGTTCAGGAGGATGAAGCCAGCAAATAGTTGCAGGTTGATAGACAGCCGATGACTTGCCAATTCACTCAACCTTTGCAGTTTTTTTTTTTTTTTTTTCTAGTTCTGAATGGTTTCCACCCATTAACCTGCACTATTTGCACGTGAGCAGATAGTTTGACCCAGTTTAGTTGCTGACCCCTGAGCATGAACAATTAGTACCAAGTTATATGTTTAATGGTAACAGCCAGTCTTACTGATCATGGTGTCTGTAAGCTCAAACTAACTGACCTGAAACCCAGTGTTTTTGGAATTAGGATTGCACTAAATGAATTCTTGGTTATACTATGTACATTGGTACTTGCCACACCACTCAGCTTATCGAAATTTGTGGTCTGGGACTCTTATGACTTCAGTAAACATCATAGTTCTGAAAAATACAATTACTCTTTTCACTGATAAGTAAATATGACTATAATAACATGACCCATCTCAAGGTAGAGATTAGACCATAAGAGTTTATAGTTCGATGCTTAAAAGATACCACATGAACAAACATGGGTGCTAGAATTTGACAGTACTCTCAATAAGTCATGTTCATCCTCTAAATGCCAATTGTTGAAATCTAATGGCTTTGCTGAATCACCCTGTGAACACTCAGATCATAGGAAATGCATCTCTGTGATACAAAATAGCAAAGGAGAAAAAAAAAGAAAAAAAGTCATTGAGCTGTGAAATTGCAGAACCTTGACATCTGACACCTTCATCAATAATGTAAATATCTAGTGTCATCTTGAGTCCCAGTGTTATTAAAACAGACAGAGAACATGAAGGGGAGGGCAATATAATTTCATTAGCAAGTCCACAGGGCAAGTAAAAGCTCTTGTGTTTTGCTCAGAAACTGACATTGAAAGAATGGAGGTAATTTAAAGGATATAACACAAATACGTAGCTGGGGATCTACTTGTGCATTTAATCAGAGTACAAGAAATAGTAGTGTTTGCGCCCCTGAAAATTCAGCAAGCAAACCTTTCTGCTTTGAGGGAAGTGGTGTTGTTCTGGTAAGTGTCTTTACATTTAACAATGATCTCTGCGCAGTAAGCATTGAGGTTACTGTACATAACAGCTTTATTATAACGAGTAACATATACCGTAGTAACAGTGTTAAGGTTCATCACATCAACATTAAGCTTGATAAATGTCAATATACATACCAAATCAAATTGATTTTCAATATTCACTTTTATGCTCATTGAACCTATCTGCCATACAAGTAAATGAAATCTAATGGCCCTGACATGAATTCTACTTGTCCTGGATGCCAGAGCTACTTATTTTTTGTTCACATTTGACATGTTTGCATCTCCGTCATGCTGATGGCTGATGGCATCCCAACGCTCACCTATTCTTCCAGAGCTGACACATAACACACTTTTGAGTTACTTCACTGATAGCACTCAATGTCAGTCACATAACTACCGGTGTTTACCCACATAGTGCTGGAGCTCATCATTATGTCCTATAACATAGATGACACTGAGAAAGTTGTAGAGGTGAATGCTGTACTAGCTGTCACATGGAAAAATTTAGAAATCATGTGTTGTAACTGTACAACTTACCTCACCCTGCTCATAGTTTTTGTTCCACTGTGGCAAGCGCTCAAAGAAAATATACAGGGGCCATAGAACCTGGTGTGCTGGAACACATCACACGCACACTTTTTCCCAACACACACACACACATACATATATATATATATATATATATATATATATATATATATATATATATATATATATATATATATATATATATATATATATATATATATATATATATATATATTTATATTTATATTATGTATGTATACTGACATCTGATGTACCGTTAATGCTTATGCATCAAGCTTATCTAATAATAGTAGCTGCCTTCTAGGGAACGTATCGTAAGCCCATGTTGGGCCTTGGTCCTTGGGTGTGTATATAAGTATGAAAGACTACAAACAGAACATCACACAAGCCTTGTTTTACAAACCCAAGTAATGGGGGTTACTGTTTCAAATAATCTAAAATCTCAAAAATCTCAGGTCCCCTCACCCATTGTAATGAATTGCATAGCAGTATTATTGTAGTAATGCATATGAATCAAGAAATTGGACCCCTTTCTCAATGCTCCACAATGTATCATGCTCACAAATATCCAAATGCTCATTAAAATCTTTTAGCAACACAGAAAAATCTTTACATATAGTTTTACACTTCAGCTTAGGATAAAACTTCAAGCATGCAACTTGAAGTGTGCCAATATCCAGATGTTACTTGTTACAAGACCTAATTCAACATCTTCAGTTCTACTCAGTCAATATTCTGGTGCACATTGTGTTGGGATAAGAACAAGGATGTCAACTCATGCCTTTATTTATATACACATATATGGTGAGGGAGTACATGAAGGTCATTGGCAAAAGAAAAGATGCAGAGGATAGTATGAGATTGAGGCAGATAATTTGCTGTGGTGATCCCTGAAGGGAAAAGAAGAAGAAGAAGAAGAAGAAGAAGAAGAAGAAGAAGAAGAAGAAGAAGAAGAGAAGAAGAAGATTATCCTGGCATGGTCACCATATACATTTCCTCCAGCATGAGCCATAATATGGAAGTTGTCATTAAATAATAGGATGTCTTTGATCAATTTTGTAATATCCCATAATAATCCTATGGTTGCGTAGTAAACAAGATAACTGCTGTTAAAAATAACTTTAATTTTGTGAATATATTTATATTAATTGTGTTTATTAACCGGTATAATGGGCCAGCCCCAATTGGGTGGTTCAAAAGCTATGTGTTGAGGTGAATCTGATTAAATTTAGTTGATATTTCTCTGCCTCACTCACCACCTCAACCCCAACCCCACCTTTTAGCTCTATCACCAAAGCCAGAGTTTTGTCCGCAATGGCAACAGCAATGGTTTCCACTGAGATTTGGAGTCCACCAAGGCTGTCCGTTGTCACCGGTTCTGTTTATAATATTGATTGACAGAATTTCTAGGCACAGCTGAGGCATTGAGGGATCTCATCTCTGCTTTTTGCGGATGACATTTGACTTCATAAATACAGGACCTACAGCTCTCATTGGGGTGATTCCCAACCAAATGCGAAATGGCCGGAAGCACCTCCAAGTCCGAGGCCAGATCTGGTATGAGGTCCTGCCCCAAATTCAAGTATCTGGGGGTCTTGCTCACGAGTGAAGGAAAGAAGGATGGAGCGGGAGATTAACAGGTGGATCGGTGTAGCTCTGTTGTAAAGGGGAGCTTGTTCTGGTCCATCATGGGGAAGAGAGAGGTGAGCCACAACGATCTAAAATTTACCAGTCAATCTGCATTCCAACTCTCACTTATAGATTTGGGTAGTGACCAAAAGAACAATCCTGTAGATACAAGTGGCTGGAATGAGCTTCCTTTGCTGGCTGATGGGGCGCTCCCTGAGAGCTAAGATGAGAAGTTCAGCCATCCGAGAGGAGCTTGTAGTAGAACCGCTATTCCTCCACATTGAGAGGAGCCCATTGAGGTGGATCAGGCATCTAGTTAGAATGCTTTCCGAACGCCTCCCTGGTGTTGTGTTTGTCCACACCAGTCCCGTGTTTGTCCGGCGTATATCCAACCAGGAAGAGAGGGTTAACCTAGGACATGATGCAGGGATTAGGTCTCTTGGCTTGTCTGGGAATGCCTTGGTGTCCCCCGGAAGAGCTGAAGGAAGTGGTTGGGGAGAAGTATGTCTGGATCTCATTGCTTTGGCTCCCACGACTGGACCACTTATTAAACTGAAGATGATGATGATGATGATGATGATGATGATGATGATGATGATGATGATGATGATGTGTTTATTAACAGTTGCTTTAAACCGTATTTCTGATTCTATATTTGCATATGGCTATAACAAAAAAAAAAAAAAAAAAAAGAAAGAAAGAAAGAAAGAAAGAAAGAAAGAAAGGAACAACCAAAACAATGTTTCCTGATATTTGGGAGTGTCCAGTACTGACATCACAGCAGAGAAAAGTCATCCATGATCAACAATTATCTAGATTCTACTTTTTAGAAAGAAACTGTTATTGTATCACAAAGCCTTGCGTGAAATAGGCAGCCATTTTGTTCAGAAGCTTTTCTAATGTTCAACAGCAGGGTCAAAAGAGGCAAAGGGGATCGAGGACTAAAAATCTCCCATTTACCCATAAGGAGCATTAATCTCGCTAATGCTGGTGTTCTCTAACCCACACTGCTTCCAGCTTTTATCCATTACTCTGATGGAGAGGTGGGATAATGAGGTAGTGTTTAAACATAGTTTCACAATTACACTTCACTTTTGAGCTCTGCTGTCTCTTGGTGAAGCAAAAAATACTCCAGATTTATTACTAAAAGAGGTTCAGCATTTATAACTAAAGAGAAAATGCAGAGGAGTCAAACACTTTCCTCTCATAACTGGATAAATGTGGTCATTGTCTATCAATGAAAATGAAGGCTCTTCACGTACAAAGGAACAAAAAGGTCAAAATGAGGAAAATGATAAAGCTGCCACATTATAGAAATGCCAGCATGAGAAGATTGCACAGCATTAAGTATAGAACAAGTACCAGAACAAAGTTTTAACACCCTTGCATTCTGGGTAATAGTGCTTTTTGGTATTGTTATACAACAAGTGACCCTTGAAAAGCTCCATCAGGTCTCAACATTATGTTTTTTATATCAGACGTTACACTTTGGGT
>CM045744.1:17363975-17373975 GCA_024760905.1 Plotosus lineatus
AACTATGAACTGCCCCACACACACCCCACCCCCATTCCCTGTCTGTTTTTTTTTTTTTTTTTTTGTCTCATATTCTTTTGCAGTGTGTACTAATGATACAAAAACTCATTCATTCATTTTTTTTAGCCACCTAATATGCCTACCAGGCCATAGCAGGATCAGCTCACATACCATACAATCATTCACAACTCACATAAACACAGTAACACCTAGGGGTAATTTTAAACAGTCAATTAGTCTTCTGTGCATGTTTTTGGACTCTGAGAGGAAACCGGTGTACCCACAAGGAACCCACACACTCACAGAGAGAATATGCACATTTCACACGAACACCTCGAACCCCGGAATCAAACCCAGGCCTTCTTTCAGGGAATCTCCCCTTACTACAGAAATTATAATTAACCCCTTAACCAACCATTTTTTTGACAAAAACGTTCCTTTTTCAGACCAATTTTTTTTAAGTTCTTTACTTTATGCTGAATACGAAATTCAAGTCTATTTTTAATGTTTCGTCTATTTTTGCATGCAACTGTAATTTGAAATTACCCCTTTCGGCAGAGACGAGATAACTCGCCTTTTTTTTTTTTTTTTAGCACATTTTTATTTATTTTTTTGTCACCAAAAATTAATGTAATGAAGAATACACGATTGATTATTCAAGTTTGCTCTTTATTCAAAAAAGAAAAAGAAAAAGAAAAGAAAAAGAAAAGAAAAAGAAAAAGAAAAAGAAAAAGAAAAAGAAAAGAAATTACAATCAAAAGAAATTACAGTCAGTGTGTGTGATATTTATCAAAACATGGAACCACACATAAAGGTACAAGGCACATCTTACACATATACCGTGACTCCTTCCTAATTGGTTTCCCTCTATGGTCACGTTTCTGACTGCATACAACACATCTATTTGTTGGATTTGCCTTTTTCTCTGTTGGCGGGATTTCCTTGGGAAAATGTCCAGGTGTATTCCGTGTACTTACTGCACCTGCTGATGGTCTACCTGGGGATCTCTCTGGTGGCAGTTCTGATCCATACTTTGTGATGATGTCACGTATGATTTGTAGACGAAATTTGAGATGTGTGAGGGAATTTGCTCCTGCCTGAGTCATGGATTCATTATATAATAGGAAAGGATTGAGTATCGCTGTTGTCATCACTGTTATCCATTGGGATAAGGGATGCCGAGAAATTTCAAGGAAATCGTAAAATACGAGGCCGAGAGTACCGATTCTAAAGAGCACGACACTCCCACTTTGACTCTTTGCGGGTTACTGAGTCGAAAACGTTTTGCCGCTTACCTCTTGTCTAACGTTGCCTTGAGATGCCATAGTTCATTTTTTTGAGGCGTATGATGATGAGTAGTGTACGATAACATCCTCAGGCATCAATAGAAATGACGAGTAAAGCCGCTTCCCTCTGGTTTTGAAAGCGTAAGTTTTGGCGAGTTAACTCGTTAATGACTGGAAAATACAATTTGGGTGATTGCGAGTATACTCGTCTCTGCCGGGTAAGGGGTTAATAAATCTAAGATAATAATCCATCTAAACCTCGCTTTACTCTCCTCTGACCAAACCGAGAATTGAGTAGCTCTGCGGTATTAAACCCATTGGAGTCTTTTCTATACCTGGTAATCCTCCTTGATCTTCATTTCCTACCTTTCATTCCGAGAGTGAAGTAATATTTTCAACACTAAAATGAGGTTAGTGTAACACGAGATGGTATTCATAGCAGATTAATTCTGGGTGCTGTGACTCAAAAGCTTCAGTTGGATATGAAATAGAAAGCAATCATCCCTGCAGCTCATAATAGCATCAAAACTAAAGAACACTTGGGGACAATCTTCATACTTAAACTAAAGAATAGAGCATATTCTGCTGGAAGCAGGTCTTTTGTTTATAATACTCATAATCACTTGTTACTTTTTCTGATTTGAAATCCAATGTGGTTTTAGTCTGTTACTCTTATCATGTCATTCCATCTATCTGTTCACTAATTGACTCCTCCAAAAGACCGTAAAGTGATGGTAGATGCTAAAGGCTAATATTTCAGTGGTTTTCTCATCTTTTCTCTTTGTTAACCACCCTGGAAGCCTTGTCCTTGTTCATTGTCTTTTATGCTACTCTACTGCTATGCCAGGAATATAAATTAAATCCATCTGCATTTAAAAAAAAACCCTTTTAAAGCCAAAACAAAGCTCAGGGTGAAAGGTCATAAAATTTCTGTCTGATGTTTGTAAACATAAGGTGATATTATGTGCAGATCATTTTATTTTATTCAGAAATCCACTAGTCGAAATCCAGTTTGCTGAATGAATATCTGGAAACTGTTATTTTTGCCTGTGATGGCCGGAAGAGCTGTCAAGGGTGTACTCTGCCGGAACCTTAATTAAGATGAAGTGCTTCAGAAAATGAGCAGTGGTGGCCAGGTGGTAAATGCGCTGGATCACTGATCCAAAGGTTGTGGTTTCAAGCCACACTCTCAACAGTTACCACTGTCCCCCAGTGCAGCCAACTGGGTTATCAAAGGCCGGCCATGTCTCTCACAGTGTATGGTGTGAGGCATGTAAAAGAACCATTGCTGACTTTTCGTTAGCTTGTTTCTGCCCTACAATGGCCTGGCAAGCTGAATTTAATTAGGATTAAGTGGTTTCACAAAAAGAATGAATGCAAGTTATTTTTTTTTTTTCCCATTCAATGCCTTATATGAACTGATATGTTTGTGGACAATCTATCTGGTGGACAATGAAAACATATAACCAGAAAGTTTGAAAGGGTCTTCTTTCATTTTGTTTTAAGAAATCTGGGTGGGGCGGTGGGGTAGGGGGGGTGGACAAAATAATGGAAGCATCAAACATTTTGGCATCATAATCTTTGAATATATTTTTTAAACAATCAAAACTTGGCAGATGTATTGATTCATACAACTTGTGAATTGTTTCCAAAGGAATTTTAAGCCATTCTTCAGTTAGAATACCCTCCAACTCTTTTAGAGATGATGGCAGACTTGTGCTTTGCTGGGAACGTTTTTCCCTCTCTTTCAAAGCCACTCATTACTTTTGAGACAGTACCTCTTGAAACACCGAACATTTGCTCAGTTTTTGTTACACTAGCACCTACCATACGAGCACCAACAATTTGGCCTTGTTTCAAATCTGAGAGGTCTGCCATTATGGGGTATGATTAATGTTTTCAATTTCTGAAAAAGGGGAAAAAACAAAAAACAAATATATATATATATATATATATATATACACATATATATATATATATATATATATATATATATATATATATATATATATATATATATATATATATATATATATATATTATATTATTATACAAAAAATAATAACATATGCCAAGTTTTGATTGTTTAAATTATGTTCAAAAATTATGATGCCAAAATGTTAGGTGTTTCCATTATTTTGTCCACCCCCTGTGTACACTTAATTTTGGAGATAACTTAGGATCATCAGCCTGCTGAAAGATATATATGTGAGCAAGTTTCAGTTTTCTAGCTGTTTTCTTGAAATGCTTCAATAATTCCATGTGATATTCATTATTCCGTTTTTCTGGAATAGTGGATGCTGTCACCCCAATGCTAAAAGCAGACATAATAAATCCCAACATGGCACTGCACGACCTGCAGCCAGTTACATGAGCTCTTCACCTTGTTTTCCCACTTTTTCTCTTTTCAATTGTATATAGGCATGTTTCTTTATCTTTTTTTTCAAAGTTTCTTTTTCTTTTTTCAATCCTGCATTTGGGAAGCCCACTTTTAAAATGCTTTTGTATTGCTTGGCACTTTTACTTTCTCTTTTTGGATTGGCGTCAGGAAACTCATTCACCGACGGCTGTGAACAACGCAGGTCTTACACACGTAAGCCCCTCCTCGGCCTGCGCGGACCCTCTCTCCTTCATGCGGAAAAGCCTGTTGTTCCCGTGGAAATATGGAGGAAAAGGAGAGGCTGCAGAGGGGGAAGAAAGACGCGGAGGACATGTGTCCCCTCTATCATCATGGGAAATGTCCACACTATCGTCAACGGACGGAGGAGCTGGTGGCGCTGACCCAGCAGCAGAGGGAGTACTGGGGCTGTAGCCTCATGTGTTTTTCAGAGACATGGCTGAATGAACACTCACCAGACTCTGTGGTTTCTCTGAACAAATTTACACTCACGCGCGCAGATCAGAATGTGGTGGAAAGCGGAAAGAAGAAAGGAGGGGCTTGGCGGTCTACATGAATGCACAGTGGTGCCACCGGCCAATGTGCATGTGAAGGAACAGCTGTGCACGCAGGACCTGGAGCTGCTCTCGATGAGCGCGCGGCCATATTATCTACCGAGGGAGTTTTCACACGTGATTGTGTTTTGCGTGTACATTCCGCCCTCGGCTGATGCATGTGTGAGCGTCTCCACAGCGCTGTCAGTCAGACACAGACTCATCACTCCCGCGCCATGATTCTGATCAGCGCAGACTTTAACCACGCCTCTTTCTCCGCCTCGTTCCCGACGTTCACGCAGTACACGAGAGACAATAAAATGCTGGACTTGCTCTATGCAAATGTGAAGAACGCTTACACCTCCACCCCTCCCCCCACTGGGATGCTCAGATCACAACCTTGTCTACCTGCTCCCCCAATGCACACCCAGGGTGCGAAAGGAACCTGCACAGAAGAGGTCTGTGAAAGTGTGGACCGAGGAGACCAATGAGAGGCTTAGGGACTGTTTCCAGACCACAGACTGGAGCATGCTCTGTGACTCCTTTGGTGATGTCATTGATGGCCTCACACACTGTATCACTGATTACATGAACTTCTGCATGGACAGTACTGTGCCAACATGAAGAGTACGGTGCTTCTCCAACAACCACCCGTTGGTCACCCCTGAGCTTAAAGTCTTCCTGAACTAGAAGAAGAGGGCTTTCATCTCAGGGGATAGAGAGGAGCTGAAGAAGGTCCAGCGTGAGCTCCAGTGGAGGATCAGGATGGCCAAGAAGGATTATGGGAAGAATATGGAGGAGAAGTGAGCTCAGAACAACGTGCGAGATGTCTGGAAAGGACAAAAGACTATGTCAGGATTTGGGCGTCAGAAGTGTCAGAAGGACATGGTGGTGACCAGTGCTGGGCGGATGAATTAAACTGTTACTTCAACAGGTTTGATTCACCCCCCCATCTGCCCCCCTCCCTGTTTCCCCCTCTTCACATGTCTCCAGACCAGTGGACTCCTCCCCCCTCCCCAGACCAACTTCACCTGACTGCAGCAGCCCCACAGACACATCCACTTCCCTCTGCAGCCTACTCCAGTCCCCCCTCTCCCTCACGCCGGATCAGGTGAGGAGACAGTTGAGGTGACTGAATCAGAGGAACTCTGCAGGATCAGATGGCATTAGTTCCAGGCAGCTGAGGACCTGTGCAGACCAGCTCTGTGAGGTCCTATGCCAACTGTACAACCTGAGCCTCAGCATGGAGAAGGTTCCTGTCCTGTGGAAAACCACCTGTGTTGTCGTGGTTATTAAAACAGCTCAAGCCAAGGAACCGGCCCACTACAGACCTGTCACCCTGACCTCCCACCTCATGAAGACCATGGAGAGACTCCTCCTCGACCACCTCCGCTCTGTGGTGAGCCCCACCCTAGACCCACTGCAGTTCGCCTACAGGCCCAACATTAGGGTAGAAGACGCCGTCATCTACCTTCTGCAGTGGGCCTGGAGATCGCCGGTAGCGCTGTGAGGGTCGTGTTCTTTGACTTCTCCAGCACCTTCAACACCATTAGGCCGGTGCTTCTGCGGGGGGAAGCTGGAGGATGTGGTAGTGGACGGACATCTCGATGCCTGGATCATCAACTACCTCAATGACCGTCCATAGTACATGCGGCTGCGCGGCTGTGAGTCAAAGGTGATAGTCTGCACCACGGGGACACTCCAGGGCACCGTCCTCTCACTTTTTCTCTTCACCATCTACACCTCAGACTTCATCTATAACACGGACAGCTGCCACCTCCAGAAGTTCTCAGACGACTCTGCCATCGTGGGCCGTGTGTCAGAGGGGAACAAGTTGGAGTACCGGTCGGTCATCGTCGACTTTGTGGACTGGTGTGAGCGCAACCACCTGTGCTTGAACACTAGTAAGATGAAGGAGATGGTGGTTGACTTCAAAAGAAGTACACCAACACACTCACTGGTGAACATCCAGGGGCAGGACATTGAGACAGTGGACAGTTTCAAGTGCCTGGGTGTTCATTTACTTAATTATTTAAGATAGGTTGGGGGTTGCCTTTACATGTTTTTTTATTTATTTATTTATTTATTTTTTTATGAACTCATGAATGAATAATGTCCCTGTGTGGTCCACTTTATATTCAAGTATAATTGTTTGTACAGATGTGGTAAGGAAATTCTTAAGAAAAAAAAAATCTTTAATCTGTTTGATTATATCATATTTACATTAACTAGTTGGTACATAAATAGCTTGCTGTTATTTATGAAAATTGATAATTGTGTCATAATTTCAGAAAGTCATGGTTATGTATGCAAAGAGTCAAAACAAGCTTGTATTAATATTTGGAAGAAAAATGGCCCAGTGATAAGGTGCTGGATTACTGATCTGAAGGTCATGGGCTCAAGCCCAACTATCACTGGGTTGTCACTGCTGTCCCCCTAGTGCAACTAACTGGGTTATCAAAGGCAGGCCATGTCTCTCACTGTTTATAGTGTGAGGTTCAAGGTAAAAGAACCATTGCTGACTTTCGACAAGAGTAGCTGCAAAGCCATCAGTGTGTTTCTGCACTGCAATGGCCTGACGAGCTATACAGGGTGTACTCTGCCCTCATCCAGGGTTGACTGAGATGGGTACCAGCATCCCTGCGACCCTAATTAGGATTCATCAGTTCAGAAAATAAATTTATAATAATAATAATAATAATAATAATAATAATAATAATAATAATGTTTTTGAGGACACATTCCGAATAATTGACTTTTTTATGTAAATTCCACGGAAAGGCAGAATTTAATTAAGTGGATGGTGACATTTCTGAAGATTGGCTAAGGAGACGGTTGGTTCTGACCCCTACATATCAAAAGATAATCTTTTCGTGTGTCCTGTCGGATATGTTGATTTACTGTATGAATTAAGAAAGCACTGGTGATTTCTGAGTCTGGTCTCTTCTTATTAAAGAAGACAGTAGTGACATGGGGACTTTGAAAAGTTATTCACTTTGAACCCTAATGACCTTCATGATGCTCCCCCCTTTTTTTTTTACTCCCCTCACCAATGAAGCATACTTTCTGCGTGTCCTTTAGGCATACTGTTATCAGTGTACGTATTGATTGCATATCCAATGGGTAATCAGCTTGAAATACACTTCTATCCAGCACAGAGAAAACCAACTAATCATTTTCATACTTAAAATAGTCACTTAATCTGATATATTTCTACATTCCAATTTCAGTATTGTGTGGTATATTGAATGTGTTCGAACCTTTTAAATAATTTCAAGCTTCTGTGATTGGAAACAATTCAATCAGACTGCGTCTTAAAGCAGCTCTCCACACAGCCTGGACAAATGCATGTGTTCATCAATGGGATAGAATCCAAGAAACAGAACGTGGCCCCAATTTCATCCATCATCTCACTGCTGTTCCACTCGGATTCCCTCGGACACGCCTGAGCAGTTTTGGAGGACACCAGTGTCACATTATGGATTATTTCACCTCAGTTCAATGTGGAAATGCAATTTTAGGCTGGTACTATAAACCATATGGGGGTTAAATAAAAACCCAAGACAAATAAAAGTGGTGTAAAGAGAGGATTAAAAAAAGGGATGAATTAAAGCTTAATTGAGATTATTATTATTATTATTATTATTATTTTTATTTATTTTTATTATTATTATTATTATTATTATTATTATTATTATTATTATTATTATTATTATTATTTACAGTAAAGATGTATATGCAGCAGAGAGGGATTGGGTGATCCTGGCACAGACAGGCTGGTTAGGCTCATCATCAGCTCAGGGCCCTCATCATCTCCACACGCAGCCCTGACAGCTTATGAGACTTCTCCCAGGAACCACTGCCTAGTCAAACCCACCAAGAACTTTCCGGAGAATATGGAGACTCCCCAACACTGCAGCCTTCTGCATTGCCCAGACTGTCAGAATGAGTGTGTTCCCGGTAGCAAACCGAGGCACACTCTTGATCTCTGTTAATAGATCAGGAGGTACCAAACCGAGGCCGCCGAGAACAATGGGGAGTCGGACGACTTTGTACTTTGGATACAACCAAGACATCTCAAAGACAAGGTTCGCATAGTTTGCATGCTTCTCCTGAATCTTGTCAATCACATTGCTGTCAAAAGGGACAGAAAATTCAATAATATTAATCAAAAAGGACAAGATCAGGTTGTTGGCTTCAATTCTCCTCAGGCTGTATATGGGCCGATTCCAAAGAAGCTTAAAACTATAATTTTCTATGATGCCCTGGACATAATCAGGGTCATACCATGGCTGGACCTCTGAGTCAAAACCACACGCATGACGGAGACAATAATAAAAGGAACGTGCCATGCCATCATGTCTTTTCAGATAAGACGTTTGTGCCAACACAGGACAACCACTGACAAGGTGTTGGACAGTTTCACTAAATTCACTACACAAACGCCATTTGGGATTTACATTTTGCCTTATAATATTACGTTGACGATTGCTTATTGGAGGTGACTGTTCCTGAGCAGCAAAAAGAAAGCCCTCAGTTTCACTTTTCAGACCAGCCGGCTTCATCCAGGCAAAGGAGTCCGAAGGATTACTGTTCTGCCCAACACACAGCACATAAACACGATGTAGTGGTTTTCCAGACAGTTTTTCTTTGAAATGACGACTCTGAGCAGATTTTATGAAAGACTTCACCTGGTTGACACACATAGATGTACCGTCCTGCAGTACTTCGCCATCGACAGAATAAACATTGACGTTGAGATTCTGTCCAGCAGCTTTGGCAGTTTAAGATAACTATGGAAGTCCTTGCTTTCATCATGAGTCTTGATATGCTTCACAAGAGGATCATCAGATAAATAAATATATACAAAAGTACACAATAAAATCCAATCATGAAGTGCCTCCACATTAATCAAACCTCATGCTACGGAATTGATTGACAAATATAAACGATTGATAGAGGAACGAGGGTGGTGAGCTCGGTTGTCAGACATGATCCTTCTTGTAAGGCGAGCAAGACCCATGATGTCGTCCTTTGTCCAATCAACAACAACAAAAGAGTAAGAAAGGACAGGCACTGCATACGTATTTGTGGCTTCGACCTTGTTTCTAATATTTAGCTCTGAACTCCAAATCTTTTTTAGACGAGATTCATACTCGGCCCGAAGTTTGCCTTTTATGTGGGCATTCTGGAGCTTGTCTCGAACTTGCATCCCCAAATAGGTGTACGGTTGGCCTTCCACGAGATGCTCAATCACTCCTCCTCCATTTAACTCAACTGATCCATCATTGATTGCCTTTCCACGTTTTAAATGAAGAATGTTACATTTATCAAGTCTGAAAAGGTAAGTCTGTTGGGTTTTTACACCCAAGCCTAGTGGCTTAGCCTCGTGGCTCATCAGGCCGGTACTTATCCTTGGTTTCTGTAGCGTGAAGCGACCAGGAGTTCAACTCCCCTGGATGGGACGCTAGTCTATTGCAGGTTACCTTCCCAGTATATTTTACTGGTACCCATTTATACTGCTGGGTGAACAGAGACACACTTGTGGTTGAGACCTTGCCCAGGGGTCTTAGCACAGTGGGGGTCTCAGTGGGATTCGAATCACAACCTCCCGATCATGAGCGCAGCACCCTAACCACTACGCCACCGGCCCCACATCAAGTCCAAAAGTCATACCAATATCTTGTGAAAAGGACCCGACAAAGAAAATTTGTTTCTTCAAGTTGGAATCTCCTTTGTCAATCAGCTTGATGTCATCCATGTAAAGGAGATGAGTAAGAGGT
>CM045744.1:17378975-17483975 GCA_024760905.1 Plotosus lineatus
GCGTACACCGTCAACCGCATCCTTGATGTACGCAGACGGGGTCGAGGTTTGGACTTGAAGAACGCGCCTGGATTCCTCGCTCCCTAATCTTGAACCCAGACTTAGTAAATGAGTTTTATCATCAGTTCCCGGACAAGCCAGGTTGGGTGCCAGGTGGTGCCCCTTAGGGGGGGGGGGGGGTACTGTTATGGTCTGTGCTGGCTGGCGGCATTAAATCTCTCTTCATTCATTGCAAGCGCTGGAGAGGGGCGTGGCCATTACCTGTAGGCGAGGTCCAGAGAGCGCACCTGTTTCCACTCAGCAATCAGCAATCAGTGAGCTATAAATGGGAGCAGCGCGCTTCCCTCAGATGTCAGAAGATTGTACTTCCCAGCGATTCTGTTTCCCTGCTATCTCTCTGACTCCTGGTTTCCGGCTTCATGCTCGAACAGTTTCCCTCGATTAAATTTCCAGTGATTTAGATTTTCCAAAAGTGCAAAATAAAATAGTTGAATCATCTTACATGGTCTCCTGCATCTTTGGGTCAGATGCATATGCTCCAGGCACAACAATCATCTATGTTCTATACAGAATAAAATATTGAAATTTGGCACTTCCCCATCATTACATTCAGTTTTTATTTACAATTTTTATAGTGAGCCAACTTTTTTGGAATCAGGTTTGTATTTGAATAATTTTAAAAACTCTGTTCATCGTATAGGTATAAATTGATACGATATTATCTCCCCGGTATGTAATAAATATTTCAATGTATTGATTTATAAATAAACTTTGACATAGAAATATTTGTTAAATTTGAATTTTGGTAATTGGAATGTGTCAGTTTTGTGATCAGACCTGCATGCCTGTAACATACTTATCTGACTATGCTTTGGACTGCAGTCTTACCTTTGTAGATTTCCTCCTCTATGTCTCAATGCTTGCCATATTAGTGGTTTGCTGTTGAAGCAGTAAAATGTTATTTTAGACTATGTTTGTTACTCGGTCTCAGGGTTTTCACTTTTTTACTATTTTGCTTTTGTAAACAATTTTGTAATCTTCACACTCCAAACCACAAACATGTCCATGCTGATTAAAAATAGTAATAACAATAAATACCATTAGGTTTATAAGCATTTGTTCAATTTCAAAAATACTTGTATACTAAAATCATTAAAATATTTAAAAATGAAATGTATATTTGAACTTTTTTTGTATATATATATATATATATATATATATATATATATATATATATATATATATATATATATATATATATATATAACTTATTAGTAACTTATCCAGACCCTGTCGAAAACTTCTAGATAATTTGTATCAAACTTATCCCCAGCATGTATTGACATATGTTGAGGTTTCAGACAACCTCAGAACTATGAGGATATTGGCAGTGTGTAGTGCAGCGGTCAGCAACTCGAGGCTCTGGAACTTCTTTCATCCATCTGTTATGATTCTCTTGTCTTTTATTACCACCAAACAAATTATTATTTTGATCAAACAATGAATCAAACAATGTATAAATCTAAGAAAAGTTTCTAATGGGAAAACAATGTTTAATGGGTCAGATTAAATTGCTTTGACTACTGACAAAACTGGTTTACCAGCATACTTACTATGTGGTGAGAAATTGGCAAATAGAAAAAAAATATATATAATAAAATAAATAAATAAATAATAATACTAATAATAATAATAATAATAATAATAATAATAATAATAATAATAATAATAATTTTCAAAATCTGAATTAGAATTGTTGATATTTTCATCTTATGATTTACAAAAATGACTTGCAAATAACAGGTATAGCTGATCGAATAATTTAGCTACAACTTATGGCAGATCACATCAGATTTATGGATATTGTATTGTATAAATATATATTTGTGGAAGTTACAGCCGGCTGGTATACAGTAGGGCCATCTAAACATTTTTTTTGCATACCAGCCTGCTGTAACTTACTCAAAACATACCCAGAACTGAGTTGCCAGCATATTTGCCAAATTTCTCATACGTCAGCATATGTTGGATAAATCATCAATGAAAATGGCTTGAACAACATCTCGTGGACTTACAATTGAACGAGCTGGTAGATCACAGAAATTGACTGAACTTGATCATTATGCTCTTTCCTTGGTGAAAAAAAACCTTTTCATAGCATCCATTTAAATCAAGAGTACATGAGATCAGCTTTAGATTGCCAAAGTCTACAGTCAAGAGACACACAGTGATTTGCCTGAAAAAAAAAAAAAAAAAAAAAAAAAAAAACACTACTCTAAAATACCCTTATTAGGACCTAAGAAACTAACATTAGCTTCTACTAGAACAAAAGAAAGAGAAAATTATGGAAAGAAAGGAGAACTAAAAGGCGAACTCATGATTCAGAGAATACTACACTTTCTGTCAATTTTTTTTTTTTTTTTTTGGGGGGGGTCTATTTTCTCTCTGAGTTAGTCATATCCAATTCCCAACCATCAGGTATTGCCTTCCCTCCGCAGAGCTAAAACCGACCAGGGAGGGGTGAAAGCATGCGAAATCCACTGCTAGCCACCCACCTCGTTTCGAACTGTGGCGCCATGCGTATTTGGGGCAGTCTAACAGGCTGAGAAGGAAATCACTATCCACCCCCTCTGAGCTCAAAGACATGATTGGCTGGTGAGCACTGTGAGTGACAGGGAAGTGAGCACATGCCATCCATCCCTCGCATGAGAGCTTGACCAATTAGTTCCCATGGACTCCTGGTCACCGATGGCTGTAGTATTAAACCAGATTTAAACCTTCTTGAGAGCCATGGACATGCATGCGAAACATTAATGAAATGATTGCTAATAAAAGAAGCAGAACAAATTCTAGAATGCTAAGAGCTATATATGCTACTCAGAGTCAATAAAACTCTACAAATCTTATTGGAAAGTGCTTCACACTGCACATAGTAAATGACCAAAAACAAAGTAAAAAACATAATTCAAGAGTTTATTAAGACAGATAAATGAATTGTTCTTTAACTTAACTGACCAAGGTGCTTCACTGACTGAAGACAAACTGAAGGCATAAAAACTCACACATAAGAACCATCTAAAGGTGGCATCAGTTAGCTCCTGACAGAGCATCCCACGGGAGAAGGCACAGCATTTGGTGATGTCCAATTTTCCAGACATAGGGTGATCACTAACTTCAAAGAATTTGCAGCCAAGCATATAAAAATATGCTTATATTCATTAATTCATTCATCCATTCATTTTCTGAACCGCTTAATCTTAATTAGAGTCACGGGGAGGCTGGCACCCATCTTAGACAACTCGGGGCAAAGACGAGGTACACCCTGGACAGTCCGCCAGGCCACTGCAGGGCCTATGCTTATATTGATTTTTTTTTTTTTTTTTTTGCGCTAATATTTTTGTGCCTTTAAAAATGGGTGAATTTTATTTTAAAATATGGCTTTAATTCTAAAAATATTAGTGCAACACTTTTGTTTATACCCTTGAATTAAAGTTAAATGTTTACATTTTAATCAGATCTTGAGTGTTTCAAGTCGAATTCATTGTGGTGTTGTAACTTCCAAGTTCACAGAAATGGAGAAATAAAGTTGTAGGAGTAATTTGTTTGGTTTGCCTGTAGTTAGCCCCTCCTCGAATCACCACTTTATCATAGTGGAAGGGTTTTCACATCCTAATGATCCTAAGTGCTATGTTGTCAGGGAAATTGTGCCTTTGGTATGGTCATCGAAGGCAAATAGGGCCTGGGTGAAGGTCTGGATGAAGCAGGTTCAAAAAACTCCTATAGGAGAAACAAAAAAGGACACAGTTTCCCTTGGTCGGATGAGGGTCACTGGGGTTCCCACCTGGAGCCAAGCCTAGGGGAGGAGCTCAAAGGCTAGTGCCTGGTGATCAGGCATCGACCCACGGAGCCTGGCTGGGCCCAACTTGAAAAGAAGACATGGGTTTGCCCTCCCATAGACCCAAAGGCATGGGTTCTGTCCTACCAATCCTTTGCTGCTGACTCTGGCTATTGAGAAATGGAATGTGTCCTCTCTGACAAGGAAGAAACCTGAGCTGGTGCATAAGGTGGAACCTCAAAGCATAAATTGGGCTCTGGTTCCATCTTGAGAGGGACTTGACCTTATTACATTCTGGAGTTGCTCATGGAGGAAGGTGGTGAGCCGGTGTGGGCATCCCTGTTTCTCCCCTGTCTTGTTGCCCACACATTGTGGTTCTCCCTGTTTGATTTAAGAATAGCTTCCCTCTGCTTTTGGGTTGGGGTAAGAGTCCTGAGTTGTTGTTTGTGCTTATGCACCAAATAACATTTTAGCGTACCCACCCTTCTTGGAGTCTTTAGGTGGCGTGTTGTAGAAAGCTCCCTTGGGGGATGTTCTTGTCCTGGGAGACCTCAAAGCCCATGTAGTCAATGATATTGTAACCTGGAAGGGTGTGAATGGTAGGTACAGCCTCTCTCGTCTGAACCTGAATAGTGTTTCATTTTTGAACTTCTGTACTTGTCACGGTTTGTCTATGGTGAACACCATGTTCAAACATAAGGGTGTTCAAAGTGCACTTGGCACCAGGGGACCCTCGGCCACAGTTTGATGATCAACTTTGTCATCATGTCACCGGACTTGCGGCTGCATGTTCTGGACACTCAGATGAAGAGAGGAGCAGAACTGTCAATCGATCACCACCTAGTGGTGAGCTGGCTGTGATGGCCTGGGAGGCCGCCCTCCAAATCTGGCAGGACCAAGCATGTACTTACAGTCTCCTGGGAATGTTTGGCAGAGTGTCCTGTCAGAGGGGTCTTTAACTCCCACCTCCCACAGAGCTACAATTACAGCCCGAAGGAGGAAGGGGACATGGAATCCAAATAAGCCTTATTTCCTGTATCCATTGTTGAGGTAGTAGCCAATAACCATGGCCTGAAAGTCATATCAAGGGTTGTCCTGCTTTGAAGGGTTCCATCCAACTGAAAAAGGAGGTCTATCGGGTCTTATTGACCTGTGGAACTTCTGAAGAAGCAGATAGGTATCGGTGGGCCAAACATTCAGCAGATTAAGCTGTCACTGATGCAATATATCATCATGGGAGGAGTTCAGGAAGGGCCTGGAAAGAAACATTCGGTTGGCCTTGGTTGTGTTCTAGACCAGGGGTGGGCAATCTTATCCGCAAAGGGCCGGTGTGGGTGCAGGTTTTCACTTCAACCAAACAATAGCCACACCTTCCACCTGTTTCCACCAATCACTAATCATCAAAAGAAAAGAAGAAAAAAAAAAACCTCGATTGGACATTACTGTTTCAATTCTGAAGTGGGGCCATCTTGCTGTGATCACATTACTGTTTATGACTTAAAGCAAGTGTGCAAAAGGAAGCTGCGTAGAAGAGGTTTGTGAAAGTGTGGACCGAGGAGACCAATGAGAGGCTTAGGGACTGTTTCCAGACCACAGACTGGAGCATGCTCTGTGGCTACTGTGGTGATGACATCGACGGCCTCACACACTGTATATCACTCATTACATGAACTTCTGCGTGGACAGCACTGTGCCAACACGGACAGTACAGTGCTTCTCCAACAACCACCCGTGGGTCACCACTGAGCTTAAAGTCCTCCTGAACCAGAAGAACAGGGCTTTCATCTCAAGGGATAGAGGGGAGCAGAAGAAGGTCCAGCGTGAGCTTCAGTGGAGGATCAGGAGGGCCAAGAAGGACTATGGGAAGAAGATGGAGGAAAAGCGGGCTCAGAACAATGTCCGGGACGTCTGGAGAGGACTAAAGACCATGTCTGGATTTGGGTAGAGTGTCAGAGGGACAGCTGATGTTTACTTCAACAGATTTGATTCTCCCCCTGTTCCCCCCTCTTCACATGTTTCCAGACCAGCAGACACCTCCTCCGTCCCCAGGCCAACTACAACTACAGACACATCCCCCTCCCTCTGCAGCCCACCCCAGTTCCCCCTCTCGCTCATGTCAGATCAGGTGAGGAGACAGTTGAGGTGACTGAATAAGAGGAAATCTGCAGGACCAGAGGGCATCAGTCCCAGGCTGCTGAGGACCTGTGCGGACCAGCTCTGTGAGGTCCTATGTCAACTGTACAACCTGAGCCTCAGCCTGTGTGGTCCCGGTTTCCAAAACAGCTCAAGCGAAGGAACCGGGCAACTACAGACCTGTCGCCCTGACCTCCCACCTCATGAGGACCATGGAGAGGCTCCTCCTCGACCACCTCTACTCTTTGGTGAGCCCCACACTAGACCTGCTGCAGTTCGCCTACGGGTCCAACATCGGGGTAGAAGACGCCGTCATCTACCTTCTGCATCGGGCGCTCACCCACCTGGAGAGCCCTGCTAGCACTGTGAGGGTCATGTTCTTTGACTTCTCCAGTGCCTTCAACACCATCAGGCTGGCGCTTCTGCAGGGGAAGCTGGAGGATGTGGGAGTGGACGGACATCTTGCTGCCTGGATCATCGACTACCTCACTGACCGTCCACAGTACGTGCGGCTGCGCAGCTGTGAGTCAAGGGTGGCAGTCTGCAGCATGGGGGCATCCCAGGGCATCATCCTCTCACCCTTCCTTTTCACCATTTACACCTCGAACTTCACCTATAACATGGACAGCTGCCACCTCTAGAAGTTTTCTGACGACTCTGCCATCGTGGGCCGTGTGTCAGAGGGGAACTGGAGTACCGGTCGGTCATCGTCGACTTTGTGAACTGGTGTGAGCACAACCACCTGTGCTTGAACACTAGGAAGATGAAGGAGATGGTGGTCGACTTCAGGAGAAGCGCTCTAACACACACACACACACACACACACACACACACACACACACACACACACACACACACACACACACACACACACACTCACTGGTGAACATCCAGGGACAGGACATTGAGACAATGGACGTGCACCTGGGCATTCATCTCAACAATAAACTGGACTGGTCCCACAACACTAGCACCCTGTACAAGAAGGGCCAGAGTCGCTGCCACCTTCTGAGGAGACTTAGGTCCTTCAGAGTATGCAGACCTCTGTTCAGGACATTTTATGACTCTGTGGTAGCCTCTGCAATCCTCTACACCGCCGTCTGCTGGGCCCTGGGCAGCACGGAGCGGGACAGAAAGAGACTGAACAAGCTGATCAGGAGGGCCAGCTCTGTCCTAGGTTGCCAACTGGACTCTTGGAGGAGGTGGGTGAGAGGAGGATGGTAGCCAAGCTCACATCCATCATGAACAACAGCTTTCACCCACTGCACCAGACTGTAGAGAAGCTGAGAAGCTCCTTCATTGGACGACTGAGACATCCTCAGTGCAGGAAGGAGCGCTACCGCAGGTCTTTCATCCCCACCGCTGTCAGACTGTACAACGCCACTTTGTAACTGTTTGTGAAAAAAATGGTTATGTGCAATAAAAACCTGTGCACTTTAATCAGCCACATCTACCCCACTGACTGAACCATATCAACCCATCTACTCTGCCCTCAGATAAATGTACACTTGTATATCAGCCAGTCTACAAAGTTTTTTAATTGTATAATTTTTATACTATTTATGTATCTATTTATTTACTTATTTAATATATATGTGTACATGTATATGTGTGTATGTATGTATGTATGTATATATTGTGAATTTATACAGTGAATTTCTCCATTGTGAGATTAATAAAGCTGTATCTTATCTTATCTTATTTAATCTTATCTTATCTTATAAGATTGCCCACCCCTGTTCTAGACCACCACCAAATGTCTCAGGAGGGGAAGCCCTTCTCCACAATTACTGTTTACAGAGGAAGTGGAGTGTTGCTCATCTCGACTGGGAATGTTGTCTTGAAGTGGATGGAATACATGGAAGGACCTCCTCAATCCCACCAACATGCAATCTGTGGAGGAGGAAGAACCTGGGGTTTAGGTGGGGGTTCACCCATCATTGAGCCTTAAAGCTGACACTTCTCTGCAACATCGAGTACCTCTGGATCTTCAAATCAGGATGTTCAATTTTTAAAAAGATGGAATGGATGGTGTGTTGCGATTATCGTGGGATCACGCTCCTCACCCTACCTGGGGAAGTTTGTGCAGGGATGCTGGAGAGGAGGATCTTCGGATTCATGAGGAACAATGTCGTTTTTATCATGGCTGCAGAACTCTCCACTAACTGTATGCACTTTACAGTAGGGCTCACCAACATGGTGCCCGTGGGCACCACGTCACCCGCAAGGACAACATGAGTCACCCACTGGCCTGTTCACTGCTATTTTTAGAACACGGCCACAACTCCACAGCGCCAGTCTCCATTGAGCTGCATCTTTTTTTTTTTTTTTTTGCTATTTTTTTTGTTTTAATCAAATTAATATCTTCACATCAATGAATATAATTAATTATTAATAATAACATATAATTAAAGGTAAACTGAACAATTTTATTATTTCAGAAGTGTGCATCAACCTGGTAGCCCTTCACAGTAACTGGTACCCAACAGTCACTCTCAGTTTTAGAAAGGTTAGTGACCCCTGCTCTACAGGATCCTGGAAGGAGTGTGGGAGTTTTCCCAATCTGTCCACATGTGTTTTGTGGATTTTTGACCGTGTCCCATGTGCTATCATGTTGGGTGTGCTCCATGAGTACAGTGTACTAGACCCATTGCTGTGGTCCATTCGGTCACTGAAGCCAGAGTTTGATCTGCATTTGTAACAAAATGTCATATTCGTTTCCAGTGAGGGTTGGAGTCTGCCAATGCTGTCCTTTGTCACCGATTGTGTTCATAATTTTTATGGACAAAATTTCTAAGTGTGCAGCTGCGGCATTGAAGGGTTCTTTCTTGGTGGCCATAAGATTGCGCCTCGTGATTTTTACACCCACCTACCATCATGGCTTTTGGGTAGTGACTGAAAGAACAAGCTCATGGATTCAAATGGCTGAAATGAGTTTTGTATGGTGGCAGGGCTCTCTCTGAGAAATAGGGTGAGAAGCTCAGTCATCTGGGAGGAGCTTGCAGTAGAACCACTGCTCTGTTGAGAGGAGCCAGTTGAGGTGGTTCAGGCATCTAGTTAGAATGCATCCCAAGCGCCTCCCTGGTGTGATGTTTTGGGGCATGTCCAACTGAGAAGAGGTCCCGGGTTTCACCCAGAACATGCTGGAGAGATTATTTCTCTCTTGGTTGTTATGGGACCTCCCCAGAAGAGATAGAGGAAGTGGCTGGGGAGAGGGATGTCTGAACCTCATTGCTTAGGCTGCTGCCCCCACAACCAGACCCCAGATTCATTGGAGGAAGGTGATAATGATGGTGATGGCCATCGTTAGTCATATTTTGTCATCAAATAGGTAAAAAAGAGTGGCTCCACCATAGAGCTCCATGTAAACATATTCCTGTAGATACACACACACATACACACACACACACACACACACACACACACACACACACACACACACACACACACACACACACACACACACAGACAAACTTAGAGAGACAAACAATATACAAGCTGAATTTTGTTTTAATCTCAGACCATTTGAACGAGCTCTCTTGTGTCCTCATATACAAATGTATTTATGGTATATTTAATTTCTCTGTACTGGAGCAGTTGATTTGACAGGCCCTGACTGTGCATGCACACACAAACACACACAGTCTGTAAGCTCGATGATAAAATTTGTGAATATTTGGGGCTGCACTGTGATTAATTAAATGCAATAAAGTCATTATTGCAAACATATATGTGTGTGTGTGTGTGTGTGTGTGTGTGTGTGTGTGTGTGTGTGTGTGTGTGTGTGTGTGTGTGTGTGTGTGTGTGTGTGTGTGTGTGTGTGTGTGTGTGTGTGTGTGTGTGTGTGTGTGTGTGTCTGTAGATAGATAGATAGATAGATAGATAGATATGTGTCTGTATTTATACACAGAATATCCACCGGATTATATGCACCATGATGCACTTGGTGAGATTGATGGATTAAGTAAAGAAACCCCGTGAACTGCAGGAATGAGAAGGGCATGTGATTATGCTGGAAATTGAACCCACCTCTTCAAATCTATCACTCAGTTTCCATTTCCAGCATATTCACTTGCCCTTCTCTTTCCTGCAGTTAACGGGGTTTCTTTGTGAGGATGTCATATTCCACTCCCTGCGGGAACAACTGATGTTGTGAGAGAAAATCACAGTGCAAATGTGTGACTCTATCTATTTCAACCATCTGTTTCCCTCATATTACTCAACCAAATGTTTGCTGTCAAATGTAAACATTTTGTCATACATCCTCCTTTAACTTGTGTCACTTTCAATTCTGCATCATAGAAAAAAAAAAGATAAATTCATCATTCTAGGTTACAGATATGCTTGTGATTCACAGACTTTATTGACTTTAACATGTGCAAAAGTTGACTCTGTGTGTACTTTGCTTAAATAAATGTGAATTTAAGTGACTGACATATGGGCATAGAGGTGTAATGGCCCCATGGTTAGCACCCTCATTTCATCGTAATATTTTCATGTAAATAATTTGGTACAATTGTACATGTTTGGAAAATGAGAGGAGCACAAAGGAAGGATATCAACTTGGAAGTTGGTATATTATTATCACTTAAGTATTGATAGGTACAGGGTGGGATTAAATAAGGCTATTCTTCTTCCCACCCTTTTCGATATTTGTTATAGTAAACAATTTAATTTGCTTCATACATTTGTTTAAGTGTTAATAATAATAATAATAATAATAATAATAATAATAATAATAATGACATTGTGGTTAGTGTGCTTGACTCATGATCAGGAAGTAGTAGGGACTCCTGTGCAATATAATAACCACAAGTGTACATCTCTCCATTCAACAGTATAAATGGGTAGTAAAAATACGTGGGACGATAACCTGTGGTGTCCTAACGTCCCGTCCAGGAGGAGTTCAATGACTAGTTGCTTCATGCTACAGAAACTTTGGATAAGCAGCGGTCTGATGAACCACTAGGCTCGGGTGTGAAAACTAAACAGACTTCATTCATTCATTAATTTTCTGAACCACCTAATTAGGGTCACTGGGATTTTGATTCTCATCTCAAGCCAACTCTGAGCAAGGGAAGGGTACACCATGGACAGCTGGCCAGGCGCTAAGGCTGGGAATCACACCCAGGACTTTCTTGCTATGAGGCGGACATGCTAACCACTGTGTCACCATGCCACCCTACACCTACACTGGGATTAATGGTATTCCTTTCACCAATCAGAAAATTAACTCCTGCATATTTAGCGGTGTTGAGTGCAGCACTGGGGATAAATTTGATTAATGATATAACACCAAAAGAGGATCCTGGAGCTATGGATCATTAGTGATTCTATAGATGTTATTTTAGTGTAAAGGATGGTAGTTTATTAAGTGATTTTCACATATTAATGCTGGACCAAATACATTATCTCTAATATTCTGACATTATTTGGTGGATGATGATGATGACATAATATTATTATTTTAATCATCCTACAAATTATATACCTCCTGGACTTGTTTCAGAATGTTAAGTTGCTCTAAATTAACCATATTTCCCCTGAAACACTTCAGCTCCTCCAGAAAATATTCTGCTGTAATAAATGTGGACACACTGTGGCACATTCTTACAGAAAATGAGAAATTGCAATACAGTGCTGATTCTCATATTCTAAATTATATTCAATGCCAAATTGAAACTACATTGTTTTAATATCACGGTCCTGATTCTCTTCACATGCTGTTTAAGAAGAAGCATATTGATTTAAAATATGACAATTTGATGCAGACTTACCTTGCTTACAATTGCTGGGCTAGTAAGCAGAAGAATGATGGCTTTAATGTCACTAACATTGGTGTGTCAGTCATTTCTTCACTTACAGCCTTGCTGTTATTTTTTAAATAAAATATTTGGTACATAAGTTAAAATGAAATAAAACGAATGGGATTTAATAATAATAATAATAATCTTATTCTTGTCCTTTCGGCTTTTCCCTTTGGGGGTCGCCACAGCGAATCAGCTGCCTCCATCTCACCCTATCCTCTGCATTTTTTTCTCATACACCAACTGCCTTCGTCTCCTCCTTCACCACATACATGAATCATTTCTTTTGTCTTCCTCTAGGCCTCGCCTGTTAGCCTGTCCATCACCATAGCAAACAAGAAGGGGCTCAGAGCTGACCCTTGATGCAGTCCCACCTCCACCTTGAACTCTTCTGTCACACAGACAGCACACCTCACCACTGTCTTACATCTCTCATAAATGTCCTGCACCACTGTAACATACGTCTAACATGTGCTGTCCCTCTGATGTACTCATTCCTAATCCTATCCATCCTCGTTACTCCCAAAGAGAACCTCAACATTTTCATCTCTGCTACCTCCAGGTCTGCCTCCTGTCTTTTCTCCAGGGCCACTGTTTCTAAACCATACAACATCGATGGCCTCAAAACCGTTTTGTACAATTTTCCTTTCATTCTTGCCGATACCCTCCTATCACACATCACACCGACCACTTTTCTCCAACCATTCGAACCTGCCTCAACATGCTTCTTCACCTCTTTACCACACTCTCCATTGCTCTGGATTGTTGAGCCTAAGTACTTAAAATCCTCCACCTTCCTTATCTCTGCTCCTTGTAACCTCATCGTTCCTGTTGGGTCCTTGGCATTCATACACATGTATTCTGTCTTACAGAGGCTAACCTTCATTCACCTCCTTTCCAGAGCATACCTCCACCTCTCTAGATTTTCCTGCACTTGTTCTCTGCTCTCACTACAGATCATGATGTCATCTGCAAACATCATAGTCCATGGGGAATCTTGCCTAACCTCGTCTGTCAGCCTGTCCATCACCATAGCAAACTAGAAGGGGCTCAGAGTTGACTCTTGATGCAGTCCCACCTCCACCGTGAACTCTTCCGTCACACCGACAGCACACCTCACCACTGTCTTACATCCCTCATACATGTCCTGCACCACTGTAACATACTTCTCTGCCACTCCAGACTTTCTCATGCAATACCAGTTCCTCTCTCGGCACCCTGTCATATGCTTTCTCCAGATCCACAAAGGCACAATGCAGCTCCTTCTGACATTCTCTGTACTTCTCTATTAACATCCTCAAGGCAAACACTGCATCTGTGGTGCTCTTTCTTGGCATGAAACCAAACTGTTGTTCACAAATGCTGACCTCTGCCCTTAGTCTTGCTTCCACTATTCTTTCCCATAACTTCATCGTATGGCTCATCAACTTTATCCCTCTGCAGTTGCCACAATTCTGCACATCTCCCTTGTTCTTAAAAATGGGCACCTGCACACTTCTCCGCCATTCCTCTGGCATCCTCTCACTCTCGAAGACCTTGTTGAATGTTCTTGTCAGGAAATCTACTGCTTCCTCTCCTAGACACTTCCATACCTCCACCGGTATGTTATCAGGGCCAACTGCCTTTCCATTCTTCATCCTCTTCAATGACCTCCTCAGTTCACCCTTACTAATTTTTGCTACTTCCTGGTCCTCAACAGTCACCTCTTCTACTGTTTTCTCCATCTCATTTTCCTCATTCATCAGCTCTTCAAAGTACTCTTTCCAGCTTCAGTTAGTAGAAAGTACTACATTTCCCTCTCTGTCCTTAATCACGCTAACTTGCTGCACATCCTTCCCATCTCTATTTCTCTGCTGTGCCAACCTGTATAAATCATTTTCTCCCTCTTTACTTTCCAACCGAGCATACAAGTCATCATACGCCCTCTGTTTGGCCTTTGACACCGCTACCTTCGCCTTATGCTGTGTCTCCCTGTACTCCAGTCCTCTCTATGTCCCACTTCTTCTTGGCTAACCTCTTCTTTTGTACACACTCCTGCACTTCCTCATTCCACCACCAAGTCTCCTTATCTCCTCTCCTTCCAGATGACACACCAAGTATTCTCCTACCTGTCTCCCTGATCACATTAGCTGTAGTTGTCCAGTCATCTGGAAGCACTTCCTGACCACGCAAAGCCTGTTTCAACTCCTCCTTGAAGACAACACAACACTCCTCCTTTTTCAGCTTCCACCACTTTGTCTTCTGCTCAGCCTTTGCCTTCTTCACCTTTTTCACCATCAGCATCATCCTGCACACCACCATCCAATGCTGTTTGGCAGCACTCTCCCCCGCTACTACTTTGCAGTCACTGACTTCCTTCAAATTACATCATCTACACAAGATGTAGTCTACCTGTGTGCTCCTATCTCTGCTTTTATACGTCACTCTATGCTCCTCTCTCTTCTGGAAGAAAGTATTTACCACAGCCATTTCCATCCTTTTTGCAAAATCTACCAACTTCTGTCCCTCTGTGTTCCTGTCCTGGATACCAAACCTGCCCATCACTTCCCCGCCCCCTCTGTTTCCTGAACCAACATGTCCATTGAAGTCTGCCCCAATGACTACTCTTTCATCTTTGGGGGTATTCTGCATCATTTCATTTAACTCACTCCAGAATCTCTATTTCTCTTCTAGCTCACATCCTGCCTGTGGGGCATAAGCACTAACAACATTGAACATCATGCCTTCAATTTTTAACTTGAGACTCATCACTCTGTCTGACACTCTTTTCACTTCTAGAACATTCCTGACAAACTCCTCTTTCAAGATGACTCCTACTCCATTTCTCTTCCCATCCATACCATGAAAAAACAGCGTAAACCCTGCTCCTAAGCTTCTCGCCTTGTTACCTTTCCACTTGGTCTCCTGAACACACAGTATGTCTACCTTCCTCCTCTGCATCATGTTAGCCAGCTCTGTACCTTTTCCTGTCATAGTTCCAACATTCAAAGTCCCTACTCTGAGTCCTCTCCTTCTTCGATGTCTTCGACCAACAGTAGTCCAATTCCCACCAGCACCCTGTTGGTTAACAGCACTGATGGCGGTCGTTGTTAATCTGGGCCTCGACAGATCCGGTATGAATTTTCTTGAAATGAGTCGCATATTTTATTTGGCATTTGTTTTACGCCGGATGCCCTTCCTGTCGCAACCCTCTGCATTTATCCGGGCTTGGGACCGGCATGAGGGAGAGACACTGGCTTGTGCCCCTCCCTCACGGCTGCATTTTATATATATATATATATATATATATATATATATAAACATGTGATGTCAGATCTGATTGACACTTTCAATCACTAAACTGCTACAGTCTGAGATGTCAAACCATTTCCAAACTAATGCCTAGGCTCCAGGGCTCCATGGCCCCAGGGCTCCAGGGTTACAAAGCATTTTGCATCCTATCAATGAGCATTAATCCAGTTTTATAAGCTGAATTATCATAAGTGAATATGAAGAGCAGTTTATGATTCACGGTTTGTCCCAAAGATCGATAGTGAACTCATGCAAGGTGTGAGATTCTATTTAATCTGCCACTGGTTAAACCTGATCAGGCTCGTGAATTACAGCAGAGGAGATCTGGAGTCATAAATCAAGTACCATCTGCCTGAAAAAAAACACACATTGGTTCATAATAGGATCTTCACAGGGTGCAAATAACCTGCAGTCAAAACAAAGCATGAAGTCATTTCTTACATAGAAGGATTTACTATAGTCAGATATATGGTCAGTGAATCATGAGCAGTATGAAGATGCTTCTGGAGGTGATAATGGATTTCATGACACAATCTTTCATGTGAAAATATACAGTATAATGGAGCTCCTGGTAGATGTATTTTTATCATTCTGAGTTTGCCCACCTTTTTCCAATTTTAGGGAAAATGCTTAGGCAAAAGAAGATTTGATTAAGCTAAATGGGAAACCCACTTTTTTTCTGTTTGCCATGTTTTTGCAATGTAAAAGAACAGGAAATAAGCCATGCATGTTTTATGCCTAAAGGCAGCTCCAAATCCCTTTCTGATGACGACAGCTTAATTTCCCATTGTAACATTAATATCACAGATCACAGTCCAGCTTAAGGCAAAATTCTCTGCTTCAGACTATATAATTTATATCATGGAAGAACATGATCACTGACCATGCCACGGATGACTGGATTTTATTAACACTCAAATCCCTGAAATTTTGTGATTCACTTATAATAAAATGTTCCTTGACTTAAAAGTAAGATCAATAATTACATGTAGTATCAGACACTTCTGTCCTACACCGCTTTTTCAGAGAATAATTGAAAACATTGTACTATCTAAACCTATAACTCAAGCTTACCTTAATAATCCATAAAATACATGTCAAAGGACATTTAAATAAGAACTCACTGTCACATCTTTGTTGCTTTCACCCCACAGTTTGCCATTGCTAGGCTTACATATCTGGACTGGAGGTTCTGTACTTCATGCAGATTTCAGCCTTTGGCTTTATTCTAGGAAATAGTATACACTCGTGTGTCTGATAGTGTGAGTAATGTTCTCTTTTGAATTCCTGTGAGTTTTTCTTTTGTGTTTCAGTTTAATTTTCTAGTATACCTTGGCTGTGGAGGGGAAGCTATTAACCACCACAACACGATACCGCAACAGGACTGCAAACATTTCATTAAAATAATTAAAACAACTGGCTCCTGAGTGATTAGTCAATCAAAGGCCTAACTATGACTTATGAATAAAATCAAGGTTGATGCATGCAGTCATCTGTGGCTGAGAGTTCATGTGAGCTGGTCAAAGCTGTCACTAGAGAAAGGAGAAAGGAAATGCTTATCTCCCTGTCCCTCAATGTGTTCACAAACCGATCATTGGTGTCGGTAGCTCATGCATACAAGGGAGTGAATAATGCTTTGCCATTGGATGTCTTGCTCATAGAAGATTGAAAAGATGGGGCACATGCTTGCTCTTGCCCCTACATGTTTGTGATCATGACATAAGGAAGCAATACATGATAAGTGGGAGTTCGCTATGACTAATTGGGAAAGAAAATCAAGGGGATAGTAAAACTAGTATTGTTTAAATCACAGGTGTCAAACTCCAGGCCCGCCAACTCATTTTCTGTGGCCCATATGAGTTTTCAAAGATTATGATTATTGTACAACCTTTGCATCAACTATTACCATGGACCCGAATTCATCATCTTTCCATCTATCATCCCTTCCACTAGGTGGCAGCAGCAGCCTCTTTCAAGTAAAAAGCTAGTCATTCATGACTCAAAAAGGATTGCATGCTTGCTTATTGCTGTTAAGCTTTGTCAGAAAATCTGAGTAAAGAGGAAAAGATGTTAAATTCCTAAGCATGTCATTTTGCGATGGGTTTTATGGTTGATTTTTAGAACAGATGTTCAGTGATTTATTTGGCCCGATCACCTTTAAATTTAGCGTAGTGGGCCTCAGTAAAAATGACTTTGACACCCCTGATTTAAATACTATTCAGCACTGAGGAATTATTCAATAATTTTCTTAGCCACAAAGAAAATTCTAATTAGGGTTTTGGAAATGCTGGCAGCTATCTAAACCAACTCCAGGCAATGGTAAGGTGCATCCTGAGCAGCTCACCATGCCATTGCAGGGTAACTGAGGAATTTAGTAATGGAGCCATAGAATATACTGCCTTGCCATTTTTTTGTTGATTTTCTCCTCAATTCTAAGCCTAGTGTTTTCAGGACACATATAACAGAGTTATAAGAGAAGCTCATAAGAGAAGCTCAATATGTGGACAACATTGTGATATTCAAGGATAGTGCAGCACTATGTCAAAGTCAATGGATCTTTTTATCAACCCTGAGAAAGCAGAAACTATGAATGTAACTGAACCAGTAGATGTCCACATTGATTGACATAAGTTAAAGAGATTAGACCACGTCAAATACCTTGGTAGTTATCTTACCAAAGTCTCCAAGCTAGATAAAGAGATAACAAGTGAAATTAAAATCATCATCATCATCATCATCATCATCATCATCTTCTTCTTCTTTTTCCAATTATTCCAGGGTCGGGTCGCGGGGCCAGCAACCTGAGCAAAGAGGTCCAGATTTCCCTCTCCCCAGTCACTTCCTCTAGCTCTTCTGGGGGGGGGGGACACCAAGGCAGTCCCATACAAGCCGAGAGACATAGTTCTCGAAGGGAGAACATATCTCTAAGGGGGAACCCTGCCACTCGGCAAAGGAAGCTCATTTCAGCCTCCTGTATCGGCGATCTTGTTCATTTGATCACTACCCAAAGCTTGTGACCATAGGTGAGGGTTGGAACGTAGATCAACTGCTAAATTGAGACCTTCACCTTAAGGCTCAACCCCTTCTTCCCCACAATGGACTGGTACAGGCTCCATTTAACAGCAAAGGCTGCAGCGATCCATCTGTCGATCTCCCACTCCATCCTTCCCTCACTCGTGAATAAGGCCCCCAAAAAATTAAACTCCTTCACTTCGGGCAACACCTCATTCCCAACTCAGAGGGTGCATTCCACCCTTGTCTGACTGAGAACCATGGCCTTGGGCTTGGAGGTGCTGATTTTCATCCCAGCTGCTTCGCACTCAACTGCGAATCGCTCCAATGAGAGCCGGAGGTCCCGACTTGATGAAGCCAAAAGGACAATATCATCTGCAAAAAGCAAAGAAGAGAAAAATCGGTTCCGGAACACTATACTCCCGGAGCATGCCCCACAAGATTGTTCAAGGGACACGGTCAAAGGCCTTCCCCAAATCCACAAAACACATGTGGACAGATTGGTCAAACTTCCATGCCCCTTCCAATATCCTGGGGAGCTTATGGAGTTGGTCAAGAGTGCTACGGCCAGGATGAAAATCACATTGTTCCTCCTCAATCCAAGGTTCGACTATCGTTCGGATCCTTCTCTCCAGTATCCCTGCATAGACTTTCCCGAGTAGGCTGAGGAGTGTGATTCCCTGATAATTGGAACACACCCTCCGGCCTCGCTTTTTAAAAATTGGGACTATAACCCCAATTTGCCAATCCATATGTACAGTCCCTGATGACCACGCGATGTTGCAGAGATGTGTCAACCAAGACAGTCCTCCAGCATGCAGAGCCCTGAGATATTCAGGGCCTATCTCATCCAACCCCGGAGCTCAACCACCAAGGAGCTTTTTGACAACCTCAGTGATCTCCACTCCAGAGATGGGCAGAACCCCACCCAAACCCCAGGGTCTTCCTCCTCTACAGAGGGCATGTTGGTGGGATTGAGGAGATCGATTGAGGAGATCCTCAAAGTATTCCCTCCACCTCTCGACGACATCTCCAGTCGAGGTGAGCAGCTCCCTACCTCCACTGTAAGCAGTGTTTGTAGAGAACTGCTTCCCCCTCCTGAGGCGTCGGATGGTGGTCCAGAACCTTTTTGAGACCAACCGATAATCACTCTACAGGCTCTCACTGAACTCCTCCCATGCCTGAGGTTTTGCATCTGTGACAGCCTCGGCTTCAGCACATTTGGCCTGCCGGTACCTGTCCACTGCCTCGGAAGTCCCACAGGCTAATAAAACCCGATAGGCCTCCTTTTTCAGCTGGACAGCACCCTTCACCACTGGTGTCCACCACCAGATTCGAGGGTTTCCACCACAACAAGCACCGACGAGCTTCCAGCCACAGCTATGGGCTTCTGCCACAGCCATGGCGGCACGACACATGGCCCATTCAGATTCCATGTCACCCGCGTCCTCCGGGACGTGGTTGTAGTTCTGCTAGACATGGAAGTTAAAGGCCTCTCGGACAGGAGACTCTGCCAAACGTTCCCAGCATACCATAATTACACGTTTGGGCCTGCCAGGCCTGGAAGGCAGCCTCCCCCACCACCAAAGCCAGCTCACCACCAGGTGGTGATCGGTTGACAGCTCAGCTCCCCTCTTTACCCGAGTGTCCAGAACATACTGCCACAAGTCCAGTGACACGACTACAAAGTCAATCATTGAACTGCGACCTAGGGTGTCCAGGTGCCAAGTGCACTTATGGGTACACTTATTTTCGAACATGGTGTTTGTGCTAGACAAACTGTGACAAGCACAGAAGTCCAACAACGAAACAAAATTTGGGTTCAGACTGGAGAGGTCGTACTTACCAATGACACCCTTCCAGGTCACACTATTGTTGCCCACATGGGCATTGAAGTCTCCCAAGACAACGAATTTGATGATTATATTACAAATCATGCAGTGATGGATTGTGCAGACTCCAGAGATACTGAAATATTCTTCAAGAGGAATTGACCATATTGGACCGGTCATGTGGCAGGTGTGCCAGATATATGAAGACACCGCTCTAAGGTGAATTGGCAGAGGGATTCAGAATAGTTTGCTTTTGTCTTCTCACAGTCAAAGACACCAAAACGACATTCTGAAGCATGATGTACTTGATTCATAAAGTTGTTTGGTTGCTGACAGGACAGCATGGTGAGGCCTGGTTGCTTATATTCATCAAAACTGAGAAAGACTGAAAGATTCCAATGAGGAGAAAAAAGAATAGACAGCAGGAAATTAGGAAATTATTTGTTTGAAGGCTTAATTTCCCATTTTTCTTTCTTATATTCAATCATTTACTCCCATTTATCGTATAACACCAGTGTCTGGCTTGTTGTTTCCAAGACTAGTTCCAAAGGGTCCAAGCTATTATTATTATTATTATTATTATTATTATTATTATTATTATTATTATTAAAAATGCAGCCGTGAGGGAGGGGCACAAACCAGTATCTCTCCCTCACGTCAGTCCCAAGCCCGGATAAATGCAGAGGATTGCGTCAGGAAGGGCATCCAGCGTAAAACAAATGCTAAATAAAACATGGGAGTCTTATCAAGAAAATTCATACCGGATGGGTCGAGGCCCGAGTTAACAACAACCGCCATCAGTGATGTTAACCAACAGGGTGCTGGTGGAAATTGGACAACTGTTGGCCGAAGACGTCGAAGAAGGAGAGGCAGGAGGCGTATCTGTAGGCAAAGAGAGAAGAGGAAAGGCAGGAGTCTAGAACTGAAAGTAGGGACTTTGAATGTTGGAACTATGACCGAAAAAGGTAGAGAGCTGGCTGACATGATGCAGAGGAGGAAGGTGGACATACTGTGTGTTTAGGAGACCAGGTGGAAAGGGTAGAAGCATAGGAGCAGGGTTTAAGGTGTTTTTTCATGGTGTGGATGGGAAGAGAAATGGAGTAGGAGTCATCTTGAAGGAGGAGTTTGTCAGGAATGTTCTAGAAGTGAAAAGAGTGTCAGACAGAGTGATGAGTCTCAAGTTAGAAATTGAAGGCGTGATGTTCAATATTGTTAGTGCTTATGCCCCACAGGCAGGATGTGAGCTAGAAGAGAAGGAGAGATTCTGAAGTGAGTTAGATGAAGTGATGCAGAATACATCCAAAGATGAAAGGGTAGTCATCGGGGCAGACTTCAATGGACATGTTGATGCAGGAAACAGAGGGGACGAGGAAGTGATGGGCAGGTTTGGTTTCCAGGACAGGAACGCAGAGGGACAGATGTTGGTAGATTTTGCAAAAAGGATGGAAATGGCTGTGGTAAATACTTTCTTCCAGAAGAGAGAGGAGCATAGAGTGACTTATAAAAGCAGAGATAGGAGCACACAGGTAGACCACATCTTGTAAAGGCGATGCAATTTGAAGGAAGTCAGTGACTGCAAAGTCGTAGCGGGTGAAAGTCTTACCAAACAGCATAGGATGGTGGTGTGCAGGATGACGCTGATGGTGAGGAAGGTGAAGAAGGCAAAGGCAGAGCGGAAGACAAAGTGATGGAAGCTGAAAAAGGAGGAGTGTTGTGTTGTCTTCAAGGAGGAGTTGAAACAGGCTTTGGGTGGTCAGGCAGTGCTTCCAGATGACTGGACAACTACAGCTAATGTGATCAGGGAGACAGGTAGGAGAATACCCGGTGTTTCATCTGGAAGGAGAGGAGATAAAGAGACTTGGTGGTGGAATGAGGAAGTGCACGAGTGTGTGCAAAAGAAGAGGTTAGCTAAGAAGAAGTGGGACATAGAGAGGACCGAAGAGAGTAAACAGGAGTACAGGGAGACAGCGTAAGGTGAAGGTAGTGGTGTCAAAGGCCAAACAGGGCGTATGATGACTTGTATGCTCGGTTGGAAAGTAAAGAGGGAGAAAATGATTTATACAGGTTGGCACAGCAGAGAAATAGAGATGGGAAGGATGTGCAGCAAGTTAGAGTGATAAGGGACAGAGGGGGAAATGTATTGACTGATGACAGAAGTGTGCTGCGAAGATGGAAAGAGTACTTTGAAGAGCTGATGAATGAGGAGAATGAGAGAGAAAAAAGAGTAGAAGAGGTGACTGTTGAGGACCAAGAAGTAGCAAATATTAGTAAGGGTGAACTGAGGAGTTCATTGAAGAGGATGAAGAATGGAAAGGCAGTTGGCCCTGATGACATACCGGTGGAGGTATGGAAGTGTCTAGGAGAGGAAGCAGTATATTTCCTGACAAGAACATTCAACAAGGTCTTCGAGAGTGAGAGGATGCCAGAGGAATGGTGGAGAAGTGTGCTTGTGCCCATTTTTAAGAACAAGGGAGATGTGCAGAATTGTGGCAACTACAGAGGGATAAAGTTGATGAGCCATACGATGAAGTTATGGGAAAGAATAGTGGAAGCAAGACTAAGGGCAGAGGTCAGCATTTGTGAACAACAGTTTGGTTTCATGCCAAGAAAGAGCACCACAGATGCAGTGTTTGCTTTGAGGATGTTAATAGAGAAGTACAGAGAAGGTCAGAAGGAGCTACAGTGTGCCTTTGTGGATCTGAGGAAAGCATATGACAGGGTGCCGGGAGAGGAACTGTGGTATTGCATGAGAAAGTCTGGAGTGGCAGAAAAGTATGTTAGAGTGGTGCAGGACATGTATACGAGCTGTAAGACAGTGGTGAGGTGTGCTGTCTGTGTGACAGAAGAGTTCAAGGTGGAGGTGAGGCTGCATCAAGGGTCAGCTCTGAGCCCCTTCTTGTTTGCTATAGTGATGGACAGGCTGACAGACGAGGTTCGGCAAGAATCTCCATAGACTATGATATTTGCAGATGACATTGTGATCTGCAGTGAGAGCGGAGAACAAGTGCAGGAAAACCTAGAGAGGTGGAGGTATGCCCTGGAAAGGAGGGGAATGAAGGTTCGCCTCAGTAAGATAGAATACATGTGTAAGAATGCTGAGGACCCAACAGGAACGGTGAGGTTACAAGGAGCAGAGATAAGGAAGGTGGAGGGTTTTAAGTACTTAGGCTCAACAATCCACAGCAATGGAGAGTGTGGAAAAGAGGTGAAGAAGCATGTGCAGGCTGGTTGGAATGGTTGGAGAAAAGTGTCCGGTGTGATGTGTGATGGGAAGGTATTGAAGGAATGAAAGGGAAAGTGTACAAGACGGTGTTGAGGACAGAGATGTTGTATGGTTTAGAAACAGTGGACCTGGGGAAAAGACAGGAGGCAGAGCTGTAGGTAGCAGAGATGAAAATGTTGAGGTTCTCTTTGGGAGTAACGAGGATGGATAGGATCAGGAATGAGCACATCAGAGGGCCAGCACATGTAAGACGTTTTGGAGACAAAGTCAGAGAGGCTAGATTGAGATGGTTTGGACATGTACAGAGGAGAAATGAGATGGATGCAGATGATTCGCTGTGGCGACCCCTGAAGAGAAAAGCCAAGGACAAGAAGAAGATATATATATATATATATATATATATATATATATATATATATATATATATATATATATATATGTGTGTGTGTGTGTGTGTGTGTGTGTGTGTGTGTGTGTGTGTGTGTGTGTGTGTGTGTGTGTGTGTGCAGGGATTCCTCACTACTATGCAGGGATTCCTCACCACTTCGTGCTTCAATTAATGTGGCTTCAGTGCATCGCGTTTTTTTTTTTTTTTAAATACATAAATAAATATTAATCAAATTAAAAAAAAAAAAAAAAAACGGACATTCGGAAGAATAGGCGATAAAGTTAAAGAAAATGTTACAAAAACAAGGCCAATTAAGCAAAAACAAAAAAAAACAAAAAAACAAACAAAAAAAAAACAAAAAAAAAAAAACCTAAATTAACACAAAACTAAAGCAACCCAAAATCTCCCATCAAAACTGGATACATTGTTGAATCTGAGTGTGCGGTCTGCGCAGCCACGCTCCACTCTACCGGAGCCTCATATTAAGTGTACCTCAAGATAATGTTTAATCATAATTCATACTTATATTTATGATATATCTTTCTGTAGATTTTATTCCATTTCTATTTCTACTTGTTCTTCAATTTCATTTCACTTTCTATTTCACTTTCAACCTTGGACAGCTTGGTATCTCCAGATGTTTGCAAAACGAATGTACATGTGTTATGTACATATTATGTATTTTTTTTCAATGTTTAATTGTTATTATAAGCATCTATAGCATTGGATATGCATTTATTGATATTATATACACACATGATGTGTATACATCAGTTGGGGTGGGGTGTGGGAGGGGTAATCCTACTTCTTGGATTTCGATGGTCATGTGTGGATCTTGCTCCCAATTAACCATGGAAAGTGAGGGATTTCTAGCCACTTTCTCCAGCTCTTCCAAGGGGACACTGAGGTGTTCCCAGACCAGCCGAGAGACATAATCCCTTCAGCGTATTCCACGTCAATCACAGGGTCTCTTCCTGGTTGGACATGCTCAAAATACCACACTGAGGAAGTCATTTGGGAGGCATTCTAACCAAATGCCCTAGTCATCCCAACTGGCTCCTCTCAATACCGAGGAGCAGCACTTCTACTCCAAGCTCTCCCCAGATGGCGGAGCTTCTTACCTTATCTCTAAGGGAGAACCTCACCACTTGGCGAAGCAACTCATTTCTGCAGCTCGTTTTTGCGATACTGTTTTTCGGTTACTACCCAAAGCTTGGGACCACAGATGATTGTTGGAATGTAGATCAACTGGTAAATTGAGAGCTTTGCCTTGTGGCTCAGCTCCCTCTTCACCATGATGGACCAGTACAGGCTCCGCTTTACAGCAGTGGCTGCAGTTGTCTGCCTGTCGATCTCCCGCTCCATCCTTCTTTCACTCATGTACAAGACCTTGATAATCTTGATTTCCTCAAGAAAAGAGTCTTTGAAAGACTCTTACAAACCTTTGGGTACATTAGAAGGCTTGTGTTGTGTTTAAAAACTGTTTACAGTACAATATGCAACAGGAATTGTTATTATACTTCAAAAACAAACAAACAAAAAATCATTTAGACCTTCCCTGCATCTTCTATGGTGGAATATGTTGCCAAAACATATTATTAAAATAATAATAATAATAATAATAATAATAATAATAATAATAATAATAATAATAATAATAATAATAAATAAATAAATAAATAAATAAAAAGATCTGCTAACAGTCAGTCAAGCCATATTGTTATTTATAGATGCTTTATGTTTTTATTACAGTTTCACATGATCAGAACACCCACAATGATCACAATTAGCATCAATGTAATGACAAACTACAAATGAAGTAAATAATTTCTCACTTGGAACTCAGACTCAATGGTTCCTGACTAAATAATACATGATTAAAGTAGTCTTATACTAAGTTGCAATATTTTCACAATCTCCTTTTTTTTTTTTTTTTTTTTTTTTTTTTGCTTGGGTCTCTTGGGTGCACTAAACAGTGTTGCAACACAAGGATTCAATAAAGGAAAAATCGTATTTTACAAGCCTGCGATGACAGAATCAATAGAAAGAATGTATGAAGCCATTTATTATTGCTGCTGCTGTTTTAATGGAGGGTTCAAGCGAGAAGTTTCGAGCTTTTATTGTCAGCACATTTCTTAGTGAAGTAAATCCGTCCTGTTTCACTTAAGTTAAGTCAGATAGCGCCTTTGAAACAGTTTGACAAGGCTGGTCGGTTTTGCTGACAAAATGATCAATCATTTTCAAGAAGTGATGTATTATTTACATCAATAGGACTACTGTGAAAAAGTTATGATTAAAAATGTTTTGCAAAAGAATAAGAATTAATTTTGCAACTGTTTTAGAGTTTACTATTAAAATGAAAGCCAGTAATACCCCCCCCCCCCATATTTATTAATCTTTAATCCAATGAAATTGTGTCAGGTTTAACATTCCATCTCAGGGAAGCAGAAGTGTCCCTTGTCTGTCAGTCCCAGTTAAGTAGGTGTGGCCTCTCTTTCTACCAAGCATGGGGTAAGATGCAAGACTGCAGCACCCGTCATCAGAGTAAGAAAGGTGTGGCCATTGTGTCAATCAATGCCACCACTGCAAGTTAAACTGGAAGGCATGACTACTACTCGAAAGTAATGTACAGTCAGAAAAGGGATGTTCTTTTCCATATCTCGTGTTGTTATTAAGGATTTCATTCTAATGAAATATAAACAAATAAAATGTTATTTTAAATACAAGGCATGTCCGCCAATTTAACCCCAGCTGTGTTGCATTATCTTTATAACAAGCTACTCTACGTTAAATTCATATTCTAAAGTATATTTTGAGGTGAGTTCAAATTCTGAAGAAAATTATAAGGTAAATCCATATTCTGAGATTTATTCATATATTTAGGAACACTTTGAGGTAATTTTATATTTTAAGGTACACTGTGAGGTGCACTGAGAGGTAAATCCTCATTTTGCTGGTCATTCATACGTTTGGTACATTGTAAGATAAAGTCAAATTCTCAGGCACTGACTTATCCTGTTCGCTCCTTGTGGAGCATAAGGTGAGGCACAGATCTCGCCACCCTGGCCCGTCCTTGGCAACCTCATTGGCCATTCTCCATCTTGACCACCCCATCTCATTCTTTCTCCACTGTCCTCCTCAATTTTTTTTTTCTTTCGTGTTGAGTCAGTATATGCAGAGTTTCCTTCTCAGGCATATATTCTGAAATACCTGACATGTTTCGACATCAGCCACTATCATTCTCTGGCACTCTGATCTATACATCAGTACAGATTTATCATTACTGTTGTATATGTTTATCTTGGTTAAAATGCTATAGATCGTGGATTTCCATAGTTAATTAGCTAATAAAAAGGTGTTCCTGGCCTTCTGTAGTCTTGACGTTATATTTTTACTGGCTAACACCCCCCCCCTCCTCCCATTTTTTTTTTCTTTTTAGTTAGTATTGTTCCCACATAGGTGAATTCCTCTATGTTATTAATTTGATGTCCATTGATTTTGTCTATTTTGGAATTCATTCTCATGTTTTTTTTTTTCTTTCTTTGTTTCAATGTTGATTCTGTTCTTTCTCACCACTTTTTACTGTTTTATTCTAAATGCCACTAAATTTCATGTATAAAAGTGCAATGTTGTCAGCAAAAAAACAAACAAACAAAAAAAGATCTTCCAGCACACTAGGGGGTTCTTCACCTAATCCAATATCAGGAGAAACATAGGCATTACACAGTCTTGTTTCCGACCCACTCTCTATCCTCACCCAGTCTGACTGCATCACACAAATTCCATTTTTATCATATGATGTCTTTATTATTTTTACTATCCTGGATAGTAAAACCTACATCTACAATCTGATGTGCATCCAAACTCTGAGGCACATTGTGAGGTACAAATAAATTCTGCATAGAGCAGAAAGCAGGGGTCGGGAACCTATGGCTCATGAGCCAGATGTGGCTCTTTTGATGACTGCATCTGGCTCTCAGATAAATCAGGTGGCCTTTCTTAACAGAATAACTAATATATAACGTTGCTGTCCTTTAAATAAAAATACAGAAAAAAAACCATAAAATAAAACAAAAAACATAAATAAATCTCACGCATTTCAATCTATACATCTATTTTCAATGTCACTTGTCACTGTGGCATGCAGCGCAGAGCCAAAACTTTTTGTACTCCAGTGTGTGGGCGGGGTCGATACTTTGAAACTGTAATTTTATTGGATTATATGCAGCAGCCTGCGCACGTTGTTTTTGGGTAAAGAGGTAAATTTCTCTCGTTTTGATCAGCTCATGTGTACGAAGCCAAGCAGAGCTGGCAAGCAAAACACAAATGGACAGAAACCGCAGACCAACTGATTGCCTTGGGACGCGCTTCCTGTCACATAAACACTGCAGTGTGAGTCAAGTCGTATTGACCATGCTCCACATGCGCACGCGGGCAGTCCTTCTCACACCTGAAAAGCCTCGAGACCCACCAGCTGAACTTCAGCACGTATAAACCAGACTACAAAGATATCAGCAACACCATGCAGAACCAGAAGTTGCACAAATAGCAAGAAGTACTTTTCTTATGAATAAATAACTTTGTTATAACGATGTTGTTTAAAATAAATTCAGAGTTGTATTATACTCTAAAATTGTTGGTCTCAGTATTAAAAATATATATTTGTCTCTAAGAGGATTAGATTTTAATTTTTCATTTATTTATTTATTTATTTGTTTATTTATTTTTTGGCTCACTTAGTCAAAAAGGTTCCTGACCTAAAGGAACAATTAAAAAAATATATAAAAATAAAATAAAAGTAATAATAATAATAATAATAATAATAATAATAATAATAATAATAATAATAATAATAATAATAATAATAATAATAATAATAATAATAATAATAATAATAATAAATAAATAAACATACAAAATATATGACATCAATTAATTTATTCTGTCCAATCCATAATCTAAAGTATCAGCACAGCCAGAATTACACATTTTGTTTCTAGTCAATTAATCTTTAATTCATCCAAAATTTTATTCAAATATTGTACACAGATTAATTACAAAATATGTACTCATTCTCACTCATTTGAGGATTGCTTCTAGGGTCACAGGGAGGCTGGAGCCAGCTCAGTTGAGTTTGGTCAAAGGTGGGGTACACACTGAGCAGCAAGCCAGTTCATTGCAGGGCCAACACACACACACACACACACACACACACACACACACACACACACACAGAGAGAGAGAGAGAGAGAGAGAGAGAGAGAGAGAGAGAGAGAGAGAGACCAAGGGGCAGTTTGGAACAGTCGTATCTTTGAACTTTGGGGGGAGCTAGAGCACTAGAGCACCTGTACGAAACCCATATGAGTACAGAGAGAACAGGCAAACTCCACACAGAACTGCCTTTGCTGAACCTGTAACTTGAACCAAGTACCTTCTTGTCTATGGCAAAATATTCTCAGTAATTTTTGTAAGGGTCTGCATACCAACCAACATAATTTGGTATTTATAAATAACTTCCAATTAACAAGTTGTAAGAAACAAAGAAAGTTTTGCCTAAGAATACTTTTAATTTAATTTTAAGGGGTCTGATTGTTGTATTATACATCTGGTGACATAATTACAAGCAATGCAAATTAAGCCACTGAAAAGCAATGAGTGGTATAAAGCTGAGCTCACATGGGGACAATTCTGACAGCAGTTCCTCATGGTTCTCAACCATGTGACACTGTCTTGACACCATGTTGACCACTGACCGGCATTGACTGCCGTGACCTGCATGATCTTCATAGTGTTTGAAAATTTATGGTAGCTCTCAAAGTCATGGAGCTGCATTGTAGATGCTGTGTTGTCACATTTCCTAAGTTTTTCAAAACCACGTTCAATTCAACCTTATTGTAACTTATTTACATGGTGTTTTCCAAATAAATAATTTTAAACCACTCTGCATGGCCTATAAAACCTGATTAGTGCTGCTGATTTTTACACCAGCTTTATCCTTAAGTGGTTCAGCACAATTTGTAACGGCATTGAACCGCCGTCAGAACCATTAAATGGCTTAAGAATATGTGATGTGATTTGACAGCAAACCTCAGCAATTGCAGACCTGTTTTGTATACGAAGGAGGACACACACTGAAAGAAAACCCCTACATGTGTGGTTATCGGTTTGATGTAAGTTTTGGGCAAGCTTGAGAAATTATTTTTTATTTTTTTTAATTTGTTTTATTTTATTTATTTATGTTTTAACTAACCTGGATATAATGATTTGTGATCTAAGACCTTGCTTATATGCTTATATTCAGTACAGTAGATATGATGTACTATTATACACAGTATAGCAGGGGTGTAGAAAATATTCTTTAAGTTAAATTCTGGAACATCTGCTGGAGTCTGATTTTTGAATGATTCTCTAACTGTTCAACTGTTTGGAGCCTTCTTTGTTGCACCTTCCTATTTATGATGTGCCAAATGTTCTTGATAGGTGAAAGATGTGGAATGTAGGCTGGCCATTTCAATATCCGGATCCTTTATCTATGCAGCTGTGATGTTGTAATTAATGCTGCACATGGTCTGGCATTATCATGTTGAAAAATGCAAGGTCTTCTCTGAAAGAGACGACGTGGGGATTGGAGCATATGTTGTTTGAGAATCTAAATATACCTTCCTGCATTGACGGTGCCTTTTCAGATGTGCAAGCTCCCCATGCCACACCCACTCATGCAACCCCATATCATCAGAGATGCAGGCTTCTGAACTGAGCGGTGATAACAACTTGTGTTGTCCTTGTCCTCTTTAGTCTGGATGACATGGCTTTGATTCATTTGACCACAGAACAGTTTTCCACTTTGCCATCCCTGGCCCAGAAGAAAACTCATGCACTTTTGGGTCCTGTTAAGAAATGCCTTCTTCTTTGTACTGTAGAGTTTCAGCTGGCAATGGCAGATGGCAAGGTGGATTGTATTCATTGACAATGGTTTCTGGAAGTATTTCTGAGCCCATTTAGTGATTTCCTTACCGTGATTTCCCTTACAGAAGCATTCTTGTTTGTGGTGCATTGCCGTTTAAGGGCTCGAAGATCACCAGCATGCAGTATGGTTTTTCAGCCTTGACCCTTACACACAGATATTGTTTCAGATTCTCTTAATCTTTGGGTGATTTTATGCACTGTAGATGATGATAACTTCAAACTCTGCAATTTTTCACTGGAAAACACCTTTAGTGATAGTGCTCCACTATTTTTCTGTGCAAGATTAGGGGAATTAGTGATCCTTATCCAGCTTCGCTTCTGAGAGATACTGCCACTCTGAGAAGCTCATTTATACTCAGTCATGTTGCCAACGGATCTCATTAGTGGTAATTGGTCTTCCAGCTCTTCGTTCTAAATGCAAATTATGTTTCCAGCCTCTTATTGCTACCTGTCCCAACTTTTTAAAACTTTTTTGGAATCTGGTTTGTATTTAAAAAAAGAAAAAGCTTGACCCCCCCCCCCCATTCCATCTCTCCATGTTATAAGTCTTTCAGTGTATAGAATGCAGACATTTATGTTCTGATTGGTTAGATATGTGCTGTATGAACACATGAACTCCATCTTACAATGACCTCTGGGTTTGGATATTTGCTTGTTTCTATGCTAGATTCGTAAATATTTAGGGAAGATCACATCCTGAGATACCTCAAGTTTGAGCTACTGTATATTTTGGGGTATGCTCATATTCTGAGGTACACTACATGTTAAAGAAATGCACATTATAAGCTATGTTATGAGGTACATGCACCATTTCAGGTAAAAGTTGAGGGCCACCTATTTTCTAAGGTACATCATCAGAATCCTTTATTGATCCTGGAGGAACTTGTTCACACATCTGATGTTCATTCATTAATTCATTCATTCATTCCTTTGTGGAACAGCCTAATCCTAATTAGGGTCATGGGGGGGGGATGGTGTCCATCTCAGCCAACTCTGGACGAGGGCAGAATACAACAGGCCATCGAGGGCGGAAACACGCTGAAAGCTATGCAGCTCCTCATTATGAAAGTCGGCAATGGTTCTTTTACATGAACTTCCCACCATAGACTTTGAGAGACATGGTCGGCCTGTGATTATCCAATTTGCTGCACTGATGGGGGGTGGGGGGGCAGTGAAAAACCAGTACATTCAGGCTTATATTTAAATTCAATGGTGCAAACCAGACTGTCACACAAATGAGTCACACATCTGTCACACATCAGTTACTATGGTATTATGAAAAACAACTGAGAAGAAATACAGTACATAAAAAGAAAAGAGACATATTCTTTACGCATCCTGAACATAATGTGGAATTGATAAATAATTACAATTTTGATCATGTGAAATTGAAAAGACATTTTATAAGTTAATGGTCATGTTGAGATACTGAAAAAAGATCTGTCGTCCGACACTGGCATTATGGGATACCATGCAAAGTGGTTGCCGCTCTTTTTATAACTGGCAGTTCAGGTGGTGCTAAAGGCAATGGGATGGTGGTGGTGGTGATGGTGGTGGTGTGTGTGTGTGTGTGTGTGTGTGTGTGTGGGGGGTGATGAAATAGGACAGGAATGTCATGAGACACCTGGCTAGAAGGCTAGAACAAGACAAATGAACACATTGCTACATCCTGGGAGGATTTGCATTTTAGTGAATAAGCAAAAACACATGCATGGATATTTTACTGTTTTAATGTGTATATCAGTGATGAGCAGTCTTATGGTAGAAAGGGCATACAGACTAAAAGTTACAATACTATATAACTATAACACATAAAATCAGGATCCAACATTTCCTAGAAAATTTTCTTGAGGATTCATTCATTTTCTGTAACTACTTAATCCTAAATAGGGTCACGGGAGGCTGGCAGGAGGCTGGCGGGAGGCAGAAACACGCTGGCGGCGATGCAGCTTCTCTTGTTGAAAGTCAGCAATGTTTTTTTACTTGAATCTCACACCATAGGCAGTGAGAGACTGGCCTTTGATAACACAGTTAGCTGCACTGGGGGGACAGTGACAACCCCTGGAGAGCGTGGCTTGAACTCACAGCCTTGGGATCAGTGATCCAGCACCTTTGCAACCAGGCCACCACTACTCTTCTAGGGGTTTTGTCATAGCATATCATTTACTACAATGGTTGCGAGGAGATTGAAGCCTCTCAGCCGACACTGAGTAAAGAAAGTGGACAGTTGTCACAAGACATTTGCAAGGTCAATACACAGACATCCATTCATAGACATTTTGTAATTGCAAGGTGAATTTATGAGGCAATTAATTAATAGACAATAAAATGTATCAAAAAATAATGCATTATATATGTAATTAAATAACATGTTTTAAAACCATTGTTTCTTAGCTAAAAGGCTGAGGTGGTGCAGGTTAACAGGCATGAACTCCCTCTGTGCACTGCAATTATTTTCATCTTCTTAAATATCTTTAAAAGCAAAATATCTTTAAAAGCATCTATAACATCTAAAACTGTCTATACACTTAAAATAAATAAATAATTTGCAGTCTAAAATAACAAACTAAGAGGTGAAAAGTAAAGTACAAATAATTAACTTCTTAGCATGCCTACAGGTTCATTCTCACATCGCCTGAATAACTTAAATGTAGATTACAGTACTCTACGTATTACATGGTATAATCCCATCAGTGCCCCAGGCACCTCTTACAGAATACAGGTGAGCCAGTAGAGTGTCTTGAGAATGGGAGTGATGTGTGGAAATGCTTGTAACCTCATCAGGATCCCATCAATGCTGTTCTGGATGTACTAGAGCTTTTCAACCTTAGCTGGGATACCGATGAGGGTTTCATTGTGGTAGTCCAGCCTGGAGGAGACAAAGGTGTGAACAATATTTTTTGAATCTGCCAAGGTTTTTGTTAAATGGACGAAGGTTAAATGGACAAAGTTTGTAAATGTTCTTGAAGTGATAGAGAAAGGTTTGACAGAGTTGTTGAATGTGGGCATCATAGGTGAGATGGGAGTCCATTTTTACACCATGGTCGGTGATGACAAGAGATGGTGGAATGTTATAATTGAAGACACTGATAAGGTGATACTGGTGATAGTGGAAGTGTGGACATGGTGTGGCGTGCCGTCCGGGAAGGCCCCAGTCTTAGATCTGTTTAATTAAGGAAAGTTAAGCTTCAGCCACGCTTTTATCTCCTCAAATTGGGTGGTAAAAGAACAAATTCACAGCACACACCCTGGGACAATTCATACTGCTCATTGTACCGCTAAAGTACAGGATTAACATTACAGGTACAGAGAACTTATCATGTTTATTGGTGAAATTTTAATTTTAATACTTTTATGATAAAAATGTGATTTTGTTACCTCCACTACTCTAATAAGTAAAACACATATATGTATATAAGTATATATATTTGAGTTCAAGGTGGAGGTGGGACTGCATCAAGGGTCAGCTCTGAGCCCCTTCTTGTTTGCTATGGTGGTGGACAGGCTGTCACACGAGCATAGACAAGAATCTCAATGGGTTATAATGTTTGCAGATGACATTGTGATCTGTAGTGAGAGCAGAGAACAAGTGCAGGAAATTATAGAGAGGTGGAGGTATGCCCTAGAAAAGAGAGGATTGAAGGTTAGCCTCAGTAATACAGAATAGATGTGTGTGATTGACAAGGACCCAAGAGGAACGGTGAGGTTACAGGGAGCAGAGATAAAGAATATGGAGGATTTTAAGTACTTAGGCTCAACAATCCAGAGCAATGGAGAGTGTGGAAAAGAGGTGAAGAAGCGTGTGCAGGCAGGTTGGAATGGTCGGAGAAAAGTGACCGGTGTGATGTGTGATAGGAGGGTATCGGCAAGAATGAAAGGAAAAGTGTACAAGACGGCCTTGAGGCCAATGACGTTGTATGGTTTAGAAACAGTGGCCCTGGGGAAAAGACAGGAGGCAGAGCTGGAGGTAGGAGATATGAAAATGTTGAGGTTCTCTTTGGGAGTAATGAGGATGGATCGGATCAGGTATGAGGACATCAGACGGACAGCACATGTTGGAGGTTTTGGAGACAAAGTCAGAGAGGCTAGATTGAGATGGTTTGGACATGTACAGAGGAGGGATAGTGAGTATACTGGTAGTAGGATGCTGAGGTTGGAACTACCAGGCAGAAGGCCGAGAGGAAGACCAAAGAGAAGGACCAAAGACATGAAGGTAGTTGGCGTAAGAGTAGAAGATACAGAGGATAGGGTGAGATGGAGGTGGATGATTTGCTGTGGCGACCCCTGAAGGGAAAAGCCGAAAGGAAAAGAAGAAGAAGGAACTGTGATAATAAGAACCCTATTGTGTGTTATAATGGTAAGAATTTACAGATACATGTTTATGGTATTTAAATACTAAAATATCCTGATTGTGAGTGTTGTTCATTGAATTTGAATTCAAATTGATTTTGGTTGAATTTCATATAGACAGAAATTTGATGTAGTGATGAATGATTTATTCATGATGTAAAATAAACATATTTCAGAAAAAAAAAAAAAAAAAAAAGAAGATGATAAGTACATATTTGTTCATGAATGAAAGACCTGGAGTGATGCCCAGACCTACTGCATAGAGAACCACATGGACCTGGTCAGTGTGAGGAACAAAACTGAGAATGAAGCGATCAGGAGACAGAGTCACATTTCATCTGATCACTTTGTTTGGATCGGTCTGTTTAATGATTCTTGGGCGTGGTCAGATCAGAGTCCCTCCTCTTTCAGATACTGGAGTTCTGATAAACCCAGTAGAGATTGGAATTGTGCTGCAGTGTCTGGATCTGAGAATCACTACTGGAGTGATGTGAAGTTCACCGAAAACCTCCCGTTCATCTGCCATGAGAGTGAGTTAAATGATGGAATATTATTGATGATGTATTGTGTTGTATCCACATTATTAAAAAAAAAATGAATAGCAGAAAGATTGTGGAATTAAATACGGAGCAATTAGAACATCGTGTAATTTTAAAATTAAACTTAATTCCATCAGTTGTTTCCAATTTTTTATTTATTTATTTATTTTTTTATTGATGTTCATTTTAATAATTTTATACTTGAACATTTTGATTATGTCTTACATAATTTACTCTTCAGACAGATTGATCCTGATCAAGCAGAGTCTGACCTGGTGGGAAGCTTTGCATTACTGCAGGAACCATCATCATGATCTGGTCTCTGTGCGAACTGAGGAGATGCAGCTCTGGGTGAAAGAAGCGACTCGAAGCGCCTCCACCGAACACATGTGGCTCGGACTATGTCACGACTGCATCCAGCGTATCTGGTTCTGGGTTTCGGAACAATGCTTTGCTATGATGACTGGGCCAGAGCGGTTCAGTCTGGAGGAGGGCAGCAGTGGGTCGACCTGCCCGAGAACTACAAACTCAACTTCATCTGCGCGACTTATGATGGTTAGTCACAGTGTTTTTAGATGCAGCTGCTCTCATCAGGTTTTTCTAGATTTACAATTAAAATATTTCTCTTTTATTTATATGATTGATGAAGAAATCCCCGGACTACATGAAATCTGAAGACTGAAGCTGTGGCCCATCATCTGTATCCAACTTCAGCAGATCTACACTATAGTCTCATATATACCGGTCTATGCATTACTGGTATATTATATGCTCTTTATCCAGATGTTTATCACATTTTAAATATTTTATTAACAAAATTGCACTGTTTCCATTCAGCATGATCTTTTCATATATTACCAAAATATTAATATTTTACTTTCTTTTCTTATTAATAGAGGCTTCACGGTTATTTCAGGAAAAATATGGCTGTGCTTAGCTGTCATGGATGTTTAAAGTACAGCTTTTTTATTTTTTATTTTATTTTTGATTCATTATGTTAAATTTTCCTTTATACCCTTTTAAAAAAAGAAAATATACTGATTTACACTCATCCAGAAAGTTTAAAACACTGAGCTCTGCAACCAGTGATGCTAAAATGTACATTATTCATGAAGGCTATCCACTTCTGGTTCTGTTCTTTTCTGTAAGCCCTGTTGCATGTTTCCAGATGAGCTTATAAATAAAACGTCTCTATCATTGCAGCTGATGGTTTCTGTCCCTGTTATTTCTGAGCATTTGCTTCTTAATGTGTAAGATTTTGACTGTAATATCAAAACTTGAGTCAGTTTTGCTCTTTAATAAAATCAATTTTAAGTGCACATTCCCATGCACTTTGTCTTTGCTCCTTGTTCTGAAGAGGGGGCAGTGGTGGTCTAGTGGTATAGGGCGCTGGATCACTGATCCAAAGGTTGGGGGTTCAAGTCCCACTCTCCACAAGGCTGTCACTGCCCCCCCCCCCCCCCAGTGCAGCTAACTGGGTTATCAAAGGCTAGCCATGTCTCTCACTGTCTATGGTGAGAGGCATGTAAAAGAACCATTGCTGACTTTCGTAAAGAGGAGCTGCAAAGCCGTCAGCATGTTTATGTCCCTTGCTAAAAAGGGTTGTGACAGGAAGGGCATCCGACATAAAAACCTCTTCCAAATCAAATGTGCAGAGAGAGAGAGAGAGAGAGAGTCCAAACTGTCAACATGAAATATATATATATATATTGCAAGCTGTTTTATGTGAAGCATATCATGAGGAAGACATGTTATGTACATTGGCCTGTCTGTCCATGGAAAATGATGATTTCAGTATGGTCGCAAAAACTGACTCTAGTGAACGCACAGCAAAACAGACTAAAAATGAAAAATGTGAGTTTACATTTTATTGGCTGGACACAGTAGCTGCACTGACTGAACAAAAAGATGAGCTCACTTGCTATCTTCTCGTGCGCCAGCAGGCCAACCGTGATCTGTCCCAGGTCACAAACTATAAGCAAGAGAAAAATGAGGCATTTGCTAAATTTTTCACGCATTTCTCTGAAACCTGGACTTTACTGAGTTCTATGCCTTTAGAGCAAGATAAACCTACTTTGCTGTTTATGAGTACTTTTCTGAATAATTTTTGCCCTGATGTGCAAAGGATTCTTAAATTCCAGCTCATTGATGGATCTAAAATGAATGTGAAAGTGCTGGGGGAACGGCTGAGAGTTATGGAGGGAAATGGATTGTTTGTAATGTCCTTTAAGTTTGTATGTCTCACTGTGGGAGGATGTCCAGCCCACGGAGGTAATAATCAAAATAATCGTGGACGCTTAAATCAGAATCCGGGCCCTCCTAGAGCACAAGGTTGTCGCCTAGGTAACTGCCACTATTGTTGTAAAGTAAGACATTGGGCACGTAACTGTCGGAAGGAGTCCGATAAGAGAGGCTGTCTTAATAATGTCTCACCTCAGCCTGTGCGTTCCTCCTATCCACAGATTGGCACTCCACACACACAGTCAAACTTGAATCCATTCAACCGTCCTCAACAGCAATAGGGCTGCCCACAGAGCTGTGACCCCATGATGCTACATAGCTCATTTGAATTAGATTATACCGATGATCTGCCCATGGTGGAACTTGAGGTCAATGGTCAAATTCTCCCCTTTCTAGTTGATACAGGGGCTACAATGTCCTCCATGTGCAGTTCATACGATGGTCCAATCTCAAATTAAACCGTTAGCTCTGTAGAGATAGATTGGGTCCCCTTTTCGTCTCATTGCACTCCTACTCTTTTGGTGACATGTCCCTCTGACCCAAGCTTACGCGCATATCACTGCTTTGTGTTTATGCCTCAAGCTCCTTTTAATCTCATGGGACAATACTTATTGGTATTTTGAATTTATTTATCTCTTTCAATGGCTCTAAAATGAAAATTTATACACCTGATTTTGTAGCGCCAAGTTTGGCACATGTGTCATCCTGTGTGACTTGTTTCTAATGTTGTATCGACATGTCCTGATTTGCTCTGTGTTTCTGAATTTGCGTTGAGTAGTCTTCTTCCCTCTCTCTGGGCAGAACATTAAGGCGATGTGGGCCTCATTCATTGTGTACCATATGAAACAAACCTTAAACACCTACACCCTATGTTTGTTAAGCAATATCCTCTCTCCGAAGCAAAGAAAGAAGGTATAGATGCCATTCTGCATACACTTCTGTAACAAGGTGTGGTTATACCGTAGCTCGTATAATACTTCGGTTAATCCTGCTCCTAAACCTGATGACTCATGACGCTTTATGCAGGATCTGCATAAAACCAATGATCTGACCATACCTGTTGCACCTGATGTGTCTTCAGTTATGGCATCTATTCCATGACATCATAACAGTTTTTCTGTCATTGATCTGTGCTCTGCCTTGTTCGGTGTTCCTGTGGAAGAGCAGACTCAGCCCATTTTCACTTTCATGCACACAGGTAAACTGTACCCCTGGACTTGGTTGCCACAAGACTTTATTGATTCACTCGTTGTTTTCTCTGCCATAGTTTAGAATTCACTGGCTGATCTTTCCCTTCCTCCTGGCTCTCTGGTGCATCAGTACTTGGATCATCTTCTAATTTCTGCTGAATCTGAAGATATCTCCTATGACGCTACTCTCTGTCTCTGACGGCACTTGGCGGAGAAAGGCTTTAAGGTATCAAATACCGAGGTTCAGTTTTGCAAAGACACTGTTAAATATCTTGGTTTCAAGCTCTCTCAAGGCAGCAAAAAAGCTGCTACCTGATCGAATTTAAGTGATCCTCGACACTAAACGCCCTGCCAAAAAACATGCTCTCATGTCTTTTTTGGGACTGATTAAATACTGCAGACAGTGGATATCAGAATGTTCTTATTAGGACAAGTGTTTGTGTTTAGCTATTGCTCACACAGTTACACTACACCAGCCTCTCGTCTGGACTGATGAAATGAGGGACGCTTATGGCACTCTCAAGCCTGCCATCTGCTTCGCCCCAGCACTGGGCCTGCCAGACTGCACAAAGGTTTTCCACCTCTATGCCTGAGAACACCAAGGCACTGTGTCTGCTGTACTAGCCCAGGACCATGGATGGGGGATGCAACCATGTGCTTCACTTTCCAAAACATTAGATACTGTTGCACAGGGTCTTCCTGCATGTCTAAAGGCTTTCTAAAGGCATGTCTAAAGGCTTAAAATTCAGGATGCTGAGAAATGGGTCATCTCTCATCCTATGATATTACATTCCCCACATCAGGTAAAACAAGTTTTACAGAATCTAGAAAAACAGCACATGACCTTGCAGCGACGCTACGGTTATGAGACCATTCTCTGTTCTACCAGTAATCCGGTGATCTAAGCCACTTCATCCTTTTACACGCTAGGTCACACCCTGGCGCATCTAATCAATGCCCAGGACGATGCCTTGGAGGATCCAGATCATAACTGGAAAACATTCATTCTACTAGTATTAGGCCTGACCTTTTATCTACACCCTTGGAAGAGGGGAGGACGCTCTTTGTGGATGGCTTGTGCTCTAAACCTTCAGATGGTATTTTTCTCTGTGGCTTTTCTGTTTGTTCTCTCCTTAATGCTGTCATTCAATCTTAAGCTCTACCTTTTACTTCTGCTCAAGCTGCTGAAAGTTTTACACTCACGTGTGCTTGTGTTCTCTCTGAAGGTCAGGATGTCCCCATTTGCACAGACTCCCAATACGCTTCCGGCGTCGCACATGATTTAGCCGTATATGGCAATCTCGAAGCTTCCAATAGGCTGATGGTAAGCCTATTTCTCATTCCACGCTAGTACAAAATTTAATTGATGCCTGTTATCTTCCCCGTACTTTAGTCATTGTAAAGGCTAAGGCTCATTCTATGGGTGACAGCCCTGATGTCAAGGGTAATTCCCTGGCTGACAGGATTGCTAAGGGAGCGGCACAGGGGGGCCAGAGTTTCCCAAACATGTACCCCACCCGACACAATACTTTGTTTCTATCCAACTCTCTCCTTCCTGATTTAGATTTACATTCACTTCAATCGTCTGCCTCACCATCCAATTCAGCTTTTTGGCAAACACCAGGTGCCTCAGTGGCCCCAGACGGACTGTGGTACGCCGAGGATGGCCGCCTGTCTCCCATCTCACTGTCTTCCCTTTCTCGTGTGTGAGTGTTATGGTATTACACACTGCACACGAAGGGGGGTGAAGGAGGATATGAACAAACTTTTTTGTAATGCAAATTTAAATGGCTTAGTGGACTCAATTCTCACTAGATGCCTATTATGTGCACAAAATAATCCCACTCCACCAATAGCGAAACATGAATGTCTCCCTATACCTACCTCTTCATTTGTGGAGTGGCAAATTGATTTCACTCACATGCCAAAATGTGGAACTTACAAATACTTGTTGGTTATGGTGGATAAGTTCTCCAAGTGGGTGGAAGCATTTTCATGCACCCGGGAGAATTCTAAAGTACTAACACGAAACATGCATCCCAGCTATGGAATTCCCTGGGCTTTTGATTCAGACCAGGGGATATTTTTCACCTCACGAATTACACAAGCTCTCTGTAAATACATGTCTCTTAATTGGTACTTTCATATACCCTACCACCACAGTCATCGGTGATGGTAGAGGGAACTAATCGAACGATGAAAGACAAATAGACTAAAGCAATGCAGGCTAGAGAGACGAAGAACTGGGTTAATCTCTTGCCAGCTGTATTGGCAGAAATTTGCATGACCGCCTGAGAAACCCTGGGTGGTTATTCACCATATGAACCTTTCCCTCTGCCATGAAGAAAAGGTAAGTCAGCCCTGGGTACAGCTGATTTACCAGTACATATGGACGAGTCCTCTGCTGCCCTAATTGATAAATTGCACGAGTTATGGACTGATGTGAACAAATCCACACCGTTACCACCTCCTGCACCCACTCACCCGTTTCAGGTGGGGGGCATGGTGCTGGTACCGCATTTTAATCGATCTGGACAATTGGGTGAGCCTAAATATAGTGGGCCAGCAGAAGTGGTCGCCATTACTTGAACTGCTGTTCTAACAGATTTATTTCCACAGTGGATTCATGCTATCAGGCTGAAGGCGGCACCTAGCTGACGTATCTCCATTAAGAATTAATGTATCTGTCTTGAATGTCTATGTTTAACTGTTGTATGCTTTGTTTGTTTTTTATAATCTCTGTGCAGGAATGGTGATCTGTTTTCTGAGCAGGAGGGGGGATCCTAGGCGAATCACTACTGGCGGGTTTTGTCTTTGTCTTAATCTTCTTCTCCTTCTCCTCTCTTGCTAGCTCTCCAGAGAGGTGTATCTTTGCTTGTGACATCACTACTGGAAAGGAATACATACAGTTCACTGCGGCTGCATCTTGGCAGAATGAGATTAATCTTCATGGGGATTCGTCTGGTGGTTTTCTCATTGGGAACTCTTGGCGGAGCTCATCCTTACAATAACACCTTCTGGCAATTTGCCAACTGGACTGCTAAACAAATGACTAATGGATCATGTTATGTTTGTCATGCAATCTCTAACTCAGCTGTTGCTCTCTCCCTTCACGCTGCTCCAACTTGTAAGTCTGTGTTTTACACGGCCATTTTTAGTCATGGACATAACCATACATGTAGTTACCAGTGCCTGTGGTGTGATATTCATGGACTTTACAGCAGTATGACATTGCTCTTCGATCTCGATTGCATCATATTAATATTCATCAATTCCTTAAGGTCAGATATCCACCGAGTTATGTTTTCCCCTGCGTGTCTCATAACCGAGAACTATACAGAATCTCATTTTTATAGTAGAGATTCCTCGCTCTATGTGTGGTCGGGTTTATACCCCCACATATGTTCCTGAATGTCCATCTTTTGCGCCTCTCATATGTCAGTGTACTGATCCGTCCATGAATGGGACAAAATCCCGTCATAGTCAACTTCCTTCATTTATACCGGGTACCTGTCAACGGCAGAACTACCTTTGTGACATTCCTCATCCTAGTCACCACCACGTGGCTAGATTAGCTTTTCACTGGTACTGGTATTGTGGAAATGGTACACAACTACTAGTATATGTGATGGTAGGAGCATATAAGTTGGACCCAAAGATGCAGGAGACCATGTACAATGATTCAACGACTTTATTTTAGTACAAGGGAAACCAAAATCACTGGGAATAATTCTTAAACAGAAAACTGGTCGAGCACGAAGCAGGATACCAGGAGTCAGAGAGATTATGGGGAACAGCATCTCTTTGAAAGGACAATCTTCTGATGCTGGAGGGGAGTGTGCTGCTCCTTTTTATCGCTCGCTGATTGCTGAGTGAATACAGGTGCGATTTGGATTTTGCCTACAGGTAACAGCCAAGCCCTTTGCCAGTGCCTGCAGTGTATGGAGAGAGAGAGAGAGAGAGAGAGAGAGAGAGAGAGAGAGAGAGAGAGAGAGAGAGAGAGAGAGAGAAAGAGTGCGTACAGAGTCAGTCAGAGATGAAAGGAGGCGTTCTTTTAACTGTCTTTCGAGAGAGCACATTGCACGACAGAGTTAAAAAGCAACCAGCAAGCACATACCATAACACTATACCTATACCCTCCAATTTGTCTGGTGTATGCGCCACTCCAATTGAAGAGGTCTTTAAATATCATACATTCTCTTAATCCCCAGTGCAGCTAACTAGGTTATCAAAGGCCGGCCATGTCTCTCACTGTCTATGGTGTGAGGCATGTAAAAGAACCATTGCTGACTTTCGTAAAGAGTAGGCTGCAAAGCCGTCAGCGTGTTTCCGCCCTGCGATGGTCGGGCGAGCTGTCCGGGGTGTACTCTGCCCTCGCCCGAAGTTGGCTGGGATGAGTGCCAGCCTCCCTGCGACCCTAAGTAGGATTAAGCGGTTACAGAAAATGAACTGAACATTCTCTTAATAAAACCGTGAGTTTGTGTGTTTTGTGTTTCAGGGTACTTTTTTGTTTTTGTTTTGTTTTTTTGCTATTGAGCATTTTTGTCTCATTTATTCATTTATTTTCTGAGCTGTTTGATCCTAATAGGACTAGGTCATTTATATTTTTTATATTTTGGGATTAATTTACAGTGATGGCAACTATTTTTGTTGTTGTTTGTTTGTTTATCAGTTTATTTTGATTAATTGTGAATTTAGGGTTATTATTATTATTATTATTATTATTATTATTATTATTATTATTATTATTTATTTATTTTTTTTTTGCACATATTTTGTTTGCTTTTGTAAATTTGTGAGCTGTCAAGTTTCAATTTTAAATTATTTTCTTTTGAAGCCTGTGCTTTATCTGATGAACTTTTTGCCGAAAGCTAAAGGTGCTGGTTGCGGGGTCCATGGTGGTGGGAGCCCCTTTTCTGTGTTCTGTGTACGCTTTGGTGCCTTACTCCCCTTTCACCACCAGCTGCAGATGTATGTGCCATGGGAGATTGGGGTGAATGCTTTTTTTTTTTTTTTTTTTTTTTTTTTTTTTTGCTTTCAATGCCTTGACCAGAAAGTCTTAGCCTTGGTTAAATTCTCCTCCAACTTTGTTATCATGTGTAATGGTTCTAATAATTCTTTCATGAGATTACTTTTTTTTTTTTTTTTTTTAACGTGAAATGATGTCTGCTGCCCATTTGTAGAATGGGTCTGAGCATGTTCAGGGTCGATCATCACTATCTTATATTTCTCTGGGTGAGGAGGAGTGTGAGCAGGGGTTGTGTGAAGAAGCATATCAGACAATGAGTGCTAAATATGAGGAACTGGTAGAAAAGTGTAAAGAGCGAGGTTGAAAAGCCTACCTATTTCCATCCAGGCTGCAGAGGATTTCCAGCACAGTCAGTGTGAAGCTGTATCAAAGAATGGGTGTAAGAGAGCGGCAGAGATGAGCAGCTGTTCGTAGGATTGGTGAGCAGGCAGAGAGAGCATTATGCTGGTTATGGAACTAACGAGAAGACAAAAACAGAGCGACTCATGGTGACTAGCCACAACTGTGGACCCACCAGCTGGAGGATGTAGAGGTTATAAGGGTTGAAACATCCAGGGATAGTTGGGAACCACCTGAAGAAGTCACAAATGTCCAGCAACAGCTAGAACTTGGGAAACTATGTCAGATATTACAAGCCTGACCCATACAAAGCAGATACGACTATCATTCTGTAAGAAATACATCACCTTTCTGGGAAACCAGTGACTTTCCTGGTCTTCCCCGGTTGCCAGTGATACTGGAGAGACAGATGATTGCCAGGAAAGACTGGTAAACAGGGTGTATGGAAATAGCAGTTCTGTGCACAGTCTTCATGAGAGGACTCCTTAGAAAGCTACAACAAAAAGAACAATACCCCCAGAGTCTCCTGAGAGGGATAAGAATGAGAGGCTCAGCAGGACTGACAACATGGAGACAACCTGGACAAGAACAAGGGCAGAAAAGCAATTGGTGTAAACAACCATAACAGGGGAAACAGTCGGGATGAAATGTGAATGTGAATAGGTTTGCAAGAACACCAAAGATCTTTGAATCCACCAAGCAAAACACAAATGTAACTGATTGAATATTACTTGGATATCATAAAGTATTATTCATGTATTTCTTAAGCATTAATAAGCATGTGTACATGCTGGGTTATTTTATTTTGACAAAGCCACTGCCTTTTCTTCTTTGTGAAAACAACTGAGAAAACTGAGACTGCATAAGTGCAGGAGGCATAGGTGTCTCAATACATTTTTAAAGAAAGGGGGTAGGAACAGCCGTTGCTGCAAATCCCTGACCTTTTCAGTTTCCTGTTTCACTCCCGTTGTATTGAATTTGTGGCAGACTACCTGGTTGAAGGTATTTTAAGTTGTGTTAGGTAGTTATCCTTGGACCTAGGGCTCCAAGATGACCTTTGCTTGAACCGGGCTCCAAGATGTTTAGTGCTTGCAAATTTTAGTAAAGTGTGCTAAAGAAATTCCTTCCCAAGGTTACATCAGAAACAAAAACTGCTATTGTCTGCATGCATGGCCGAGTCGAAGCCTTCTTCTTTTTCTTTCGGCTGTTCCCTTCAGGGGTCGCCACAGCAAATGATCTGCCTCCATCTTACCCTGTCCTCTGCATCTTCTACTCTTACTCCAACGACCTTCATGTCCGCCTTCACCACATCCATAAATCTTCTCTTTGGTCTTCCTCTGGGCCTTCTGCCTGGTAGTTCCAACCTCAGCATCCTACTACCAATATACTCACTATCCCTCCTCTGTACATGTCCAAACCATCTCAATCTAGCCTCTCTGACTTTGTCTCCAAAACATCTAACATGTACTGTCCCTCTGATGTACTCGTTTCTGATCCTATCCATCCTCGTTACTCCCAAAGAGAACCTCAACATTTTCATCTCTGCTACCTCCAACTCTGACTCCTGTCTTTTCCCCAGGGCCACTGTCTCTAAACCAGGGGTCACCAACATTTTTGAAACTGAGAGCTACTTCACGGTTACTGAATCATACGAAGGGCTACCAGTTTGATACGCTCTTCTGAAATAACAAATTTGCTCAGTTTGCCTTTAGTTATACATTATTTATAATGATTAGTAATACTCACCTATGTAAAGACACTGATCATGTTAATGATTTCTAACAATGATTATCAAAAATGACAACAAGGTGGGAAACAGATATCAATATTCAACACTTTATCTCTATTAATCACAGTATTTGTTACATTTTCAGATGATCACTTACATCACTACATTTTAGCAAAAATATCCCATTTGCACAAGCCACTGACATGCCCTGTTAACAAATCATGAACTATGTTGCAACATGTTTCAAAAGTTAACAATTATGTAATGTTAAACAAAATCAACTTACATATTTTTAAATATGTAATACATTTTATTTCACATTTTGAACTAATGGCCAAGTCTGTGTTATGTTTAACAAAATTATAACTTTTAAATGTCATGAACACACTTTTAAATTGAACACAATTCTTCAATATTTTAATTCAACTTTGCCATGGCACTACCATGTTGCCACTGACTACATCTGGTATCCGTCCTTGGTTAGTGGGAAGACTGGCATTGCATGCTGTTCACCAGTGTGTTGTAATCTGGTGTGTAACTTGACACTGCAACTGTGAGTGAGTCTCTCAGATGTGCATCAGTGAGGCGTGTTCTGTGTTTTGTTTTTGATGAAGTTCATGTCAGAAAATGCTGATTCACAGAGATAGGTTGAGCCAAACAGGCTGGCAACCTTCATGGCTGCTGTGCATACTCCACTGTACTTCTCTGTGTCAACAAAGCGCCAAAAGTTTGGTGCAGCCTGGTAGGCTTTGAGATGGAGATCATTTTGCAATGTTATAATTTCAATCTCCACCTGTCCAGCATCCAAGTTGAACGTTGCACTTAACTGCTCAGCAAAGCATGTTGTGTCCCCATTCATGAAAGGGTTGGAAATAGAAGAACACACATGGTTCAAGCTGATGAAGGTCACAAAACCTATTCTCAAACTCTTGCCCAAGTCTGTTTATTACTTCCAATGTACTTTTCTGCCACTTTTCAAATGTCTCAGATGCAGAAGCATTGTCTTTCAGCACTGACTGCACAGAGGAAAGTGCAGAACTTTTTCTCTGTAAATCTGCAGAGAATGCATTCATTTGCCTTTAAATGCATTTAAAGCACTTATCATATCGACAACAGTCTTACCTTTGCCTTGCAGCTGGCAGTTCAGGAGGTTTAGTTTCCCAGTAATGTCCACCAAAAATGCAAGGTCAAGTGTCCACTCTGTGTCCTCTAGCAGTGAGACATCTTCGCCTTTGGACTGCATGAACTCTTTGATTTCACGCAAAAGAGACAAAAACGATGCAAAACTCGTCCTCTGCTGAGCCATCTGATTTCTGTGTGTAGCAGTAGGTCCCCATATTCTGCTGACATCTCCTCTAATAGTACCTTGAAAATCCTGTGCTGCTTTGCTTTGGAGGCGGATGTTGTTTATGATTTTCACAACGGAGTCATCACGTGCCCAAAGCCGATCACTTTCGCACACAACGCCTGCTGGTGAATGATGCAATGGTAATGCAGAAATTTGGGAAGTCTGGGTCACGCGTTTACAGTGGCGATGAAACCTGTCTGTCGGCCGACCATAGCAGGAGCCCCGTCTGTTGTCACCGCTACCAGCTTTTCCAATGGCACCTTTTTTCTGCACGAAAAACTCCTTCACCGTGTTATAAATGTCAACTCCTCTCGTAGTTGTCTTTAAGAGCAGTAGTGTCAAGGAGTTCTTCTTTTGTGGAGAAATCATTAAACACCATCCGGATAAAACCAATAACTGCGCTGTACTGCTGCTGTCCACGGACTCATCGCACTGGAGGCTAAACCACTTGCACTTAGCCAGATCCTGCTCCAACTGATCGACCAGTTACTGGACATAGCTGATACTCGTCTTGCCATCGTAGATGCCCCCAGTTGGACGTCGGAAGAGTGGAGATTAGGTCGCTTCCATTTTTCTCGTCTTTAAATACAGTGTTAGCAATTAATAACATCGCTTCTTTGACAACTTCTCCATCTGTAAATGCCTTTTTTCTTGATCAGAAAATGTGTAGCTCTAAACGAGGCTTCACGTTGCTTTTTGTGAGTTTTGGCGGCTCGTAAAAAGACTGTTGCTTACAGAGCGCGTCTTTAGCTCACGGGCTTTCTGCCCGTGAGGGCGCTTGCAGGTGGATATTTATCATGGTAGCTTTTGTGACACGTATTGAAATGTCTCTCCACATTGTGCCGTTTTGCTGTCGCCACGGTCGTCCCATAAAATCAGACACACGCAGGTTTCTTTACAGTCGTAAAGAACCTCCTCTTCCCATTCACTGTGAAGAGATCGTTTTCTTTCTTTTTTCTGCGATGCTTTTGGGGTACGAAAGTGCATACAGCGCCCGCTAGCTTACTCTCCACATCCCACAAGCTCTACTTTACTGCCCATAGGTAAATATTGTGCGCGTTAACCTTAAAGTATTTTTAAGATAGTATTTTTTAAATCTATATACATACAAGTGTGATTAAAAAAATAATAGCAACAGAACAAAATTAATTTTTAGACGCAGCTCTCTATGAGATGTGCTATTTTTGGAACAGGCCCGCGGGCGACTCATGTGGTCCTTGCGGGCGACCGGGTGCCCGCGGGCACCGTGTTGGTGACACCTGCTCTAAACCATACAACATCGCTGGCCTCATCACCGTCTTGTACACTTTTCCCTTCATTCTTGCCGATACTCTCCTATCACACATCACACCGGACACTTTTCTCCATCCAGTCCAATCTGCCTGCACGCGCTTCTTCAAATCACAAAACACCACCCCCGACAACCATCACCCTACCCAGCTTTACCTAGCAATCTCTCTTATGCTAGCTGCCTGGTGCATGCTTGCCCTCAGAGAGTGAGGCTGGTACCAGACTGGCTAAAACTCTGGCTAAAGGGTGTTCCTCTTTTCGGAAAGACCCACCCACATAAGGAAAGCCCTGCGTGCATGGTGGTGATCCTGAGGACATGGCTGAAGAGGATGATTAACCCTCCCTCTTTGAGCATGCTAAAGGATATTATGAAAATGTTATCTCCTCCTACGAACCTATTAAATTTTGTTGAGATGCTGCTAAAATCTTATCGCCATTGTCAGGTGGTAGGTGCTGACTATCGTTTTTATATTACATGCAACATTGGGAGAAGGGTATGATGAGAAAGTGCGGTTACAGGCTGTTCCGCACTTGCATCCTGAAACTGATAAATAGACTACCATTATTAAGCACAAGGCTGAGGGAGATGAAGGCCGCCAGGGATGAACTAAGCAAAATAAAGATTATATATTCTATTGGAAAAACACTGAGACCGCTATGAAGGATCTCAAGAGTAGCTTTCATGCTATTTTTTAGCTTGCCAGCAAGCCAATCGGGATTTATCTCAAATCATTAATTATAAACAAGAAAAGGGAGAAACCACATCCAAATTTTACACTTGTTTTCATGAGACATGGACTATGTTGGGAGAAATGGAGCTAGATCAAAACACAGCTAACCCACTATTCACCAGTACTTTTATTAGTAACTGTTGTCCTGAAATGCAGAAAACTTTGAATTATCAATTATCTGAAAAGAAGTAATATGACTATAAAAACTTGGGGGAGAGTGAGAACTATGGAGGGAGATGGTATTTTCAATGTAAATAAATTGTATATGTCTCTGTAGCAGGTGAGTATATCGAGACACATATTAAGAGAAGAGGGGGAGGGGGAGAGGATGGGGGGGTATGGGGGATCCCCATCATACTAGAGCATGTTATTACTGTGGTTAAGAAGGACACTGATCCAGAGAATGTCAAAAAATTGTGGCTTGAATGTCTTCCCTCCTCCACCCCACCCAGACCTCCAAAGGCTATTCTTTCTTCTGGAATGCAAATGGATATAACCAATTGGGGTGCCCACAGAGCCCTAACCCTGCTATTTTGTATTGTACTTTTGAGTCATTGCAGGCCATTGATTTACCCTTTATTGAATGGTGTCTAGGAGAATCAGTTTACCTCTTTCTGGTGGACACTGGCTCCATTATGTCTTCACTGTTTGGTTTCTTTCCCCAAAACTGTGCCTTTTTTTCCATGTATATGATGTATCTCTTAATTACTGTTTTCTCTCTTCCACACAGAAATAATCACTCCGTCCTCCTTTATTTGACCTTCCCTCGACTTTATGGGGCGAACACAAGGACAAGGTGGGCCTCGTACACTGTGTTCCCTATGAAACTAAGCGCAGGGTATTGACGATATTCTCAACTCACTTCTCAAGCAAGGCGTGGTTAAACCTTCTGTAAGCTCATACAACACAGCTATAAACTCAGTGCCCAAGCATGATGACACCTGGAGGTTTATACAAGAGTTGCATAAGATCAATGACATTATCATTCCTGTTGCACCTGTTGTACATGATGTTGCATCCATTGTGACATCCATTCCTTGCCACTGTAGCTATTTCTCTGTCATTGACCTGTTTTCTGCCCTTTTCAGAGTTGCTGAAAAAAATGCCCTGATGGTTTTCCTGGGACTCATTAATTACAATAGACAATGGATTCCAGACTGTTCCCTATAGGAGAAACTTCTCGGCATTGCCATATCACACAATGACTCTGCCACAACCCTTGACCTGGACACCTGACATGGTCAAAAGGTACGAGGCCTTACAGTGTCCTCTCTGTACTCTGCTTCTCCGCTGGATCTTCAAGACTACAAAAATACTTTCCATCTACAGGGGGTGGACAAAATAATGGAAACACCTAACATTTTGTCACCATAATCTTTGAACATAATTCAACCAATCAAACTTGGCATATGCTATTATGTTTTGTATAATCATTTTGTGATTTCATATGTTGATGTAAAATAAATGTTTTTTTTTTTCCTTTTTCAGATATTGAAAACTTTAATCATACCCCATAATGGCAGACCTCTCAGATTTTAAAAGAGGCCAAATTGTTGGTGCTCGTATGGTAGGCGCTAGTGTAACAAAAACTGCCCAAATGTTCGGTGTTTCAAGAGGTACTGTCTCAAAAGTAATGACTGCCTTTGAAAGAGAGGGAAAAACGTCCTCTGCAAAGCACAAGTCTGCCATCATCTCTAAAAGAGTTGGAGGGTATTCTAACTGAAGAATGGCTTAAAATTCCTTTGGAAACAGTTCACAAGTTGTATGAATCAATACATATGCCAAGTTTTGATTTTTTAAATTATGTTCAAAAATTATGATGCTGAAATGTTAGGTGTTTCCATTATTTTGTCCACCCCATGTATATGCATGTGAACACCAAGGCCTGGCATCTACTTTTCTGGCCTGGAAGCACGGGGGATTTGTGTTTGCATTTCTATCCAAAAAATTAGACACTATCAAGCATGGAACACTGGCCTGTCTCAAAACTGTCGCTGTCTGTTTCTTAATGGTTCAAGACAATGAGAAATTAGTTTTGTCACACCTCATGGCTTTGCACCATCTCATTCGGTAAAACAGGTAGTCCAGCATCTTATCAGAGAACAAATGACTGCACAATGTTACTCAGATTATGAAACCATTCTGTGTTCCACCAGTAATCTTGAAACATGTTCTACTTTTTCTTTTGACACCCTAAGACATGCTCTAGCTCATTTAATCACTGCTCACCACAACACACTTGTTGAGCCTGATCATGATTGTCTGAAATTGTCCATTCAATGAGCATTAGACCTGATCTTTCTTCGTCTCCACTTACTATTGGCAAATTGTTCTTTGTCGATGGTTCTTGTTCAAAGCCGTATGAAGGCACATTTCTATGTGGCTATTCTGTCTGTCTTTCGCCTGATATTTTTCTTGAAGCCTTTTCTCTTCCTTTCTCCTTTGCTCAGGCGACAGAAATTTTTGCACTGACTAGGGCCTGTGTTCTCTTAGAGTGTAAGGATGTCAACAGCTACACCAGGGGTGCCCATTACATTGATCGCGATTGACTGGTCGATTGCAAAGGCATTGTGGGTAGATCGCATGGCATTTAAAAAAGTTGGCGCCAGCCTATCATCCGTCCTCACAATGACATCTGACCTGACCTTTCTCTGACACACGCTTCACTCCTGCATGCATCTACAACTGCGCTAAGTGCTGCAAAACTCTAGCAAGCTAGCGAGTAAGAAAGAGGATTAAAATGAGTGGAAAAGCTGAACCAAGTAAAAAGCCAAAGACCTACCATTACCATATGGAGTGGGAGGAGGAGTTCTTTTTCAGAATGTCATTTTCGAAGTGCGGAGATTAAGAAGTATTTCTGTGAAGGTAAACATGCAGATTATAACCAAATAAATGACCATCAGTGGCTGCTGGACTTGGTATTTTTAACTGATCTGACCAACATGTTAAATGACCTTAATGTAGAGCTGCAAGGAAAAGACAAAACTTTGATCAATATGATCAGCTCATTTAATGCTTTAAAACGAAAAATACAACATCTCTTCTCAAAGCTCCACCGCCATGATTTGGCAAACTTCCAGAACTTTGCAGCAGAGCTGGAGACACAAGAGCAGTGATTTGCGCAGCTGATTCCATTCAGTGCAAGTCACCAGAGTAAGGTAATGACAAAACAAAACAAAACAAAAAGTACACAGTTGTATTGCATAATATGGGTTGATATAGTAATGCAAGGTATACCAGCATATACTGTACATATAAAAATAATTCTCAATATATTTATGAATAATGCGTTTTGGATTTTTAGTAGGAGGTAGATTATTTTGACTTGGTCATGTCATAAGTAGCTCTCATGCTGAAAAAGTGTGTGCACCCCTGATCTACACTGACTCACGATATGCTTTTGGTATAGCACATGACACTTACTTTTGGTAGTCTCAAGGGTTGTATGTCACCTTAGATAACATGGTGCAGTGTAGATGTCTGCCTCTGTCCCCCCTCTCACTGTCTTCCTTTTCTCGTTCATGAGTTTCACAGTGTCACACATGAGGGGGGTCAAGAAGGAAATGATGAATGTGTATCATTAAACTGTATGCATTAATAAGGGGTTATTGATGTTTCTATACTTATCATGTGAACTGAAAGTTTTTATGGATACTAACATTTATTTCTCAAATTAAACAACACTGAAATAATTTAATGACACAGTTGATGAGTTTCCATCTGAAGAAAACGAGGTACATTAATTGACACATGATTGTAAATGGAGGTACGAGGATTTGATATTCAAATTAAAACAGATTTCATAAAATAACTCTGGCAGATATTTTAAACACAGTTAACCCTTAAAACAAGTAACAGGTTAACAGAAGTTCACATGGGGCAGTGATAAGGTGCTGGATTCAAGCCCCATTATCAACCAGTTGTCACTATTGCCCCCAGTTCAGCTAACTGGGTTATTAAAGACCAGCCATGTCTCTCACTGTCTATGGTGAGATGTTCATGTAAATGAACTATTGCTGACTTTCAATGAAAGTACAGTGGTATGAAAAAGTATCTGAACCTTTTGTAATTTCTCACATTTCTGCATAAAATCACCATCAAATGTGATCTGATCTTTGTCAAAATCACACAGATGAAAAAAACAGTGTCTGCTTTAACTAAAACCACCCAAACATTTATAGGTTTTCATAATTTAATGAGGATAGCATGCAAACAATGACAGAAGGGGGAGGAATAAGTAACTGAACCATCACATTTAATATTTTGTGGCCCCCCTTTGGCAGCAATAACTTCAACCAGATGCTTCCTGTAGCTGCAGATCAGTCTGGCACATCGATCAGGACTAATCTTGGCCCATTCTTCTTTACAAAACTGCTGTAGTTCAGTCAGATTCCTGGGATGTCTGGCATGAATCACTGTATTGAGGTCATGCCACAGCATCTCAATGGGGTTCAAGTCTGGACTTTGACTTGGCCACTCCAGAACGTGTATTTTGTTCTTCTGAATCCATTCGGAAGTTGATTTACTTCTGTGTTTTGGATCATTGTCTTGTTGCAGCATCCATCCTCTTTTTAGCTTCAACTGACAGACGGCTTCAGGTTTTCCTGCAAAACATCCTAATAAACTTTTGAATTCATTTTTCCATTAATGATTGCAAGTTGTCCAGGCCCCGAGGCAGCAAAACAGCCCCAAACCATGATGCACTCTCCACCATGCTTCATGGTGGGGATGAGGTGTTGATGTTGGTGAGCTGTTCCATTTTTCCTCCACACATGACGTTGTGTGTTCCTCCCAAACAATTCAACTTTGGTTTCATCAGTCCACAAGGTATTTTGCCAAAACTTCTGTGTAGTGTCCAAGTGCCTTTTTGCAAACATTAAACAAGCAACAATGTTTTTTTAGACAGCAATGGCTTCCTCCTTGGAGTCCTCCCATGAACACCATTCTTGGCCATCGTTTTACATATAGTTGATGTGTGCACAGAGATGTTGGACTGTGCCAGTGATTTCTGTAAGTCTTTAGCAGAAACTCTAGGTTTTTTTTTTAACTCTCTGAGTATTCTGCGCTGAACTCTTGGCGTCATCTTTGGTGGACGGCCACTCCTCGGAGAGAAGCAACAGTGCCAAACTCTCTCCATTTGTAGACAACTTCCCTGACTGTCGATTGATGACCATCCAGACTTTTAGAGATGGTTTTGTATCCTTTCCCAGCTTTATACAAATCAACAATTCTTGATCGCAGGTCTTCAGACAGCTCTTTTGAGCGAGCCATGGTGCACATCAGACAATGCTTCTCATCAAGACAATTCTTACCAGGTGTGTGTTTTATAGTGGGAAGTGCAGCTTTAAGCCACTCATCAGTGATTGGGCACACACCTGACTTAAATTGTTTGGTAAAAAATAGTTTTTATTGCTCTTTAAGTCTCCTTAGACAGAGGGTTCAGTTACTTATTCCTCCCCCTTCTGTCATTGTTTGCATGCTATCCTCATTAAAATATGAAAACCTATAAATGTTTGGGTGGTTTTAGTTAAAGCAGACACTGTTTTTTTTTTTTTTTTTATCTGTGTGATTTTGACAAAGATCAGATCACATTTGATGGTGATTTTATGCAGAAATGTGAGAAATTCCAAAAGGTTCAGATATTTTTTCATATCACTGTAGCTGTAAAGCCGTCAGCGTGTTTCTGCCCTGCGGTGGCCTGGTGAGTTGTCTAGGGTGTACTCCGCCATCACCCGGAGTCAGCTGGGATGGGCGCCTGCCTCCCCATGACCCTAATTAGGATTAAGCAGTTACAGAAAATGATGATGATGGTGAATAATCTATATATTATGACAGTGATAATATGGGCTAAAATATACTCAAACAATATTAAACAACGATCATGAAAGTTTTCACAAACCTGATGTGCAGAAGCGCAGCGCTGCTCACAGTTTCAGTTAAAAAGATTTTGAAGCAGGAAACATCTATGGGAGTTACCTAGGCAACGAGAGCTAAGTGATGAAGTGATTCGCCCCTCTCGCCAGGTGATGTGACATGTTGCTTCCTGTGTGAATGAGGCTTCACACAGGAACACTGAAGCAATAGGAATGAAAAAAAAAAAAAAAATCACACAGAGTAATAGCAAAACACACTGGGTAAGAAACACAGAACACAACTTTATAAATGGCTAAACATTGAGTCCTTTTATAGGGTTCAGGTGTGATTGTGAACAGCTGTAATCATGTAGTATAGGAGTTAAAAGTCTGATGGCTGAGGAGTGGGATGAATGATGGACAGTGCAATGCGAGTCTAAAGAATGTTAGCAGACCAATGATGTGACATCCCTCCTGAATAATAGTTTGCTTGTATTTGTTTGTACTAGCATGGTGAATGAAACTGACAAACTGAAATCACTTAAAAATGGGGCACGGCTCCATTGAACGATTTTTTTTTCATCCCAGAAGAAGTGTGCCTTAAAATAGAACATGACTTCTGCACGATATTGCTGTTTTTTGGATAATGTTTAAATACTTTTACTGAGCCAATAAAGGACATTTTTGGTCTTGAAAAATGTAAATATCACAGTAAATACAAAACATCTATTAATAAGTATGAGGTTGTTGACATGGAGTATGGTGGTGTAATGGTTAGAATGTCCACCTCACAGCAATAATGCCTGGGTGAGATTCCCATTCGTATGTTTTTTTGTGTGTAGTTTTCATGTTCTCCATGTGTTTGCATGGGTTTCCTCTCGCATTCAAAAATATTTAGAATAGGCTGTTCCAAATCGCCCCTAGATATGAATGGATGTATGGGGTTTAGCCCTGCGATGGCCTGGCAAGCTGTCTGGGGTGTTCCCAGCCCAGAGGAGGCTGAGATGTGTGCCAGCCTCCCTGTGACCTGAATTAGGATTAAGAGGATTCAAAAATGACTAAATGAATGTTCCATAATACGATGGACATTTTGCATACCAATATCCTGAGCTCGATTAATATTTATTTGCAGTTTAGTAAGCCCTGCTTCAGATGAATTGATACATTCTTGCAAAGTTTAAAGTCACAACACTGAAATGTGAAGGAATGACTCTTGTATCACATTATACATCCTTGAGCACAGTGCTCAGTTTGATATTGTGTGACAGGGTTGCCAGGTTTTCTTTTAAATTAAACAACAATATCCAATAAATAAACTTAATAGTCATTAAAACATTTATGAAAAAGGCTTTCTTTGTTTCCAAGAAAATATTTGCACCAGAGTAAACTACAAATGTGCCAACTTCTTGGAGTCGATCTGCAGGAGCAGGTCCCTGGAGGAGAGCCAAACCCATTGCAAAACTGTATAGGGTGGAAATGGGGTCTGGTGGCGATTGGTGATCCTCTGATTTTGAGCTGCTGATCGTTCCAGGGTGGCATGAGTTTCTTTCCAGAGTCGGCGTGCTCTGCGAAAATGCACCTGGATGAATGGGACCACCACTTCAACTTCCTGGCTGGAGAACAAGGGAGGCTGGAATCTCTGTGGCGGCACAAACCAGGGAGTTCTATGAGTATTCAATCCACGGGAGGTGTGTGGACCAGGAGGCTGGGAGGCAGGAAGCGACGCAGTGAAGGGAGGATTCAAAGCTCTGATTTGTCCACTCCGCCTGCTGGTTAGATTGAGGGTGGTAGCTGGAGGTCAGACTGCAAGAGACTCTCAGGGTGTTGCAGAACGCCTTCCAAACTCTAGATGCAAACTGGGAGACCTGGTCCAAAACGGCATTCTTTGGGATTCCATGGAGGCAGAACATGTGTTGGACCAGCAGGCCAGCTGTTTCCATCTCCAAGGGAAGCTTGGGTAGGGCGATGAAGTTGACCAGCTTAGAGAAATGGTCAGCATGGTGGTGGCACGGTGGCATAGTGGTTAGCCCGTTCACCTCACAGCAAGAAGGCCTGGGTTCGAATCCAGGCCTGAGTGTTTCTGTGTGGAGTTTGCATGTTCTCCCTGTGCTTCCGTGGGTTTCCTCCGGGAACTCAGGTTTCCTCCCACAGTCCAAAAACATGCACAGTAGGTTAATTGGCTAAAAAAATCTGTGGAGAGGGCTTCACTAAGTTGGATGACTCGTGCCCAATCCCTTTCTTCAATAAATAAAATAAGTTTCAATCAAATGGTCAACTACTGTCAGGATCACCGTGTTGCCGTCAGATGGAGGAAAACCCGTGATGAAGTCCCGCAATGTGTGACCAGGGACGATGAGGTATGGGTAAGGGTTTGAGGAAGCCTTGGGGTGCAATATGGGATGACTTGCTGGGGGCACAGGTGGCACAAGCTCCAACGAACTCTCTGGTGTTGGCTGTTATGATTGGCCACCAGAAGCATTGTTGGACTCTGGGGTGGCAGGTCAATTTAGACGGTGAGCTCACTAGAGCACTGGGGTTATGGCTGGCGGCAGAACATATAACTGACCTTAGGGGCTCTGATTTCCCCTGCTGGGCATCCTGAACTAGGCGTTCACGTATGCAGGAGGCGGGCAGGATGGTCTCCGTGGTGGTGTCTTCCCCTGAGGAGAACTACCTGGAGAGAACATCGGGTTTAGCGTTCTGGGAGCCGGGGCAGTATGTCAGAGTAAAGTTGAATCTCCCCAACTAGAGGGACCATTGTGCCTGACAAGAGTTCAACCTCTTGGCTGTACAAAGGTAGGATAGGTTGTTGTGGTTGGTCCAGACCACGAAGGGATGGGCTGCCCCTTCCAGCCAGTGCCGCCACTCATGGAGCACCAAGACCACCACCAGTAGCTCACAGCTCCCAAGGTCATAGTTCTGTCCGCCGAGGACAAGCGACGGGAGAATAAGGAGCACAGGTGTAATTTTTTTATCTGTCAGGGGACCTCTGGGAGAGGACCACCACCAGCCCCGAGTCTGAGATGTCCACCTCCACCATGAACTTCAACAAGGTGTCCAGATGGATCAGTCCAGGTGCATTGATGAATTTCGACTTCAGTCTGGGAAATGCCACCTGCGCACTAGGAGACCACTTGAAGGGTCCTTTGGGCAATGTCAGTTGTTTGAGGGGGGGCTGCTCGGCGGCTATTGTCCCATACAAATCATCGAGAGAAGTTGGCAAACACCAGGAACCTCTGCAGCTGTTTCCATGTCCCCGGAGCTGGCCACTCCACCACCGACTTCACCTTCACCGGATCTGGTCTTATCCGCCTTCTCCACGATGTGCCATAGGCATGAGACTGAGGAGAGATAGAACTCATACTTCTCAGCTTTGACAAATAATCCATTCTCTAGGAGACTTGTTAGACCCATTCTCATGTGAGGGAGATGCTCGTTGTGGTCCTTAGAGAAGATCAGGATGTCTTCCAGGTAAACAAACATGAAGCAGTTCAACATGTCCCTGAACATGTCATTGACCATGGCTAGGAAAACTACCGGGGCATTGGCTAGACCGAATGGCATGACCAGATACTTGAAGTGACCCAGAGGCATGTTAAGAGCCGTCTTGCACTCGTTCCCTTCCCGAATCCGGACTAAGTGATTGGCGTTTCTGAGGTTAAGCTTAGAAAAAAACGTTTGCATTGTGGAGAGGGGTGAAGAGTCTGTGAGTGGGAGGGGATACTTATTATTTATGGTGATACTGTTCAGGCCTGTGTAATCAATGAAGGTCTCAGGGTTTTGTAGTTTGTCTCTACAAAGAAAAACCCGGCGTCTACCGGGCTGGATAAGACCTGCAGCTAGGGACTCGGTTATATAGGTTTCCATGGTTTCCTTCTCCGGCTTTGAGAGATTATAGAATCACTGAGAAGGGAGCGTGGAATCTGGGAGTAACTTGATGGCACAATTGTAATGTCAGTGAGGTGGTAGCGAATTGGCCTGGTCTTTACTGAACGTCTCTTTCAAATTGTGGTATTCATTCAGGATGCTAGTCAAGTCCATATCTTCTAGCTTGACCAAGGTTTGTAAAACTTTTTTTTTTTTTTTTTTTTTTTTTGGGGGGGGGGGGGGTAAACAGCTGCAAGGAGGCAGTGCTGGGGGCAGTAGTCACTCCAGCTGCATATGGTGAGCTTGCGTCAGTCAATGTGGGGGTTGTGGGTCTGCAGCCATGGCCACCCCAGCACCAGGAGAGAGAGGGGCAGAGTGGACAAACAGCTCCAAACACTCATGGTGATTACTGGACAGACTGAGCTTGACAGGCTTCATTTTGTGGGTGACACAAGCTATTAGTCAATCGCTACAACCCCCTTGGGGGTTTCAAATTTGTATATGGGTAGGTCGTGGAATTTTGGAGGGTTCTCTCGTCGCTGCTCCTCTCCTGGCTGTCGGACCCGACCTCTCTGGGCACTGGGTGAGGTAATGCCGCTTTCCGTGCAGTAAATGCCATTGGTTAGTCGCCGATACCTTTCTTCTGGCTTCAGCCTGGTGTGGCCCAGCTGCATGGGCTTGTGGGAGTCATCTTCCCTCAGAGGAGGAAATGCGAAGAGGTTCGAGGTGAGGCAGGGTTGGGCCTCGCAGAGTCTCTCAGGGACGGATAGACGAGGCAAATGTGTTCTTCCCAGCGTCCTTCTCTCTCTCTCTTAGACAGATGTCCAGCCTCATAGTCAAAGAGATCAGATCTTCCAGCGTCACTGTCTAATCTCGTGCCACGAGCCCGTCCTTCAGCCTCTCATTCAGTACTTGCAGGAAGTTCCCCCGGAGCGCGGGGTCGTTTCAGCAGCTTTGCACTCCGAGGATCCGGAATCTGATTACATATGCAGACACTGATTGCAAGCCTTGCTGGATCCGCAGGTGCTGACTGCTCACCTCCTCCCCTTTCACTGGATGCTCGAAGATTCTTTTCATCTCCAGCACAAACCAATGAAAGGGCGAGCTTAATTCCGGGGTATGGGTGGCGACCACTAGTGCCCAGGACGAGGCTTGATTTGTGAGGAGGCTCATCACAAATGCGCTCTTGGCTTGGTCGGTGGTGTATGTGAGCGGCTGCTGGCTGAAGACTAGCGAACACTGGTGGAGGAACTGCACATATGAGCCAGTTGTGCCTGAATACCTTACTGGCGTGGGGATGAGCATCTCTCGGCGCATGGGGAGTAGGGCTGATGATGCCGCCAGTGCAGAGAGTGAAGGGTGAGTGGGCGGGCTCGTGGCGGTGAGTTTGGCAGTCTCCGCTGGGTCCATTTTTTTGGCTAGAAGATTCTGTGATGCTGGGAGCATTTCAGTTGGACCAAAAGATGCAGGAGACCAAGTACGATAATACAGTTACTTTTATTGAACACAGAGCAGGCACTGGAGTATGCGAAATCGTGATTACCATAGAGATGAGAGGAAACACGAAAACCAAAATCACTAGCAGAAATTTCAAAGCGGGAACTGGTCGAGCACGGAGCTGGGAACCAGGAGCCAGAGAGATTACGGGAGAGACTGGATCACATGGAGGAAACACTCTTCTAGAGCTGGGGGGAGCGTGCCACTCATCTTTATAACCTGTTGATGGCTGAGTGGAATCAGGTGTGTTCTTCGCATTCCGCCTGCCTGTGACAGCCACGCTCCTTGCCAGCACCTGCAGTGCATAGGGAGAAAGAAAAAGAGTTAAAAGATGCCAACTAACACAGACCATAACATAAACTCTTCAAAGATGAAGCAACAATTACTCCTTGAGCATCATCTGTTAGTAATTGCATCAATCTCCATGTTTTTACCTCATTACTTGCCCCAGTCCTCTTCTTCTTCTTCTTCTTCTTCTTCTTTTTCTTTCGGCTGTTCCTTTCAGGGGTCGCCACAGCAAATGATCTGCCTCCATCTCTCCCTATCCTCTGCATCTTCTACTCTGACTCCAACGACCTTCATGTCCGCCTTCACCACATCCATAAATCTTCTCTTTGGTCTTCCTCTGGGCCTTCTGCCTGGTAGTTCCAACCTCAGCATCCTACTACCAATATACTCACTATCCCTCCTCTGGACATGTCCAAACCATCTCAATCTAGCCTCTCTGACTTTGTCTCCAAAACATCTAACATGTGCTGTCCCTCTGATGTACTCGTTTCTGATCCTATCCATCCTCGTTACTCCCAAAGAGAACCTCAACATTTTCATCTCTGCTACCTCCAACTCTGACTCCTGTCTTTTCCCCAGGGTCATTGTCTCTAAACCATACAACATCACTGGCCTCAAAACCGTCTTATACACTTTTCCCTTCATTCTTGCCGATACTCTCCTATCACACATCACACCGGACACTTTTCTCCATCCATTCCAACCTGCCTGCACGCGCTTCTTCACCTCTTTTCCACACTCTCCATTGCTCTGGATTGTTGAGCCTAAGTACTTAAAATCCTCCACCTTCTTTATCTCTGCCCCCTGTAACATCACCGTTCCTCTTGGGTCCTTGTCGTTCACACACATGTATTCTGTCTTACTGAGACTAACCTTCATTCCCCTCCTTTCCAGGGCATACCTCCACCTCTGTAGATTTTCCTGCACTGGTTCTCTGCTCTCACTACAGATCACGATGTCATCTGCAAACATCATAGTCTATGGAGATTCTTGTCTAACCTCGTCTGTCAGCCTGTCCATCACCATAGCAAACAAGAAGGGGCTGAGAGCTGACCCTTGATGCAGTCCCACCTCCACCTTGAACTCTTCTGTCACACCGACAGCACACCTCACCACTGTTTTACATCTCTCATACATGTCCTGCACCACTCTAACATACTTCTCTGCCACTCCAGATTTTCTCATACAATTCCACAGTTCTTCTCTCGGCACCCTGTCATATGCTTTCTCCAGATCCACAAAGGCACAATTCCGCTTCTTCTGACCTTCTCTGTACTTCTCTATTAACATCCTCAAAGCAAACACTGCATCTGTGGTGCTCTTTCTTGGCATGAAACCAAACTGTTGTTCACAAATGCTGACCTCTGCCCTTAGTCTAGTTTCCACTATTCTTTCCCATAGCTTCATTGTATGGCTCATCAACTTTATCCCGCTGTAGTTGCTGCAACTCTGTACATCTCCCTTGTTCTTAAAAATGGGCACAAGCACACTTCTCCTCCATTCCTCCGGCATCTGCTCACTTTCTAAGACCTTGTTGAATATTCTTGTCAGAAAATCTACTGCGACCTCCCATTGACACTTCCATACCACAACTGATATGTCATCAGGGCCAACTGCCTTTCCACTCTTCATCCTCTACAATGCCCTCCTCACTTCTCCCTTACTAATCTTTGCTACTTCCTGGTCCTCAATGGTCCCTCCTTCTACCCTTTTTTCTCTCTCATTTTCCTCATTCATCAGCTCTTCAAAGTACTCTTTCCATCTTCCCAGCACACTTCTGTCATCAGTCAATACATTTCCCTCTCTGTCCTTTATCACTCGAACTTGCTGTACATCTTTCCAATCTCTATTTCTCTGCTGTGCTAACCTGTATAAATCATGTTCTCCCTCCTTACTGTCCAACCTATCATACAAGTCATCATACGCCCTCTGTTTTGCCTTTGACACCGCGATCTTCGCCTTACGCTGTGTCTCCCTGTACTCCTGTTTACTCTCTTCGGTCCTCTCTGTGTCCCACTTCTTCTTAGCTAACCTCTTCTTTTGTACACACTCCTGCACTTCCTCATTCCACCACCAAGTTTCCTTATCTACTTTCCTTCCAGAGGACACACCAAGTATTCTCCTACCGGTCTCCCTGATCACATTGGCTGTGGTTGTCCAGTCATCTGGAAGCACTTCCTGACCACTGAAAGCCTGTTTCAACTCCTCCTTGAAGACAACACGACACTCTTCCTTTTTCAGCTTCCACCACTTTTTCTTCTACTCTGCCTTTGCCTTTTTCACCTTTCTCACCATCAGAGTCATCCTGCACACCACCATCCTATGCTGTTTGGCAACACTCTCACCCACTACTACTTTGCAGTCACTGACTTCCTTTAAATTACATCGCCTACACAAGATGTAGTCTACCTGTGTGCTCTTACCTCTGCTTTCATAAGTCACCCTATGGTCCTGTTTCTTCTTGACGAAAGTATTCACCACAGCCATATCCATCCTTTTTGCAAAATCGATCAACATCTGTCCTTCTGTGTTCCTGTCCTGGATACCAAACCTGCCCATCACTTCCTCGTCCCCTCTGTTGCCTGCACCAACATGTCCATTGAAGTCTGCCCCAATGACCACTCTTTCACCTCTGGGGGTACGCTGCATCACTTCATCTAAGTCACTCCAGAATCTCTCCTTCTCTTCTAGCTCACATCCTGCCTGTGGGGCATAAGCACTAACAACATTGACCATCACGCCTTCAATTTCTAACTTGAGACTCATCACTCTGTCTGACACTCTTTTCACTTCTAGAGCATTCCTGACAAACTCCTCCTTCAAGATGACTCCTACTCCATTTCTCTTCCCATCCACACCGTGATAAAACAGCTTAAACCCTGCTCCTAAGCTTTTAGCTTTGCTACCTTTCCACCTGGTCTCCTGGTTTGGACATGTACAGAGGAGGGATAGTGAGTATATTGGCAGTAGGATGCTGAGGTTTGAACTACCAGGCAGAAGGCCTCGAGGAAGACCAAAGAAGAGATTTATGGATGTGGTGAAGGAAGACATGAAGGTCGTTGGAGTCAGAAAAGAAGATGCGGAGGACAGGGTGAGGTGGAGGAAGATGATTTGCTGTGGCGACCCCTGAAGGGAGCAGCCGAAAGTAAAAGAAGAAGAAGAAGAAGAGTCTACATGATGGGATTTTGGCCCACTCTTCTCTGTAGAATTATTTAAGATCAACCATATTGGATGGTTTTCAGGCATGAACAGCCTTTTTATGGTCATGCCACAGCATCTCAAAAAGGTTCAGGTCAGGACTCTGACTAGACCACTCCAAAACACTCATTTTGTTCTTTTTTAGCCATTCAGAAGTGGACTTGCTGTTGAGCATCAGATCATTGTCTTGCTGCAGAACACATGCGCCCTTTAGCTTGAGGTCTCGAACTGATGGACAAAGATTCTTTGCCAGGATTTCTTGGTAGAGAACAGAATTCATTGTTCCATCAATCATGACAATTCGCCCAGGTTGTAAAGCAGCAAAGCAGGCCCAGATCATCACACTTCCACTACCATGTTTCACTGTTGGCCGAATGTTCTTTTTATCAAATGCAATGTTCCTTTTGCACCAGATGTAACAGGGTGCATATCAGTCTAGAGGACATTTTGTCAAAACCTTTCTGGATGATCAAGATGATTCTTAGCAAAAGTGAGTCGTGCCTTGATATTCTTTATTGTCAACACTTGCAATCGCCTCTGAACTCTTCCATGGATGCTATTTTTTCCTCGTATCTTTCTGATGGTGGATTCATGAACATCAACATTAACTGATGCAAGTGAGGCTTGTCGTTGTTTAGAAGTGTTTTTTGGATCCTTTGTGAGTTCTCCGGTTAGTCTTCGCCGTGCTCTTGGAGTAATTTTGGTAGGTCGGTCACTCAAATGAAGAGTCACCACTGTGCCATGCCTTCTCCATTTATGAATAATGGCTCTAACAGTGGTCCGCTAGTGTCCCAAATATTCATTATTGGCTTTGTATCCTTTCTCAGACTGAGACATCTGAATAATCTTCTTTCTTGTTTGTCGTTGAAGTTCACTGGATCACGGCATGATGATGGCCTACCTCACCTTGTTAGACAGGTTTTATGTTAGGGATCTCCTTATTGGAAATGTCTGGCAGCAATCACGCCTAGGTGTGGCCATGTAATTGAACACAGTTTTCTCCAATAATAGGATTAATCATAATTACCTAACCTTTTAACAAGATGGGTAATTACTTTTTCACAGAGGTTCATGTAGGTTTTGCGTAGGATTTTTTTTTTCTCACAATTAAAATCACAACAGGAAAACTACATTTTTTTTTAATATTTCAGTTACCTTTGTGTAATGTTCAAATTTGTATCATGATCTGAAAAAGTTAAGTGCGACAGATGCAAAAAAAAAAGTACAAAAACAGTACAGGGGCAAAAACTTTTGCACGACACTGTATTTTTGATATGAATGTTCCAGAGCATTTCTGAGAAACATTTTCCATACTTTATACAATTTTCTCTTTCAGTGCCAACTTAAAAATGTTGACGTTAAGAAATCATAATAAATAAATAAATAAATAAAATAAAATAAAAAACTTAAAGATAATCAGATGAGATCGACCACTGCAGAGATAGAGACCTAATGCTCAGATGAACCACTTTTTTTTTTTTTTTTTTCACATTTGAAGCGCAGTTGGTTGTCTGATTAGATCTGACACAGTAAAATAGTGTGAGGTGGAATGAAATTTTCACAGCTGTTCAGTTACATTGCCGTGAAGAGACAAGGACAGCTAAATTAAAAACCAGTGACAGTCGCAAAGCACTGTAATGGAATAGGTAGCATGGAATTGGACAGCATTGACCAGGACAAAGAGCTGAACTTTAATTAATAGATGAAATCAATTAGCATCACTGTAACTAGCATGACTTAGAGAAAATTGTGTTAAATTGAATCACTGACTTTGTGAGAGAAAACAGAAAACTCATCACTTCAAACTCCACCTAAATAAAGAAAGGAAGGAAGCAAGACAAGACATTGCCAAAGACTTCAGTAGTTTGTCTGGCTTAATTGTTATTCCCTATAATGCTACATGAAGAGCCACTGAAAATTCTGAATAGGGGATTATATTTCACCATATATAATGACTGAAAAGCCATTTATTGTTTAATTTGTGCTTGTCGTACTCTCTGACCTTAGGATGGTGGGATGTCCAATCTGAGAATGTAGGCCATGCTGTACTTTGTGTCTCTCTGCGCAATGAAATATAATCTCTGTGAGGATGCTACATATAGTGGTGCTACTATGCCCAGAGCTACTCACGCATGCAATGCTTCTGGGTTGTAAAACTTCCCAAGTAGATCAGCTTCAATATCTTCAACTTTCATGGTAATGCCATCATTACCCAAATCATCCTCATACTTTTGCTGAATGCTAACCAGCTAAAGCAAGTTTATATCAAACTCTAGTCACATATAATTTCAGTGCATTCTAGAACTTTGCCCAAAGCAGCAATATACCTTTACTAGATTAGGGCTAAAGATGTCATACACTAAAACAGAGACCATGGTGTGTAATGTTGCTGAATCAACTAAAGATAAGCTGTCTTCCATTCCCATTAATAACATCAACATCAAGAATGTCATGGGATTCCAGCGCCTGGGTCAAACAATAACTAACATAGTAAACTCTCAGGAGCACTGCATTCAAGAATTGCTTCTGTGTATCAAAAGTAAGATAAAATGAAACTCTTTCTGAATGACAGAAGTTAGCTGATCTCATAAAATATCAAATGAGCGACTACAGGACATCACCAGGTCCCACTACTTATAAGACTGCTGCTTTGTCTGGTGTATGCTTGCAGTTGCCCAGGTCTGTAGTAAGGAAAATAGTGTAATACAAAAGCAGGTACTCTCTCACAAGAGAACACCGCTAAATACATGGAATAATGCAGAAAAACCACGTGGGGTTGATCACCAGCACATGCCAGGGAAATTATGGCAAATAAAGAGTATGTAGCACAGGCAAGTTGGCTCGTCCTAATTCTCCCTTGATGTGACTGGTTGTGTGTGCTGCCCTGTGATGGTCTGGCAAGCTGTTCAGGGTGCACACCTATGCCCAGAGTCGACTGACATGGGCTCCGGCCTCCCCACGATCCTAGTAACATTAATTAATCAATCAAGGAATCAGTAAATGTATTTATTGTTCAATAAATCAACCGATCAATCAATCAATCAATCAATCAACGAATCAATCAATCAATCAATCAATCAATCAATCAATCAGTTAAATAATTATTACTTAGCAAGGTATTCTTTTACCATAATATTACTGTAGCTTGTCTGGAAAAGTGTTTTGAAAAGGAGCTACAGTAATATTCATTCAATGATTCATTTTATGAAGCACTTAATCCTAATTAAGGGAAAGTGCACATCTCAGTTGACTCTCGGCAAAGGCAGAATACACCCTGGACAGCTCGCCAGGTCATTCCAGGGAAGAAACATGCTGAAGGCTATGCAGCTCCTCTTTACGAAAGTCAGCAATGATACTTTTACACGAAACTCTCACCACAGACAGTGAGAGACATGGCCGACCTTTGATAACCCAGTTAGGAGCACTGGGAGGCTACAGTAATAATATGTCATAAACATGTTATTGTTCATAGATTATTCAGGGTTGAGAAGATACTTGCATTTCAATAATGGTGCTGTGCATGTTATATTTAAGGCTGGGTGAAAGATTTAGTAATATCTAGTGCCATCTAATGGTGCGGTTCCAGATTGTAGCGAAATGCAGTTTCATTCCTGACCCCACACCTTCGAAGCCTGTATGGTTCAGGGTTACTGTAGAAACAGGGTTATGCAAGATGGCAGCCGTATTAGAGGCTTTGGAGAGGAGACCACTTTAAATGTAGATATAGACAGTTAATACTAAGCTTCCAAAACCAACAACTTATTTTTAAGTGATTTCAAATGAAAACGTATTTATTGACATTTTATTTCTTTGAATAGATTATTTAAATATTTACATAATACATATACCTCTATGTAGCACAAAAAATAAATTCACTGGATTTTATAAATCTGAATAAAGAAACAAAGTTTTTTTTGTTTGTTTGTTTTTTTCTTTTTACTTGAAGTTTAATCCCATCCAGATTGTGCTGAAGCAAAGATGCCCAGTGCTTCGTTACTTATATTCTGATGTGAGAGGATATTTTCTTACCTCTCAATTTCACCAAACTCTCAGCCACTTTACAAACCTCAGAACATGACCGGGCTTATATGTGAAGTATTACGGCCTCCATAGCCAAGTGTCCTTCAAGTGAACAAGACTCAATGACTGAGACTTAAGCCACTTCTCAGCTCTTGGGTCAGATTGTGTTTCCGGCTCATTGCATGTGTTGCCTCAGGCGAGTGTTTGCCAATGTGTAATTTATGAGGCTCTTCACATTGTTTCCCTCAGTGGGTTTTTAATATCGCTCAGTGCCAGAGAGTTTTGGACTAGTTCACCCGAAAGGAGCAGAAAACATGCCTTGAACAGCTGGATTTTTATAACATTTCATATAATGTTATTTCCTCTGTTCGGACTGCTGGAAGGATCTCTTCTGATCTCGTCGGAGTTTAAAAATAACAAAATAATAAAGGTAGGTAAAACACAGAGAGAGACACAGAGAGCTGTTAAGGCCCTGCTATAAATGTTTGCATCCAAGTGTCTGTGGCACAGATACTCAGACAGTTCCCTGACATCACTGTGCATTTGCCACCGTGTAATATTGCTTATTGACTGATATTGACATGTACACTATATTTGAAAAAAAATGTGCTAAAGTGACACGTTTCACAATGTGATGTGAAAATGAGCCTTAATGTTTGTTTCATTGATATGGTCAGCTGAAAGCCTGTCAGAACTCATGTCTGATTTGAACGAGCTATTCATTTTTTTTTTTTTTTTTTTCAATGACAACTCAGTGCAGAGATACCGATATATTTACTATTACCTCTCTCTCTCTCTTTTTTTTTTCTGCTTATGGGTTTCCTCTGGGTACTCAGGTTTCATCCCACAGTCCAAAAGCATGCACAGTCAGCTAATTGGCTTATACAAATCACCCCTAAGTGTGAGAGTGAGTGTGGATTCTAAATCAGTGGTTCTTAACCGTGTTGGAGGTACTGAACCCCACCAGTTTCATATGCTTATTCACCGAACACTCCTTTATTGAAAAATAAAATGTAATGTTTTTTTTTTTCAAATTCAAGACATAGGTATATGTTTTTACTGGGGCACCAAAATGAACCGTACATTAACATCACTGTGTTCAAATAACAAAACCAATACGATGCATAAAGTCTCCCCATTAAAACTATTTACATTTTTATGTGAAGTGTGCATCTGAGTGCGTGCCCGCGCATCTGTGTGTGCATGTGCATGCGTCTGTATGTGCATGCGCATGTGTCTGTATGTGTGTGTATTTATTTTATTTACATCTTATGCATTATTTTTAAATGTTTAATCATTATTATAAACATTTAAAGTATTGAATATGTATTTATTGATATTATAGACACATATACATGTACATATATGTCAAAAAGCGGGGGTTGATCCTACTTCGCAAATCATGCAGATAGGACGCTGACTAGCATCATGTTTCGTTATATATGCGAATTCATGTAGTACATATTCATCCTACCACTTTCATTTTTTACTTAACATAGTGTGGATTAAAACATTAAGAAATAAATCACACGACGTACCATACAACAGTCACAAGTTGACTACAGAGCACACCAAATTTCCTGCAGCACAGATTCACCGAGCAATGTAGCGTGATCACCTGCAGCTAATGATGGCCAAGTGGGGCGTGTCGTCATGACTATGAGTCGGGTGTGTGTCTTGACCTCCGCCGAACCCCTGAGACTGACTCACCGAACCCCTAGGGTTAAATCGAACCCAAGTTAAGAACCACTGTTCTAAATGATTGTGTGAGTGTGGCTCTGCGATGACCTGGACAACTGTACAGGGTGCACTCTGCCTTCGTCCAGAGTTGGCTGAGATGGGCGCAAGCCTCCCCGAAACCTTAATTAGCATTAAACTGCTTAGAAAATGAATGAATGAGTGAATGAATTTATGATTACATCACTTTTACTCCTCTAACAAATTCAACATGAGAACATTCTAAATGTAATAATATATGCAACGTTTTAGTTAAAATTAATTAATATGTGTGCACATGTCACATATAAACAATTAAAAATACATTTATTCAAAAAATGTATACATTAATATAGTTCAGCAAAATTATAAACATTGATTTATTAGCATAAAAATACATTCACACATGTTCTTTAATTCTGTAATTAAAATTAAAACTTTTCATATAAACTGACAAGTTATTGTCATGTGTCCTTTATTTCACCAAACGTCTTTCACATTTTAACATTTCTATTTTTTATAGATATGACCCAAATAATTCTGTGGCCCATATATATCATATATACAGTGCTGTGCAAAAGTAAACACAAAATGCAGTTTTCAGTGCCAATTGCATTTACTAAGGAGAAAAAACACCTGAACCTACAAGGGCCTGTGTGAATAAGTAATTGTCCCCATAAACCTAAAAGCTGGTTGAACCACCTTTTGCAGCAATAACTGCAGTCAAACTTTGCAATGAGAAGCAGTGAGTCCACATGATGGGATTTTGGCCCACTCTTCTCTGTAGATTTTTTTTTTTTCAAGATCTACCAGATTGGATGGTTTTCGGGCATGAACAGCCTTTCATGCCACAGCATCTCAATAGGGTTTAGGTAGGGACTTTGACTAGGCCACACCAAAACCCTCATTTTGTTCTTTTTTTTATCCATTCAGAAGCTGACTTGTTGGTGTGCTTCGGATCATTGGCTTGCTGGAGAACTCAGGTGGGCTTTAGCTTGAGGCCTCAAACTGATGCACGGAAATTCTTCACCAGGACTTCTTGGTAACGAGCAGAATTTATGGTTCCATCAATCATGACAAGTTGCCCAGGTCCTGAAACAGAAAAGCAGGCTCAGATCAGCATACTTTTACCACCTTGTTTCACTGTTGGCACAATGTCCTTTTTATCAAATGTAGTGTTCCTTCTGGACCAGTAAAACATTTCTCCCAAACGGTTCAACTTTAGTTTCATGAACCCTGAGAACATTTTCCCAAAAGCTTAAAGGATTATCAAGATGATTATTGGCAAAAGTGAGTCATGTCTTGGTATTCTTTTTTGTGATCAGTGGCTTTCGCCTCGGAACTCTTCCATGGACGCCATTTTTGTCTCGTGTCTTTCTGATGGTGGAGTCATGAACATTGGTATTAAGTGAGGCAAGGGACTTGTAGTTGTTTAGAAGTGGTTTTTGGATCTTTTGTGATTTCTCCGGTTAGTCTGTGCCGTGCTTTTGGAGTAATTTTGGTAGGGTGGCCACTCCTGGGAAGGGTCACCACTATGCCATGCCTTCTCCATTTATGGATAATGGGTCTGACAGTGGTCTGCTGGAGTCCCAAAGAATCACCAATCACTTTGTATCCTATCCCAGACTGAGACATTTCTATAATCTTCTTTGTTGTTTGCTCTTAAAGCTCATTGGGGGATAATGATGTGTGTTCAGTATGGCCTACCTCACCTTGTCAGACAGGTTTTATGTTAGGAATCTCCTGATTGGAAATGTCTGGCAGCAATCAGGGCTGGGTGTGGCCATGACATTGAACACAGTTTTCTCCAATAATAGGGTTAATCACAATTACCTCACCTTCTAAAAAGGGGGCTTGTTTTTTTTTTTTTTTTTTTTTTTTTTTTTTTTTTTTTTTTCCCCCCACACATAGGTTCATGTGGGTTTGGATAGGATTTTTCTCTTAAGAAATAAAATCACAACAGGAAAACTGCATTTTTGAGTACTTGGGCAATCTTACTGTAATGTTAAAATTTGTTTCATGATCTGAAAAAGTTAAGTGTGACAGATGCAAAAAAAAGTACAAAATCTATATGGAGGGGAAAAAAAAAAAACTTACCATAGACAAATATCATAGACAGCTGCGGGTGGATGTCAGGTGAAAAAAAAAATCCCCTGAAGTGGTGAATAGTTGTCAGGGTCAAGCAGGAGTCATGGAAGCAGGGAAAATAATTTATAACTGAGCTGATGAGTACACTGCACATGGAAGTTTGGTTAAGCAAAAAGTAATGAACTAAATACTGCTGACTAAACATTCCTAGTTGGTGGGGTTGTGGAGGTAGCTAAAATGACAGCAGGTGCTTGTGGAAAAATAGCATTCAGATAACACCACAGCTGCATGGCAGTTGTATAAATAGGGCATGGTGCATGGAAAAAAGGAATGGCACTCCATGCTCAAACAATTTACCTGGAACATTTTTACATGTATCTGTGCATATTTATTAGCATATAGATCAGTGATTATATCAAAGGGCATTATGAATTAATCAACTAAAGACCTTGTTTCTAATTGTAAGATTCCATATTCAATAAGAATATTCCTAATTCCATAAGAAGGCATGATGACTTTATTACTGTATATCATGTCTAAATAATTTAAAATTAAATTTCAGTATTGGACCAAAGAGATTGTTATTTATTGTTTCATAATTTGTTATAAATGAGTCAGATATATAAGAAGGTTATCAGAAGAAGCAGAGCTCAACCTGCATTTTCTGTTTAAACACATCTCCTTTGAATTTGCATTGCCTCAGAAAAAGTTTTCTGAAGCACAGGAAGAAAGTAAATATGATTGACAAGCTTTATTATTTATATTAAGTCTTACAAAGCTATTAATTTGAACACTGGTGCCATGATTAAATATAGTACCTCCTCAAACTTCACTGTGGCTATGTGCAAAGTCTCGATCCTGCTGCCTCGAAACCTTCAACACTCTCCAACTCGAGAGGTCAACTAAATTTAATTTTTATTGACCATTACCATAAAACCATTAATCATTTTCGAAAAAAAAAAGCCCACTTCGAAATAAAAAACACACAGTGACCTACAGAAGCTGGAGTTGAAACAAACATGACACTAAAGTAGAATGTTAGAGAGGAAAGTAAGGTTTTTAATGCTGCCATAACTGAGGAAGGATTTTCTGATTAGGTGTCATTGTTTAATGGTAATTCTCTCAGAGATATAATACAATGTGACAGACCACAATATCAAGCCATGAGGTACTCCCTGAATGTTTAGTTGCATAATTTGTTTGTAACAAATTGGTTTCCGATAAATGAGGTTGCGTATAGAGCAGAATTTATGGTACTGGAGACGCCATGAACCCATGATGAGGAATACGAATCTCTAACATCGTCAAAATCGTAGTCAGTACTCTGAAACTATGTTAACGTGCCTCATAAATCTTTTTTGTTATTTTTGAAATCTGGCTTCAGTTTAGTTAATGTGTTCATTCATCCGTTCATTCATTCATTCATTCATTCATTCATTCATTCATTCACAATTTGTATTATTATTTTTTTCCCCTACTGGGGACATGTGGAGGATAAAGCCTATATCAGCAAACCCTGGGAGAGGATGTAGTACACCATGAACATTTCACCAGTCCACTGCAAAGCTAACACACACACACACACACACACACACACACACACACACACACACACACACACACACACACACACACACACACACACACACACACATCCATTCACACTTGCACCTTGGGCAGTTTGGAACAGCCAGTTGGCCTAAAGTGTTTGCATGTGGACAGTGGAAGGAAACCAGCATATCCACACAGAAGCACCATTACCAAGCCCGGAATTCAAACCCAGGACTTTGTTGCTGTGAAGTGGACATGCTAACCAGTAAGACAATATGTCATCTCAGTTCAGTTTGTCTTATGCAAATATTTACACACCAATCATTCATTCATTTTCTGAACCGCTCAATCCTAATTAAGGTCATGAGGAGGCTGGCACCCATCTCAGCCAACTCTGGGCCAGGGCGGGGTACACTCTAGTCAGCTTACCAGGCCATCGCAGGGTCAACACTCACACAACCATTCATACTCCCACTCACACCTAGGGATTATTTGGAAAAGCCAATTAATCTACTGTGCATGTTTTTGGAATGGAGGAGGAAACTGGATTACCTGGAGGAAACGTATGTAATTACAGGGGGAACATGGAAACTCCACACAGAAATGCTTGAGCTGGGAATCAAACCCAGGACCTTCTTGCTGTAAGCAGACGTGGTAAGTATTACACCACTACACACTGTGCCACCCTCTATTTACACACCATTTTTATGTTAATCATTATTTTCAAAGCTTAAACATAATTAGGAATAAAACTGTAATAAAACTAGTATAACATACATTATAATTTACTTTGAAATGTGCTGTTGTAAGGCGCTATTAAACATTTGTGGTCATCTTGTGTAGTTGAAGATATGAAATTTATCCAAAAGTAAAAATAAATAAATGAATAAATAAATACAATAAAAAATGCAATGAATCGTGAATTAAATGCATGGCTCCTTGAAGTGAAACACGGTTTCATAGTAGATCTGAGTTGTTTGAGCTGTTTGTGAAACATTAATAAACCTCACATATCGTTTGCTGAAATAATTGCTGCTCTTTTCGATGAAGTGTTTGATTGTAAGCTTTGAGAGGAAATTGATTGTTAGGAAATGAGAAGTGAGAAGCCTGCAGACGCCTGTCAGCCACAGAATGGTTTTTAAAGTGATGTTGTCAACAGTTCAGTAATTGAGGTTAAATCCTGACCTTGGGTGACGTCTAAATATTGGAAACGGATCCAGAGGCAGATGAGATTCCCTTGATGTGCACTGAGAACCAAGTAAGACTCATGACTCTTTTAAGGGAGTCCAGCAGCAGTGCCTAAAATGACTCCCCTAAGTCTCCACTGGACTCCCTTTATTATTTTGACTGACTCTCTTAGGAGTCAGTTTGACTCTTTCAGGGTTCTTTTTGGGATCTTTTTTGGCTTTAAAGAGCCCATGTTACTTCCAAATTAGATTAAATTTGTTAGTGAACCTAGATAAATAAAATTAGCATTGAAGGCACTGTTGCTGGACTCCCATATAAATATTTAATTAACCTGAAAAGTAAAACAAGACTAAAAGTTTTATTTAAAACAAAATTTATTAAACAATAATCAATAAAACATATTAAACAATGAAAATAAAACATATTGAACAATGATCACTCTAAAATAACCCAATGTGCACAAAGGAACATTTTATCAAAACAGCATAAAGCTATAAACTACCAGTAAACTTGAATATATCACAATATTATTATGAGTGTCTCATTTATTACTGGAGAATTAATGAATTATGCATTTGTGAATGCATACACTGACAAAAGTAGGAACAAAGCATTGGTCAGGGTCTTTGTCACACAAATGTCAACATTTTCTGCTCTCATTTGGAAGCTCACATCAGCAGTGTCTATTGATGATTCATGCCATTGGATTCGTGTTTGCAGACCATTCCGTTCACTTCTCTTGACGAGGATTTCCCCAAGGTTCTGTTTTAAGTGGAATGGTAGGGCCATCAGTGTGATGCAGTGTGAGATATCTGAAAATGATACAAGCACTTATAACAGAATATAAAGCCAACTATTACATTACAGCTATCGATTTTCATAATATTGGTGTCATTCGACATTTTGTCCTTCATAATCTCAAATTTCGTTGCTAAAGCACTTGCAATTAATCAAACACTAATTAAAATATAGAAAAGGCTTAGATTTCTTCTCAGAATTAAGTTTAGCCATAGGCAGATTCTCTCTCATCTCCTTCACAACCTTAGTCTCCTTCTGGCCGGGAGTCAATCTGGTGAGTTTCCACACAAGCTGATTCGGGTTACTTTCATACACTGATGACCAATTGCATTCTATCAATCACATGAATTCATCTGTGATCTGAAAAACACATACACATCACAAATATAATCAATGGATTTTATGTCCTGCAAATAATAAAGTGTTAGGTCATGAAAAATATCCGTCATACTAATCATAGATTAAGTTTGACTTGTTTACGCAGAATGTGTTTATCGCTAACAAAAGAGAGTCAATGTTTAGTAAAATCGTATGCCACTTACTGCATGCTCTTGAAAGAGGAGTGGGGACTTCTCTTTGACATCTTGTATTGGCTTCCTCGACAACCATTCTTCTCCTGTTAGGTAACGTTCTGTCCATTCTATCTTTGATTTTGTGGTTGTGTCTTTTTGAATGATCGAGATATCATTGCGTAAGCATCCACTTCGTGTGTACTTCCACAGAAGCTTCATCCTCCGAATCTACATCCTCTGGCAGGAAGTTCCGAACACCCCAGACATTGTTGGATGGTTTGCAGTCTTTTCCAGTTTATCTTTTGGGCTTTTTCCTCTCTTGCACTTGATCCACTGAGGAGTTTCCTCTTTTCCTAGAATTTTTGAACTTGTGCTTGAGACGACGATGCCATAGTAACTGTGAAAAAAGTAATTAACATTTTGTCAGTAAACATTAAACCATTTTGTATCGTCTCATTTTAAAATGGCCAATAATTCAAAGATCACCAATTAAAATCATCATACAGTAAATGAACAGTAGCGAATAATGTACATCCTTACCCGAGCATCTGCAGAAGCCAGTCCATCATATAAATGAGGATATTGTTGAAGAGCTGAAGACGTTAGAGCATCATATTCACCATATGTAAGATAGCTGAAATTTCAAAATACAACTAATGAAATTACTAATGTAATTACCATGTTGCCACAATACTTCATCAAATGTAACAGAAAATTAAGAGATTATTTATGTATACAATACCAGTAATATGGCTTTAATACACTTAATTATACTTACAATTTTCCATAGTTTGATGTTAGCAAGGAGTGCCTTTGGAGAGACTGAATTGGGTAGCTCGGGACAGAAGATGAGACTTAAGAGTAAACTTAAGGAGGTCCATACTTCTTGACTGGAATACAGGCTTGGTCCTGGCAGTATACTGCTGCTGGTTTCCGTTGAACTGAACAACATGAAACATTTCTTTGTTTTTGAACAAGTAGTTTCTTTGTTGGTTGCAAGCAAATTTGATATATCTTAAGGAGTACATACATGGTAAATAATAATAGAAGAAAGATATGATGTTAATTCTCTTAATACATTTTATAGCTAATGATATATTAGTTTGAGATACAGAGGTAGCTCAGTTTATGAAATTAATCCGTTCCAGCGCCTTTTTCGTAACCTGCATTTTTTGTAAATTGAACTGCATTTTACATGTAAACGCGTGATTCGTTCCAAGACCCCCAATACTACCCCATAAACCCTTTAAAAATTATAAAAGCATACCTTTTAAGACCGCTTTCTGCTTCAATATCGTACCGATGGTAGACGGGTTTGACCATATTGCTTTGCGATATCACTTGAGCTGGTTTCTTCTTCTCACTCACACCGGAAATCACACGTGTGTGTGTGTGTGTGTGTGTGTGTGTATGTGTGTGTGTGTGTGTGTGTGTGTGTGTGTGTGTGTGTGTGTGTGTGTGTGTGTGTGTGTGTGTGTGTGTGCACGTGTGCGTGTGTGTTGACCATGTCTTCTTATCAAAGTTATAATCTTACAAATGTTTATGGAAGGTTAAAAGCCTGAGTCAAGAGATAATGCATAAAACAACAGTAACTCCGTCCTTTACACGGAACGCATCATGGTAGATTCAGCTCCATAACAGCCAATAGGAGGGAGCTGTGTCATCCCTCCTCGTCAATGGGAGGCCAGCAGGGCGGGATGTTTGAACGTCATTGTTGGGAGAGCAGCCTGTGCATTGTTTGAATGGCTCGTTTTAATGTTTAAATGGGCCTTTTAATGTTCAAGATGGTGCTTTCATAACATGAACTTGTTTCGTATCCAGAGACAAAAATTTTAGAAAAATGCGTTTCATAACCTGAATTTTTCGTTTGGTGATACTTTCCTAAAGTGAGGTATCACTGTACTACGATGTTTTTGCTTCTTACTGCTCGGTGTTCATAGGAGAACTAGATGTGGATGGAGTTGGAGCTTGTTCGCCCTCCCAATTCGTATTTTCTTGCAAGATGTTCTGACGAGAGACATCACCCGACATTTCATTCTTCATGGCCGACTCATTCTTCATGGCACTGTCAGATATTTCAAGCAGCAGCAATTTGCTGTCTGGAGGAATATCTTCCAGTTCTCCATCTATATATTCTTCCCATTTTGAGTTGTAATATTGGCGTGTGTAATCTTTTCTCTTTATATTGATTTTTTTTCTCAACAGTGGATCAGAATTTACCCTTATTCACAATAGACAAGATTTTTTTAGACTGGCCAAGCATTACCAAAAACTGCATGGTTCCTGCCAAACATATTCAAACGGCTTTGCAGTCAGACAACTAAGCAGGAAAATAAAGATGTGGTTTTGATATCAACATGAACATTATGCCTGTGAATAATTCCATAACATTTAAGATATAACCTACCAATGATACAAACACAATATTTAGTAACTATGATTTTACAAACGAAGTATTAAGGTCACATCAGTTGGTATTAATATGGTATTTAAGGGAAAGTTACTGTCAAACAAATGAATATTTAAATGTTAAACTGTTTATCAAATTTTAACTGGGCAAAACTTGTTTAAATTCTCTTACACGTTTTGGAATATAAAACACAGACAAATTAGAGTGGAAATATTGAAAAACAAATTAACAAATAATTATACTAGTATAGGCGGCATGGTGGCATAGTGGTTAGCACATCCGCCTCACAGCAAGAAGGCCCGGGTTCGATTCCCGGCCTGGGCGTTTCTGTGTGGAGTTTGCATGTTCTCCCCGTGCTTGTGCGGGTTTCCTCCGGGTGCTCCGGTTTCCCCCGCAATCCAAAGACGTGCACTGTAGGTTAATTGGCCATTCTAAATTGACCGTAGATTCTCTCCTGCAACGGCACCGGAACCCAGTCGTATCGGCACTTGCCTTTCCATTGGATCCTTCCGGTGGCGCCGAGACGGGGGACTTGCTGCCTGGGTAACAGCCTGTCCCTCATTACTCCCTACCCGGGCTCTGCGCACTGGGGAGTATCACCAGCCAGGATACCAGCCAGAGCGTAGCCATAGTCCTTCGGGACTGACGGAGGCCTACCATATATATATATATATATATATATATATATATATATATATATATATATCATCATCATCATCGTCTTCCGCTAAGTCCAGGTTTGGGTCGCAGGGGCAGCAACCTAAGCAAAGACGTCCAGATGTCCCAAGCCACCTCCTCCAACTCTCCCGGGGGGACACCGAGGTGGTCTCAGACAAGCTGAGAGACATAGTCCCTCCAGTGTGTTCTAGGTCGACTCCGGGGTCTCTTCTCGGTTGGACATGCCCGAAACACCACACCAGTGAGGCGTCCAGGAGGCATTCTGACCAGATGCCTGAGCCACCTCAACTGGCCCCTCTCAATGCGGAATAGCAGCGGATCTACTCCAAGCTCTCCCCGGATGGTGGAGTTCTCACCTTATCTCTAAGGGAAAACCCCGCCACCCGTCGAAGGAAGTTCATTTCAGCAACTTGTATCTGTGACCCTGTTCTTTTGATCACTACCCAAAGCTCGTGACCATAGGTGAGGATTGGAATGTAGATCGAATGGTAAATTGAGAGCTTCGCCTTACGGCTCAGCTCCTTCTTCTTGTCCTTGAGGGACACGGTCGAAAGCCTTATCCAAATCTACAAAGCACATGTGGACAGATTGGGCAAACTCCCATGCCCCCTCCAGAATCCTGTGGAGCGTATAGAGTTTGTCAAGAGTGCTACGGCCAGGACGAAAACCACATTGTTCCTCCTGAATTCGAGGTTCGACTATCGGTCAGATCCTCCTCTCTCGTACCCCTGCATAGACTTTCCACGGTAGGCTGAGGAGTGTAATTCCACGATAATTGGAACACACCCTCCGGTCCCCCTTCTTAAAAATTGGGACCACCACCCCAGTTTGCCAATCCAGAGGTACAGCCCCCGATGACCATGCGATGTTGCAATGAGACACCAAAGCACTGCCGGACACAAGCAATGGTGCTCTCCAAAACTTTTGGGGAAACCAGAGTGGATCTACAGCTGAGCGAGCAAGTGCGCAGGGAAACTGAGCTCCACAACGAAAAGGTGAAGAAAAATAGGGAAATCTTAAAAAGACTGATAGACTTTGTAATTTCTTTGGGCAAGCAGGAACTTTCATTTCAGGGACACGATGAAAGCGCTGGATCCAAAAACAAAGGAAACTATGTGGAGCTTATTTCTCTCATTGCTGAGAGCAACACGGATTTACATTACCACCTGTCCACTAATGTTTAATAAGACGTCGAGCAAAATACAAAATGATCTGATCACTGCTATTGCTGAAGTGATGGGGGAAGAAATCAGAAGAGAAGTTAATAAAGCACTGTTTGTCTCTATTGTGGTGGATGAGACGGCAGACGCGAGTAACGCAGTGCAGCTCACACTGGTTCTGCGTTATGTAACAGCCACACCTGTCAAGCAGCAGTTTGTCGGATTTGAAGATGTTACCAGTGGGAAGCGAGACGATCTCATTGCAGGTCTTATCATCCAATTTTTGGTGGAAAATGAATGTCTGGGTAAAGTTGTGGCACAGTGTTTGGACAGTGCAGCGGTCATGTCTTCTGGATTAAAGGGGGTGCAGGTGAAAGTTAAGGAGAGAGCACTGTTGGCTTTATTCATACACTGCTATGCACATCGGCTAAATTTAGTACAGACTTAGGTGGCTTCAAAGCTTAAAGAATGCAAAATATTTTTCGCCGACCTCAAAGGCCTTGCTGCATTTTTTCAGACATTTTCAGCCCTAAATCGAATAAAAAATTATGCCAGAAATATGACAGGGCAGGCTCGACTTTCAACATTAGCTTTGATGGCAATAGAAAAGATATATAAATATGGCAATATAAATAAATATGTATATATATATATATATATATATATATATATATATATATATATATATATATATATATATATATATATATATATATATATATATATATATATATATACACATGTAGGGATCCCTCACTTTCCAATGTTAATTGGGACCGAGATCCCCACGATAACTGAAATCATACATATATACATATATATATATATATATATATATATATATATATATATATATAAATGCCGAAATACAGTGACGGAGGCGATTATTTCGGAACAATGTTGCAGAGAAGGCATGGAAACAGTGCTCCATGGGACAAGACATCACATCCATCCTGTTCAACAGCTCTCACCCACTGCACCAGACTGTCGAGGAGCTAAGCAGCTCCTTCAGTGGACGACTGAGGCATCCTCAGTGCAGGAAGGAGCGCTACCGCAGGTCGTTCATTCCCACCGCTGTCAGACTGTACAACGCCACTTTGTAACTGTCTGTGAAAATACCGGTTATGTGCAATAAAAACCCCGTGCACTTTAATCAACCACATCTACCCCACTGTGAACCATATCAACCCATCTACTCTGCCCTCAGATACATTTACACTTTAATATAGGCTAGTCTATAAAGTTGCTCCATTCTTTTCTTTTATTGTTTATTAATTTATACCATTTATGTATCTATTTATTTATTTACTTCTATAATATATATGTATGTGTGTATGTTTGTACTTGTATCTATTTTTGCACCCCCTACTGATAGTACCTCAAGAGCCTGTAACAGTGAATTTCTCCATTGTGAGATTAATAAAGCTGTATCTTATCTTATCTTATCTTAAGACCTCCAATCTCACAAGGAAGAAAGTTAATATTGAATCAGGACCTCTGATCTTTCAAACAGGTACCGTAATTCCGCTTTATATACAACATCCCGTACATTTAAACATTTAAATACAATTGCTTTGTTTGTCATTGCATGTTGCGTATGGGCGGAGCCCACAGTCGGCAAAACACACCACTCCACAAAGCACACCACAAAGAGAGAGATCTGTGTGTGTGTGTGTGTGTGTGTGTGCATTAATAAGAACATGTTTAATAATGGTTTATTTCATAAACATGTTCATAAAATGGTTTAATATGTTAATACAATGTTTAAATGATTTAATAAATAGTTTACTTTTACATTTAACACATATTTCATACATATTTCATTCAAAATTGGTGTACTTTTATCATTTTTAAAGGGTTTATGGGGTAGTCGTGGGAGCCTTGGAACGAATCACGTGTTGTACATGTAAAATGCACCTCTGCGTAAGAAAACTCCAGGCTACGAAAAAGGCTCTGGAATGGATTAATTTCGTAAGTAGAGGGCCAACTGTATCAGTAGAAATTAGCTGTAGTAGTTTTTGAATTTTTCCCATAAAGACTACCATCAGATAGTTGGATGGACACTCAGTAATATCTAATACCCACTAATTTACCATTATCTGATCAGATTTCCCCATGAGGATTTATACATTTCTTAAGTCTTACTAATCTATTTTATTATGAAAGCCAATATAAGTCGGAATAAACTAAGTGCCATCAGTCAATCATCTTCTTCTTTTCCTTTCAGCTATTCCCTTTTTTTCAGGGGTTGTCACAGTGAATCAGCTGCTTCTATCTTCTTGGAAGTCATATTACTGATTCACATATTTGATTTGGCATAGGTTTTTATGTCAGATGCACTTCCTGACAAAACTCTTTTAGCAAGGGGGCAGAAACACGCTGATGGCAGCTAATCTTGACGAAAGTCAGCAATGGTTGTTTTACATGTGTCACATCATAGACAGTGAGAGTCATGGCCGGTCTTTATTAACCCAGTTAGCTGCACTGGGGGTACAGTGACAACCTTGTGGAGAGTGGAACTTGAACCCCCATCCTGGGATCAGTGATCCAGCACCTTACCACCAGGCCACCTCTGCCAACATTGAAATTATATTATATTACATTACATTTGTTCTTTGTAGTATTTTTATGGTAGATCTAGGCATGTTAGAAAACTAAACTTGAACCTAAGCAGGTCTCATTTGTTCTACAACAGGGCCACCTGCTCACCCTTATCCAAACACCTTATAGCAGGCTGGAGGAGCTAGCACCAGCTGTACCAATCCATTCTGCATTTCCCTGCATGTTTCCCATTTTCTAGATTGCATCCAAAGAACATTTCAGGGTCATTGCTCAGTTTCTGAATGAGGTTCTTTCTTGGTCACCCAACACAATAAGAAACATGAGTGCCTCAAACTAGGAGTCACCCCATTATTACCTAGAATTACTCAGAGCATGTAAAAGTATGGAGGGCAATATTGGGGAAAAAATTCTCGTGGAGTAACTATTTTTTTCCCCACTTTCTGTTTTGTTTGTTTATGATATGATTCAAAAATGTTTCCTGTAGAAGTTAATCTTTTTATACATAGAACAGAGATATAACCTACTCTTTCTTGGTGAATGAAATGTGTTCTGTCATCACTTATAGGAACCTATATAACAGGAAGTGTGCTGTTGGTATCATCAATATTTCAAAGGAAAAATTCATCACTTTGGATACATTTACCTAAATATAGTGAACAGTTTTTTTTGTTTGTGTGTTTTGTTTTGTTTTCTTTTGTTTTTTAAGAACCTCACAAAAACTATTCAAACTAATCATGCTCAGCCTTAAGTTGCTTTCATTACACAATGGAACAGTACCAAATATTGTTTTGTTACTTTACACATGTTGTAGACAATAGAGCCTCCATAGACTCTTGACTGATGGTGACTGCTATAGCTTGATTAAGGAATACAGACCCCCTCATGCCGTGCATGATTTTTTTTTTCTCCAAATTTATAAACCAGCTGATATAAAAATCAACGTCCCCATGAATTGTATTTTGTCAGTGCATACTCGTACATAATATAAGAAGAAAATGACCTTCAAAATTTAACTGTAATGAAGTAAATGGAACAATTCAAACCATTTCTGGTGAAAGCTTAGAAGCCTATTACCCAATTGGCTGTGTCTGAATGAGCTTTGGATCAGGGTAATTTGGCTCACTACACTCAGGTGTAACACCTTCCCTCTCACCCTTTCCATCACAATCCTTCTCACACTCTCTAATACTCTTTTCAAGTCCCTGAAATTTCAAGCAATAGTCAAAATTGTACACCTCAAAGCACTTCAAGGATTTTATTTTAAGTAGCAATATTAAGTAGTGAGATGAGAACTGATGCTGTAAAGGACCTTTTTAAATCAATTTTTTAATCTCCTGTTCATGCTCAATCAGATGATCTTGCATTTTTGAAAAAAATATTTTTTGTTCCCTTCTCCTATGGAGAGGCACACATTTATATGTGGAAACCTGTGTGCATGGACAGTAGAGGTTCCTGGTAAAGAAGAGGAAATGCTTTCACACACTGTGAGATATATTTTCTTTTTCTTTTTTTTTTTTTCTTTCATTATTCAAAACTAGATGTTTCATTACTGCGAAACAACCAGCAGCATGTCACTGAACAAAATCAAACTGAATAATGGCTTTTAATTCTGTGCACACTTCTTTTACAGTACACTTCCTAGCAGTTCTTACACCAATCTTAGACTACTGACCCTCCAGCTGTCACATGGTCACATTCACACTTGTTTTCCATGCACCTAATTACCTTTAGCATTATGTAAGGACTGGTTACATTTTCTCGATGTTAAATTTTAGCACTATCATACTGCTGCTGTATTGTATCAAGCCTTTTGCTGTTTCATAGTTTTTGATCATTGTTCAATTAATAATGATTTGATCATATGCAAATGCAAATATAGTTCATTGGGACAGTCATAGCCTAATGGTTAGAGAAGCGGGTTTGAGTCCTGTACAATAAATGTATAACATTTGTGTGTGTGTGTGTGTGTGTGTGTGTGTGTGTGTGTGTGTGTGTGTGCGCATGGGGGGGCACTTAAGGCCCAACTGCTGTATTGTACCTTCTCACAATGAACTTGATATATATATATATATATATATATATATATATATATATATATATATATATATATATATATATATATATACACACACAGACGCTCCCCGACTTTCATTTTTAATTGGTTCCAGACAGCTGAACATAAATTGAGAGTGAACGTAAGTTGTTACAGTGACGTATGACATATGACATGTCACATATGATGCTCATACTGTACTATACATGAATAAATAACATTACCGTATCTCATAAAACACCCCTAAATAAATTATTATAAACATAACATTGTAAAATAATATCAGATATATAAAATAATATCAACATTAATTTCAAATATGTCACTTGTTTATATCGAGTCACTTTACATGAAGCTTAAAACAGCCAATCAATGCCTACAATATGTGAGGTGCTCAAAACCGAAAGTAGTGTACTTGCTGTGGGTTATACGCAATTCTGGTCTTTCAAGTGAAATGAGCAAGGGCGCCGTTGAACTCGTTTAGAACTCAGCCTGCACTGATGTGAATCACCATCAGAGCAGAGAGTTCTCTTTTTTGGATTCAGATTTTTCATTCATTTTACAACTCTCTTTTCTTAACTGAGTGTGCATGGAGCAGATAAGCATACTGAGCAGATAGTTAATTCATCTCTGTGTATCAGACTCAGACTTCCACCCATGCTAGTAGGCTTACGCTTCTGACCAACCATATTTGCTTAGGGTTACAAAAGTCTGCAAAACAGTGTAAACACAAAAATCACAGAGACAACGTCTTAACACAAGGGTAACACACTATATAACTGAGGTATATATATATTGTCAATAGGGCAGTAGTGGTCTAGTGGATAGGGCACAGGATCACTGATCCTAAGGTTGGGGATTCAAGTCCACACAGGGTTGTCACTGTCCCCCAGTGCAACTATCTGGGTTATCAAAGGCAGGCCATGTCTTTCACTGTCTATGGTAAGGGGCATGTAAAAGAACCATTGCTGAATTTCGTAAAAAGAGTAGACTGCAAAGCCATCAGCATGTTTCTGTCAGTCTAGGAACCGCCACAGTTGTCTCAGCCAGCCGCGCCACTGTCGAAGGGACCTAGGCCTGGAGAGCAGGGATCAGCCAGCGCGAACTGTCTCTCGCTATACAAAAATACTCAGTGCAGGCGAGGAAAAATAACTCTTCGAATTCGAAGAACAGAGCCATCATATCGCCATTACGTCATTGTCATTACATCAGCGTACTACCTACGTCTAACTCAAAATTTGACTTTTTTTTTTGAAAACAAAAAATGTAAAATTGAAAAAACGTAAAACGGATGAATATAAGTCAGGGAGTGTCTGTATATATATATATATATATATATATATATATATATATATATATATATATATATATATATATATATATATATATATATATATATATATATATATATATATATATATGATATCCGGACCCCGGACATTCACCCCCAGACAACTACCCCAGACAACTCCCCTAGGACAATTACCCCCCAGACAGCCACCCCCAAGGACAACTACCCCCTAGGACAATCATCTAAAGATCTTTAAGTTTAATCTGTGGATAAATGCTCTGTTAGGTACTTTGATTCTATGCCTTTTCAGTCGAATGTTGGAGCTTACCACCCCAACTTCTGGACATTCTTTGGAGTGTTACGACGGGAACAATCATTAAATGAGGTTGTAATGGCTCAGATGTCAGTAGGTGTACCAGCTCCACCTCAGAGAGAGAGGTAGAAAGCCATCATGCAACGCCTGATTAAAATTGTTGCTGTCTATGAGAACAGACCTTTAGTAGATTATCTAAAAGGAATTGCAGACAACATTCAATTATAAATATTAAAATGATATGTTTCATTTGTTCATCAATCAGGTTTATGAATAAAACATTAAATCACAATTAAAGATATGTTAAAGATATTAAAGTCTTCTTATTATTTTGTATTATCATCTTATATTATCAAACTTTCATATGTTTTAGATTCATTGCACACCAACTGAAATATTTCAGGTCTTTTATTGTTTTAAGACTGATGATTTTCGTATACAGTTCATGAAAACCCAAAACTTCTATCTCAAAAAATTAGCATATAATGAAAAGGTACTCTAAACGATCTATTAATCTAATCATCTGAATCAACGATTTAACTCTAAACACCAGCAAAAGATTCCTAAGGCTTTTAAAAACTCCCAGCCCGCTTCATTACTCAAAACCGCAAACATGGGTAAGACTGCTGACCTGACTTCTGTCCAGAAGGCCATCATTGACACCCTCAAGCAAGAGGGTAAGACACAGAAAGAAATCTCTGAGCGAATAGGCTGTTCCCAGAGTACTTTATCAAGACACCTCAGTGGGACGTCTGTGGGAAGGAAAAAGTGAAAGAAGGGCCGGTTCAAGACCTTGGGGGACCTGTGGAAGCAGTGGACTGAGTCTGGAGTAGAAACATCCAGAGCCACCGTGCACAACCGTGTGCAGGAAACAGGCTACAGATGATTCCCCAGGTCAAGCCACTTTTGAACCAGAAATAGCGGCAGAAGCGCCTGATCTGGGCTACAGAGAAGCAGCACTGAACTGTTGCTCAGTGGTCCAAAGTACTTTCTTTGGATGGAAAGCAAATTTTGCATGTCATTCGGAAATCAAGGTGCCAGAGTCTGGAGGAAGACTGGTGAGAAGGAAATGCCAAAATGCCTGAAGTCCAGTGTCAAGTACCCACAGTCAGTGATGGTCTGGGATGCTATGTCAGCAGCTGGTGTTGGTCCACTGTGTTTTATCAAGGGCAGGGTCAATGCAGCTAGCTATCAGGAGATTTTGGAGCATGCCATGCTTCCATCTGCTGAAAAGCTTTATGGAGATGAAGATTTCATTTTTCAGCACAACCTGGCACCTGCTCACAGTGCCAAAACCACTGGGAAATGGTTTACTGACCATGGTATTACTGTGCTCAATTGGCCTGCCAACTCTCCTGACCTGAACCCCATAGAGAATCTGTGGGATATTGTGAAGAGAAAGTTGAGAGACACCAGACCAAACATTGTGGATGAGCTTAAGGCCGCTATCGAAGCATCCTGGGCCTCCATAACACCTCAGCAGTGCCACAGGCTGATTGCCTCCATGACACGCCGCATTGAAGCAGCCATTTCTGCAAAAAGATTCCTGACCAAGTATTGAGTGCATAACTGAACATAATTATTTGAAGGTTGACTTTTTTTATTGGTCGAATGAAATATGCATTTTTTTTAATTAGGGATTTTTGTTTTTTCTTTACTTTTTTGCCAAAATTATCAATATTAAAACAGTAAAAGGCTTGAACTACTTCAGTTGTGTGTAATCAATCGGAAATATATGAAAGTCTAATGTTTATCAGTACATTACAGAAAAAAATGAACTTTATCAACTTTTTTATTATATATATTCAATTTTTATGAACTTCTCGCTTCCAGCTTTATCTGCAGCCGCCATCTGGCTCACTGAGTGAAAAGAAGGCCAAGTGCGTAAATCCTTCCTGATCGTATAAAGCTTCTGCTAAGTGAAGACTTTTACATTGCCTCCTCGTGGCACACCCTGGTAACTCGGCAGCTTACGGCCCCAGGCTACATATGTGAGGGGTCTCTGAGCAGGTTGAGCCCCAGAGGATCAGTATGCAGGCCCACCGGCATGTGGACATGCCCTGGTACTTACTAGTCAACCATCTGCTGCCTTGCAGATAAAGCCCTTGATGTAAAGGCAAAGAGAAGGACAACTCTGACTTCCAACCCCCAGCTATGGGCAAATAGCACCTGCCTTGTGGTCATCACGGGAGTGACAAAGGTTAAGGGACACACCCCCTATGGAAAATCCAGAGTGGAGCCCTGAAGGTGGTTGGTCCCCACATAGCAGCACCTCCTGGTAACTCTTGCAGCCAAGTTGGTACCAACTGTATCAGCTAGCCCATCACATGAAGGAGACCTCTGTGCGAATGCTTGCTGCACTACCCGCTTCAAGAAATAATGCACAAAAATTGCAAGGTGTTGTGCCAACAACTACTGGCTTAACTTTTGTCAGGACATACAGCTTTCTGTAGATCCTGGAAACAAGAGCAGAATGTATGAAGGCATGAAGAAGGCTTTCGGTCCCAGTGCCGACCCACTCAAATCAGCTGCAGCTGACGTCATCAAGAATCGTGACAAACAAATGGAGAGATGGGCTGAGCACAACCAAGAGCTCTAATCGAGAGAAACCACCGTCTCAAGCACAGCCCATGAGAACGTCCCTCCACTGTCTGTTATGGATGAGCTTGATGATCCACCCGCCATTGAGGAGCTCAGCAAGGCGATAAACTCTATCTCAAGCGGCAAGGCTCCAGGCAGTGACAACATCTCGCCTAAAATCATCAAAATCACAAAGGAGAGTTCACTCTTGAAACACCTCTATGAGCTCCGACTGCAGTGCTGGGAGGAAGGGGCTGTTCCCTCAGACATACGTGATGCCAAAATCATCACCCTCTACAAGAACAAGGGGGAGCAAAGTGATTGTAACAACTATCTTGGCATCTCACTCCAAAGCATAGTTGGCAAAGTCTTTGCCCATGTCGTCCTCAACAGGCTTCAACTACTTGCCGAACATATGTATCCAGAGGTGCAGTGTGGATTCAGGGCAGCCAGATCAACCACAGATATGGTCTTCTCTGTGAGGCAGCAGCAAGAGATGTGCCGGGAGCAGAGACAACTCCTCTATTTGGCCTTCATTGACCTGACAAAGGCTTTTGACTTGGCCAGCAGGAATGGACTGTTTGCCCTCCTCCAGTCAATTGGATGTCCCATCAAGCTTTTGAGCATGATCAAGTTGTTCCACCAGGATATAAATGGCATCGTCCAGTTTGATGGATCATCCGCAGACCCTTTCCCGATCAAGAACGGTGCGAAGCAGGGTTGTTTCCTCGCTCCAACCCTTTTTGGCATTTTTTTCTCCCTGCTCCTGTGCTACACCTTCTGGGCCTCTGAAGACGGCAGCTTCCTCCATGTCAGGAATGACGGTGGCCTCTTTAACCTGGCACGCCTCGGAGCAAAGTCCAAGGTGCGGAGCATTCTCATCAGGGAGCTGCTCTTTGCTGATAATGCTGGCATTGTTGCCCACACCAAGGAAGTGCTCCAGCGTCTCATCAACTGCTTTGTTGGTGCCTGCTCTGAGTTTAGCCTCACCATCAGCCTTAATAAGACCAAGGTCATGGGCCAGGATGTCAGCAGTGCTTCCAGTATCAACATCGGCGACCACACCCTTGAGGTGGTGGAAAAGTTCACCTTCCTCGGATCGATCATCTCCAGCAACCTCTCCCAAGATGCCGAACTGAATGCCCATATTGGCAAGGCATCGGCATTGATGGCACATCCAGTGAAGCGAGTCTGGGACATGGGACAACTCCATGCTAACCACCAACACCATGATAAGAGTCTACAAGGCCTGTGTACTGAGTACTCTCTTTTATGACAGTGAAGCATGGACCCTCTACTACTGCCAGGAACGCCAGACTTTGCAGACTACTGAGCATCACTTGGCAGGACCATGTATATTACATCAATGTCCTGACCAGAGCAGACGTGCTCAGTATGTCTGCCATCCTGACCCAGAGACGCTTGCGATGCAACAACCCTGGAACATTCGAAGTAGCTGTGAAAGTCCTTGCTTTCATCATGAGTCTTCACATACTTCACAAGAGGATCATCAGATAAATAAATATTTGCAAAAGTACACAGCAAAATATGATCATGAAGAGCTTCCACGTTTATCACTCCCCACCATCCAGATTTGATTAACATATAAACGATTCAGAGAGGAGCAAGGGTGGTGAGCACGGTTGTCTGACATGATCCATCATAACGCGATCAAGGCCCATGATATCATCTTTTGTTCAGTCAATGATACCAAACGAATATGACAGGACAGGCACTGCAAAAGTATTTGTGGCTTTGACTTTGTTTCTCGCATTCACTTCTGAACTCCAGATCTTTTTGAGGTGAGATTCGTACTCTGTCCATAGCGTGTCTTTGATGTGGGCTTTCTGGAGCATGTCTTGAACTTGCATCCCTAAAGAAGTGTAATATTGGCCTTCCATGAGATGCTCAATAGCTGCTTCCCCTCTTAACTCAACAGATCCTTTATTGACTGGCTTGTTACGCCTTGAATGGAGAGCATTACATTTCCCGAGCCCAAATGTCATTCTAATATCCTGTAAAAAAGACTCAACAATGTGAATTTGGTCTTTCAAATTAGAATCTCCTTTGTGAGTCAGTTCGATGTCCTACATGTAGAGGAGGTGAGTAAGAGGTGTTCGAGATCTGTGCTGAGGAGGTCCTGGATGATAACCCTCGTCCTCGTTGGGCAGAAAACTCAATAGATTGAGTGACCGGCAAAAAAGGTATTTGTCCCATGCTTTTTGTAATCAATCCAACACACTGAGAGGTTTTGATGATACGTTTTTGCCTCTTCAAGAATGATTTTCTGGACCAATAATTGATCCTTGTATCCCCAGCATCCCTTTCTGTCTCCTTTCTGCTCTCCATAAATGATTTCACTGGACAACCAGTAGGAAGACGCAATATTTGTCAAACACCCTGTAAGTATTTTGTACATGGTATTCAAATCTGTCAAGTCTCTCTTCTTTGGGAGGAGTATTGTACGACCTTTGCAGAACCATGAAGGAACATCCCATGTGTCCATTAGAGAATTGAAAGAAATGAGAAGATGTAGCTGAACAAAAGGAAACTGTTTCTAAAACTGGTTTTGAATGCCACCGAGCCCTGGAGCCGTATTTGATTGAGACATGTTAATTGTTTTCTTTAGGCAATCCAAAGTAATGAAATACAGCAATGGCGAGTTACATTTTTCTCTCATGCTTGGCTGTTTTCTTCCACCCATGGTTCCTCAAGGTTGTAGTTACCGGGTATAGACCACAACTGCTTTTTTTTTTTTTCAAGAAGCCCTCACTGGATTCCATGGGAGGTCTCTTGTTGTCATTACTTTTAAATTGTGAAAAGTTTGTTCTGGTTTATAAATGTATTTTTATTTTCCAATTTCTTTTTTTTTTCTTCCTTTTTTGTCTAAATCTTAACTTTTGCTTCAGGAAGTAAAGAATTTGAAGGATAATGTTAGTTTTTCCTTTGTTGTCTTGTATTTTGTTTTGAGTTTCTATAATTGTCTTTGTCTTTTGTGCCATGGATTTGCCTTTAGATCTTAACTTAAGGCAAAGCAAGAGCCATGTGATGCCTCTCCTTGTTTCTTTTAATTTTTGTTCAAATCAGTTTCCTTTACTTTTATTCTTTTTAAGTTTAATAGAAGTAGGTTTGGAAACGTAATGGAGTTCCTCAAGTGTTCGGGCAGCAGTATACGCACAACAATTGATCTTATGCAAAGAACACTGCATCATGAGTTACTGATACTATTCCATTTAATTTATCAATTTGATTTTATGGATTTTTTTTTTTTTAAGCAGGATTTTTACTGGTTTTCACTTATCAGTTGCAGACTCAGAAATTCCATCATAACTGTCTCCCCTTGATGTGATTGCAAGGTCACAGGGGTATTATGAACTATGCTTGAAGTCATGTAAAATTCATATATGTAAAATTTAGCACATTATTGTTTGTTATTTATACCAAATACACCTATAGACATGCCCATTATCCTTTGTAATACCCATTAACCTCTATAGACTTATTTTGTGCTTATTTTATTTCAGAAGTAGTGCTTTGTGTGTCTCACTGACGGTTTTTTCAGCATTGTTTTGCTATTACAGTGTATAACACAGTTGGCATGATGGCATAGTGGTTAGCATGTCTATCACACAGCAAGGTGTGTATTCAACTCCCTGGCGTTTATGAGTAATGTTACTTCCATGCACCTTTCATCCAGGTTTTCTTCAACAATTCAAAGACATGCACACTAGGTTAATTGGTGGAGTCAGTAGTGCATGTGGGCATGTGAATGGTTATGTGTTCTGGGCCAGAGTTAGACTGGTTCGTCAGGGTATAGCTCACCTTTACCCAGAGTGGGCTGAGATAGACTCCAGCACACTCATGCCCATAATAGGATTAAGTGATTTGACAAATGAATAAATACATGAATGGCTATTAATGACTTTACATTTTTAATTACTTTATATTATATTATAATCATGTTTTAATAACCTTTTTATTTTAGCATGAACAGCTTCCAGTAAAGTCAGCAAATGTAATAACAATTGTAATGTGTCCTTGACAGTGACACTTTATTATTCAATGGATTAAAATGATTCAATATATTGTGCAATTTATTCAGTGCAATATAATTACTATGTGAAATCAAGAGGTTTTGTTTTAAAACATGTAATTTGCTTGCAACATACAGACACATAAAGTAGTGGTTTTACAGTGTCAGTTGTACTTCACCTTGATGCTTGTCTATGCAAATGTGGTTCTTCAGATTAATATGATAAAGCAGTTCACTTTAGGCTCCGGATTTCATATCATCCAGCATCCAGTACTCAAGGGCTCAATGTCAGTAGCTTCAAAGATCCAGCGTTGTAAGACTAAACTTAAAAGAAACAGACATTTATTGCCAGGATTGTTTATACAGAAGATCACATCATATTGATTTATTCGCCTACTCGACACAATTTCTGTTTAATCCTTTTTTACATTTCTGTAGAACAAGTGAACTTGTACTTGAACTTGAACTGAAGTAACTCTTGTTAAAGACACCATGAAAAATATAAATAATAAAATAAATCCACCGTATATTTTTACATCACCATTATTGTCTTTTCTCTTCCTATTAAACACTTACATGTGCAATGATTTACAAGACCTTAAGCTCACCAGTTCCAACACACAAAATTATTCATACTCACATTCACACCCAGGGGAGATTTGGAATAGCTAATTCACCTACTGTGCATGCTTTCGGACTGTGGGAGGAAACCAGAGTACCCAGAGAAAACCCATGCAAGCACAGGGAGAACATGCAAACTCCGCACAGAAAAATCCAAGCTGGGAATTGAACCCAGGACCTTCTTGCTGTGAAACAGATGTGCTATCCACTAATCCACCGTGCCACCTTGAAAGGGAAATGAAATGTGGATACAAACTGCAAGTTAAAACCCTAACTTCACAGGAAATAAAAGGGTTGAAAACAGAAATTAACATATCATATAATATCTTCCTTTCGACTTTTTCCCTTTTACTCGGGAGTTGCCACAGCGAATCATTTGATTCGCACGTTTGATTTGGCAGAGGTTTTTACGTCGGATGCCCCTTCTGTCACAACCCTTTCTAGCAAGGGACAGAAACACGCTGACGACTTTGCAGCTACTCTTTACGAAAGTCAGCAATGGTTCCTTTACATCCTTTACTTACCTCTCACCATAGACAGTGAGAGTCATGGCCAACCTTTGATAACCCAGTCAGCTGCCCTGGGGGCACAGTGATATATATATATATATATATATATATATATATATATATATATATATATATATATATATATATATATATATATATATATATATATATATATATATATATATATATATACTATTTATTTTGCTATGAATCAAGTTAAATCTAGGCATATTCTCACGTAAAATGTCTGAAATTCTTAAATTGGCCACAAAAACCATGAGAAGAATAATGCCGGTGAGCAAGGAAAGGCTAAGACAATTCTAAGCACCTCATTCAAATCTGACAAAAAAAAAAGACCAGTTCACTGTTATAATAAATAATTAATTTTTTTATTCATTTGGCTCAGGGATGTTCTGTCTCACAACACTGTAGATCTTATTCCTTGTCCAGTTGTGATGTTCTGAGCTTCTGCATTGTTATTCTTTATGTCTGAAGTTTTCTTTCACCTCTTTGAGCTTTGTTTCTTTGTCCCCTGTGCTTCCCTTATTCATATTTTATGTTGTTTGTTGTTTATATTGCTCTCTATGATCTCTCTATTCTTGTTCATTCTGGCCATGTTGGTAGCAAATCTGTCGCAGTGAGCCGAGAGTACACTGTAAAACTTCTTATTGTAAAGAACATCGCACATTCAGTTACCACTTGTATTGTACATAAGGTCTTTTCACTCCAATTAAAACAAAACAAAACAAAACAAAAAAATAATAATCATAAATAAATAAAACATCACAATTCCATATTTGAGAGAAATGAGTCTAAATTCACTTGTATGGAAATTATTAAAAATGTATTTATTTAATAAATCAACCTGAGGCAACATGATGGAATAGTGGTTATCATGTTCGCTTCACAGCAAAAAATAAGGTCCTGGGTTCTAATTATGGGTTCGGGGGGTTCGGTTCTCTGCTTGTATGGATTTCCTTCAGATACTCCATTTTTCTTCCACAGCCTGAAGACATGACCATTAGGCTAACTGGCTATTCCTAATTGCTCCAAAGTGTCAAAATGACCTTGAATGGTTGTGTCCGTTGCAGATGCAGCAATGTCATAACAATGAATTGTGTCAAAAATAGACGGTCTTCAGCTGTCTGTATTGTAAGTATGGACTATAATTGCAGATTAGTTTCTGAATAATTTGTTTCAAATAGTTATTGTTTTTCTACAGTGATTTTAGAAAGCACCCAAATATTCATTAATGAGTGGTGCAAGGGCAGTGGTGGCCTGGTGATAGGGTGCTGGCTTACTGATCCAAATGTCAGGGGGTTGAAGCCCCACTGTCACCAGGTTTTCACTGCTGCTCCCCCGGTTCAGCTCACAGGGTTATCATCGTCCAGACAGGTCTCTCACTGTATGCAGTGTAAAATAACCATTGTTCACATTTGTAAAGTAGGCCGTTGGGTCGTCGTCAGCATATTTTTGCCCTGCGATGGCCTAGTGAGCTGTCCAGGATGTACCTTGCCCTCGCCCAGTGTCAGCCGAGCAAAAACACTAATAAGGATAAAACGGTTCTCCAAGATATATAATCAGTTCTTTAACAATCGTTAAATAAACTAAATAAAATACACCTATGATATGTCTTCAGTTAAACCAGGGGTGTCCAAAGCTTTTAGTGAGGGCCAAATATAGAAAAGTGAACAAAAGGCCGAGCCGCACATACCAACACGAATACTGTGTGTATGTCTAACTCATCTATAATGTGAAGAACATTGCACTCAGCGGGAGCAGTGATGCTGTCCATTGGATTGAAAGATGGCTGACATGTCAGGAGAAAGTTTGGTGGTTGAGACACAAAGGGCTTTACAGGGATGGCTATCAGTTATTCTGGTTCTGAGTTTGTTTTTATTCTGATTTAACAGAGAAAATGTTTGTTCATATACTAGTATGTATGTTGAGCTGGAGAGGCTCATCATTCTTTTTGTATGACTTCTCCTCAGAGGAAACCTGGCATTATCCAAACTCCGATAAAAGTGATGGAGTGAGAGAAGCTGATGTTGACTTTTCAGCAAACCATCATACTGCATTTCAATCAGTTCTAACTGCAGACTCTCTTCCACTTCTGCATCCACGAGGAAAGGATTTGAGAACAGCTAGATTTGTTTTTCAATAAAAGCAAAATCTTTGGTTGAATGGTTGAATGGTTGAATTCTGTAGTGAGAGATGCAGGCACAGACTCATATTTCTCCTTTTAAGCAGAAAGGTCGGACTTTGGAAAAGCAGACTTGATTGCAGACAGCATGGGGAAGTGCCCAGCATTGAAGCTTCGTAGTTGCATCTCAAACAGGCAGAACATTACACAGAAAGCTTTCAAGTGAGCATACGAGTGTGGCACCAGTTTTTTTTTTCTTTTCTCCCAGTTGTAGGCTCATGCTCAGTGTATTCAGATGACAAGTAAGATCAACTAAAAATACCAGGTGTGCCAGCCAAAGAGCGTCATTCAGTTCATGAATGGGTCAGCCTTTCTCTTTCAAAAATTGGTCAATTTCTGATCTCAGTGAATAAAACCACTACAGCACGGAGCTGAGCCAACGCACATCAGAGTGGTATAGTACATCCTCATATTTAGCATCCACATCAGATAGAAATGCTTGAAAGTCCCTGTCCTCTAGCTCGAATTATGTTGACAGTTTTTACAACAGTGTTCATCACATTGTCAAGCTGGACAATCTTGGCACAGTCCTTCTTGGTGGATTATACAGTGGATTCTAAGAGCCTTACCTCTGCTCTCTTTTACCTTGGCACACACCATCGATGCAATTGCTTTGCGCTCGCCCGTTATAGCCGGAGCCCCTGATCTTTTCAACTGCCTCTGACACAGTTTCAAAAATATATTTTCCTGTGGCTCGTCATATCAAGCAGCTTCTCCATACAGCAAGAAGTACCATCTACTCCTTGCAAATAAATAAATTAATTAATTAAAGCTGTGTAGTGTCTGTTGGCATCTGTGCTGTCATCACATGCTACTGAATAAGAATCAAAAGCACAAGCTTTGTCTCTCAATTGAAGTTTATAGTTAGCTGACAAGCCCTTGAATCTCCATGCTGCTGTAAATCTGGATAAACTCATGCTGTTGAAATCTTGTACTTTTTCTGGGCAACTGATATGTAAGTGACTTTGTCGAGGAGCCACTTTATGAAATCACAGTCTGTGAATGGTTTGTTGGGTTTGGCAATAAGTTTAGTGATTTCATAGTTTGTTGCTGTGGTGTTTCCCTGTGTTTTGTTTGCATGGGGAAAAAAACCCAAACAAAAAAACAAACAAACAAAAAAACAAAAAACAAACAACAACAACAAAAAAAAACCTGTTGTTGATCTTGCAGGCTTGCTGCCACTTACTTGACTCTCTGTGTTCATTCAGCACCGGTGTACGATGTGTAGTTCTCTTATTTGGTTACATAGTGCCTATGGATATTATACGCTTTCATCACAGCAACAGTTTCAGTGCAAATCAAACAGACACACTTTCCGTTGATTTCTTTGAAGAAATATTCATTTTCTCGCACTGTTTCTACTCTCACTTTCTATGTTGTGTTTCTTTGGTGCTGCCATTTTCTGATGATTGTGGTCAAAGTTTTTCTTAATATTAATTGTGTAATTATGTAAAGTGGAGACACACCGTTGATGTGTCTGACTCGGTCTAGTGTTGAAACTGAGAAGTGCAACAGAGTTGAGCTCAAGCTTCTTGTGCGGACCGTATTCATTTTTTTTTTTTCTTTTTTTTGCGGGCCATGTCGTGTTCAATTATATTTTAATAATTTGCTGCAGGCCAATAAAAACTGGACCCCTGGGTCACAGTTGGCCTGCAGGCCTGAGTTTGGCCACACCTGATTTATATTAAAATGTACCAAGATCAGCTTAACAGCTAGTTTACTGAGCTTAGCTGAATTAACAGAGTAGCACTTAACACTGTTTCATGTAAATAATGATGTGTTTCTTAGACATTTCTTAATATATATATTTTTTTAAATAAATAAAAAGTTACAGATTAAAGTCGAACAATCAATTGCAAACTTTTCTCCTGATATTTTTGTTGCAGTTTTTGTGATCCCATGGGTACGGCTCATAAAAACCATCTGACCCATTATCCAAATTAAAAAAAAAAAAAAAAAAAAAAAAATATATATATATATATATATATATATATATATATATATATATATATATATATATATATATATATATATATATATATATATATATCTGGAATTAAAAACTTTTTATTTATTTATTTATTTATTTTTTATGTAAAAAATAGGAATGCTCCTCTTCTTCTTCCTTTCCTTTCAGCTGTTCCTTTCAGGGTTCGCCACAGCAAATCATCTGCCTCCATCTCACCCTGTCCTCTGCATCTTCTCCTATGCCAACAACCTTCATGTCCTCATTCACCACATCCATAAATCTCTTTTTTGTTATCTTCCTCTAGGCCTTATGCCTGGTAGTTCAAACCTCAGCATCCTACCACCAATATATTCACTATCCCTTCTTTGTACATGTCCAAACCACCTCAATCTAGCCTCTCTGACTTTGTCTCCAATACTTCTAACATGTGCTGCCCCTCTAATGTACTCATTGCTGATCCTATCCACCTCTGTTCCTCCCTAAGAGAACCTCAACATTTTCATCTCTGCTACCTCCAGCTTGGCCTCCTGTCTTTTCCTCAGTGCCACTGTTTCTAAACCATACAAAATCACTGGCCTCATCACTATCTTGTACACTTTTCCTTTCATTCTTGCCGATACCTTCCTATCACACATCACACCAGACACTTTTTTCTCCAATCATTCCAACCTTCCTGCACATGCTTCTTCCCCTCTTTTCCACACTCTCCATTGCTCTGGATAATTGAGTCTAGGTATTTAAAATCCTCTACCTTCTTTATATGTGCTCCCTTTATCCTGACCGTTCCTCTTGGATCCGTCTGATCCATACACATGTATTCTGTCTTACTGAGGCTAGCCTTCATTCCTCTCCTTTCTAGGGCATTCCTCCAACTCTCTAGATTTTCCTCCATTTGTTCTCTGCTCTCACTACAGATCACAATGTCAACATCATAGTCCATGGGGATTCTTGTCTATCTCATCTGTCAGCCTGTCCATCACCATAGCAAACAACAAGGGGCTCAAAGCTGACCCTTGATGCAGTCCGACCTCCACCTTGAATATTTTGGTCAACCCAACAACTCATCTCACCACTGTCTTACATCTCTCATACATGTCCTGCACCACTTTAACATTCTTCTCTACCACTACAGACTTTCTCATGCAGTACCACAGTTCCTCTCTCGGCACCCTGTCATATGCTTTCTCCAGATCCCCAAAGGTACAATGCAGCTCCCTCTGACCTGCTCTGTACTTCTCTATTAACATCCTCAAAGCAAACACTGCATCTGTGGTGCTCTTTCTTGACATGAAACCAAACTGATGTTCACAAATGCTGTCCTCTACCCTTAGTCTAGCTTCCACTATTTTTCCTCATAACTTCATCGTATGGCTCATCAACTTTATCCCTCTGTAGTTCCTCAACAGTCATCCCTTCTACTCTTTTTTCTCTTTCATTTTCCTCATTCATCAGATCTTCAAAGTACTCTTTCCATCTTCCCAGCACACAATCTGTCATCAGTCCATACATTTCCCTCTCTGTCCTTTATCACTCAAACTTGCTGCATGTCCTTTCCATCTCTATATCTCTGCTGTACCAACCTGTATAAATCATTTTCTCCCTCCTTACTGTCCAACCCAGCATACAAGTCATCATACGTCCTCTGTTTGGCCTTCGACACCGCTACCTTCACGTTATGCTGTGTCTCCCTGGACTGTTTATTGTCTTTGGTCCTCTCAGCATCCCATTTCTTCTTATTATCCTCTTCCTTTGTACACACTCCTGCACTTCCGTATTCCACCACCAAATCTTCTTATCTACTTTCCTTCCAGAGGACACACCAAGTACTCTCCGACCTGTTTCCCTGATCACATTTGCTGTGGTTGTCCAGTCATCTGGAAGCACTTCCTGACCACCCAAACCTTTTTCAACTCCTCCTTGAAGACAACACGACACTTTTCCTTTTTCAGCTTCCACCACTTTGTGGTCATCTCTGCCTTTGCCTTCTTCACTTTCCTCACCACCAGCATCATCCTGCACACCACCATCCTATGCTGTTTGGGAACACTCTCAACCACGACTACTTTGCAGTCACTGACTTTGTTCAAACTGCATCATCTACTCAAGATGTAGTCTACCTGTGTGCTCCTACCTCCACTTTTATGAGTCACCCTATGCTCCTGTATGCTCCTGTCTCTTCTGAAAGAAAGTATTCACCACAGCCAGTTTCATCCTTTTTTTACAAAATCTAACAACGTCTGTCCTTTTGTGTTTCTGTCCTGGATACCAAACCTGCTCATCACTTCCCCGTCCCCTCTGTTACCTGCACCAATATGTCCATTGAAGTTTACCCCAGTGACCACTCTTTCACCTCTAGGGTAGGCTACATCATTTCATTTAACTCACTCCAGAATCTCTCCTCTTTTCACTCACATCCTGCCTGTGGGGCACCTGGTCTCCTCAACACACAGTATGTCCACTTTCTTCCTTTGCATCATGTCAGCCATCTCTCTACCTTTTCTGTCATAGTTCCAACATTCAAAGTCCCTACTCTTAGTCCTAGGCTCATGCTTTTCCTCTTCTCTCTCTTGGCCTACGGACATGCCTCCCGCCTCTCCTTCTTTGACCAACAGTAGTCCAATTTCCACCAGCACCCTGTTGGTTAACAGCACTGATGGTGGTTGTTGTTTACCTGGGCCTTGACCGATCCGGTATGGGGGTAATATTTGTGATTTGCATATTTGATCTGGCTCAGGTTTTATGCCCAATGCCCTTCCTGATGCAAGCCTCAGCATTTATCCAGGCTTGGGACCAACGTGAGGGTGAACACTGGCTTGTGCCATCCCTCATGGCTGCAGACAATAGGAATGCTGTGGATTCAAAAAGTATCATCCAATTACCAGTAGTTTTTCTGTGGTCATTTTTGAAATAAAAGCATGTCAGAAGTTACCTTTTGGACCTGCCATTTATTTTCGACATGCCTAAAGACCTCATGTCACCATTTCCATAGTTTGTTTCAACTAAATCCTGATTTACAATGCAGTCAGCACATATGTGCTGAAGCCATTAATGCAGGTTAACCTGAAGGAAAAAAAAAAAAAATCAGATTTTTTTTTTTAACTGTGTAGGGTCCCTCTGGATTTTTTAATGACTGAGGAAGAAGACAGAACTGACATCACCAGAAGGAGGCTTTCGTATTGATTTCCTGGGAGCAAGGCTGAACACATTGAAAGTGCCATCCAATTCACAGTGCCTTGCAAGTTACTGCAACAGGTGTTAGTTTCTTCAAGTTTTCAAAGCATGGGAAATTGACAAAAGAATGGGTCAAATAAGTGTGGAGGATGAACTTTGCCCACCCCTTTGTCTTTGCTGTGCAGCGCCCATTTTAAGGAGGAGTAATTTGAGAGATTTCCAGCATTGAGAGCATCCCTCGGATGTGCACAAAATGACTTTAAGTTGTGGAACAATTGTGGTTATAAAGTATGAAGATCTAAAATAGTGTAAACATGAATTAGAACAAAGAAACACAGTATTTTGTTGGGTATGTTGGAATTGTTTTTTGTCTTAAGGGAATGTTATACTGACTGTGAATCAGCTGTGTGGCATGGAACCAGAAGTCCACCTAGGACTGAGAGAAGGCGTCTACACAGCTGTTTTTTTGGACCAGGCGTCCGGTGGGTACGTAAGCCATGGCATCCTACTCGGGTGCCAGACAAAGTAGTTTATCACAGTGGGTACACCCCGACTTCAAGGGACCAAAAGGGTACCACGTGTGCATCATGTGCACAGACTCTGAACTTGCTTGTGAAAAATTGTGTTAACAAAATATTGTGAGAATGCGTGTCGCATATGTCTGCTAATGTTTTTTTGAGATGAATTGTAATAACGAGAACTACATATATTTGGGAAGAACAAGTCATGGAACGCTGAGATAAGAGTCAATAATTTTCTTATTACTTTGTGTAACCCTTGTATCTTGTGTTGTTATATTGACTTAAAATTCTAAAGTGCCATTTACCATTGTTTTCCATAATTGGGACCTAGGCCCATCTGTCTGTCCGATCCTGCCATTGTGAATGTGACGGTGTAATTGTCACAAAATCCCTCCTTCTAATGATTTTTTTTTTTTTTTAATTCAGTCTGTTTTGTATGCTATAAGGAGGCATGTCCACCTCACAACAAGAAGGTCCTGTTTCAATTCCCAGCCTGGGTGTTTCTGTGTGGAGTTTGCATTTTCTCCCAGTGCTTGCATTGGTTTCCTCAAGCCTAAGAAATGGGAGCATTCCATAGCGTCAATCACTCAGCTCTGAAAATGTCCCCTTTTCCATAGATAAGAATGGTGTGCAGGTATGTTAGTACAAACGGGTATGATGGCACAAAAAGGCACCTTTTTAAATTTTTCTTCAAAGTGAAACTAATATTTCACTTGACGTGTATAGCTTCAATTAAATATATTTCAATGAAGAATTTTCTATTCTTTTAAGGCCTTGGGTGCAATACATTTTAATGACAATGCTAACTGGGCTCAAAGCATCACTGCTGGAGGGGACAAAATAAACAGCATCCATGACCCAAACTACAAACAAGGGGGCTCTGTTGTGTGAAAGGTGCTGTAGAGCTGCACATTTGGTGAGTTTAATACATATGAAAATCATCAATGATTTGTGGTTTTGGGGCATGTGATGGGTGAGTTGGATACAATCTGCCGGAATGAGAACTTGGCGGAAGACATCATTGATGGACACATCAAAAATGGTTCAGCTTTTCAGAAACCATATACTGTACACTCATGCCTCGGTTTTATGGATTTTGGATGCAACGGACAAAATCTGTAGCTTTCAACTAGTCCGGATGCAGGCCATTATTTCCGAAAGTGACCACTAGATGACTGGACTGGCTTGAGGAAATCTCACACATTTAAATCTATTTTCAATGCCACATCACTGTGGTAGAGAGCCAATCCTTTCTGTATGTGGGTGGGTCCAATATCTTGTAACTCTAATTTTATTGGACTCACATGCTGCAGTGATTGTGACGGGAGGGGTCCAAGTTTTGGCAATCAGCTGCTCTGTGGGTTGTTGGGACACATCTGTCCATTTTGTTTGCTTGCCAGCTGTGCTTGGCTTTGTGGAAATGAGCCAACCAAAATGACAGAAATTACCTCTTTACTCAAAAACAACACATGCAGTCTGTGGCTGTTATAATCCTATAAAATTGGAGTTAAGGTATTGGACCCACCCACAGACTGGCATACAGAAAGGATTGGCTCTCCACTGCGCCACAGTGATGTAGCATTGAAAAATAGATGTATAGATTTAAATGTGAGAGTCATCTGTTTTACTTGATGGCTTTTTTTGTATCTTTATTTAAATGATAGTGAAATTATGAATTCCTTGTTCTGTTAAAGGCCACCTGATTTATCAGAGAGCCAGATAGTCATCAAAACAGCCACATCTGGCTCACGAGCCATAGATTCCGACTCCTGATATTGTGTGGATTACATTTTAAAGCTTTTTTTGGGGGGGTTCTTGGTCAAAAAGGTTCCCTACCCCTGATCTTCTTATGGTGTACATTTAAAGTATAGGTATGGTATTCACATTTGCGGATTACATGGTTCTTCAGTAAAAATTTTCTGTGATGGAATCGCAAACTTCGGAAAATTGAGTGCTTCAGACCAGTGCCCCCCCCATTAGTCTGTTAAACTGAGGCATGAGTGTACTGTCTGGCTGTCAAATGGCATGTTTGAAGGTTTAAATCTTAATGACGAAAATCTTTCTTTCAAAAGCTATTTTCATATATTGTCCAAAATCAGTTGTTGTTGTTAGATTGAAATGACACTTGGGGTGTATATATATATATATATATATATATATATATATATATATATATATATATATATATATATATATATATATATATATATATATATATATATATATATATATATATATATATATATAAACTGAGAATGTATAATTATAAAAGGGATTTTTTTTTTTTTTTTTTTTTTTTTTATTTCATGGTGTCAATAAATCTCTGACTTTGCACAGGTCACAATAAGAGGCTGGAGAAATCAATTGCACTTATAACAAACAACTGGAAAATCAATTACCACTGATGAGGTCCACTGGCAACATGGCTGAGCATAAGAGCTTCTCAGAGTGGCAGTGTCTCTCAGAAGTGACAATGGGTAGAAGATTATCAATTCCCCCAATGTTAGGCAGAAAGATAGTGGTGCAATATCAGAAAGGTGTTTCGCAGTGAACAAATTTGCGAGTTTGAAGTTATCATCTACAGTGCACAACAACATCCAAATATTAAGAGAATCTGGAATAATCTCTGTGCACTGTCAAGGCCAAAAAAACATACTGGATGCCCGTGCTTCGGGCACTTAAATGGCACTGCACCACAAAAAAGAATGCTAGTGTAAGGGAAATAACAGAATGGGCTCAGTAATACTTTCAGAAATCAGTGTCGGTGAACACAATCCGTCATTGCCAGCTGAAACTCTAAAGTACAAAGAAGCCATTTCTTAACAGGACCCAGAAGCGCAGGCATTTTCTCCTGGCCAGGGATAATTTAAAATGGAGTGTGGTAAAGTGTAAAACCGTTCTGTTTCCAGACAAATCACGATTCAAAGTTGTTGTTTTTTGTTTTGTTTTTTTTTTAATGGAAAACTGGGATTCCATGACATCTGGACTAAAGAGGACAAGGTAGACCCAAGTTATCAGCGCTCTATTCAGAAGCCTGCACCTGTGATGATATGGGCTTGCATGTGGCATGGGCAGCTT
>CM045744.1:17488975-17628975 GCA_024760905.1 Plotosus lineatus
TTAGGAAGTTGCTCTTTCATGTTGGTTAGATGGACTGTATGTGTCCATTAATTAATATGCTAGTGTCACATTTGTAACAAACCAGACCTCTCTCTCTCTCTCTCTCTCTCTCTCTCTCTCTCTCTCTCTCTCTCTCTCTCTCTATCCCTCATATACAACACACTGCACTGACAGGTTGACACATCTATCTTCTACTTTTCAGACAGATTTCTGTGAATAATGATCTGTATTAAGCTCTGCTTGCTCCCCTTTTTGCTCCATTATAGATGAACTATGATGCTTGCAGGGCAGTAAAAAGTACTCGATGTGACTTCAGTCTGTTTGCTCACTATCCAGTTTTTTTTTTTTTTTTTTTTTTTTTTTTTTTTTTTTTTAAGTTATTTATTTCTATTTGTGTTCCCTGTACACCCATGGAAGTAACTTAGAATTGCAGAAGATGTTGTTGAGAAAACAACCCAACTGTCACATTTCAGAGTGCTGTCTAACAGGGTCTGAATTTTGTCCTTAATCACCTTTCCAATTTTGATAAAAGTGTTTTTTTAAGAGAAGTAAAAGTATATATTACTAAAATATAACGAGAAAAATATACAACAACACAATATACAAATGGAAGACGGTGGCACATGTCTGCCTCACAGCAAGGTCCTGGGTTCGAATCTTGGTCTCGAGTGTTCCTGTGTGGTTTGTGTGGGTTTGTCCAATTTCTCCAGTTTCTCCAGTTTCATCCAGCAGTCCAAAGATATGCATATTCGGCAAACTGAACTGGGTGTGGATGTGAATGTACATGACTGTGTGTTGTGGCCCTGCAATGGTATGGCAAGCTATTCAGGGTGCATTCTACCTTCACTCCGTGTTGGCTGAGATAGGCTCAAGTCTCATCGAAGCCCTAGTCAAATGAAGAAGTTCAGCAGATGACTGAGAAAGAAAACAGTATATAAATAGCATATGGGATTGAAAATAATGATCTGAAAAAAAAAAAAAAAAACTGTTTTTGTTTGTTTTTTAGTTAGTTAGTTAGTTAGTTAGTTAGTTAGTTAGTTAGTCAGTCAGTTTTCTTTTGCTGTCAGATGCAATCCAACATAACACAAAAGCAAGCAATCAACATTAACTGATTTTTTGAGCGGAAGAGTGTGTTTGGGGTTTGTTTGAATGGTTGTCAAGGAGAGAAACTCAAAGCTGAAAACATCTATGGACCAAAGTTTAATATCCATAGAATTTCTTTCAAAATACTGCAAGATTAGAAGAGTCACAACAAAACAAATAAAAGTGTTTGTTCTGTTTGTTTTTTTTCTTTGTATCACAACCTACAGGTAATGATGCTAGTTCGTTAAGTAAAATGATTAGCAACGTGTTTGTAGTGAGTGACGGCATCATCTGGAGAACACGGTGCAAAGGTGTTTAATTGGGCAACCTTGGTATTGATTGGGGAAAAACTCCAGCCAGGAAGCCTGAAACCGAAACCTAATTAAGTGCTTCTGTCATTGTGTCCCATTAGCCTGGCAGAATAAAGAGGTGTGAGGGTGTTTAGAGGCAGCATCCCTGCATCCCAATGCTGCGTGTGCTCTCCTGATAAGCAAAGCTCCTGATTTTAATGAAGGTAAACAACAGCTAGCTGACTTCAAATGTTTTAATTACAGGCAGGTTGAGCACTTACGCACACAGAAGGCTGGATGGCGCCTCGGAATCGCTTCTTCTTCACTATGACACGTTCACTGTTTTCTTTTTTTTTTTCTTTTTTTTTAAATTCCACCATCAATATCATATTTGCACACTTTTCTGTAAAAAAAAAAAAAAAAAAGATTCATTTGGGCACGTTGGAAACACCAGCTTGAATACTTTGGGGACGTTGTTGCTGCTGTTAATATTATTGTTCTTTTAATTAAATGTACAATTCTGCAGTCTTTAATGCATTCGTAATCCTTCTCATGATTACAGGAGAGTCCTGGAGGGAAAAACAAACAATTGTTATGCCTGGAGTGTATGCGTAGGACCCAGAGATGCAGGAGAGCAAAAGAAGGTTCACACGAATTTTTTAACACTAGGAACTGTGAATCACTGGAATACTAAGTTGAGAGAACTGGTCGAGCACGAAGCAAGAACCAGGGGTCAGAGAGAAAGCCGAGGAGCAAACTCACGGGGAAACCAATCTTCTGACATCGGAGGGAAGCGTGCCGCACCCATTTATAGCTGGCTGCTTTGCTGATTGCAGATTGGGACCAGGTGTGCTCAGCTCGGACTCGCCTACCGGCAACCGCCACGCCCCTCGCCAGTGCCTGCAATGATTAAGGAAGAGTTAGTTCCGCCAGCCAGCACAGACCATAACAACAATATCCATTAAGACTTCACTGTGGGATCCCCAAAATAATGAGCAGCTCACTTAACAATGCTCTATCAGAGATGAGATTCTGAGTCCTTCTGTCTCTTTAGTAGCTTTTATACAAGCAATAGGAACAAGGTCCTACTGGAACAACCAGCACCCGGAGAAGTTTGAGCCTGCTTTCTTACATGTTTACACCGTCACTCTTAAATTGGTGGCAAATCAGAAGCAAAAGGGATAACATGTAAGCAATCACTGGAGAAGAACAAGCCATCTGCAGTAAAACCTCAAAAAATAACCGTAAAAGCCCACTGCTCAATCCTAAACCCTCCTACTTGACAGATTGTGTTCAGACAGCTGGTGGCACCCAGAACAAGATGCTGTGGAAGAACTTCCATCACCTTGGAAAAGTGGAGCAAGTTGCACTCAACAGTGTCAAATTGTTTCGTAATAAATTATTCTAACCCAGATCTTTGTTCCAGGACAACATCTTTCTAGTCAAAGTGTCCATGTAAAAGTAACTTTTGTCATCTTTGTTATGATGTGCTTCACATGTCCTACACACTTTGTGAGGAAGTCACAGAAATCTGTGGGATTTGCCACTTGCAGTATTTTTCACACTTCTTATTTGCTTTAAATTTGCTTTCCATTTTATGCAGGAACAGCAGAAAATTGAACCTGAGATAAACAAAGGGGTGCATGAGCTCCTTAATTCAATTACAAAACATTCCAGTTATCCAAAAAAAATGTCATTTGTAAAATAATTTTATCTTGGTGGCGAGTTATGGTTGTGCAGTGGTTAACATGTCCGCCTCACAGCAAGAAGGCCAGCGTTCATCCCTGGGCTCAGCCATTCCTTCTGTATTCTGCCCATTCTGGTTTGGGTTCCCACTCTGCATTCTGGTTTCCTCCTGCAGTAAACAAAGGTGCACAGGAAGCTAATTGGCTGTTTTAAATCACCCCTAGGTATGAATGGTATGTTAGTCCTGTAATGACCTGGCCCTGCAATGGTCTTCAGGATGCATTCTACCTTCTTCCAGAGTTGGCTGAGATAGGTGCCATCATCCACCTGGCATTAATTACCATTAAGTGGATAATGAATGACTAAATTAATACATTTTATATTGGTTATGTTGTTGTTTATGCTTTCAAACATAATGTTTATATCCCTTTTCTATGAATCAAAATACTTTAAAATGATTACAATATTCATCGAGGTAAACTGTCATTCAGAGAACAGCAGCTGTTTTGGAAAATGCACAATTTTAGCATGACAGTCATTTTTATTGAATGTTCTATTGCACCAACAGCGTAGGTGTTGTACAATAAAAATGTAATAACAGCATGTCCTCTCTTCAGAGTGCATCTAATACCTATGACAGTTTGGAAATAAACTGTTGTGAGGAACCAGAGACACCGGCAGGAATCAAGCGGTGCTGATTTATATTTCCCTCAACGCTGATATTCACCTTCACAAGAATACAGTGTTCATGTCGCACGCTTGGATAGTTCAAGATATGCAACACAAATCACAAGATGTGTCTCTGAGAGTGCTACAACTCAAGCCGCAAGTTTATATTAATAACTAACCTGGGTTAGTTAGTGCATGGGTTCTTTGGTGGAGTGTCAATGAGATTATTTATTTTATTTTTTTTAGAGGACACAGTTGTATTATATTTATGGAAGGGTCTCTTTGTAACAGCCTACAGGAAGTTTTCCAACAGTTTTGTTCTGTAGTTGAAGTAGTGGGTAGTGTCATGGTGATTGTGTCTGCGCAGGGATGTGGTTTTCTGTTCACATAACATACCCATTTATATTTTGCTGACGCACTACTTTCTCTTTCTAAAAAAATCAGTTTCATGACCATTTTATTATATAGTTAATGTAAGCATGAATACCTTTAAATGGGATGACCTAATTGGTATGTGATCCCATTCATTCGTCCATTCATTTTCTGAACCACTTATTCCTAATTAGGGTCTTTGATAACCCAATTAGCTGCACTGTGAGGACAGCAGTGATAACCATTGACACTGGAGTTTGAACCCTTAGGATCAGTAATCCATCACTACTGCCACCATGAGCCATGAAGATCAACCATGAGGATGAAACAATTATTCAGAGTGGATAATGCTTGAATTCAATTTACAGATACCGATGGGTTGTTACAGTACTGGCATCATCTTTACATTTGAAAATGATAAAATATTTACGTAATTTTTATTTGTTTTTCTTGTGTTTTCAATATGGTAGTCTGTTTCATTAAACGGGAGTCTCGTCTCCAAGCAGCATTTATCCCGTTCGTTAAGCGGGGCAAAAGTCACATTTGTGGGGAAAAAACAATACAAAAATCACACCCAATAATTTTAAATTAAAAAAATTTAACTACAATCAAATAGCTTGATTCCAAATGCTGTTGCCTTTTGTGCAAAAAGTTACAAATTAATGGTACAACCTTATTCTAGCATGCCAACAAAGAAGCCTCAGTTGGTTGGCACACATATGCTCAGCGCATACTGCCGAAGGATGGCTTTCTGTCCTGCCACCAGTAGCAACAGACCACAATGACTGTTCATCAGGGCAGGCCAATGAAGTTGTGTTGGATGAAAAAATGGTCTAATTCTTGAGTTACGGAAATCACATTTTAACTGTGTTATGCCCACCACACACCTGGATTTGAGTCCTAGACTTGGAGCAGGAATTTCTGTGTGGAGTTTGTATTGCCTCTTCACTTGTTTAGCTTTCCTCCGGGTACTCCAGTTTCATCTCACAGTCAAAACACAGGCATGTTTGGCTAATTCTGTTCCAAATTACGCCGAGGCACCCAGTTCAACTAACTGGGTTATCAATGGTCAGCCGTGTGTCTCACTGTCTATGGTGTGAAGCATGGAAAAGAACCATTGCTAACTTTCAACAAGAGTAGCTGCATAGCTGTCAGTGTGTTTCTACCCTGCGATGGGCTGACAAACTGTCCAGGGTGTACTCTGCCCTTCCCCGGACTTGGCTGGGAAGGGCACCAACCTCCCCACAACTCTAATTAGGATGAAGTGGTTACAGAAAATGGATGAATGGATTACCCCGAAGTGTGAGTGTGAAAGATTGGAAGTATGTGTTGGCCTTTGATGGGCTGGTGAGTGGTTCAGGGTGTTTCCCACCCTCACCCAGAGTCAGTAAATGAATGAACGCCCAACCATCAAATAGTTCTGTTTAAAAAAACATGGAACGAATGGGAGGACAGGATGGATAGCATGAGATTTTAGCTTGGCGTAGAAAAGACTCATCTAACTGAGTTTACCTAGGCATTCTGTCTCAGGGACTATTCGGTAACATTTCCCTTTGCCTTAAGTCCATAACTGTTAATTAGTGTCACTCATTTTGTTTCTGGAACTTATATCTGTACTACTTCAACAGACACAGCTCTTTTTATGCTTTCCTTCAGTAACACTTCACAGCCATACCAAGTAAGAACTTCTGCCAAAGACATCGACAAGTCTAAATTACTTTCAACAGAATAGCTCACTCCTTTTAAACCCAACATGCTGTTGGTTTGTTATTTAAACAAACCATGTTGTTTTAGCCTGCAGATTAAAAGTGACAGACGATCAACACAAATTACTCTGATCAGTCAGCGAGCGCTCAAAGCTCAATCCCTTCAGTCTGCACTTTGAAGGTTTTTACTGCCAAGGAACAAAAGAAAGCAAACCAAGCTGTCTTCTGCATAATACAGAGGCTTTGGTGATTAGTATAAAACTAACATAATATACACTGCATATATATATATATATATATATATATATATATATATATATATATATATATATATATATATATATATATATATATATATATATATAATAATAAATAATAATAATAATAATAATAATAATAAATTATTTTTTAAAAAAATCTGTGGTTTTATGGTAAAATACTTGCAGCTGTAGTAGCCATAAGTTATCTGTTAAAATTACGGTAAGATATATACAGTGGTACCTCACCTTACAAAATTAATCCATTCCAGAAGTGGTATCGTAACCTGAATTTTTCGTAAGTTGAACCGCATTTTACATGTAAAACGCATGATTTGTTCCAAGGCTCCCAATACTACCCCTAAACACTTTAAAAATATTAAAATCATACCTTTTAAGGCCTCCTTCTGCTTCAATATCATACCGATGGCAGATGGGTTTGGCCTTATTCCTTTGCAATATTACTTAACCGCTTGCCACGGGCCCACTTCTTCTTTTCACTCGCACCAAGAATCACATGAGTGTGTGTGTGTGTGTGTGTGTGTGTGTGTGTGTGTGTGTGTGTGTGTGTGTGTGTGTGTGTGTGTGTGTTTGTGTGTGTGTGTGTGTGTGCATGTGTATGAGTGTGCGTGTGTTGACCATGTCTTCTTGGCAGAATTATAATCTTACAAATGTTCATGCAAGGTTGCAAGGTTAAAAGCCGGAGCCAAACAAAAAAGTTTCAACAAGCATACTTGAAAAACTCACAAAATAACATTAACTTTGTCCTTTACATGAAAAGCATCATGGGTAGTACGGAGATGCGGCAGGTGGGGATGGTGTTGGGAGAAAGTGAATAGGAGGCCCGCGGGGCGAGATGTTGGGAGAAAGTCAATGGGACAGCAATTCATGCATTGTTTGAATCCGTGAGATGGTGCTTTCATAATGTGAATTTAGTTTCATAGCCAGAGATGGAAATTTTGGGTGTATGTGTTTCATAGCCTTGATTTTTCTTGATATATATATATATATATATATATATATATATATATATATATATATATATATATATATATATATATATATATATATATATATATATATATATATATATATATATATATACACACACATACACACAATGCAGCCGTGAGGAAGTGGCACAAGCCAGTGTCTCTCCCTCACGCCGGTCCCAAGCCCGGATAAATGCAGAGGGTTGCATCAGGAAGGCAATCCGGCGTAAAACAAATTCCAAATAAAATATGCGAGTCACAAAAAAAAAATTCATACCAGATCGGTCGAGCCACTGGTTAACAACGACCGCCATCAGTGCTGTTAACCAACAGGGTGCTGGTGTAAATTGGACCACTGTTGGTCGAAGACGTCGAAGAAGGAGAGGCAGGAGGCTTGTCCGTAGGTAGAAAGAAGAGGAAAGGCATGACTCTAGGACTGAGAGTAGGGACTTTGAATGTTGGGACTATGACAGGAAAAGCTAGAGAGCTGGCTGACATGATGCAGAGCAGGACATACTGTGTGTTCAGGAGACCAGGTGGAAAGGTAGCAAGGCTAGAAGCTTAAAAGCAGTGTTTAAGCTGTTTTTTTTCATGGAGCAGAAGTCATCTTGAAGGAGGAGTTTGTCAGGAATGTTCTAGAAGTGAAAAGAGTGTCAGACAGAGGGATGAGTCTCAAGGTAGAAATTGAAGGCATGCTGTTCAATGTTGTTAGTGCTTATGCCCCACAGGCAGGATGTGAGCTAGAAGAGAAGGAGAGATTCTGGAGTGAGTTAGATGAAGTGATGCAGAATACCCCCAAAGGTGAAAGAGTGGTCATTGGGGCAGACTTCAATGGATATGTTGGTGCAGGCAACAGAGGGGAAAGGGAAGGGATGGGCAGGTTTGGTATCCAGGCTAGGAACACAGAAGAACCGATGTTGGTAGATTTTGCAAAAAGGATGGAAATGGCTGTGGTAAATACTTTCTTCCAGAAGAGACGGGAGCATAGGGTGACTTATAAAAGTGCTGGTAGGAGCACACAGGTAGACTACATCTTGTGTAGGCGATGTAATTTGAAGGAAGTCAATGACTGCAAAGTAGTGGGTTGAGAATGTTGCCAAACAGCAAAGGATGGTGGTGTGCAGGATGACGCTGATGCTGGGGAAGGTGAAGAAGGCAAAGGCAGAGCAGAAGACAAAGTGGTGGAAGCTGAAAAAGGAAGAGTGTCGTGTTGTCTTCAAGGAGGAGTTGAAACAGGCTTTGGGTGGTCAGGAAGTGCTTCCAGATCACTGGACAACTACAGCTAATGTGATCAGAGAGACAGGTATGAGAGTACTTGGTGTGTCATCTGGAAGGAGGGAAGATAAGGAGACTTGGTGGTGAAATGAGGAAGTGCAGGAGTGTGTACAAAGGAAGAGGTTAGCTAAGAAGAAGTGGGACATAGAGAGGACTGAAGAGAGTAAACAGGAGAGCAGGGAGATGCAGCATAAGGTGAAGGTAGTGGTGTCAAAGGCCAAACAGAAGGCATATGCTGACTTGTATGCTCGGTTGGACAGTAAGGAGGGAAAAAAAATGATTTATACAGGTTGGCACAGCAGAGAGCTAGAGATGAGAAGGACGTGCAGCAAGTTAGAGTGATTAAGGACAGAGAGGGAAATGTATTGACTGATGACAGATGTGTGCTGGGAAGATGGAAAGAGTACTTTGAAGAGCTGATGAATGAGGAAAATGAGAGAGAAAAAAAGAGTAGAAGAGGTGACTGTTGAGGACCAGGAAGTAGCAAAGATTAGTAAGGGTGAAGTGAAGAGGATGAAGAATAAAAAGGCAGTTGGTCGTGATGACATACCGGTGGAGGTATGGAAGGGTCTAGGAGAGGTAGCAGTGTACATTCAACAAGGTCTTAAAGAGTGAGAGGATGTCAAAGGAATGGAGGAGAAGTGTGATGGTGCCCATTTTTAAGAACAAAGAGAGATGTGCAGAGTTGTGGCAATTACAGAGAGATAAAGTTGATGAGCAGTACGATTAAGTTATGGGAAAAAATACTGGAAGCTAGACTAAGGGCAGAGGTCAGCATTTGTGAACAAGAGTTTGGTTTCAAGAGCACCACAGATGCAGTGTTTGCCTTGAGGATGTTAATAGAGAAGTACAGAGAAGGTCAGAAGGAGCTGCATTGTGCCGTTGTGGAACTGGAAAAAGCATATGACAGGGTACTGCGATAGGGACTTTGGTGTTGCTTGAAGAAGTCTGGAGTGGGAGAGAAGTATGTTAGAGTGGTGCAGGACATGGATAAGAGATGTAAGACAGTGGTGAGGTGTGCTGTTGGTGTGACAGAAGAGTTCAAGGTGGAGGTGGGACTGCATCAAGGGTCAGCTCTGAGCCCCTTCTTGTTTGCTGTGATGATGGACAGGCTGACAGACGAGGTTAGACAAGATTCCCCATGGACTATGATGTTTGCAGATGACATTGTGATCTGTAGTGAGAGCAGAGAACAAGTGGAGGAAAATCTAGAGAGGTGGATGTATGCCCTGGAAAGGAGGAGAATGAAGGTTGACCTCAGTAAGACAGAACACATGTGCATGAATGACAAGGACCCAAGAGGAATGGTGAGGTTACAGGGAGCAGAGATAAGAAAGGTGGAGGATTTTAAGTACTTAGGCTCAACAATCCAGAGCAATGGAGAGTGTGGAAAAGAGGTGAATAAGCATGTGCAGACAGGTTGGAATGGTTGGAGAAAAGTGTGCGGTGTGATGTGTGATAGGAGAGTGTCAGCAAGAATGAAAGGAAAAGTGTACAAGACGGTAGTGAGACCAGCAATGTTGTATGGCCTAGAAACAGTGGCGCTGAGGAAAAGGCAGGAGGCAGAACTGGAGGAAGCAGAGATGAAAATGCTGAGGTTGTCTCTGGGAGTAACGAGGATGGATAGGATCAGAAATGAGTACATCAGACGGACAGCCCATGTAAGATGTTTTGGAGACAAAGTCAGAGAGGCTAGATTTTTTTTAGATAACTTTTCCAAGATGGCGCCGGGTGACCTGCAGCCAGTTACAGGAGCTCTTCAGTTTATTTTTCTTTTTTTTCTCTTTTCTATTGTATATAGGCGTGTTTCTTTATCTTTTTTCAAATTTTCTTTTTCTTTCTTCAATCCTGCATCTGGAAAACATATTTTCATGATGCTTTTGTTTTTCTGCGCACTTTTATTTTCACTTTTTGGATCGACGTCAGGAAACTCATTCACCGACGGCTCTGAGCAACGCAGGTCTTACACACGTGAGACCATCCTCGGCCTGCGCGCCCCCGCCCTCCTCCACGCGGAAAAGCCCATTGTTCCTGTGGAAATACGGAGGAAAAGGAGAGGCTGCAGAGGGGGACGAAAGACGCGGAGGACATGTGTTGCCTCTGTCATCATGGGAAATGTCCACGCGATCACCAACAAGACGGAGGAGCTGGCGGCGCTGACCCGGCAGCAGAGGCAGTACCGGGACTGCAGCCTCATGTGTTTCTCAGAGACGTGGCTGAATGAACTCACACCGGACTCTGTGGTTTCTCTTCACGGATTTACACTCACGCGTGCAGATCGGAGTGTAACGGAGAGCGGTAAGAAGAAAGGAGGGGGTGTGGCGGTCTATGTGAATGAGCGATGGTGCCACCCGGCAAACGTGCACGTGAAGGAGCAGCTGTGCACGCGGGACCTAGAGCTGCTCGCGGTAAGCGCGCGGCCATATTATCTACCGAGGGAGTTTTCACACGTGATTGTATTTTGCGTGTACATTCCGCCCTCGGCTGATGCGGCGGCCGCGTGTGAGCGTCTCCACAGCGCCGTTAATCAGACACAGACTCGTCACCCCCGCGCAATGATTCTGATCAGCGGGGATTTTAACCACGCCCCTCTCTCCGCCTCTCTCCCGACGTTCACGCACACAAGAGACAATAAAACTCTGGACTTGCTGTATGCAAATGTGAAGGATGCTTACAGCTCCTCCCCCCTCCCCCCACTGGGACGCTCAGACCACAACCTGGTCTACCTGCTCCCCCAATGCACACCCAGGGTGCGAAAGGAACCTGCACAGAAGAGGTCTGTGAAAGTGTGGACCGAGGAGACCAACGAGAGGCTTAGGGACTATTTCCAGACCACAGACTGGAGCATGCTCTGTGACTCCTTTGGTGATGACATCGACGGCCTCACACACTGCATCACCGACTACATGAACTTCTGCGTGGACAGCACTGTGCCAACACGGAGGGTACGGTGCTTCTCCAACAATCACCCATGGGTCACCCCTGAGCTTAAAGTCCTCCTGAACCAGAAAAAGAGGGCTTTCATCTCGGGGGACAGAGAGGAGCAGAAGAAGGTCCAGCGTGAGCTCCAGTGGAGGATCAGGAAGGCAAAGAAGGACTATGGGAAGAAGCTGGAGGAAAAGCTGGCTCCGAACAACGTGCGGGATGTCTGGAGAGGACTAAAGACCATGTCTGGATTTGGGCAGGGTGTCAGAGGGACAGCTGATGGTGACCAGCGCTGGGCGGATGAACTAAACTGTTACTTCAACAGGTTTGATTCTCCCTCCTCCCCCTCTGCACCCCTCCCCGTTCCCCTCCCCACTTCACACATCTCCAGACCAGCTGACACCTCCCCCCTCCCCAGGCCAACTTCACCTGACTGCAGCAGCCCGACAGACACATCCCCCTCCCTCTGCAGCCCACCCCAGCCCCCCCTCTCCCTCACATCAGACCAGGTGAGGAGACAGCTGAGGCGACTAAATCAGAGGAAATCTGAAGGACCTGATGGCATCAGTCCCAGGCTGCTGAGGACCTGCGCAGACCAGCTCTGTGTGGTACTATGCTACCTGTACAACCTGAGCCTCAGCCTGGAGAAGGTTCCCGTCCTATGGAAGACCTCCTGTGTAGTTCCGGTTCCCAAAACAGCTCAAGCGAAGGAACCAGCCCACTACAGACCTGTCGCCCTGACCTCCCACCTCATTAAGACCATGGAAAGGCTCCTCCTTGAACACCTCCGCTCTATGGTGAGCCCCACCCTAGACCCGCTGCAGTTTGCCTACAGGCCCAACATCGGAGTAGAAGACGCCATCATCTACCTTCTGCAGTGGGCACTAACCCACCTGGAGATCGCCGGCAGCGCTGTGAGGGTCATGTTCTTTGACTTCTCCAGCGTCTTCAACACCATCAGGCCAGCGCGTCTGCGGGGGAAGCTGGAGGACGTGGGAGTGGATGGGTATCTTGCTGCCTGGATTATTGACTACCTTACTAACCGTCCACAGTACGTGCGGCTGCGTGGCTGTAAGTCAAAGGTGGTAGTCTGCAGCACGGGGGCACCGCAGGGCACCGTCCTCTCACCCTTCCTTTTCAACATCTATACCTCAGACTTCATATATAACATAAACAGCTGCCACCTCCAGAAGTTCTCGGACGACTCCGCCATCGTGGGCCGTGTGTCAGAGGGGAACGAGCTGGAGTACCGGTCGGTCATCGTTGACTTCGTGGACTGGTGTGAGCGCAACCACCTGTGCTTGAACACTAGGAAGACGAAGGAGATGGTGGTCGACTTCAGGAGAAGCACTCGAACACACACACACACACACACTTACTAGTGAACATCCAGGGACAGGACATTGAGACAGTGGACAGTTTCAAGTACCTGGGTGTTCACCTTAACAATAAACTGGACTGGTCCCACAACACCAACGCCCTGTACAAGAAGGGCCAGAGTCGCCTCCACCTTCTGAGGAGACTCAGGTCCTTCGGCGTATGCAGACCTCTGCTCAGGACTTTTTATGACTCTGTGGTAGCCTCTGCAATCCTCTACGCTGCCATCTGCTGGGCCCCGGGCAGCACAGAGCGGGACAGGAAGAGACTGAACAAGCTGGTCAGGAGGGCCAGCTCTGTCCTCGGCTGCCCACTGGACTCTGTGGAGGAGGTGAGTGAGAGGAGGATGGTAGCAAAGCTCACATCCATCCTGTTCAACAGCTCTCACCCACTGCACCAGACTGCAGAGGAGCTGAGCAGCTACTTCAGTGGACGACTGAGACATCCTCAGTGCAGGAAGGAGCGCTACCGCAGGTCGTTCATTCCCACCGCTGTCAGACTGTACAACGCCACCTTGTAACTGTCTGTGAAAATACCGGTTATGTGCAATAAAAACCCCGTGCACTTTAATCAACCACATCTACCCCACTGACTGTGAACCATATCAACCCATCTACTCTGCCCTCAGATACATTACACTTTAATATAGGCCAGTCTATAAAGTTGCTCCATTCTTTTCTTTTATTGTTTATTAATTTATACTATTTATGTATCTATTTATTTATTTACTTATATAATATATATGTACGTGTGTATGTTTGTACTTGTATCTATTTTTGCACCCCCTACTGATAGTACCTCAAGAGCCTGTAACAGTGAATTTCTCCATTGTGAGATTAATAAAGCTGTATCTTATCTTATCTTATCTTAGATTGAGATGGTTTGGACATGTACAGAGGAGGGATAGTGAGTATATTGGCAGTCGGATGCTGAGGTTGGAACTACCAGGCAGAAGGCCTAGAGGACGACCAAAGAAGAGATTTCTGGATGTGGTGAAGGAAGACATGACGGTCATTGGAGTAAGAGAAGAAGATGCAAAGGACAGGGAGAGATGGAGGCGGATGGTCTGCTGTGGCGACCCCTGAAGGGAACAGCCGAAAGGAAAAGAAGAAGATATATCAGTGGTTCTTAACCTGGGTTCCATGGAACCCTAGGGGTTTGGTGAGTCAGTCTCAGGTGTTCGGCGGAGGTCAAGACACACACCTGATTCATATTCATAACGACACGCCTAGCTTGGCCATCACTGGCTGCAGGTGCTCATGCTACATTGCTTGGCCAATCTGTGCTGCAGGAAATGTGGTGTGCTCACTTGTGTGCAGGACTTGTGACTGTCGTGATATGTCGTGTGATTTCTTTCTGAATCCTTACTATGCTGAGCAAAAAAAGAAAGTGGTCAGATGAATATGTACAACATGGATTCACATATATAACGGAACGTGATGCTAGTCAGCGTCCTATCTGCATCATTTGTGAAGTCGAATCAACCAGCCGCTGAATGACATATACAGACATGTCTATGTGTATACAATATCAATAAATACATACTCAATGCTATAAATGCTTATAATATCAATTAAACATTCAAAAATACTGCATAAGATGTAAATAAAATATAAATATCCACAAATACAGATGCGCGCGCACACACAGATGCACACCTCACATAAAAATGTAAGTATTTTTGTTGGGCAGAGTTCATGCATTGTCTTGGTTTTGTTCTTTGAACACCGTGATGGTAATGCACAGTTCAGTTTGGTGCACCAGTAAAAACCTGTCTTGAAAACAAAAATCGTATTTTACTTTTCAATAAAGAAGGGTTCGGTGAATAAGCATATGAAACTGGTGGGGTTCGGTAGCGCCAACAAGGTTAAGAATCATATATATATATATATATATATATATATATATATATATATATATATATATATATATATATATATATATATATATGCGTCCTTCTCAAAAATTTGCATATTGTGATAAAGTTAATTATTTTCTGTAATGTACTGATAAAAATTAAAGTTTCATATATTTTAGATTCATTGCACCTCAACTGAAATATTTCAGGTATTTTATTGTTTTAATACTGATTATTTTAGCATACAGCTCATGAAAACCAAAAATCCCTATCTCAAAAAATTTGCATATTTCATCCGACCAATAAAAAAAGTGTTTTTAATCCAAAAAAAAGTCAACCTTCAAATAATTATGTTCAGTTATGCACTCAATACTTGGTCGGGAATCCTTTTGCAGAAATGACTGCTTTCATGCGGCATGGCATGTAGGCAATCAGCCTGTGGTACTGCTGAGGTGTTATGGAGCCCAGGATGCTTCGATAGCGGCCTTAAGCTCATCCACAGTGTTGGGTCTGGTGTCTCTCAACTTTCTCTTCACAGTGTCCCACAGATTCTCTATGGGGTTCAGGTCAGGAGAGTTGGCAGGCCAATTGAGCACAGTAATACCATGGTCAGTAAACCATTTACCAGTGGTTTTGGCACTGTAAGCAGGTGGCAGGTCATGCTGACAAGTGAAATCTTCATCTCCATAAAGCTTTTCAGCAGATGGAAGCATGAAGTGTTCCAAAATCTCCTGATAGCTAGGTGCATTGACCCTGCCCTTGATAAAACACAGTGGACCAACACCAGCAGCTGACATGGCACCCCAGACCATCACTGACTGTGGATACTTGACACTGGACTTCAGGCATTTTGGCATTTCCCTTCTCCCCAGTCTTCCTCCAGACTTTGGCACCTTGATTTCCAAATGACATGCAAAATTTGCTTTCAACCGAAAAAAGTACTTTGGACCACTGAGCAACAGTCCTGTGCTGCTTCTCTGTAGCCCAGGTCAGGCACTTCTGCTGCTGTTTCTGGTTCAAAAGTGGCTTGACCTGGGGAATGCGGCACCCATAGCCCAGTGCACTGCTTCCAGTGCACTGCTTTGTCCCCCAAGGTCTGTAATTGGCCCTTCTCCACAATCTTCCTCAGTGTCCGGTCACCTCTTCTGGTTGTGCAGCATTTTCTGCCACACTTTTTCCTTCCCACAGACGTCCCACTGAGATGCCTTGATACAGCACTCTGGGAACAGCCTATTCGCTCAGAGATTTCTTTCTGTATCTTACCCTCTTGCTTGAGGGTGTCAATGACGGCCTTCTGGATAGCAGTCAGGTCGGCAGTCTTACCCATGATTGCGGTTTTGAGTAATGAACCAGGCTGGGAGTTTTTAAAAGCCTCAGGAATATTTTGCAGGTGTTTAGAGTTAATTGGTTGATCCAGATGTTTAGGTTAATAGCTCGTTTAGAGTACCTTCTCATGATATGCTAATTTTTTGAGATAGGAATTTTGGGTTTTCATGATCTGTATGCCACAATCATCAGTATTAAAACAATAAAAGACCTGAAATATTTTAGTTGCTGTGCAATGAATCTAAAATATATGAAAGTTTAATTTTTATCAGTTAATTATAGAAAATAATTAACTTTATCACAATATGCTAACTTTTTGAGAAGGACTAGTATATATATATATATATATATATATATATATATATATATATATATATATATGTATATGATTCCTCTATAATCACCTGAAGAGAGAGGATGGGTTTCACCCTTCTGTAGTGATAAATGGAGTTTCAGTAGAAAGTCTTTGCCCTGTCCTTTTATTTCTATTATTATATATATATATATTAGCATTCCCTTAACTATTCGCGGTTTTGCACCCACAATTTGAGTATTCGCTGACTGCCGAGCAACCGGCACGTGATTCAAATTCAGCCAATGGCTGTCCTCTTTTCTCCTGATTGGTTGAGCTGATGTCCCACCCCTTGTTCCTCATTCTCGCACAAGTTGTGAATGAGCCTCTGTTTTGTGTGTGTTTTAATTACCAGTTAAGGTCTATGATCCCACTCAAACACTCGGCGTCTTCTGTGGCTAAGCGATAGAAAACGCTGGATGTCTCTTCTGAAGAAATAAGACTTTCTCCTGAGAAACAACGGTATTCTCTGAACTGTTGTATTAAAATCTTTTTCAATTATTATTCCAGTACAACACCTAGGTTCATGTTTATGTGTCGGATTTTATGTTCTTATAGCATGTTTAACAAACGATACCAAAAGTATAAACTTTATTAGGCTTCATGTCCTTTTACATTGAACTTGGAGTGATGTCTTGGAGTGAAGTTTCCAAGATGGCTCAGCCCAGAGGGCGATGTCGCGGAGTTCTCAGAGTCAAATTGTTTCTTTGTTTGTTTTAATTTGTTTTATTTGTTGTTTTGTACTATGCTCGTCTACGACCGGTCGACTCTACTACAGCTATAAGATCTGAGAATCTTCGGGCGTGTATAGCTAAGCACGCTCAACTGGGCTTGTTCGCCGGGCTGCGGCTAGTAGAGCTAATATGCTATGGTAGGCAGCTCAATGCGAGCCGCACCCCAGCTGACAAGAAGCCCAGGCAGGAAGGGGCCGAACGACGACTCCGGCGCTTGGGATTGCAGGGGATGAAGGCCGTGTAGCCGGCTGGTGCAATCGCTTCGGGCCATGTTTCACAGAAACACAGTCCTGTAGATCCCTCTGCACTGCAATCTGAGCATGAAGCTCATCCATCTTGTTTCGTAGGGACTGAACATTTTCAAGCAGTATGGCCGTAAGTGCTAACCAAGCCTCTGAGAACTCCGCATGAGCTTATTGCTGGCCGGGGTGCGGTTATCATTGAGCTCCCATCGCAGCTCATGATAGAAGTTGTTGCGGGCTTTGTTGCCTGAAGCTGAAGCTGCTCCTAGCTGTAGTAGGCTCGATCGATCATCGTGCAAAATATGAACAAACAAATAAAACAAATTAAAACGAACAAATAAACAATTTGACTCTGAGAACTCTGTGACGTTGCCCTCTAGGCAACGCCATCTTGGAGACGTCACTCCAAGACGTCACTCCAAGTTCAATGTAAAAGGACATGAAGTGTAATAAAGTTTATCCTTATGGTATCATTTGTTAAACATGCAACAGAACATAAAATCTCACGCACAAACATTCTAAGAATTAAATTAGGTACTGTACTGGAATAATCATTGAAAAAGACTTTAAAACGAGTGTTTTACAACAGTATATGCTGTATAATGTTTATATTTTATCATCAATAAAAATAAGAATAAAATTGAAAAGGTTTTCTTCATCATTACTATATTTTACTACATTAATACTGTATTAATGAGTAAGACTGTCTATAGAATGTGTTTAAGAAGCATATTTTAGCGCATGTAATAGATACATAGTATTTTACTTCCGGCTATTCAATCGTGCATGTGACGTCATACATTGGGTTTTACTTCCAGGTACAGAACTCACGGATTATCTCGATTCGCGGGAGGGCTCGGAACCGAACCCCCGCGAATTCGCTGTTTTGACTCCCGAGAAAATGGAAAAAGCCGAAAGGAAGGAAGAAAGAAAGAATACATTTACAGCAAATAAGTACTGTTATTGCTCATTCTACAGTCGAGAAGAGTGTTTGAGTTCTCATGATCTTTGGATCGGTAACCTTTCGCCTTCACTGCAAGACCACCAGCGCACCGCTTCCTACTTGTAAAGTTGTCTTTTTCAAAAAAGCAATGCAAGAGCTGTAATAATGGGCACTCAGAACCTTCAGGTTATTATTCTGTTACCCCCACAAGCATCTGTACATTTACAAGTTATAAACTGTATTCTTTGCTAAAATAAAATACAAAAATTGTGTTGGCTGCTGAGAAAGTCACAACATGTCTCTGTTATTCTTACAACAGTATGTACATTAATCAGTTGCAAACTGTAAACCTTACACACATTAAATCTGAAAAATATGGTATGTTGTGTGAGAAAAGTGACATTATATTTCTGTTAAAAGTAGTACAACTATTTTACGGCAGTTCAATGTATATTTTCTGAAAAACACTTGTAAAAATGATAGTTTTCCCTGATTAATTTATTTATAGTGAATCCATGTTTTGTTATTTGTTTTTTTTTTTAACCTTAAACCGTATTTATAGCATGTGTTTTTCATTTTTTATTCATTTTTAAATTTTTTTTTACTTCCATTTACATATTTTGACTGTAAAAAATATAAACTTTTTTCCAGTGATGTTTTTTCCCCCTGTTTTTTTTTCCCTTATATTTTAAGAGAGTGCAATATTTCAGGATGGAAGAAAAGCTCAACTGTGGTATAAAAGATCCATGAGCAAAGGAAAAAGGTGGCGGGGGGGGGGTGTATATGAAAGGCTTTTTCATAATGCTGTGGATAATTAGTGCTGCGTTCGCCTCGAGTTTCAAAGAAGTTTTTCTTTAACTATTGGGTGCAATTCAGTGTTTGGAGGATTATGTCGAGAAAATAAGATGTATGTATAATCACTGCATGCTTTTTCATTAATACTACAAATTTCAAGCTTCTTTGGCAAGTCATTAGCAGGATCTCACTGCTGGAGAACATCACCTCCATTGGCGGTTTATATATTCCACACACACGCACAAACACACACACACACACACACACACACACACACACACACACACACACACACACACACACACACACACACAGGCACATAGACTTAAGGATTTGTGAATTGCTGTAGGAAAGCTAAAATTTTTCAGGACTGTGTAATGAACCTGCAGGCCCCAGTGATAAGCCATTCATGTTGTATTAGCGTATATCACTGCAAAACTAGTTTCATGTTTGAAATTATCTCAATTTGTTAACAGACTAAAGACGTCATAGTGTTTATGTGCTGGCAACAAGCACCATCTAACAACTGGAGTACTGCAGCAGCTTTGGCCAAAAGCAGGAAGTCTTGTGTTTGTTCCAGAAAGCAACTACGCGCCTGCTGGTACTGAATATGTTCACCAGCTAATCATGTTTACTTCCTGAGATAAAAACTAACGGGCTCATGTTTACAAACACACTGAGTGCAAACACCAGCAGAGCCAAGAATTAACCTGCTGTCATGGTTTTTCATATTTATGCCAAATATTTTCAGAAAAAAAAAAAAAAAATCTTTCATCAAAGTAAATAATTTACTTTTTAAGTTCACCGTCATCATCATCATCATCATCATCATCATCATCATCATCATCATCATCATCATCATCATCATCATCAGCTTCCGCTAAGTCCAGGGTTGAGTCGCCGGGGCAGCAATCTAAGCAAAGAGGTCTAGACGTCCCTCTCCCCAGCCACTTCCTCCAACTCTCTTGGGGGGACACAGAGGCGGTCTCAGACAAGCCGAGAGACATAGTCCCTCTAGCACGTTCTAGGTCGACCCCGGGGTCTCTTCCCCATTGGACATGCCCGAAATACCACACCAGGGAGGCGTCCGGGAGGCATTCTGCCCAGATGCCCGAACCACCTCAACTCGCCCCTCTCAATGCGGTGGAGCAGCGTATCTACTCCGAGCTCTCCCCGGATGGTGGAGATTCGCACTTGGCTGCGAATCGATCCAATGAGAGCTGAAGGTCCCGACTTGATGAAGTCCAAAGGACATCATCCGCAAAAAGCCGAGGTGAGATCCAATGGCCACCAAACCAGAACCCCTCAACACCTCGACTGCACCTAGAAATTCTGTCTGTAAAAATTATGAACAGAATCGATGACAAAGGATAGCCTTGGCAGAGTCCAACTCCCACCAGAAACGAATTTGACCTGTTGTTACCAATATGGACCAAAGTCTGGCTCCGGTGAGACAGCGACCGAATGGCCCATAGCAATGGGTCCTGAACGCCATACTCCTGAAGCATGCCCCGCAAGATTGTGCGAGGGACATGGTCGAAAGCCTTCTCCACTGACGATTCCCTTCCTGAATCGCCACCTTATTGGGGTGGAGGGGTTTGCATGACCTAATGATCCTAGGAGCTATATTGTCGGGGACATAATGCCCCTGGTAGGGTCACCCAAAGCAAACTGGTCCTGGGTGAAGGTCCAGACGAAGTGCGATTCAGAAGACCCTTATGACTAAGAGACATACAAGGAAGCAGTCTTCCTTGTCTGGATGCGTGGTTCCCCCCCTGGAGCCAGGCTCGGGGGAGGGGCTTGAAGGCGAGCACCTGGTGGTCGGGTTTCTGTCCATCGAGCCTGGCCAGGCCTAGCCAGGAAAAGGAGACATGGGTCCGCCCTCCCATGGACCCACCACCCGTGGGAGGAGTTTTAAGGGTCAGGTGAAATGTGAGTTGGGTAGCAGCCGGAGGCATGGGTTCTGTCGGGTTTTATTAGCCTGTGGGACTCCCGAGGCAGCAAACAGGTACCGGCAGGCCAAACGTGCTGCAACCGAGGCTGTCACAGATGCAAAATCTCGTGCGTGGGAGGAGTTCGGTGAAGGCCTGGAGAGTGATTATCGGTTGGCTTCAAAAAGGTTCTGGACTGCCATCTGATGCCTCAGGAGGGGGAAGCAGTTCTCCACATACACTGTTTACAGTGGAGGTGGGGAGCTGCTTACCTTGACTGGGGATGTCATCGAGAGGTGGAGGGAATACTTTGAGGATCTCCTCAATCCCACAAACATGCCTTCCGTGGATGAGAAAGACCCTGAGGGTTTGGGTGGGGATCTGCCCATCACTGGAGTGGATGTCACTGAGGTTGTCAAAAAACTCCTCGGTGGTCGACCTCCGGGGGTGGACGAGATCCGCTCAGAATATCTCAGGGCTCTGTTATGCTGTAGTACTGTCTTGGTTGACACGTCTCTGCAACATCGCGTGGTAATCGGGGGCTGTACCTCTGGATTGGCAAACTGGGGTGGTGGTCCCGATTTTTAAGAAGGAGGACCAGAGGGTATGTTCCAATTATCAGGAATCACACTCCTCTGCCTACCTGGGAAAGTCTATGCAGGGGTACTCGAGAGGAGGATCCAACCGATAGTCGAACCTCGGATTCAGGAGGAACACTGTAGTTTTCGTCCTGGCCATAGCACTCTTGACCAACTTTATAAGCTCCACAGGATTTTGGAGGGGGCATGGGAGAACTCACTCTCCACTACTTTTTAAGTTAATAAAATTAATTAAATTAATAGTTTTGAATTTCAGTTCTCAGTGAAATCATCCATCACCAGGTAAAAAGAAACCTACTCCTCTAATTTAGTAGAACAATAATAATGAAAAGGGGTTTCAAGCTGTCGTGTTAATGGTTGTCACTGCCCCAGCCCCCCACCCCCAGTGCAGCGAACTGGGTTATCAAAGGATGGTCATGTATCTCACTGTCTGTGGTGTCTATGGTGAGAAGTTCATGTAAAAAAAAAAAAAAAGAAAGGAAAAAAAAAAAAAAAAAAAACCATTACTGACTTTCATCAAGTGTAGCTGCATAGCTGTCAGGATGTTTCCACCCTGCGATGGCTTGGACAGCTGCCCAGGGTGTACTCTGCCCTCACCAAGAGATGGCTGAGATGGGCACCAGCCTCCCTTGAACCTTATTAGGATTAAGCATTTCATTAAATGAATCAATGAATAATAAGGTACAGCTCAGAATAATGATGTGAATGCTCACATGAAGAAAAATAGTTTATTTGATGGTATATAATGTGAACGTTTATTGCTTTTCTTTCAAGAGCATTTAATATTGTTTTGATTACTGCTTCAGCCCAATCTCCTCACCAAACATGCATTCTATTGCAGGATGTGCAGCAACAGTTTTTTTTGTTTGTTTGTCTTTTTGATTTTTTTTTTTTTTTTTTGTCATGAGTGGCCTCTATTCATTCAGATAAATACAGTGTTTCAGCACGGTAATTACACTGTCAAAGGGCCATTTATTTATTTTTCACCAGTTTGTAAGTGCTTATTTGTCTGTTTGCTTATTTGTTGTTTGTGAACAAAATTTTGACCACACCCATCTGTGAATGTTCACCAAACCGGAGTCCCAGAGATGACTTGATTTTAAAATATTAAGGGGAAAGCTCAATTCAAATTAATTTAATATCAGTTTCATTTGTACAACACATCCTACAATTGATATAATTACAAAGCAGATTTAAACGACAAAAAATGGGAAATAATTTAAACATATTATTTTAAATGAACACTCTAAGAAAAGGTTCAATAAGAATTTTTCAAAAAACCTTAAGGTTATCTAGAAAACTGTAGGGTTCTTCAGCAGTTAAAAGGGTTCTTCACAAGATGAGGAGTTCTGCAAAAAAAAAAGGTGTGTTCTTTAAAAGACACCTAGTAGCTGAATATATGTATGTGTATATATACATACATACACACACACACACACACACACACACACACACACACACACACACACACACACACACACACACACACACACACACACACACACAAGTGTATGATACATAGAGCCAGATTTCAATGATGTCAAACAGTAGTCAGGTGACGAATGTGCGGGCACAGACTGGATAACATTTCTGGTCTTTATGTTTACTGAAGTTATCGGTATGTTACTGGTTGATCATCATCAGAGTTTTCTAGAGTTTTGTCTTGTATGTTGTCTGTTCAAGGTAGAGTTCCAAACAAACCATCCTCTACTTCTAACTGTCTTTTAGCAGGGTGCTGATTTTATACGATTTATGTCTCGTTTGCGCTTTTTTCATACCTTTAAAATAGCACAGGATTTTATTATTATTATTATTATTATTATTATTATTATTATTATTATTATTATTATTATTATTATTATTATTATTAATATTATTATTATTATTATTGCTATTATTATTATTATTATTATTATTTACAGTAAATATTTATATGCAGCAGAGAGGGATCGTGTGATCCTGGCACAGTCAGGCTGGTTAGGCTCATCATCAGCTCAGGGCCCTCACCCTCTCCACACACAGCCCAGACAGCGAATGGGACTTCCCCCAGGAAGCACTGCCTAGTCAAACCCACCAAGAACTTTCCGGAGAATATGGAGGCTCCACAACACTGCAGCCTTCTGCATTGCCCAGACTGTCAGAATGGCTGTGCTCCCAAGAGCAAACCCAGGCACACTCTTGATCTGTGTTAATAGATCAGGAGGTACCAAACCGAGGGCACAGAGAACAATGGGGAGTCGGACGATTTTGTACTTCGGATACAAGCAAGAAATTTCAAAGCCGAGGTCAGCATATTTTGCATGCTTCTCCTGAATCTTGTCAATCACATTGCTGTCAAAAGGGACAGAAAATTCAATAATATGAATAATCCCATTGGATTTATCAAAAAGGACAATATCAGGTTTGTTGGCTTCAATTCTCCTCAGGCTGTATATGGGCCGATTCCAAAGAAGCTTGAAATGATCATTTTCCATGACGCCCTGGACACGATCAGGATCGTACCATGGATGGACCTCTGAGTCAAAACCACACACATGACAGAGACTATAATAATAGGAATGTACCATGCCATCATGTCTTTTCAGATAAGACGTTTGTGCCAAAACAGGACAACCACTGACAAGGTGTTGGACAGTTTCACTAAATTCACTACACAAACGACATTTGGGACTTACAGTTTCCCTTATAATATTACGTTGACGATTACATGTTAGAGGTGACTGGTCCTGAGCAGTAAAAAGAAAGCCCTCAGTTTCACTTATCAGACCAGCCGACTTCATCCAGGCAAAGGAGTCCGAAGGATTACTGTTCTGCCCAACACACTGCACATAAACACGGTGTAACGGTTTTCCAGACAGTTTTTCCTTGAAATGACAACTCTGAGCAGATTTTATGAAAGACTTCACCTGGTTGACACACATAGATGTACCGCCCAGCAGTACTTCGCCATCGACAAAATCAACATTGATGTTAAGATTCTGTCCAGCAGCCTTGGCGAGTTTAAGATAACTATGGAATTCCTTGCTTTCATCATGAGTCTTGACATGCTTCACAAGAGGATCATCAGATAAATAAATATGTACACAATAAAATACAATCATGAAGTGCCGATTAATGGATGTGGTGAAGGAGGACATGAAGGAAGTTGGTGTAAGAGAAAAAGATGCAGAGGATAGGGTGAGATGGAGGCAGATGATTCGCTGTGGCGACCCCTGAAGGGAAAAGCCGAAAGGACAAGAAGAAGAAGAATAAGTGCCTCCACATTAATCAAACCTTGTCCCCCGGAATTGATTGATAAATATAAACGATTGATAGAGGAACAAGGGTGTCAGACATGCTCAGTTGTCAGACATGATCCTTCTTGTTAGGCGATCAAGACCCATGATGCCATCCTTTGTCCAATCAACAACACCAAAAGAGTAAGAAAGGACAGGCACTGCGTAAGTATGTGTGGCTTTGACCTTGTTTCTAATATTTAGCTCCAAACTCCAGATTTTTTTTAGACGAGATTTGTACTCGGCCCGAAGTTTGTCTTTTATGTGGGCATTCTGGAGCTTGTCTCAAACTTGCATCCCCAAAAAAGTGTACGATTGGCCTTCCACGAGATGCTCAATCACTCCTCCTCCATGTAACTCAACTAATCCATCATTGATTGCCATTCCACGTTTTAAATGAAGAATGTTACATTTATCAAGTCCGAAAGTCATACCAATATCTTGTGAAAAGGACTCGACAAGGAGAATGTGTTTCTTCAAGTTGGAATCTCCTTTGGCAATCAGCTCGATGTCATCCATGTAAAGGAGATGAGTAAGAGGTGTTGGGGATCTGTGCTGTGGAGGTCATGGATGATAACCTTCCTTCTTATTGAGCAAAAACTCAAGGGATTAAGTGAAAAACAAAAAAGCAGAGGATTAAAATAATACCTCTGGAATATTCTTCTCTTAATTGAAATAGGTTCTGAAGTCTTAACTTGACCTTGCGAGTAGATCTCAAGCTGAGTTGACCAGCAACTCATTAAAGACTTGAGTAAATGGAGTAATCGTTCAGGTAGGCCAAACACATTGCAAAGACTTCAGAATCCATTCATGAGGGACAGAGTCGTATGCTTTTTTGTAGTCAATCCAGCAAATTGAGAGGTTGTGGTGGTAAGTTTTAACCTCTTCAAGAATCATTTTCTGGACCAATAACTGATCCTTGCATTCTCAACATCCCTTTCTGGCTGCAATTTGCTCCGGATAAATAATTTAATTGGAGGAGCAATAGGATGACACGAGATTTGTCAAACACCCTGTAAAGATTTTGTACATAGTATTCAGACAGGTAATAGGGAGGTAATTCAGTGCTGTTAACCAACAGGGTGCTGGTGGAAATTGGACTACGGTTGGTCGAAGACATTGAAGGAGGAGAGGCGGGAGGCATGCCCGTAGGCATAGAGAGAAGAGGAAAAGCATGAGTTTCGGACTGAGAGTAGGGACTTTGAATGTTGGAAATATGACAGGAAAAGCTAGAGAGCTGGCTGACATGATGCAGAGGAGGAAGGTGGACATACTTTGTGTTCAGGAGACCAGGTGGAAAGGTAGCAAGGTGAGAAGCTTAGGAGCAGGGTTTAAGCTGTTTTTTCATGGTGTGGATGGGAAGAGAAATGGAGTAGGAGTCATTTTTAAGGAGGAGTTTGTCAGGAATGTTCTAGAAGTGAAAAGAGTGTCAGACAGAGTGATGAATCTCAACTTAGAAACTAAAGGTGTGATGTTCAATGTTGGTAGTGCTTATGCCCCACAGGCAGGATGTGAGCTAGAAGAGAAGGAGAGATTATTGAGTGACTTAGATGAAGTGATGCAGAGTACCCCCAGAGGTGAAAGAGTGGTCATTGGGGCAAACTTCAATGTACATGTTGGTGCAGGAAACAGAGGGGACGAGGAAGGAATGGGCAGGTTTGGTATCCAGGAGAGGAACACAGAAGGACAGATGTTGATAGATTTTGCAAAAAGGATGGAAATGGCTGTGGTGAATACTTTCTTCCAGAAGAGAGAGGAGCATAGGGCGACTTATAAAAGTCGAGGTAGGAGCACACAGGTAGACTACATCTTGTGTCGGCGATGTAATTTGAAGGAAGTCAGTGACTGCAAAGTAGTAGTGGGTGAGAGTGTTGCCAAACAGCATAGGAGGGTGGTGTGCAGGATGATGCTGATGGTAAGAAGGTGAAGGCAAAGGGAGAGCAGAAGACAAAGTGGTGGAAGCTAAAAAAGGAAGAGTGTCGTGTTGTCTTCAACGAGGAATTGAAACAGGTTTTTGGCAGTCAGTAAGTGCTTCCAGATGACTGGACAACTACAGTTAACATGATCAGGGAGACAGGTAGGACAGTACTTGGCGTTTCCTCTGGAAGGAGAGGAGATAAGGAGACTTAATGGTGGAAAGAACTAGTGCATACAAGGCACTAGTAAGAGGAGGTTAGCTAAGAAGAAATGGGACATAGAGAGGACCGAAGAGAGTAAACAGCAGTACAGGGAGACACAGCGTAAGGCAAAGGAAGCGGTGTCAAAGGCCAAACAGAAGGCGTATGATGACTTGTGTGATCGGTTGGACAGTAAGGAGGGATAAAATGATTTATACAGGTTGGCACAGCAGAGAAATAGAGATGGGAAGGATGTGCAGCAAGTGAGAGTGATTAAGGACAGAGCAGGAAACGTGTTGACTGATGACAGAAGTGTGCTGAGACAATGGAAAGAGTACTTTGAAGAGGTGATGAATGAGGAAAATAAGAGAGAAAAAAGAGTAGAAGAGGTGACTGTTGAGGACCAAGAAGTAGTAAAGATTAGTAAGGGTGAAGTGAGGAGGGCATTGAAGAGGATAAAGAGTGGAAAGGTAGTTGGTACTGATGATATACCGGTGGAAGTATGGAAATGTCTGGGAGAGGAAGCAGTAGATTTTCTGATAAGAACATTCAACAAGGTCTTAGAGAGTGAGAGGATGCCGGGGGAATGGAGGAGAAGTGTGCGTGTGCCCATTTTTAAGAACAAGGGAGATGTGCAGAGTTGTGGCAACTACAGAGGGATAAAGTTGATGAGCAATATGATGAAGTTATGGGAAAAAATAGTGGAAGCTAGACTAAGGGCAGAGGTCAGCATTTGTGAACAACAGTTTGGTTTCATGCCAAGAAAGAGCACCACAAATGCAGTGTTTACGTTGAGGATGTGAATAGAGAAGTGTTAAGGGTGGCGGGGTGGAAAAATCTTCCACCAACAGGAGAAGAAAGGTGCTTCCTTCCCTCCGCCCGCCTGTGGGAGATCCTTGGGCAAGATCGAGCACTCACTTAGCCCCCCGTGCCAGGGTTTCGGTGAAACCACAGATATTGCATGGCACGAGTTTTTTCCTGTTGCCTTGCAGGTTGCCCTTGAATGGCTAAGGCTAAGGGAGTAAACCCTGACAGAAAATCCGGAGTGAAGCCCCGTAAGCGGTTAGAAGGCGTATCTCATCCCTTTCCGGCAACTTCTGCACCCTCGATGAGTCTCCAACTGTCTTGACTCTGTCTTGGTGTGGGATCAGGCTCACTAGGATGAGAGAGTGAGGCTGGTGCTGCGCAAGCCTCCTTCACTATAATCCAAGTTCAGCGCAAGACATGGCAACACCACCATGGGACAACCCTTTACCCTCAAAGTCCTGTGGCGATGGGGGAATGGCAAAGCAGCAGGTGCGGAATCACTGGAAGCTGTAGCTGCAATCCTGCACACAGGTGGCTCAGGCCATATGGTCGTTCTTCTCTGATTGGGACAGCAAGGAAGTTCGGCGGCCCCTTAGCGACTAGGCAGCCCTATTTAGGATAGCTCTGCCTGCCTCCATAGTCTGAGGACAGAGCTAGAAAAGGTGCTCTAAACATAGCCTGTTCCACAACCACCTGGCCAGCATACCGCGGCTGGCGGGTTCCCATCTTGTGGTCGAAATCACAAGAAACTATCCAAGAAAATATTCAAGTTCATCCTTGCGTCATTGATCATTAGAACTCTTCTCGACTCAACCACCTGTAAGTCAGGGAGATCAGAAAGATGTACGGCTCTCGTAGCCAGAGAACTCGCCCGCTACAATGTCGACATCGCAGCCCTCAGCGAAACATGCTTTCTCGACAAAGGCCAGCTCAGTGAGATTGGAGGCGGCTACACCTTTTTTTGGAGCGGCCGCAGCAATGAAGAGCAACGTGAGGCTCGTGTCAGATTTGCGATTAAAGACCATCTCATACGAAAACTTGATTGTATACCAGAAGGCATCAACGATCGCCTCATGAAACTCAAGTTCCCCCTGGACAGGGGGAGATCCGCAACCCTTATTAGCGCCTACGCTCCCACCATGACAAACTCTGAAGATACTAAGGAGGAGTTCTATGAAGAACTGAATGCCCTCATCTCCACTGTTCCACAGGCGGACAAGCTCCTATTCCTTGGCGACTTTAACGCTCGTGTAGGTCAAGACCACCAGGCATGGGAAGGAGTCCTTGGACCCCATGGAGTAGGGAAATGTAACAGTAATGGTCTCCTCCTGCTCAGAACGTGTGCCACCCATGGCTTAGCCATCACCAACACCATGTTCCGCTATGACTACGTCATTGTCAGAGCAAAGGACAGGCGGGATGTGCGTGTGACTAAGGCAACGTGTGGTGCTGACTGTTGGACAGACCATCGTCTCATCATTTCTCAGACCAATTTGCATATTCAGCCCAAGAGAAGACCACAAGGCCAGACAGTTGTGAACAAGCTCAACATCAACAAGCTCAAGCTTCCTTCCGTTCAAGAAGAATTCGAAGCAAATTTAGAAAGCCAGCTGACTGAGGCTACCGGAAACGACTGGGACTCTCTAAAGACATCTGTTCATTCTGTTGCCCTACAGGTGCTCGGACAAGTTACCAGGAACCACCAGGACTGATTTGATGAAAATGATGTCAAAATCAGAGCCCTGCTGGAAGAAAAATGCCAATTCTTCAGAGCTCATCAGAGTGATCCCAACTCAGTCTCGAAGAAAGACACCTATGTCAGTAAGCGCAGACAGGTGCAGATAAATCTCTGTGCTATGCAAGACACATGGCTAAGTCACAAAGCCGACAAGCTCAAGGCTTTGCTGATAGACACGACATGAAACGCTTCTATGATTCACTCAGGTGTGTATTCGGACCACCAACATCAGGCAGTTCCCCTTGACTCAGTGCGGATGGAGAAACACTCATCACCGACAAAAACAAGATCGTAGAGAGATGGGCAGAACACTTCCAACGGCATTCTAAATCGTCCGTCGTCCATCAATGACGAAGCTGTTCAACACCTTCCCCAGGTGGAGATAAACCCAGACTTGGACATAACTCTATCAGAGGACGAGGTTGCCAAGGCAATCAAGCAGATGTCAACTGGGAAAGCCCCCGGCGCTGATGCCATCCCTGCTGAAGTGTTCAAGACAGGCAGCCCTTGTCTCCTACACAAACTTACAGCACTATTTCAATCGTTTTGAAAAAGTGAGACCCTCCCTCAAAATTTTAAAGATGCCACAATTGTTCACATCTACAAAAGAAAGGGAAATAAGCGATCGTGTGACAACCACAGAGGGGTATCACTTCTCTCTATCAACGGCAATATCTTTGCCCGAGTGCTCCTCAATCGTCTCCTGAAACATCTCGAGCAAGGTCATCTCCCCGAGAGCCAATGCGGATTCTGTGCAGGTCGAGGGACTATTGATATGATCTTTGCTGACTGTCAGATTCAGGAGAAAGTTGTGGAACAAAGTCAAGATCTCTATATCACTTTCGTAGATCTAACAAAAGCCTTTGACACTGTGAGCAGAGAGGGACTGTGGAAGATCATGTCGAAGTTTGGCTGCCCGGACAGGTTCGTGAAGATTGTCAGACAATTTCATGACGGAATGATGACGCGTGTTCTTGACGATGGAAACGCCTCCGATCCGTTTCATGTGTCAAGGCTGTGTCCTCACCCCTACACTGTTCAGTTTGATGTTTTCGGCGATGCTGACTGATGCCTTTAGGGAGACTCGCCTAGGCATCCCCATCAAGTACAGGTGTGACGGAAAGCTGTTCAACCTCCGACATCTGCAGGCCATCACTAAAGTCAAAGAGACTGTGATTCGTGATCTGCTCTTTGCTGATGACTGTGCCCTCAGTGCCATCAATGAGCAAGAAATGCAACAGGAAATGGATGCATTCTCGTCTGCCTGTGACAATTTCGGCCTCACCGTCAGCATCAAGAAGACTGAAGTGATGTATCAGCCCGCCCCCAGGAAAACCATATCAGGAACCAAACATCACAGTGAAGGGACAGTGACTTCAAGATGTGGAAAACTTCACCTACCTTGGCAGCACTCTCTCTCTCGCTACGTCAACATCGATGCTGAAGTCAGCAACCACATTGCGAAGGCAAGCAGAGCTTTTGGGAGATTGAAGAAGTTAGTCTGGGAACGAAGAGGTATCTCACAATACACCAAGATCAAAGTGTACAGAGCAGTCGTCTTAACTATACTTCTTTATGGCTGTGAATATTGGACCATCTACAAAAGACACGAGAAACTTCTCCAGCAGTTCCATCTCCTTTGTCTCCGAAACATCTTTAATATCCACTGGCAAGATAGGATCACAAACACAGAGGTTCTGGAGAGAGCAGACCTCCCCAGCGTTATTACCATTATGCGCAAAGCTCTGACACATTGGGCAGGACACGTCTGCCGTATGTCAGACTCCAGGATACCCAAGCAGTTACTGTACGGTGAACTCAGTCGTGGTAGCAGGAAAGTAGGAGGCCAGCGCAAACGCTATAAAGACTCCATCAAAGCATACCTGAAGGATTTCAACATCGACTTTGCAACATGGGAAGCCGCAGCATTTGACAGACCGGCTTGGCGCAACCTGATTCACAAAAGTGCCATCCACTCAGAGAATAAACGTTTGAATGCAGCCAAAGATAAACGTCAAACACGCAAGGCTCGAGCTGACCAATCTACCAACACGACCCCCTCTCACTGGTGTCCAACTTGTGGGAGGGGTTTTCACGCCCGTATTGGCCTCACAAGCCACCTGCGGACACATCACCCCGCCTCTTAGACACTGTGTTGTTTGTGTTGCTATGGTCATACTCGATATCGAGTCAACGAACATCATCATCATCATCATCATCATCATCATCATCATCAATAGAGAAGTACAGAGAAGGTCAGAAGGAGCTGCATTGTGCCTTTGTGAATCTGGAGAAAGCATATGACATGGTGCAAAGAGAGGAGCTGTGGTATTGCATGAGTAACGGTGAGGTTACAGGGAGCAGAGATAAAGAAGGTGGAGGATTTTAAGTACTTAGGCTCAACAATCCAGAGCAATGGAGAGTGTGGAAAAGAGGTGAAGAAGCATAGGCAGGCATGTTGGAATGGTTGGAGAAAAGTATCTGGTGTGGTGTGCGATAGGAAGGTATCAGCAAGAATGAAAGGTAAAGTGTACAAGACAGTCGTGAGGCCAGCGATGTTGTATGGTTTAGAAACCGTGGCCCTGCGGAAGAGACAGGAGGCTGAGCTGGAGGTAGCAGAGATGAAAATGTTGAGGTTCTCTTTGGGAGTAACGAGGATGGATAGGATCAGGAATGAGTACATCAGAGGGACAGCACATGTTAGAGGTTTTGGAGACAAAGTCAGAGAGGCTAGATTGAGATGGTTTGGACATGTACAGAGGAGGGATAGTGAGTATATTGGTAGTAGGATGCTGAGGTTGCATATATATATATATATATATATATATATATATATATATATATATATATATATATATATATATATATATAAGGGGCAGGTCGATAGGGCACAGGATCGCTGATCCTTAAGGTTGGGGGTTCGAGTCCCCACAGGGTTGTCACTGTTCCCCCAGTGCAGCTAACTGGGTTATCAAAGGTGGGCCATGTCTCTCACTGTCTACGGTGAGAGGCATGTAAAAGAACCATTGCTGACTTTCATACAGAGTAGGCTGCAAAACCGTCAGCGGGTTTCTGTCCCTTGTTAAAGGGTTGTGACAGAAAGGGCAAAAAAACCTATCCTAAATCAAATGTGCGAATCAAATGATTCGCTGTGGCGACTCCCGAGAAAAGGGAAAAAAGCTGAAAGGAAAAGAATATCAGTTCCCGAGTGTCACCCAGCTAGCTGGAGTGATCAGCAAGGAAAGCACAGAGACTGACCAAGGTTGGATATTCATTGTTTAATCACTGATCACCAAAATATGATGACCAGTACATGGGTTTTTATGCATGAATAGAATAAATTACATCATGGCGTGTCAGAGATAGGGACAACATGGCTGGGTCATTGTTAAGTTTATTTTAGCTGAGATTGCACAGTATGCAATATGCATGATTAGGAAAAACTAGAAGGTTAAAAAGGAAAACTGGAATATTCTAGTTCGAATCGTATGGGCCTTAAAGGTAGGTGAAAGGTTCACTTAGTCTCTTTTCTCATTTATGAACCCTAAATAATCCAGAATGTTCAAAACCATCCGAGCACAAACACTTAGACATGAGAATAAGAAGGATATCAGGAGTATAGTATAAGTGAATACAGAAGCCATGCATAAATGACCACAAAATAAGAATCAAGTAGAAAATAACTATGATGATAGATGGCCTATGATTACGACATATGATTCTGAGAGCAGAGTCAGTATGTTGATTATTATAAGAAATCAAAAAATCCCTTTCAGTCTCTCTTTCATACTAGGATTTCCTAGTATCATATGGGTATAACAGCATCATCATTCTTAACTTAAATCTGATATTCAGCAATCCTGAGGATGTTGTCTTGGGGATGAGCTCTGCCAAGAGTTTCCAGCCAGAGAACCACCAGAAGAATTCCTACGAACACAAATCTCATTCTGTCAAGATACAACCATGGTGAAGCGCCTGTATTCCTTTCCAGTAGTGAGGTCACACGCAGAGATATGCCCCTCCAGAGAGCCACCAAGAGAGGAGAAGAAGAAGACGAAGATGAAACCCGCCAGTAGTGATTCACCTAGGATCCGCCCTCCGGCTCAGGAAAGAGATCACCATTCCTGCACAGAGCTTATACAAAACAGACAATGCGTCCAACAGTTAAACATAGACATTTAAGACAGACGCATTATTCCTTAATGGAATTATCCCCCTCAACTCCACTAGGCGCCGCCTTCAGCCTGGTAGTAGGAATCTACTGTGGAAATAAATCTGTTAGAACAGCAGTTCGATTAATGGCGACCACTTCTGATGGCCCACTACATTTAGGCTCACCCAATTGTCCATATCGATTAAAAAGCCGTACCAGCACCATGTCCCCCACCTGAAAAGGGTGAGTGGGCATAGGAGGTGGTAAAGATATGGATTTGTTCACATCAGTACATAACTCGTGCAATTTATCAATTAGGGCAGCAGAATACTTGTCTATGTGTACTGGTAAATCACATGTACCCAGGGCTGACTTACCTTTTCTCCACGGCAGAGGGAAAGGTCGACCAAAAACGAGTTCATATGATGAATAACCACCAGGGTTTCTTGGGCAGTTATGCAAATTTATGCCAATACAGGTAGCAAGACATCAACTCAGTTCTCCGTCCCTCTAGCCTGCATTACTCTCATCAATTTGTTTTTAATCATCCAATTAGTGCTCTCTACCATCCTTGATGACTGTGGGTGGTAGGGTATATGAAAATACCAATTAAGAGACATGTATTTACAGAGAGCTTGTGTAATTCGTGAGGTGAGAAGTACCCCCTGGTCTGAATCAAAAGCCCAGGGAATTCCATATCTGGGGATTATTTCTTTTGCCAGAATTCGTGTTACTACTTTAGCATTCTCACGGGTGCATGGAAATGCTCCCACACACCTGGAGAACTTTTCCACCATGACCAACAAGTATTTGCATGTTCCGCATTTCGGCATGTGAGTGAAATCAATTTGCCACTCCAGAAATGGAGAGGTAGCTATAGGGAGACATTCGTGTTTCGCTATTGGTGGAGTGGGATTATTTTGTGCACATATTAGGCATCTAGTGAGAACTGAGTCCACTAAGCCATTTAAATTTGCAATACAAAAAAGGTTGTTCATATTCTCGTTCACCTCCCTTCGTGTGCGGTGTGTAATACCATGAAACTCCCACACGAGGAAGGGAAGACAGTGAGATCGGAGACATAGGCAGCCATCCTCGGCATACCACAGGCCATCTGGGGCCACCAAGGTGCATTGGTTTTTCCAAAAGGCTGAATCGGATGGTAAGGCCGATGATTGGAGTGAATGTAAGTCTAAATCAGGAAGGAGAGAGCTGGATAGAAACGAAGTATTGCACTGGGTTGGCCTCCCTGTGCCATTCCCTTAGCAATCCTGTCAGCCAGGAAATTACCCTTGACCTCAGGGTTGTCACCAGTAGAATGAGCGTCCGTCTTTACTATGGCTAAAGTATGGGGAAGATAACAGGCATCAATTAAATTTTGTACCAGTGTGGAATGAGAAATAGGTTTACCATCAGCCGATCGGAAGCCTCGAGATCGCCATATACGACCAAAATCATACGCAACACCGAAAGCGTAGCATGAGTCTGTGTAAATGGTGACATCCTGATTTTCAGAAAGAACACAAGCACGCAAGATTGCAAAAAGTTCAGCAGCTTGAGCAAAAGTGAAAGGTACAGCATAAGATTCAATGACAGTATTAGGGAGAGAAGAAACAGAATAGCCACAGAGGAAAATACCATCTGAGGGTTTAGAACATGAGCCATCTACAAAGAGTGCCCTCCCCTCTTCCAAGGGCATAGATAAGAGATCAGGCCTAATACTATCTAAATGAATGGTTTCTAAAATAGTCATGATCTGGATCCTCCAAGGTATCATCCTGGGCATGGATTAGACACTCCAGGGCGTGACCTAGTGTGTCAAATGTTGATGTGGCTTTGATCACCAGATTACTGGTAGAACAGAGAATGGTCTCATAATCAGAGCGTCGCTGCACGGTCATATGCTGTGTTTCTGGATCCTGTAGAATTTGTTTCACCTTATGCGAGGAATGTAATATCATAGGATGCAAGAGGACCAATTTCTCAGCTCCTGAACCATCATAGCACAGGCGGCAACAGCCCTTAGACATGCAGGGAAACCCTGCGCAACAGTATCTAATGTTTTGGAAAGGAAAGCACATGGTCGCAAGCCCCCTCCGTGCTCCTGGGCCAGCACAGTGGATGCACTGCTTTGGTGTTCACAGGCGTAGAGGTGGAAAACCCCTGTGTAGTCTGGCAGGCTCAGTGCTGGGGCGGAGCAGAATGCGTGCTTGAGAGTGTCGTAAGCATCCCTCATTTCATCAGTCCAGATGAGAGGCTGGTGCAGCGGATCTGTGTGAGCAATAGCTGAACGCAAACACTTGTCATAATAAGAACAGTCTGGTATCCACTGTCGGCAGTAATTAATTTGTCCCTAAAAAGACATGAGACCGTGCTTTATGGCAGGGTGTTTAGTGTCCAGTATTGCTTGAATGCAATCAGGTAGCAGCTTTTTGCTGCCTTGGGAGAGCTCGAAACCAAGATATTTAACAATGTCTTTGCAAAACTGAACCTTGGTTTTTGATACCTTAAAGCCTTTTTTTGCCAAGTGTCGTAGGAGACAGAGAGTAGCATCGTGGCAGGTGGTTTCAGATTCAGCAGAAATCAGACGATCATCCGAGTACTGATGCACCAGAGAGCCAGAAGGAAGAGAAAGCTCGGCCAGTGAATCCCTAACTACGGCAGAGAAAACAACAGGTGTACTGTTTACTCTTGTGCGTGAAAGCAAAAATGGGCTGAGTGTGCTCTTCCACAGGAAGACTGAAAAAGGCAGAGCACAGATCAATCACAGAAAAACTGTTGTGATGACATTGAATAGAGCCCATAACTGAAGACACATCAGGTACAAGAGGTGTAACAGGTATGATTAGATTATTAATTTTACACAGATTCTGTGTAAAGTGCCATGAGCCATCAGGTTTAGGAACAGGATTAACCGGCGTACTACATGAGCTAGTACACGGTATAACCAAACCTTGTTCCAGAAACGTATGCAGAATGGCATCGATGCCTTCTGTCTTTGCTTCGGAGAGAGGATATTGCTTAACAAACACATGATGTAAGTGTTTAAGGTTTGCTTCATACGGTACACAATGAACGAGACCCACATCGTCTTTGTGTTCCGCCCAGAGAGAGGGAGGAAGACTACTCAACGCAGCATGACTGTCTGAGTAGAATTCAGAAACACAGAGCGAATCAAGACATGCTGATACAACATTAGAAACAGCCACACAGGATGACAAATGTGCCAAGCCTGGCACTACAAAATCAGGTGTACAAATCTTCATTTTAGAGCCATTGAAAGAGATAGCTAAATTCAAATTCGCTTTGGCGACCCCTGATATAAGGGAAATGCCAAAATGAAAATCTCTCACCCATTAAGTCTCGTCCCATGAGATTAAAAGAGGCTTGAGGCATAAACACAAAAGTCAGAGGGACATGTCACCAAAAGAGTAGGAGTGCAATAACACCAAATGGGACCCCCATCTATCCCTACAGAGCTAACGGTTTTATTTGAGATTGGACCATCATATGAACTGCACATGGAGGACATTGCATCCTATGTGTCAACTAGAAAGGAGAGAATTTGACCATTGACTTCAAGCTCCACCATGGACAGATCCTCAGTATAATCTAGTTCGAAGGACCAGTGTAGCATCATGGGGTGACAGCTCTGTGGGCAGCCCTATTGCTTTTGAGGACAGGTAAATGGATTCAAGTTTGACTGTGTGTGTGAAGTGCCAATCTGTGGATAGGAGGAACGCACACACTGGGGAGCCTTGGGTGGTGTAAAATTATCAAGACGGCCTTTCATGTTATCGGCCTTCTGCTTCCGACAGTCACGTGCCCAATGTTCCACTTTACCACAATAATGGCAGTTACCTACATGACGACCTTGTGCTCTGGGCAGGCCTGAACTCTGATTTGCGAGTCCACGATTGTTTATATTATTCCCTCTGTGGGATGGATAACCTCCCACAGTGAGACATACAGCCTTAAAGGAATCTTCAAACAATCCATCTCCCTCCTTAACTCTCAGCCATACCGCCAGCACTTTCACAGTCATTTTAGAATGATAAGTAAGATGGAATTTAAGAATCCTTTGCACATCAGGGTGACAATTATTCAGAAAAGTAGTCATAAAGAGCAAATTATGGTTATCTTGCTCTAAAGGCATAGAACCCAGTAAAGTCCAGGTTTCAGAGAAACTCGTGAAAAATTTAGCAACTGTCTCATTTTTTTTCCTGCTTACAGTTAGTGACCTGGGACAGATCATGGTTGGCCTGCTGGCGTGCAAGAAGATAGCGTGTGAGCTGTTCTTTTAGTTCGGTCAACGCAGTTGCTGTGTCCAGCCAATAAAAGGTGTACTTGTGGTTTTTAGTCTGTTTTGCTGTGTGTTCACTAGAGTCAGTTTTTGTTCCCATACTGAAATCATAATTTTCCATGGACAGACAGGTCACGGTACTAGCATGTCTTCCTCGTCATATGCTTCACCTAGAACAGCCTGCAGTATAAATCTATAATCCGCTTCCATCAAATTTGAGTGACCGGGTGCTTTGATTAGCATTGATACAAAATGTAGTAGATTAGATGGAGAAGGGAGGACAGTCACAATATCCTTCAGCTCATTCATCTTAGGAGGTGTAATAGTGGGTTTTTCTGCTTCAATAGCTGATAAGCACGCTACATTAGTGCGCAGCAAATCTGGACTTCACCCTGCTTCGGGTCCTACGCCATTCTGATCATCTAAAGCAGACATGTCTTTGTTCTCTGTCTCGGTCAACAAAGCTGACGATTTTAAATTTGTGTCTGTTCCTGTGCTTAAGGCGGCGGGACAGGATACATTGAGTTTAGTGGATTTCTCCACCTTTTGTATCCTATGTGTTTTTAGAGCACTTGATGCAGAAGGAATCATTCTGGTCACATGCTAAGGCTTAGATGGTGCATTCGCGAAAGATTTTGACTCTGACGTGGTGTCAATTCTGCTGTATGATGGCAGGTGCGAAACTGTGGTTGGAGAGTCAGCTAGATTTTAACCTTCGCATCGGGTTTTGGTGTGTAAGAGAGATACGTATTTTAGTGGGATGCTAAAATGAATCCCAGACAAGTTTCATGTCGAGCCATTTTAGATAACCTTTAGTGATATACTCATAATCCCAATTAGGCTCACCCAATCCCTCATAAATCTGTCTGTAAGATGAATTAGGAAATTTGTTTTTTCACGTACCTTAGCGGTGAAAAGTTAGAAATTGGGGTTGGGGTTCAGTTCAACCAGCCAAATTATCCACCCAGGGTGAAGTATAAAAGGAGAGACCACATCAATCCATCCAGTGCCGTGGAGATGCTCCCGGTTTTGGTTTAGCAACTTTGGAATTAGCAACTTTAGAACCCACCCCCTCCCCACCCCATGGTGGCACAAAGGAACTATCTTGAGGTATAACCTCATGTGTATGTCTTATCTTAATTCCAGTCTTGTGGACAACACACACGGAAACAACAACATATTCTTTTACGTCTCATGGCAACTCTTACGGGGATAACAGTTCGTTTGGATACTACCAACCAGGCATGATTCTAGAGAAACACAAAAGAATGACCTCACATGATCTGTCAGTATCCTGGACGAGTCTCCGGATTGTTAGGGTCTTCGCCTGACCCTAAGAAAGTCTTCCCGCAGATCAGTTCCCGAGTGTCACCCAGCTAGCTTGGGGGATCATCAGAGAAAGCATAGAGACCAACCAAGGTTGGATGCTCAAGTGTTTAATCACTGATCACCAAAGCATGATGTCCAGTACAGGGGTTTTTATGCATGAATAGAAGAAATTACATCATGGCGTGTCAGACATAGAGACAACGTGGCTAGGTCACATTGTTAAGTTTATATTAGCTGAGATTACAAATATGCAATGTGCATGATTAGGATAAACTACAAGGTGAAAAAGGAACCTGACCCACTTATGGGCCTTAAAGGTAGGTGAAAGGTTCTCTTAGTCTCTTTTCTCATTTATGAACCCTAAATAACCCAGAATGTTCAAAACCATCCAAGAACAAACACTTAGACATGAGAATAAGAAGGATATCATGAGCATAGTATAAGTGAATACAGAAGACATGCATAAATGACCACAAAATAAGAATCGAGTGTAAAATAAATATGGTGAAAAATGCCTTATGATTATGACATATGATTCTGAGAGCAGAGTTATATGTTGATTATTACGAGAAATCAGAAAATCCCTTTCAGTATACAGTGGAACCTCACCTTACGATCGTCCCAACATCCGGAAAATCCAGGTTACAAAAAACATTTTCCTAATTTTTTTGTCTCTGGATACGAAACAAGTTCACGATACAAAAGCGCCATCTCAAAAAAAATCAAAGAATGCTCTCTGATTGACTATCTTCCAACATTCTGCCCCACTGGCCTCCCATTGGCTAGGAGGGATTATGCAGGTCCCTCCTATTGGCTATCTCTCAACATGTGCCAGTGGTGCAACAAATGTCTATGCAAGGTTAAACACAAATAGTCAAGGGCCTACTGTGTATACATACATATATATATATATATATATATATATATATATATATATATATATATATATATATATATATATAAAACAACTGAATACAACTAAATTGAAAAAGAAGACCAACAATTATAGAGTATAATAGGACTCTGAATTTATTTTAAACGACATTGTCATAATGAAGTTATTTATTAATAAGAAAAGTACTTCTTACTATCAGTGCTGTAGTGGTCAAAAAATAAGTGGGTACACGATGGCAGCGAAGTGACCGAGGCACACAGCAGCAGGTGCACAGAGCGCGGGGAGGGCGTTGGCAAGGAAAAACTAATTTAAACAACACAAGAAAGAAACCTTGAGAGGAAATCCCTCAAAAGGGAAACCCATTCTTATTTGGGTGAAACCATATATAAATATAAACCATGTCGTAAAAATTTCACCATAGTTTAAGACAAAGTCTAGATATTTAATTGTAATTAAACTGCAAAGGTAATTATCGCCTTAAATCCTTTCAGTAATAGAGTTCATATCACCAGTACTGAAAAGTCATCGTCATAGTTTCTAGGTGTATGTGTAGGTCCATACGGATCATCATTAGCATGAGTGACAGGCTTCTAAGATGAGAATCCAACCAGTAGTAGAGAGGAAGGACCAGGATCACCAGTAGATTAGAAGTAGCACCTGTGCCTCAATAAGCTCAAGGTCACATAGTTTTGAAGATACTAACATAAATCATCACAAATTATCCCACTGTTAAAATACTTGCACTTGTGACCTGACAAGTTTGAGTATCTTTTTTTTTTTTTTTCCTTCTTAGGATTCTGCTTACTTGTCCAAGGAGGACTGTGTTTTACAAATCTTGCGCAACGTTTGCACCAAAGACTTTGTTGCCTCTTTCATAAGAAGTCTAAAAGCTCATCTTTTTAAAGAGGTACTTGAGCAGTGATTAGTGTGATTTGTGTTCATTATCTTTTTATTTGTGTGCATCCCTCTCTGAGTTTCCTTGTTTTAAAGCAATAATATTATAAAATGCTTTGTGATCTTACTGGTCTTTGAAAGTTTCTAATTTACTACATTGTACATCTTCCATGATAAGGTTTTAATTGTTTGAACCTGTGAAACAAAGTGACAGCGACCCCTAAAAGCAAAGCAGAAAAGGTAGGAAATCATATGCATGCTTTCAAATGATATAACCCCCTTGACATTGAGAAACCTTGAACACTGATCCCAAGGTTTTGACTGTTTATACAGTCACACTTAACATGAATACTCCCATTTCACTGGAGCACTGCATGCAACAATCATAGTGGAAAGGCGTGGAACGCAGTCTATGGAAGAGCTTTGGCATTTTTACAAGGAAAATGGGTGAAAACCCTACGGAAAAGTGGAAATCCCTCTTATCGAGTCTGTGCTGGATGAAATCATGCACTTGAGCCTGTGCTTAAGACCCACTGATCTCTTAACCCCGTTGTGTATTTGCTTCATCATTTATTATAAGGTGGTTTAAACATGGCTGTGCATGCGGCGCGCTCTCTACTCCATCCGCGCGCACGTGATCATCAGCATGAAGATGATGATCATGCAGACCCAATCAAAGTCTCAAGCAAACCATAATAAGCAGTGGATCAGTGAATCAGAAGAAGGTGAAATACTCTCGGTGTGCCATCAATAGGTCTTCAGGGGACATGTCTTAAAGTGAGGGTCAAAGCACCCGACAATCACTCAGTCTGATGCTGTTGCTGCTGCTGATGGTGCTGATGGTGCTGATGGTGTGTGGTGTGTAAAGCACAAAACACTCACATATATATATATATATATATATATATATATATATATATATATATATATATATATATATATATATATATATATATTATTTTATTCACGTGCTTTTGAACATGTGTGCATTTATTACTGAGCAACAGGAAGGCTGAGCCCATCTTAGCTGATGGTAGTGTACACTCTGAAAAGCTCATCAGACCATTGCAACTCCAAAACAAATTGGAAATGCCAATTAGCCAAATGTGCATGTCTGTGACCCATATGAGGAAAACAGAGTACCTGAAAGAAACTCATGCAAGTAGTGAGAGAACATGCAAACTCCACACAGAAATGTCTTAGCCTGGGACTTGAACCCAAGACCTTGCTGTGAGACAGACTTCCTTACCGCCACACCACAGTGTCACCCATGTCAGAGAATTTTAATTTCATTAAAATAAGAGTACTCACAGGTACATTTTGTGTTCAAAGCATGTATATATGGTGTGGATCTTTCAGAACCAGGCACAGTTCTCCAAATGAGTCCTATAATAAAAATCAATAACAGAGTGTCCACCAAATAAATGTGGCGCCTAAAACTTCTGCAAAGTATTTGAATAGGTTTAAGTTCACCTTTTTGGCAAACCTTGGCAAAGTTAAAAAAAAAAAAAAAAAAAAAAAAAAAAATATATATATATATATATATATATATATATATATATATATATATATATATATATATATATATATATATATATATATATAATTTTATCAACACTTTATGTAAACAAACTTCAAACGTCATCGATAGATGTACTCCAAGCTGAAAACATGACTGAGGAGTATCTGATCATCCAAAACTGGTTTCCTATTTAGCACATAATTTTAAAATACCATCAGATTTCAGCAGAAAGTTAAAGAGCTTCACTGTCTAATCTGCTGTTGTGATAAATCCCGTTTGGTGCCAGTCAGACCACCAGAGTGGAGCTATTAGAAGTAGAGCTGAACCCTGATAAATGGGATAAACGTGTGCTGACAGCTTCTGTTTCCTCCCACCAGTGGATGACTGCAAATCCATGGTGCTGCATGCTAAGCATCCATCGGGCTCAGGGTACAATAGAGATGCTGATGAAATTCCAGCACAGACAAATTGAAGCAAACTCCATCGCTGTGTTGTTGTTGCTGTTACTGAAAGGTTAAAATAGCTATTTTCTATTATTCTGTTTCAATCATACACTTGAAATTAGTAGATGTCGTTACAAATAGATTTATAATAATAGATTGATAATAATTATATATCTATTATAAATTAATATTTAGTTATTTTACTTATTTTGTTTTATTTATTTGATTATTTTAATGTATGTAATTATTTATTTATAATAATTATAGATCTATTGTAGTTTAGAATAGATTTACATATATATATATATATATATATATATATATATATATATATATATATATATATATATATATATATATATATATATATATATATATATATATATATATTCTTCTGTAATCACCTGAAGAGAGGGATGGTTTCACCACCCCTCGAAACAGATCTGTAGTGATAAATGGAGTTTCAATAGAAAGCCTTTGTCCTGTCCTTTTGTTTATTTGCTCTACCAAAAAGTATTGAGCACTCTCCTACGGAAGGATCTACTCAGAAAATCCTATATATATATATATATATATATATATATATATATATATATATTTTTTTTTTTTTTTTTTTTTTTTTTTTTTTTTTTCTTTTTGATATTTTTAGTTCTGGTTACAAGGAGTCCCAAAAGTACTCCAGCAAACTTTAAGCAAAGGCAAAGTGGCCCCTGAACAGTTTGCAAGACTACTTCAAGGCCAACAGATGCACATCTTGGGGCAATTTGGAACAGTCAGTTAATCTCCTGTGCATGTTTTTTGGGTTGTTAGAGGAACCCAGAGTAAATGGAGGTATCCCACATAAGCACAGGGAGAACATACAAACTCCATATAGTAACGCTCAAGCTTGGGACCTTCCAAACAGTATAATCTCTTCATTTCCTAATGCAGTCATGTTAACAACTACAACACCTTGCCACCCTCTTTCTATCTTGCTTTACAGCCAGTTTTAGAGAAACACCCTTACAATAAATGTACAAATGGTACAAATGTGCTTATTTATTTATTTATTTATTTTTCACCCCTCCTTGAATCGCCACCTTATCGTGGTGGAGGGGTTTGCGTGACCTAATGATCCTAGGAGCTATGTTGTCGGGGGCAAATGCCCCTGGTAGGGTCACCCAAGGCAAACAGATCCGGGGTGAAGGTCCAGACAAAGTGCGATTCAAAACAAACCCCTATTACACATGAGACAACACAGGAATCAGTCTCCCTTGCCCGGACGCGGGTCACCGGGGTTCCTTCCTGGAGCCAGGCCCAGGGGAGGGGCTCGAAGGCGAGCGCCTGGTGGTCGGGCTTATGCCCATGGAGCCTGGCCAGGCCCAGCCCGAAAAAGAGACATGGGTCCGCCCTCCCAATGACCCACCACCCGTGGGACGAGTTTTAGGGGTCAGGTGCAGTATGAGTTGGGTGGCAGCCAAAGGCATGGGTTCTGTCGGACTGATCCTCGGCTACTTACTCTGACCCTCGGGACATGGAATGTCACTTCTCTGGCGGGAAAGGAGCCTGATTTGGTGCGTGAGGTGGAGAGATACCGACTAGATATAGTCGGGCTCACCTCAATGCATAGCTTGGGCTCTGGAACCATCCATCTCGAAAGAGGCTGGACCTTCTTCTTTTCTGGAGTTGCTCATGGGGAGAGGCGGCGAGCCGGTGTGGGTATTCTTGTTGCCCCCCGTCTCGGTGCCCAAATGTTGGGGTTCTCCCCGGTTGACGAAAGGGTAGCTTCCCTCTGTCTCCGGGTGGGGGGATGGATCCTGACTGTTCTTTGAGCTAATGCACCAAATGACAGTTCAGAGTACCCACCCTTTTTGGAGTCTTTGTGGGGGGTGTTGGAGAACGCTCCCTCGGGAGACTCGCTCGTTGTCTTGGGAGACTTCAACGTCAATGTTGGTGTGCAGGATGACGCTGATGGTGAGAAAGGTGAAGAAGAAAAAGACAGAGCAGAAGACAAAGTGGTGGAAGCTGAAAAAGGAAGAGTGTCGGGTTGTCTTCATGGAGGAGCTGAAACCGGCTTTGGGTGGTCAGGAAGTGCTTCCAGATGACTGGACAATGACAGCTAATGTGATCAGGGAGACAGGTATGAGAGTACTTGGTGTGTCCTCTGGAAAGAAAGTAGATAAGGAGACTTGGTGGTGGAATAAAGAAGTGCAGGAGTGTGTACAAAGGAAGAGGTTAGCTCAGAAGAAGAAGTGGGACATTGAGTGGACCGATGAGAGTAAACAGGAGTACAGCATAAGGCAAAGGTAGCAGTGTCAAAGGCCAAACAGAGGGCATATGATGACTTGTATGCTAGGTTGGACAGTAAGGAGGGAGCAAATGATTTATGCAGGTTGGCACAGCAGAAAGATAGAGATAGGAAGGACGTGCAGCAAGTTAGATTGATAAAGGACAGAGAGGGAAATGTATTGACTGATGACAGAAATGTGCTGGGAAGATGGAAAGAGTACTTGGAAGAGCTGATGAATGAGGAAAATGAGAGAGAAAAAAAAGTAGAAGAGGTGACCGTTGAGGACCTGGAAGTTGCAAAGATTAGTAAGGGAGAAGTGAGAAGGGCACTGAACAGGATGAAGAGTGGAAAGGCAGTTGGTCCTGATGACATACCTGTGGAGGTATGCAAGTGTCTAGGAGAGGTAGCAGTAGATTTTCTGACAAGAACATTCAACAAGGTATTAGAAAGTGAGCAGATGCCAGAGGAATGGAAGACAATTGTGCTGGTGCCCATTCTTAAGAACAAGGAAAACGTGTAGAGTTTTGACAACTACAGAGGGATAACATTGATGAGCCATACAATGAAGCTGTGGGAAAGAATAGTGGAAGCTAGATTAAGGGCAGAGGTCAGCATTTGTGAACAACAGTTTGGTTTCATGCCAAGAAAGAGCACCACAGATGCAGTGTTTGCTTTGAGGATGTTAATAGAGAAGTACAGAGAAGGTCAGAAGGAGCTGCATTGTGCCTTTGTGGATCTGGAGAAAGCATATGACAGGGTTCCAAGAGAGGAACTGTGGTATTGCATGAGAAAGTCGGGAGTGGCAGAGAAGTATGTTAGAGTGGTGCAGGACATGAATGAGAGATGTAAGACAGTGGTGAGGTGTGCTGTTGATGTGACCAAAGAATTCAAGGTGGAGGTTGGACTGCATCAAGGGTCAGCTCTGAGCCCCTTGTTGTTTGCTATGGTGATGGACAGGCTGACAGGTGAGGTTAGACAAGAATCTCCATGGACAATGATGTTTGCAGATGACATTGTGATCTGCAGTGAGAGCAGAGAACAAGTGGAGGAAAATCTAGAGCGCGCTGAAAAGGAGAGGAATGAAGGTTAGCCTCAGTAAGACAGAATACATGTGTGTGAATGAGAAGGACCCAAGAGGAATGGTGGGGTTACAGGGAGCAGAGATTAGGAAGGTAGAGGATTTTAAGTTCTTATGCTCAACAATCCAGAGCAATGGAGAGTCTGGAAAAGAGGTGAATAAGCATGTGCAGACAGGTTGGAATGGTTGGAGAAAAGTGTCCGGTGTGATGTGTGATAGGAGAGTATCAGCAAAAATTAAAGGAAAAGTGTACAAGACGGTGATGAGGCCAGCGATGTTGTATGGTTTAGAAACAGTGACGCTGAAGAAAAGACAGGAGGCAGAACTGGAGGTAGCAGAGATGAAAATGTTGAAGTTCTCTTTGTAAGTAACGACAGTGGATAGGATCAGAAATGAGTACATTAGAGGAACAGCCCATGTAAGATGTTTTGGAGAAGTCAGAGAGACTAGATTGAGATGGTTTGGACATGTACAGAGGAGGGATAATGAATATATTGGTAGTAGGATGTTGAGGTTGGAACTACCAGGCAGAAGGCCTAGAGGAAGACCAAAGAGACGATTCATGGGTATGGTGAAGGAAGACATAAAGGTTGTTGGTGTAAGAGAAGAAGATGCAGAGGATAGGGTGAGATGGAGGCAGATGATTCGCTGTGGCGATTCCTGAAGGGAATAGCCGAAAGGAAACAAGGGAGAAGAAAAAGATGAAGAAGAAGAAGCTGTGTGTGCTTGAATTAATTTTAATCAGAACTTTATCCAGAATCATTTGCATTACCGAATTTATGCAGATTCACTATAATCCTAATCAGTAAAGAACATGAATATGTGAAAGATGAAGTGAGAATATCTGCCTTTTGTTGAATTGCCTCTGTGATCAGTCAATTATTCTGATTTCAATTCTGATACCCATTCTTTATCAATTTAAAGCTTTATACTGAGACAGTTGCTGTGCTTTAGGAATATTCTTGCTAATCAAAGAATCCAAAAGATTTCTGTTCATGAAGGGAAAACTGAAATGAAGTTGTTGTTGTTGTTGTTGTTGTTGTTGTTGTTGTTGTTTTGCTCATGTAACTCTTGTGTATATCATGTTCTTGATATTGCTGAACCACTTATTAACTTTTGTTCAGATTTTTTTTTTATTCTTGGTACCGAGATTTCTTGCTGTAATCCTCACCTGCTTCTAAAACATTAAGCATAGAGAAACTTTATCTTGTTTCTACTTCAAGGGACTGAATGCTGCATGTGCAAAAATATCTTTAGACATAATCGAAAAGCAACATCTAATAGCCTTAATCTTGAATTCTTTAAACAGTTATCAGCAAGAGAAGCAAAGCGCTCTAAGAGTAGGATACAGAGAGTGAAATGAAGACAGTTCACGGAGAAGCTGATAAACAGGCAGTTTACAATTAAATTCCCTCTGACAGTTTTCGTCTCTACAGTCTGCTCTGTGTCACCTACCTGATTCATTCATTTCATTTCATTTCATTGTGTGTAACTTCTTTATCCTAATTATGATCACAGGGAGGCTGGCGCCCATTCCAGTTGACTCCCAGCGAGGGCAGAGTACACACTGGACAGCTCGCCAGGGTATTGCAGGGCAGAAACATGCTGACGGCTATGCTGCTACTCTTTTCGAAAGTCAGCAATGGTTCTTTTACATATACCATAGACAGTGAGAGACATGTCCGGCCTTTGATAACCCAGTTATCTGCATTGGGGGAACAGTGATAACCCAGAGAGAGTGGGGCTTGAACCAACTTTAGGATCAGTGATCCAGCACCTTTTTCAACCAGGCCACCGCTGCCCTCTAAATGTTCATTAAGTCACTTTCTGAACCACTTAATTCTAATTAGGGATGTGGTGAGGCTGGCGCTCATCTCAGCCGAGTCCGGGTGAGGGCGGTGTACACCCGGGACAGCTCACCAGGAGATTGTAGGGTTGCTATCTCACTGAACATAATGATAATGAATACTATGCATGCAAGTGTATGTCTGAGGTGCTGCTCGAATATTTTAAATCCATCAACTGTGCGCATCTCTGGAACCTCACTGCAGAAATAAGCACTCTCTCTGGATGATGCCGCTTCAAATTATGATTTGGTGTCATTTAAGAGTTAAAGTAGAATATATTTCACTCAAAAAAACTGGGAAGATATTTCTCCCAGTCAATCAGTGGCATAGGGTCATATCCTCAAACTGTGACCAAACAGTCTGGCAACCCACTTTCCTTTTTAACCTGCAACAACAACAACAACCCCACCCCCCCCCCTCTCTCTCTCTCTCTCTCTTTATATACCTGCTTTCTTCTCCTTTCTGTATTCAATAAACCTCGTAATTGCAATGCAAGCTAATAAGTCCTGTTCTAATAAGCTTGACTCATTAGCTTCGTACATTGAGTAAAGCAATATTAACAGCCCTCTGAAGTGTATTTCAAACGTTCTTGGCTTCAACACGGGGCCGCATTTCACTTCTAATTAAACGCTAATTTCACCACCCCCTCTTACACTTTATTAATAACCTTTTTATTCATATTCTCATTAACGGATTTAGTAATTAAGCCACATTGCTGATCAAAAGGAATATGGAAAGCACTGTTAAAGCTTTTCTGTTTATTTGCTAATTCATTGATGAATATAATTTATAACTAGATATGAAAAAAAATGATGATTTATTTATTGTTATATATATATATTTTTCTTTTTTTTTTCTTTTGATGTTGAAATAAAGGGTACCATGGGGGCATACTGCTTAGCACGTCTGCTTCACAGCAGCAAGATCTTGGATTTGAGTTTCCAGGCTCATCTGAGGCTTTTCAATGTGGAATGTGTATGCTCTCCCCGTGGTTGATGGGTTTACTCCAGTTTCTCTGTTTTCTTTCAAAAGTCCAAAGACATGCAGTTCACAGTAGGATAATTGGTTAATCCAATTGGCTCTGGGTGGCAATATGTGTGTAAATGATTGTGTGTGTTGGCCCTGAAAAAGACTGGTGAGTTGTTCCGGGTGCAGCTCGTTCTTGCCCAGAGTCTGCTGAGATAGATTCCAGCCTTTCAGTAACCCTAGTAGAAATAAGTAGCATGGCAAATGAATGAATGTTAGAATGAGCTGCAAGAGAATCAATCTGTAAGGAATATAACACTTATCATTGTGTGATGAAACAGAAATACTGATAAGCATGAAGCTAATTATTTTTTTCTAGAACAGAAAATCCCATTATGCTTTATTCCATAAATACCACAGCAGTTAGCTAAAGTGGCTAATTTTTCATTAAAAAAACAAAACAAAAAAAAAAAAACAAGCAGCTTTACTGGAAGCAAAGTCTCAAGCCTCTTCAACCAAACCTGAACTTCTAATATTCGACTTAAAGGTGCCCTTTCGTTAGTGAATATGCAATGTGTTTTATCTTTCATTATCAGTTATTTATAACTAAATACAAAGGTTTCTACAAAAACTACCCCGGCTGATGGGTTTATCTTATTCAACTAGTTTATATATTTTCAGTTCTGTGTCTGTTTACAGTAACAATAAAAAGATTGTGTGAACAGAGGAAAGCTCGAGAAACACTGATTTATAGAAAGTGGGAATGTCGGAAATTAAGCGTTAAGAAACAGAAGAAGGAATATGAATTGAAGAGAAAAAAAAGGGGTGAATAAATGGTTTCACAATATTATGGGTAGATATGGGCAAAACATTAAATCTCTGAAAGATGTCATTAAGGATCAATTTAGCATGGAACAGTACGAACTTAGAAAATATTTTTTGTTTGTATTTCAGGAGTTTGTGATTAAAAATATTAATCATGGTACATATCTAGTTTCCCACTGTACAGGTAATGATTATATTCTAAGCCTTTTAGCACCTCTAGCAAAAAGCTATATTCTATACGTCTATATTAATAGCTTGGGCCTTGATGACATCATTATTTTGAGACTCCATTTCCAAATAACTGCCCATAAAATCAATAAAACAGATGCTATTAACCTAAGGTTTTGCACACAGAAAACAATCAATCTAGACATTTGAATGAGATTACTTTTAACAAGTGCTGCCTTCTCCTTTAAATTATGTTTGGGTCTCGATTCACTCCAGAGTCTATCTACTGATTACTCCTGGCACACAACAGGAGTTTTCCCAAGCAACATCACAGAGCAACACACACACACACAACCAGACACACTTACACCTCGGGTCGATTGGGAGCAGCCATTTAGCCTAATGGGCAAGTCTTTGTACTGAGGGAGGAGACCGGAGTACCCAGAGGACACCTATGCAAGTATTTGCGTAACATCCAAACTCCACACAGAAAGGCAAGAGCCCAGAAATCAAACCGGGGACATTCTCTTGGTGAGGTTGATGTGCTGACCACTACACAACCTGGCGGCCCAAGTTATGCTTTAAATCTCTACAGTTTTAATTATTACATATGTTTGATATTCTGGAATCTACAACCAAACCCAGGAACACAGGCCAAAGTAGGACCACATGAAGGATACTACATTGGTCCATTGTAGAGCACGATGTACATGCACTATCAGAACTAAGCACAATTTAGAGCCGTCTATCAGATGGGGACACAGAACCAGGGAACAGGTTGTAAAGCAATGACACCAGCAGCTCTACCTCGAAACAGCCTTGTTTTGAAATATGAAAAGGTAGCTTTGAGATGCGTGATATTTCTTGAACTCCTCTGAGAATTATGCAGTATTTCTTTGTAAAACTTAAAACACTTCTGAAAGACACTCCATCCGCAACATTAGGAGCCTCAAATTTTATAAATGTATGTTTTTTTTTTCTTCCAAAGGTGTAAAAAAACAATAAATACTTAATATTTATTAACTATGTCTGGTGAACATTTGAATTCCTGCACTGTGTCGGTTGAAGTGATTACCTAAAGCCAAATACAGTGACAGCAATTAAATACTCAAACACTGACATATCTCAATACATTTCTTCCTCTTGTGAGTCCCGTATTCTTTTTAAAAACTATAAATGGTGGTGAACAGACTGAAATCACTTCCTATCACTATGTGCACTTATTTTGAATGTAAGGTACGATGAAGATATTTAGATATATTTTTGAAAAACACAAATGTCCCAATGCTACGATATGGAGTTTCAATGCTCTCTCTGTGCTTTCACGGGTTTCAACTGGGCTCTCTGGTTTTGTCCATTACTCCATTAGACTAATTGTCAGTTCCAAATTACCCCTAGGCGTGCATGTGGGTGTGAGTGGTTTGTTTTTTATTTATTTATTTATTTGTGTGTGTGTGTGTGTGTGTGTGTGTGTGTGTGTGTGTGTGTTGGATTGCAAATGTCTGGGAACCTGTTAAAGGTCTACCTTGTCTTCGTCCATCCTGTGTTGACTGAAATAGGCATCAGCCTCTCATGACCATAATAGTAGTACTATGGGGTTCTCTATAAAGGGGAGTAAGTGAAAGTTAAAAAAGTTGTTATGATGGTGAACATTTTTGTTAAAATAATAATAATAATAATAATAATAATAATAATAATAATAATAATAATAATAATAATAAATTAAAAATAAAAATAAAAAAATTAAGTAAATAAAAAAATTAAAAATACATGCCAAGACTGAAGGTTTCTGAACAGACCATCACTTGTTTTTCCTCTACCACTTTTGGTAGATATGAACCGATTTTTCTTCAATTTTTTTAATATGATTCATTATTCATTCGTTACCGTAAATTGGATTTACATTTGGTCAATTTTAGCAACATTTAAACCCTTATTACAAGTGCCCCCAATAAAATATTGTTTGCATTCTATGCCAGATTAAGTGACAATGTTTGTTCTTCATGTCTTTGAGTTCATGTGATTCTAAAATCCCAGTCAGAAAGTTGAGATGCTATGCTGAAATTTAAATAAAACTGTAAATTTTTAATTTTGCATAATTTTATCTGTATTGTAGTTAAAGCAACACAACAGCACATTATTCAACATTTTATGTCATGGATTTTCTTTCTTTTCACCAAAATGTCAATATGTTTCCAACTCAGTGGTGAAAAGTATTAACAGTGAGGCAATTATCTTTTCTTGATGTTGTTATTCCTCCTGACAACACTTTAAGGATGAATGTTTTCATTCATCAATGCATGTACACAACTCCATACCATGACATGCTCTGTTTTTTTTTTTTTACCCACTGAGTCCTTTTACCCAAAAAATATTCATCTGAACACAGTACTTGTTTCCAGTGTCTGAAACTCAAATATGTTTCCAAAACCAGCAAAGTCGTCAGTGTTTCTGGAGACCGTTAATATTCTTTCTACACAGTAAATAGACATTCCTTTCTGTACAGTAAATATTTGTGCATTTGTGAACGAAATTCATATTGTAGTTGATCAACAAAGATTTGCCAAAGTAACCTGAGTAATAGCAGCTATGGATCAGTAACCGTTTTTGCTGCAGTACCATCTGAGGAATCGAAGATGATGTTGGTTCTGTTTTGACGTCTGTCCTTACCATTTTCAAACCAAAATCCCCCAGATGCCTTGAGTTGTTTCCTAATATTGTGCACCACACAGTGCAAAATATCCAGACCCTTTTCCAATGTCCATGTGACACTTTTAAAATATATTTCTATAATAATATTATCATGCATTTGTTAACAAACCAATAATTCCCAGCCGATATTTGTTTCTCAAAGAGAAGGCCTTTTCTGGATCCAGCATTTTGTCAAAACCGTTATTACAGTTTCAAATCACAGCATGATGTCCTTGCTTTACCTCTTTATCTGCCATACATTTTTGGAATGTGTTTCAAGCCTGTAATGAGGGAATGGGTGTTAGAAATAAAATTAATTTGGCAAGACAAAACATTAAATATCTTATTTTATACAGGCTGTAATGAAATACACTCATGCCTTGGTTTTATGGACTTCACTTTATCAGATTTCGGATGCAACGGACAAAATCTGTAGCTTCCGACTAGTCCGGATCATCCGAATGTATACTTTTGTTTCTGAAAGTGACAACCAGATGACCAGACTGGCTTGAAGAAATCTTGCGCATTTAAATCTATTCATCTATTTTCAATGCCCCGTCACTCAGATGGATTGCGCTCAGAGGATTACATTTTAAAATATATCTTTTTTTTTTTTTTTTGGGTCTCTTAGTCAAAAACGTTCCCGACCCCTGGTCTTATGGTGTACATTACAAAGTATAGGTACAGTATTTACATTTGCAGATTACATAATGTGCTGAAGTAAAAGTTTTTTCATGACGTAATTGTTGAAATATATGGAATCGGAAACGTCGGATAATCGGGTACTAGCAGTCGCTACCCATAGCCCGGAATTATGCTACCAAGAAGATCAGTTCTTGCAAGAAATGAAGAAGGTTTTCAATCGTCCGGCAAAATTGGAGGAGATAAAATAAGATAAGATAAGATAAGATAAGATAAGATAAGATAAGATAAGATAAGATACAGCTTTATTAATCTCACAATGGAGAAATTCACTGTTACAGGCTCTTGAGGTACCATCAGTAGGGGGTGCAAAAATAGATACATATACAAACATACACACATACATATATATTATATAAGTAAATAAATAAATAGATACATAAATAGTATAGATTAATAAACAATAAAATAAAAGAAGGGAACGACTTTATAGACTGGCCTATATTAAAGTGTAATGTATCTGAGGGCGGAGTAGATGGGTTGATATGGTTCACAGTCAGTGGGGTAGATGTGGTTGATTAAAGTGCGCGGGGTTTTTATTGCACATAACCGGTATTTTCACAGACAGTTACAAAGTGGCGTTGTACAGTCTGACAGAGGTGGGAATGAACGACCTGCGGTAGCGCTCCTTCCTGCACTGAGGATGTCTCAGTCGTCCACTGAAGGAGCTACTCAGCTTCTCTACAGTCTGGTGCAGTGGGTGAGAGCTGTTGTTCATGATGGATGTGAGCTTTGCTGCCATCCTCCTCTCACTCACCTCCTCCACAGAGTCCAGTGGGCAGCCGAGGACAGAGCTGGCCCTCCTGACCAGCTTGTTCAGTCTTTTTCTGTCCCTCTCTATGCTGCCCGGGGCCCAGCAGATGGCAGCGTAGAGGATTGCAGAGGCTACCACAGAGTCATAAAATGTCCTGAGCAGGGGTCTGCATATTCCAAAGGACCTGAGTCTCCTCAGAAGGTGGAGGCGACTCTGGCCCTTCTTGTACAGGGCGTTGGTGTTGTGGGACCAGTCCAGTTTATTGTTAAGGTGAACGCCCAAGTATTTGAAACTGTTCACTATCTCAATGTCCTGTCCCTGGACGTTCACTAGTGATTGTGTGTGTGTGTGTGTGTGTGTGTGTGTGTGTGTGTGTGTGTGTGTTAGTGTGCTTCTTCTGAAGTCGACCACCGTCTCCTTCGTCTTCCTGGTGTTCAAGCACAGGTGGTTGTGCTCACACGAGTCCACGAAGTCAACGATGACCGACCGGTACTCCAGCTCGTTCCCCTCTGAGACACGGCCCACGATGGCGGAGTCGTCTGAGAACTTCTGGAGGTGGCAGCTGTCTGTGCTATAGCTAAAGTCCGAGGTATAAATGCTGAAAAGGAAGGGTGAGAGGACGGTGCCCTGCGGTGCCCCCGTGCTGCAGACTGCCACCTTTGACTGACAGCCGCGCAGCCGCACGTACTGTGGACGGTTAGTAAGGTAGTCAGTGATCCAGGCAGCAAGATGCCCGTCCATTCCCACGTCCTCCAGCTTCCCCCGCAGAAGCGCTGGCCTGATGGTGTTGAAGGCGCTGGAGAAGTCAAAGAACATGACCCTCACAGCGCTGCCAGCGATTTCCAGGTGGGTGAATGCCCACTGCAGAAGGTAGATGACGGCGTCTTCTACTCCGATGTTGGGCCTGTAGGCAAACTGCAGCGGATCTAGGGTGGGGCTCACCATAGAGCGGAGGTGTACGAGGAGGAGCCTTTCCATGGTCTTCATAAGGTGGGAGGTCAGGGCAACAGGTCTGTAGTGGGCCGGTTCCTTCGCTTGTGCTGTTTTGGGAACTGGAACCACACAGGAGGTCTTCCACAGGACGGGAACCTTCTCCAGGCTGAGGCTCAGGTTGTACAGGTAGCATAGTACCTCACAGAGCTGGTCTGCGCAGGTCCTCAGCAGCCTGGGACTAATGCCATCTGGTCCTTCAGATTTCCTCTGATTTAGTTGCCTCAGCTGTCTCCTCACCTGGTCTGATGTGAGGGAGAGGGGGGGCTGGGGTGGGCTGCAGAGGGAGGGAGATGTGTCTGTCGGGCTGTAGCAGTCAAGTGAAGTTGGCCTAGGGAGGGGGGAGGTGTCTGCTGGTCTGGAGACGTGTGAAGAGAGGGGGGGGGGCAGAGGGGGGGGGGGGAGAATCAAACCTGTTGAAGTAACAGTTTAGTTCATCCGCCCAGCGCTGATCACCATCAGCTGTCCCTCTGACTCCCTGCCCAAATCCAGACATGGTTTAGTCCTCTCCAGACGTCCCGCATGTTGTTCTGAGCCAGCTTCTCCTCCAGCTTCTTCCCATAGTCCTTCTTTGCCCTCCTGATCCTCCATTGGAGCTCACGCTGGACCTTCTTCTGCTCCTCTCTGTCCCCCGAGATGAAAGCCCTCTTTTTCTGGTTCAGGAGGACTTTAAGCTCAGGGGTGACCCACGGGTGATTGTTGGAGAAGCACCGTACCCTCCGTATTGGCACAGTGCTGTCCACGCAGAAGTTCATGTAATCAGTGATACAGTGTGTGAGGCCGTCGATGTCATCACCAAAGGAGTCACAGAGCATGCTCCAGTCTGTGGTCTGGAAACAGTCCCTAAGCCTCTCATTGGTCTCCTCGGTCCACACTTTCACAGACCTCTTCTGCACAGGTTCCTTTCGCACCCTGGGTATGTATTGGGGGAGCAGGTAGACCAGGTTGTGGTCTGATCGTCCCAGTGGGGGGAGGGGGGAGGAGCTGTAAGCATCCTTCACATTTGCATACAGCAAGTCCAGAGTTTTATTGTCTCTTGTGGCGCACTTCACGTATTGCGTGAACGTCGGGAGAGAGGCGGAGAGAGGGGCGTGGTTAAAGTCCCCGCTGATCAGAATCATGGCGCGGGGGTGATGAGTCTGTGTCTGATTAACGGCGCTGTGGAGACGCTCATACGCGGCCGCCGCATCAGCCGAGGGCGGAATGTACACGCAAAACACAATCACGTGTGAAAACTCCCTCGGTAGATAATATGGCTGCGCTCACCGCGAGCAGTTCCAGGTCCCGCGTGCATAGCTGCTCCTTCACGTGCACGTTGGCCGGGTGGCACCATCGTTCATTCACATAGACCGCCACACCCCCTCCTTTCTTCTTACCGCTCTCCGCCGCGCTCCGATCTGCACGCGCGAGTGTAAATCCGTTAAGAGAAATCACAGAGTCCGGTGTGAGTTCATTCAGCCACGTCTCTGAGAAACACATGAGGCTGCAGTCCCGGTACTGCCTCTGCTGCCGGGTCAGCGCCGCCAGCTCCTCCGTCTTGTTGGTGATCGCGCAGACATTTCCCATGATGACAGAGGGAACACATGTCCTCCGCGTCTTTCGTCCCCCTCTGCAGCCTCTCCTTTTCCTCCGTATTTCCACAGGAACAACAAGCTTTTCCGCGTGAAGGAGGGCGGGGGCGCGCAGGCCGAGGAGGGTCTCACGTGTGTAAGACCTGCGTTGCTCAGAGCCGTCAGTGAATGAGTTTCCTGACGCCGATCCAAAAAGTGAAAGTAAAAGTGCACAGAAAAACAAAAGCATCATAAAAGTGGGTTTCCCAGATGCAGTATTGAAGAAAGAAAAAGAAAATTTGAAAAAAGATAAAGAAACAGGCCTATATACAATAGAAAAGAGAAAAAAAAGGAAAATAAACTGAAGAGCTCCTGTAACTGGCTGCAGGTCACCCGGCGCCATCTTGAAAAAAAAAAAAAAAAGGCAGAGCTCCCAGCTCCTACGTATTCGGCAAGGCTCACAGTCAGTGGTGGAGTATGCCATCTGATTCCGGATTCTCATCATCAAAAGCGGCTGGAACGACCCCCGCGCTTTGGAGGGCTTTCCTGAAGGGTTCAATTAACAGCTGAAAGACGAGCTCGCGACCTGAGACGAGAGGACTACTGTGGTGGAATTAATCGCCTTCTCTCCCAGACTGGACAACCGGCTGAGAGAGAGGGATAGATCCCGGAAGGGGGCCCCACCTCCAACTCAGCCGCCATTTTCCCCTCTGAGGGAGAATGACGGCTAAGAACCCATGCAGGTAAACCGCACCAGAGAGGATTCTCCACGGCACCCGGAAAGCACCTGCAAGTTCAAGATAAGCAACACTCAGTGTAACACTCTCATCCTGGAGACGTATTTATTGACTCAGGCGCTGAGGCTAACTTTATCGATCTGGGGATGGTTGAGCTCCATGACCTACCAGTGTGTGAACTCGAGACCCCAAAGGAGGTAGTGGCCATAGATGGCTGACTCACTGCTCGCGTCACACACAAGACCAAGCCAGTTAAGCTCAGTTTATCCGGTAACCACCAGGAATATTTGGAACTGTTTTTCTCCCTGCCTCTCTCCCTCCATTAGTGTTGGGGTGGCCATGGTTGCAGAACCACAATACCCACATTGACTGGCACACCCTCACCATTCACAGCTGGAGTGACTCCTGTCTGCAACACTGCCTAATTACGGCCGTACCCTCCCAAGCCTCACGAACCCCGCTCGACCTGGAGAATCTGGACCTAGTCAGCGTGCCCAAAGAATATCACGATCTGCAAGTGGTTTTCAGCAAGGACCGGGCTCACTCCTTACCTGCTCATCGACAGTACGACTGCGCCATTGACCTACTCCCAGGTTCCATGCTCCCTTCCCAGCGACTATACAACCTCTCGAAGCCGGAGAAAGACACCATGGAAGCATACATTAACGAGTCGCTGGCTGCAGGTCACCTTCGGCCCTTATCTTCCCCGGTAGGTGCGGGATTCTTTTTCATCGAAAAGAAAGACAAGATCCTGAGACCTTGCATCAATTACATGGGCCTGAACCAAATCATAAATAAAAAACAAGTACCCTCTCCCCGAATCGATTCAGCCTTCACCCCTCTCCACAATGCTACCGTTTTCTCCAAACTGGACCTGAGAAATGCCTACCACTTAGTCAGAATTCAGGAGGGGGACGAGTGGAAGACGGCGTTCAACACGCCCCTGGGGCACTTCGAATACCTGGTCATGCCATTTGGACTAACCAATGCCCTGGCAGTTTTCCAAGCTCTGGTCAACGATGTGCTTAGGGACATGGTGAACTGCTTTCTATTCGTATACCTGGACGACATTCTGATCCTCTCTAGAGACCAAGACGAACATCTCCGCCACGTGAGAATGGTACTGAAGAGGCTCCATGGGAACAGATTGTTCGTTAAGGCAGAAAAATGTGAGTTTCATGTCCCCTCAGTCTCATTCCTGGGGTTCATCGTGGAGAAGGGTCAGATAGGACCCGATCCGGTGAAGGTGAAGGCAGTGGTGGAGTGGCCTACTCCAGGGACGTGGAACCAGCTGCAGAGGTTCCTGGGGTTTGCAAACTTCTGTCGCCGGTTCCTGCAGGACTACAGCTGCCTAGCAGCCTCCCTTCACACAGTTGACATCACCCAAGACCCCGTTTCAGTGGTCCCAAAGTGCTATAAATGGGGTTCTTTAAACAACATCCGACTATAACTGTTCCATAGAATAAATATTATTGCCCTGAAAAGTGAAATGTCGAAATTATTATCTCCAAACTGCATATGGCCTGGTGAGCTGTTCATGGTGTACTCTGCTTTGGCCCAAATTCGGCTGAGATGGGCACCAGCCATCCCATAACCCTAATTAGGATACTGCCCATATACCAAGAGTTTCTGACACTCATAATCATATATTGAAATAGTACGTCTCACAGGCCTCATTACTGGAGATCTTCATGATTCAATCCCAATGCAGAAAAGATTTAAACAATGTAGAGAATGCAAACAAAAGCGTGTGTATGTGTGTGTGTGCAGTGGTACCTTGACTTTGTCTTTAATAATGAATTTTCCACGATATGAGCTTTGATCCCCACCAAAAATCTGCCCTAACCAATGAATAAACTTTTGACTTACAAGCTCTGCTCGGGAAATGGCTTTTCTGGGCCGATGAGCCTTGTATACACACACACACACACACACACACACACACACACACACACACACACACACACACACACACACAATTGAGTTTGATACGAATACATAAACACAAAATATGAAAGGTGTAATAGAGAGAACTCTACATGAACCAAGGTTTGCGAGTCTCTTCTCATGGCTCCTGGTTCATTTCTTTTCACTGCCATTTTTCATTTTGGAGTCAATCTTCTTGCGGATGTTGTTGCTTCATGCACACCATTCAAGTGTCTCCATTACTTTATCAGTCCATGTGGGCAATGTGTCACCATGTTTCAGAATGTGCTTGATGATATCTAAGCAAGGAGCAAAAAGTCTCTCATGACTCTACAGCTAGTTCTCTATGGTGCTCTGACTGGGAAAATCGTCAGTCGCTTCACAGGCCCCCCACATACCGCAGTCTGTCTCAACAGTGTGATCTTAATATGTTCAGTTTCTGCTCAATCAAGAATTACCTCTGTTGTAATGTAATCATTTGACTTGATCTCCCGAGTCGATCTAAGATGCAGCTGTTGAAAGTTTCTCAGGTGTTTAATTGGTGACAGTATAATGTCCAAGTCTCACTATAATACAACATGACTAGGATGACATATAGATTGCATATTTTGAGTTTGGTTTCTCTTGGCAGTTCCCTACAGCTGAAGGCTCGGTCTCTCACACAGTCAGTTCTTTATCTGACTTGCAGTTGTTGCTAATGAAGCTGCAAATATATTTGAAGTGATCCACTTTTATAAGTTTCACACTATATGTGATATACTGATGTTCTCATAGTTTCACTCATAATTTCTGTTTTCTTACTAGTGGTCCCAAGACCCATTTATTGTGACAAGTTATTATATGAAGACGTGGAGCCGGTGGTGTAGTGGTTAGAGTGTTGGGCTCATGATCGGGAAGTTGTGAGTTTGACTCCCACTGAGACCCTCACTGTGCTAAGACCCCTGGGCAAGGTCTCAACTACAAGTGTGCCTCTGTTCACCCAGCAGTATAAATGGGTACCAGTAAAAATATATTACTAGGAAGGTAACCTGCGATGGACTAGCTTCCCATCCAGGAGGAGTTGAACTCCTGATTGCTTCACGCTATGGCAATCGGGGATAAGCACTGGCCTGATGAGCCAGTAGGCTCTGGTGTAAAAACCCAAACAGTTAATCCAAAAATCGATCAAAATTATATGAAGACTAAAGTGATGTGGTGATGTCATCTGCATTCTGAGCTTATCTTAAATAACTTGTCAGTGTTTTTATTTTAGACTTCAGAGACCTTTGACCAAATATATCATTTTCATATCTAAAGCAGACCTTGATGCTATGGGTTGGACTGATATTCTTGAACGCAAGGAAGAGCAGGACAAGCAGCATGGAGTCCAAAAAAGATTATGAACAAGTTTCTAACCCTGCTTTACGTTGCTGTTGTGTTGAATAGACTCAGACAGGTTACCATCAATTATCTTAGGCATACAGTTGTGTATAATTTCTTTACTATGCAACAGAATTTGGCTCGACAGAGCAACTTCTCCTGGATCTTGAGAAGATCATGATTCACTCAGTCAAATGCCTTGGTGATAAATAAAGGCAATGGTGCAAATTCTGTTGCTGCCCTTTGCATTTCTATCTATAATCTGTAGCAGTGTAAAAATACCAACCAAACGTCCTTCTGTTTGTCCTATACCTTGATTGAGATTGGGGGAAACTGACATATCCAGAGAGTGAAGCCAATGGAGTATTATGTCAGCAAAATACTTTTCCCACAGCACTCAACAAAGAAATGCCTCTGTAGTTCCTGCATTGACTGCAATCTCTGTCCTTCCAAAGGATGCAGATATTGGCGTCAATCCAATCAGAAGGTAGACTTATGTTTCCCACATGAGATTGAAGAGTGTCAATAAAAAGGAGTTCACAGAGTCCCCACAATTGAGTATCTCTTGTAAAATCGCATCTGGCCCTGGGCACTTTCTGAGTCTGATGTGATTGATAGCTCTCTCCATGTGTTCCATAGTACAGTAATTGGTTTATCAAGATCTTCAAAAGCTGGGTAATCGTCTACTTTAATATGGACGAAGACAAGTTTGAAAAGTTTACTCAAGTGCTCCACCCATTTTTCTTGATTTCGTATGCACTTTTTGTTCTCACTTGATGTTGAATTTGGTACTATATACCACATTTAGAGTTACATAAAACTCTCTATCTCTCTCTAATGGTTTTCCCTTGTATATCACTCTGCCTGGGAAGCTTTTCATTTAAAACACCCATTCATGATTTTCCTGACTTCTTCTCTTGCTGCATATTTATCCCTACATAATTTAGTGACTTGCAAAGTCTATGGATCCTTTCTTCTTGATTGTCAAACCAGTCTATACTCTTGGTCTTTTTATTTCCAAGGACAAGCTTGATACTGTTAGAGAACCTCTTTCAAATCAACCAAAGAATTTTTGCAGCTTGCAAGTCTTTTTCAGAAAAACAAGCTACAGTTTCTCTTTAATTGCAATGCTTAAGGAGCTCATGACACCACAGAATACACAAACTTAAAAAAATGAAAGTCTACATAAAATAAAAGATTTAGATAATATTGGTAACTTACTAAACGTGATGCAAACACATCAACATCCTAAAGATTGATGTTTCTGCGACCTGCACAGTGCGCAATCAAAATATTCGCAATATTGTTGTGACATCATTGGCGTATACACTGGAGTGTACTTCTGTTTGGCAGCCTATAAAGACATAGGAGCCAGCTGGGTGCAATGAAATCAGTTGGCTAATTCATGAAGTGTCTTGCTAGCTGCTTACTCAGTCATATAGAAGCAATCACTGTCAAAGGAAAAAAACAATACCAAATCAGTGGCTAAAGTTAAAAAACATGCAATGGATAGATAATTTGACTGCATACACAAAAGTGTGCATCCTTTAAATAATGTAAAAACAAATCCTTTTGAATTTATGTAATTGTGGCATTTATTAAGACATTAATTATGATTTTTTTTTTCTTTTTCTGGAATAACAATATTATATCAAACAGTTTCATGCATTCACGTGCGCATGTGCACACACGCACACACACACACACACACACACACACACACACACACACACACACACACACACACACACAATCTAGGAATATATATACACATTTCACTCACTCACTCACTCACTCATGCCCGTTATGCCGTGTGGCACGTAGGGCGGCAACGAAGGGTCTCCACGCCTGTCGGTTCTGGGCCAGCCTCTGAATGGTACCCCGCGAATGTTGCATTTTCTTGAGCTCTGCCTCCACAGTTCGGAGCCAGGTGTATCTCGGTCTTCCTCCTTTACACCTTTCTTCAGGTGTCCAGTGAAGGGCTGTGCAGGTGATGTTGTCCTGCTCTTTTCTCATGACATGCCCGATCCATCTCCATTGCCTTTGCATGATGATGTTCTCCATGCTGTCTTGATGGCACAAGTCATGTTGCTGTTGGTTGGAGATGGTGTTAGGCCAAAAGATTCGCAGGATTTTCCTGAGGTTCCTAGTATGGAAGACTGACAGCTTGGTGATGTCGCTTTCTGTCATCCTCCAGCACTCGGAGCCGTAAAGCAAGGTGGACAGCACACAGCTCTTGTAAAGTCAGCTTGGTCTTGGTGCTGTATTGGGAGGACCTCCACACGTTGTCTAGCATTCTGAAGGTATTTTTGGCCTTGCTCAATCGATTCTTGATGTCACTCCCGGCTCCTCCATCATGCTGTACTGTGCTGCCCAGGTAAGTGAACTCCTCAGTTGTTGGCAGGTCTTCTCCGTTCACTTGCACTGGCATAGGGTTGGACACATTCAGCAGCATCACTGCATGTGTTGGTGGGTATGCGAGACCAGGGCTAGGTCATCGGCAAAATCCAGATCTTCCAGCGTGGGGAAGAGTGTCCATCTGATACCTCTTGATTGGTCTTCTGTCGTGCGCCTCATTATCCAGTCAATGGTGAGGTTGAAGAGCATCGCTGACATCGTACAACCTTGTCTTCAATTTAAAGCTCGTTTCACTGTTTCCAACTCTGCAGGTGAAGTTGTCATAGAAACTCTTGATGATAGTGACGAGCTGCTGTGGTATTCCGTAGGCACGGAGGATGCGCCATAGACTTTCCTGATGCATGTTGTCGAAGGCCTTCTCAAAGTCAACAAAGTTGATGTAAAGCTGTCTCTGCCACTCTGTGCACTGCTCATTGATATTTCACAGGGTGATATACATCCCTTACCTTTTCGAAAGCCTACCTGTTCTCTTCTCAATTGCTGATCCACAGCATCAGCTATGCGCTGGATGATATTCTTGGCCGGGATCTTGCTGGGAACAGACAATAGGGTGATTCCTCGCCAGTTGTTGCAGTTGTTGAGGGCACTTTTCTTTGGAATTTTCACTATGACTCCTTCTGTCCATTTGTCAGGTAGTTTCTTTCCCTCCCAGATGGCTGTGAAGAGAGGTTGGATTAGGTCTGCTGCTAACTGCGGATCTACTTTGAAAAGCTCTGCACTGAGGTTGTCTTGTCCAGGGGATTTTCTGTTCTTGAGGGACTTGATGGCTGTTATGATCTCTCCTTTCGAAGGGGCTTCTGTGTCTACGTCCAGGTGAGTCTCTGCCTCTGGTATATCTGCCTCTGTCGGTGGTGGTGGTCTGTTCAGAACTTCACTGAAGTGTTCTGTCCATCGTGCATCTTGTTCAGCTTCCGTTGTGAGTAGCCGACCTTGCTTGTCCATGATTGGTGCTTCACTGCTTCATCTATACTTGCTGCATACCAGCCTGGTGATCTTGTACACTCTGCCTTGTTCACCCCTGCTTGCTGCATCTTCTGTCTGGTTCGCTAGGTTGTCTATGTGGTTCCGCTTGTCTGTTCTTGTCATTCTCTTTACTGATTGGTTCGCTTCCCTGTATTGTTGTGTGTATCTGTCTTTCAGCCGCTCTGATTTAGCGTCCATAACTTTTTTCTTGAGAGCTCTTCTGTTCTCGATGGCTTGCCAGGTATCTTCTGTGATCCATTTTTCCCTCTTATTCCATTTTGTTCCAAGGCATGCTTTGCAGGTCTGCTGGTACGCTGTCTTGAGTTGCAGCCACATATCATTGATATCTCCTTGGCTTGGCTGTGCCTGGTCTTCAATATTTCCTAGGACCTGGAACCTATTCTTCAGCTGTAGGCTGAAGGCACTCTTTGCATTATGGTCCCGCAGTTTCTCCACATCAAATAGTTGGCGCCCTTTCTGACTGGATCTGGTTTTCCTCAGCTTTAGCTTCAGTTTCGCAGTCACAAGTTGGTGGTCATTTCCCACATCAGCTCCTCTTTTCGCTCTGACATCTAACAGTGATCGCCTCCACATCCCATTGATCATCATGTGGTCAATCTGGTTCTTGTTTCTTCCATTGGGTGAGTACCATGTCAGTTTGTGAATGTCTCGGTGTGGAAAGAGCATCCATCCAATGACAAAATCAGAGATGGTGCATAATTCCAGAAACCTCTCACCGTTGTTATTCATGATGCCACAACCTTCCTTCCCCATGGCTCTTTCATAGGTCTTGTTGTCTCTCCCAACTTTTGTATTGAGGTCTCCCATTACGATCTTCATCTCGTGACGAGGCGTGTTCTCCAATTCTGACTGCAGCTGTTCATAGAAGGTGACCTTGCTGTTATTATCACTGTCGTTTGTTGGTGCATAGCACTGGATGATGGTTTTATTGATGTGTCTCCCTTTCAATCTGACTTTCATGAGCCTGCTGTTGATTGGCTTCCACTCCATCAGACATGATCCTTTCCTTTCATCCAGTCCTTTCTTGAGAATGATGGCAACTCCCTCGTGGTGTTGGTCGTATTCTCTTCCAGAGTATAGCACTGGCTCTCCTGTGTTGGTTATGTGCCTGCCTGAGCCTGTCCATCTGCTCTCGCTGACTCCGAGGACGTGCAGTTTGTAACGTCTCATCTCAGTTGTAACCTGTGCCAGCTTTCCAGCCTCGTACATGGTTCTTACATTCCAGAATCCTATTCTGGTCTTGGATTTGATGCTCAAGACCTCCATCCTCCTGTCAGTGGCTTCCTTTCGGCTTTCACCACTGCCATTCATATGAGTATCTTCCGATGACTCAGTAGGCTCGTCACACCCAGTAGTGTTGATTTTCTTCATTGCCATTTCCGTAACAAAATTTCTTTTTACGGGACAGGGATGTTGGCCCTGTGCCCAACCCCCAACCTGGAGGGCCAGGAGACGTTGACTTCGGAGTTGTCCCTTCTCCTAGTTGGATTGCCTTTCAGGGCTTACGAGCTCGAGTTACCTGGGTTTGAAGTCGGAGTTTTCCTTCTCCTAGATGGACTGCCTGCCAAGGCTCATGAGTTCTATGTACTCGGGTTTTGAATCAGAGTTTTCTTTCTCCTATACAGATTGGCTACCAAGACTAACGGGCTCCATCTACCCAGGTTTGAAATCAGAGTTGTCCCTCTCCTAGGCTCAGTTGGTCCACGACACCTTATTCTGTATTATTCAGTGTAGGCCCCCCCAAAGAGGGTTTCCTCCATCAGCCACCCAGGGGACACGCCTCTATGCTGTGAAGCCCCAGCGTGAGGATATACACATTTAAATTAACATTAACTTTGTTAATTTGTTAAAGTTTTTAGTAACAGTTTCAGGATTGGAACAGGGACAGGCCAGGTGCCTGAGTTTTCCTGATTCAAATAACAGATGATGAATTTTTTTTTTGTTATCTGTACTTGAGCAAAAATGCTATAAGTAGTATAACAGTATATAACTTCAGCAGGTATTCATTCATAGATTCATTTTCAGGACTGCTTAATCTGAATGAGGGTCACGGGGAGGCTGATGCCCATCTCAGCTGACTCTGGGCCAATGCAGAGTACACCCTGGATGGCTCGCCAGGCCATTGCAAGGTAGAAACACGCTGACAGCTATCCAACTCTTCTTGGCAAAAGTCAGCAATGGTGCTTTTACATGAACCTCCACCATAGACAGTGAGAGACATGGCCTTTGATAACCCAGTTAGCTGGATTGGGGGCTTCAGCAGGTATCACATTACAAAAAAAAATAACGTTAGATAGAGCATCAATAGCTCGGCAGCAGTAAGTAGCTTCGAATTAAGTTTTGACTGTTAGATGGACAATTTAAGAATCTCATCTCATCATCTTCCGCTTAATCCATGGTCAGATCGCAGGGGCAGAAACCTAAGCAAAGAGGTCCAGACATCCCACTCCCCAACCACTTCCTTCAGCTCTTCCAGGGGGACACCAAAAAAATTCCCAGACAAGCCAAGAGACATAGACCCTCCAGTGTGTTCTAGATCGACCCTGGGGTCTGTTTCTGGTTGGGTATGCCCGGAACACCACACCAGGGAGGCGTTTGGGAGGAATTCTAACCAGATGCCCGAGCCACCTCAATTGGCCCTTCTCAATGTGGAGGAGCAGCAGATCTACTTCAAGCTCTCCCTGGATAGTAGAGCTTCTCACAATATTTCTAAGGGAGAGCCCCACCAAGGAAGCTCATCTCAGCCACTTGTATCTGGGATCTTGTTCTTTCAGTCACTACCCAAAGCTTGTGCCCATAGGTGATGGTTGGAACATAGATTGACTAGTAAATTGAGAGCTTTGTCTTGTAACTCAGCTCCTTATTTACCATGATGGACTAGTTCAGGCTCTGTTTAACAGCAGAGGCTGCAGGGATCCGTCTGTCGATCTCTCGCTCCATCCTTCCTTCATTCGTGAACAAGACCCCAAGAAATTTAAATTCCTCCACTTGGGGCAGGACCTTATTCCTGACCCGGAGGATGCATTCCACTCCTGTCAAACTGAGAACCATGGCCTAGAACTTGGAGGTGCTGATTTCCATCCCGGTCGATTCAGACTCGACTGTGAATCTCTCCAATGAGAGCTGGAGATCCTGGTTTGATAAAGCCAAAAGGACAACATCATCCACAAAAAACAGACATGAGATCTGATGGCCACCAAACAAGAACCCCTCAACGCCTTGGTTGCGCCTATAAATTCTGTCCATAAAAATTATGAACAGAATCGGTGACAAAGGACAACCTTGGTGAACTCCAACCCTGACCGGAAATGAATTTGACCAGTTGTTACCAATATGGACCAAACTTTGTCTCCGGTGGTACAGCGATCGAATGGCCCATAACAACGGGTCCAGAACACTGTACTCCCAGAGCACCCCCACCCCCCACAAGATAGTCCAAGGGAACAGTTGAAAGCCTTTTCCAAATCCACAAAACACATGTGGACAGATTGGGCAAACTCTCATGCCCCCTTCAACATCCTGTGGTGCATATAGAGTTCGTCAAAAATGCTACGGCCAGGACGAAAACCACATTGTTCCTCCTGAATTCAAGATTCGACTATCGGTCATATCCTCCTATCCAGTACCCATGCATAGACTTTCCCTGGTAGGTTGAGGAGTTTATTCCCCGATAATTGGAACACACCCTCTGGCCCCATTTTAAAAAAGAGGGACTACCACCCCGGTTTGCCAATCCAGAGATACAGCCCCCAATGACCACATGATGTTGCAGAGACGTGTCAACCAAGACAGTCCCACAGCATCCAGAACCCTGAGATATTCAGGGTTGATCTCATCCAATTGCGGAGCCTGACCACTGAGGAGCTCTTTGACTACCTCAGTGACTTCCACTCCAATGATGGGCAGACCCACCACCCAAACCCCCAGGGTCTTCCTGCTTCATTGCGGGCATGTTGGTGGGATTGGGGGGGTCCTCAAAGTATTCCCTTGATCTCCTGACGACATCTTCAGTCAAGATGAGCAGCTCCCCACCTGCACTGTAAACAGTGTTTGTAGAGAACTGCTTCCCCCTCCTGAGGCGTTGGATAGTGGTCCAGAACCTTTTTGAGGCCAACCAATAATTACTCTCCAGGCCCTCACTCAACTTCTCCCACACCCGAGATTTTGCATCTGTGACAGCTTTGGCTGCAGCATGCCTGCTGCCTCGGGAGTCCCATAGGTCAATTAGACCAGATAGGCTTAATCTTTCAGCTGATCGGCCCCCATCATCACAGGTGTCCACCACCGGGTTCAGGGGTTACCGCCACGAGAAGCACCAATGACCTTCCAGCCACAGCTATTGGCTGCTGCCTCAGCAATGGAGGCACGAAATATGGCCCATTTGGATTCCATGTCACCATGCGACCATGTCTCCGGGACATGACTGTAGCTCTGCCGGAGATGGCAGTTAAAGGCCTCTTGGACAACAGACTATGCCAAACATTCCCAGCAGACCTTAATTACATGCTTGGGCCTGCCAGGTCTGGATTGCAGCCTCCCCTGCCGTTGAGGCCAGCTCACCACCAGGTGGTGATTGGTTGACAGCTCAGCTCCCCTCTTCACCCAAGTGTCCAGAACATTCGACCGCAAGTCCGGTGATACGACTGCAATGTTGATCATCAAACTGCAACCTAAGGGTGTCCTGGTGCCAAGTGCACTTATGGGCACCCTTATGTTCAAACATGGTGTTCATGACAGGCAAACTGTTTTGAGCACAGAAGTGCATCAATGAAACACCATTCGAGTTCAGACTGGAGAGGCCATGCCTACCAATCACACCCTACCAGGTCACACTACCGTTGCCCACAAGGGCATTGAAGACAATGAGTGAGTCTCCCAAGGGACCGTTCTCCAACACACATCCAAAAGACACCAAGAAGGGTGAGTACTCTGAACCGTCATTTGGTGCATAAGCACAAATAACAATCAGGCGGAGGGAAGCTACCCTTTTGTCGACTAGGGAGAATCCCAACATTTGGGCACTGAGATGGGGGCAACATAGATGCCCAAACTGGCTCGCCACCTCTCCCCATGAGCAACGCCAGAATGGAATAAGGTTCACCCTCTCTCGAGATGGGTGGTTCCAATGCCCAAGCTATGCATTGAGGTGAACCTAACTATATCTAGTCAGTATCTCTCCACCTCATGCACCAGCTCAGGCGCCTTCCCTGCCACAGAGGTGACATTCTATATCCTAAAAGTCAGAGTCAGTAATCAAGGATCAGTCCGTCAGAACCCATGCCTTCATCTGCCACCCAACTCACATTGCACCTGACCCCTATATCCCCTCCCACAGATGGTGGGTCCATGGGAGGGCGGACCCATGTCTCCTTTTCGGGCTGGGCCGACCACCAGGCACTTGCCTTTGAGCCCCTCCCCTAGGCCTTGCTCCAGGAGTTACCCCAGTGACCCGTGTCCTGGCAAGGGAAACTGTGTCCTTTTTTTATGTTGCATAGAGGTCTTCTGAACTGTGCTTCGTGTGGACCTTCACCCAGGACCTGTTTGCCTTGGGTAACCCTACCAGGGGCATTATACCCCCGACAACATAGCTGCTAGGGTCATTAGGTCACACAAACCTCTCCATCACAATAAGGTTGCGATTCAGGGAGGGGAAATTTAAGAATGACTATTTGCAATGTAGATATTTAACCACTTTCTTCATAGTTTTAAATATATTTGAAAGAAACGTACATGCTTTAAAGTTATTGAAATGTCCATGGACGAGTTGCTGAAGATGATAGTGTTGAAACTCCAGAGAAACTTCAGTTAGCATTGCTTTTATACGCAAAGATATTTGAAGGGCCGGCAGCAAAGAAAACGCAAAACTTCATCCGCTTATACATAGCATTTAACATACATTTGAATGGTGACTTTTCGTGTTTAAAGGCCCATAATGTGAGGGTAGAGGAGAGTGAGGCCAGTTCAACCAAATTTTACATTTTGATCATTAACATCAACGGGGTAACTTGAACCAGCTGGTGGGGTCACTTGAACCAAATGTGACGGTGTCAAAGAGCAAAACATACAATTGTTTTATGTTTTTAAAACTTTTATTTTTACATGCAAATATGAACTTATAACTACAGTAGGCCCTCAGTATTCGCGGGGGTTCGGTTCCGAGCCCGCCCGCAAATCGAGATAATCCGCAAGTTCTGTACCCGGAAGTAAAACCACATGTAACACGTCACATTGAATGAGCAGCCGGAAGTAAAATACTATGTATCTATTACATGCGTTAAAATATGCTTCTTAAACACATTCTATAGATAGTCTTACTCATTAATACAGTCTTAATGTAGTAAAATATAGTAATGATCAAGAAAAACTTTTCAATTTTTGCTCTTATTTTTATTGATGATAAAATATAAACATAATACAGCATATACTGTTGTAAAACCCTCGTTGTAAAGTCTTTTTCAATTATTATTCCAGTACAGTACCTAAGTTAATTCTGAGAATGTTTGTGCTTGAGATTTTATTTTCTGTAGCATGTTTAATAAACGATACCAAAAGGATAAACTTTATTATGCTTCATGTACTTTTACATTGAACTTGGAGTGACGTCTTGGAGTGAAAATGAGTTTTGAAAATTGTTTCTTTGTGCGTTTTAATTTGTTTTATTTGTTGTTTTGTTTGTTCATGTTTTGCTCTAGGCTCGTCTACGACTGTTCGACTCTACTACAGCTATAAGATTGGAGTATCTTCGGAGTATCTTATAACTAAGCACACTCAACTAGGCTTGTTAGCCGTGATGCAGCTAGCAGAGCGAATCTGCTAGTGTAGCTGACTAGAGCAATCGCCTCATCGGGCGTACTCTCCTCGAGCCATATTTCACAGAAACACAGTCCTGTAGATCCCTCTGCGCTGCAATCTGAGCATGAAGCTCATCCATCTTGTTTCGCAGGGACTGAACATTTTCAAGTAGTATGGCCAGAAGTGCTAACCAAGCCCCTGAGAACTCTGCCTGGGCTTCGCCGGTAACCGCTAGCTAACCGCCAGCATTGAACTGCCATAGCATATAAGCTCAAGATATAAGTTGTTGTGTGCTTAGTTGTCCGAAGCTGAAGCTGCCCATAGCTGTAGTAGGGTCGACCAATCATAGATGAGCATAGTGCAAAACATGAACAAACAAATAAAGCAAATTAAAACGAACAAAGAAACAATTTGACTCTGAGAACTCCGTGACGTCGCCCTCTGGGCAGCGCCATCTTGGAGACATCACTACAAGACGTCACTCCAACTTCAATGTAAAAGGACATGAAGAGTACTGTAATAAAGTTTATCCTTTTGGTATTATTTGTTAAACATGCTCCAGAACATAAAATCTCATGCATAAACATGAACTTAGGTACTGTACTGGAATAATAATCGAAAAAGAGTTTAATACAATAGTTCAGAGAAAACCGTCGTTTCTCAGGAGAAAGTCTTATTTCTTCAGAAGAGACATCCAGCGTTTTCTATCGCTTAGCCAGAGAAGACGCATAGCGTTTGAGTGGTATAGAGCTTAACTGGTAATTAAAACACACACAAAAAAAGAGGCTCAATGACATCTTGTGTGCGAATGAGGAAAAAGGGGTGGGATATCAGTTCAACCAATCAGGAGAAAGGAGGACAGCCATTGGATGAATTAGAATCATGTGTCGGTTGCTCGGCAGTCAGCGAATACTAAAAACCGTGGGTGCAAAACCGCGAATAGTCAAGGGCATACTGTATTGATGAACTGTTAATTTAATAAAAAATTATACTATCTGCTCTTAATAAATGCTCTTATTCAGATGAATAAAAAAATGTAATCATCTTGAATTTTTTGTGGATCATTATAATATCCTCTCGGAACACTAAATATATAACTAATATGTTTTCTCAGTCAACCTGCCATTTGCTGAGGTCTGCAAGGAACACAAATTTCTTCTGCCTCTTTGTCCTTCCTATTATACGTGTTATATAGGCTATATATAACCACTGCTCAACTAGCCCCACAATAGATGGTTCAAATGGTCCCATCTGCACATGGAAAAAATAAAATATTTTCACAGAGTGACCTAGTTACACAATAACTTTTCATGTGCTGTGATGATACTTTAGGAATTTCCCTCTCTCAGTAGTAAAAATAGTTTCCTCTATAGAGTAATAGAGTTCCTCTAAACGTTTGGGTATATGAAGGTACAAACATATTTTGCAATTTTTCACTTTTACAGTTTAAAAAAAAAAAAAATTTAACTCAGTGTACTTACCCGCTATGCTTCACTTATGACTCTCAGAACAAAATGGCCGCAGTTAACATTCAGTTAACATTAGATTGTGCTTTAGAACTTGACAGTTGTATTTTGGGAACAATAGAGGGTGTGGTTCAACTGGCCCCACTCTCCCATACTCTCTGTTCTTGTGGTTATATCTACAATCAGTGTCACCATCAGCCAGTTTATATAGGAAGCAATAATATGCTAAAATATTTAATCTGCTTCTTTTCAATAAATAACGGATATTGGCCGTTATAAGAGATAGCACACAGGTATAGACTGAACTAATACCGATGACATTATTTCCACTCTCATCCTTGGTACACCTTCAGTGCAAGAGTTATTGATTTTTCGATTTTATAAGGGCTGTCATTCAAATTTTGAACAAGTTTCATACAAATGAGGTTTTCTGTGTATGGTTATATTTGCTTCGATTCTATAAAATGCTGCTTATAAAGAAAAAAAAAACATGAAACATGGTGTCATGAGCTCCTTAAACTGGTGTTAGGTGAAAGTGGTTTATTCTCCTCTTCCTTTTGGCCATGAAACAGCATTTTGTAATAAAGAGTTTATGGTCCATGAAACAATCTGCTGTGGGATCAATCGTTTGTTACATTGATTAACTATCATGAAGTTCCATTGGCTAATACGTGATCAGTATGATGCTGGTGTTTTGAAAGCATATCTTGCCAAATAGACTTTTGGCACGAGATGCTGCATAGCTGTCGATCAGTTTCTGCCCTGCAAATGCCTGGCGAGCTGTCTAGGGTGTATTCTGCACCCTGCCCAGAGTTGACTGAGATAGGCACCAGCCTCCCCATGACACTAATTTGGATTAAACTTTTCAGAAAATGAATGAATAAATGTTGGCAACTATTTTTGAAGTGATTTATCAGTTGGAACATTCAACAAAATTAAAGATGATTATAAACTTCAAGTACCATCAAACCATTCTTTCAGTGACAGACGGCCATGGCGGCAAATCTTTTCCAATGCATGTGTTAAGGTCTTCCAAAATGATTAAACTTTGTACTTTGGTCTTAACAATGCACTCACCGTTTTTTTCATAGAGGTTCACTTTCTCAACCTCTGAACGGTTCATTGTGGGTGCATAAACCATAAACAATGATGAGAGTACCAGGGATTTAGTTCAGTTGGTAGAGTGTCTGCTTTATCCTCCGGAAGGTCGGAGTTCAAATCTACCATAAGAAGTTAAAATTTGACAGTTGTTTCTCCTGCTTGGTGTCCAGCATCAAAGGATAGAATAACGCAATAACTGGTGCTGCACAGTGGTGGCAGGTGCCCAGAGCACAAACAATTTCAATGTATGTAAAAGTACTTTCACAGTAAATAATTACTTTAGATGAGTGTTGTCCTTCAGTGGGATACCACTGAATACCACCTTCAGTGGGATACCAGCTGTCAGGAGCCTGTAGCTTGTTTGTTTGATTTTGAGTTTTTTTGGTTAGTGTGAAGGAATTTATTTGACATAACAAAGACAACACCAGCAGTTTTATTTGTACTGCCACTCCAAAAAGTGATGTGACTTTTCTCTTTGATGTTACCAGAACTTGGCTGTCTGACCTCACTTTAAGCGTAAATGTCTATTTTTGCCTTATCTATCTCTCTGTGAATAATTGCTATGGCTTGTTTCCGGTCTGACATTATCATCGCTATCACTGGCTGTGCGAGCATTCCAGAATGCAATGTTTATTTGCCTGTCTCTGGTTGACGCTCGTGTACTGGATGCGGTAGTAATGCATGAACTTAGCTTAGTTTTCTTCACATGCCATGCAGCATGGGACGTCAGTCATCTCGTATGCAGTAGCATTTACCAAATCTCTTCCATAACTACACATCTCCTAAAAGGTAAGACTGTGCCCTAGACTCTGACAACAGTGCCGATTGTCAACTGATCCCTGTTACTTGATGGACAGTATAGCTGACACGGTCGCAGTATTAATGTGCCACCAAAATGTTAGGTGACATTTGTTTTTAGGGTTGAAGCGCCAAGATCTGCCATGTTCTGTGATGATTAAAAAGCCACCATGAGAAGGACACATAGTCAGCCTTCACTATGGATAAGCTAGTACAATATGTTGGGGCCACAAGGTGCTGGTTATGGGGAGGTGCTAGATATGACCCCCATATACAAATATTAATGATGTATTAAATACAGCAGAGGTAAGAGGCGAGTCAAATAATTTTCAGTGTACAAAGGATTTTTGTTGTTAATATGATTTCATTAGAAATAAAAATACAAGACTTTGAAAACTCAACATTTTTCATCAGCATACCATAGCAAAAAGTATTTGTTTAAGAAAATCCTGTATATGACTAATATGTTTCGTCATGCATGTATCTTTTTATTTGCATGTATATTTTTATTTATTTTTTATTATGATCTGCAGCTACAGGAAGCGTCAGGTTGAAGTTATTGCTGCCAAAGGGGGGTCACAAAATATTAAATGTGATGGTTCAGTTACTTATCCCTTATCCTTAGAAATGTGAGAAATTCCAAAAGGTTCTTTTCATACCACTGTAGTTGTCTAACTTCTGATGCCCAATTCACGTTACCATTTTCATCTTGTGACTTTAAAAAATATAACTTTGCTTAGGGTAGCTATAAACAGCAATTTTTTAATCACTTCAACCAATATCTAATTACCCTTAATATACTGAATACAAAAAATATTACATCAACCAATTTCCCCAAAAAATAGCTTTATTTGAAGCAAACATTCCCAGATTCAAAAAGTGCTTAACATATACTGCATGGTATCTTTTCAATACAATGAAAATCTTTAGTCCCCCAAATTTCTGACCCGTATAGAAGAATGGGCAAAATTTTACAGTCGAAAATTATACATGCAGTATTTAAGGAAATATAAGAATTCTTTTTGAATAATTTATATATATAGGTTGCATAGCTTTTGACACTTGGGCTGCCAGACTTTTACAAGCTTGTGACCAGTTCAATCTTAATGAAAATATTAAACCTAAATATGTATAATAAGAAACACATTCAAGCTTTGTATTACCGTAATACCATACTTCATTGTTTTTTAATACACCTCCATTTCTAAATACAATAACATTTGTTTTCTCGATGTTGACACTCAAACCCCAAGAAATACAAAACTGACGTAAAACATTTAGTTGCTGTTGTAAATCACTGACTGTATGAGAAAACATGTTCACATCATTGGCAAATAATAACATCATGCTATCATCTATATCTTGACATAGAAAAACACCATGCTTACAAGATTTACATATTTCTGTGGTAAGCTCATTTATGAAAAAGATAAAGGGTATTGGGCTTAAGATGCAGCCTTGACGTACACCAGAGCTTGTTGAAAACATGCCAGTTTTACAGTTACCAAATTTTACACAAGATTTCATGGATGAATGCATATTATGAAGAAGATTATATAATTTACCATGCCGGTCAGATTTGAGTAACAGATATAGAAGTTTAGCTCTGTCAACATAATCGAAAGTCTTTTTAAAATCTATAAAGGCACAGAAAAACTGCCCCTTTGGTTTTGTAAGATATTTTGAACACAGTGTCTGGAGAGTGAATATATTATCTGTAGTGGCATACCCGGGCCTAAAACCAGTTTGTGCATCTGAAAGAAGATAATTTAAGTCTATCCATGAGGGAAGGTGTTTATCAAGTACAGCAGTAAATATTTTCCCGCAAACATTTAAAAGTGATATTCCCCTATAGTTGTTAGGGTCTGTTGTACAGCCTGATTTGAATAGAGGTATTGTGAGAGCAGAGTTCCAAGAATCAGGGAATATTCCAGAGTCTAATATTGAGTTAAATAATGGTTTAAGAAAGGCAAGTAACGTAGATTGACCAATCTTGAAAAACTCAGTTGGGATTCCATCCTCACCTGCAGATTTATCAATTTTCATTTTCTTAATAGGCTCAGTGATCTCAAGGTCAGATATACTGTTTGATAATAGGTGCTGAAAACCTGCTGCATTCACACATTCATCACAGTGGTGGTTAGTGATGAAAACAGAGACATATTAATCAAATTCTTCATCTGCTTCCAGTTTACTTGGGTTTAATATAAATCCTTAAAATATTTATGGAGAATCGTCTTCTACACATTCTCTTTCCCTTTCTTGGGAGTCACCACAGTGAATCATCTGATTCGCACATTTGATTTGGCAGAGGTTTTTACGTCGGATGCCCTTCCTGTCACAACCCTTTAGCAAGGGACAGAAACACGCCAACAGCTTTGCAGCCTACTCTTTACGAAAGTCAGCAATGGTTATTTTACATGCCTCACACCATAGACAGTGAGAGACATGGCCCGCCTTTGATAACCCAGTTAGCTGCACTGGGGGGACAGTGACAACCTTGTGGGGACTTGAACCCCCAACCTTAGGATCAGCGATCCTGTGCCCTATCCACTAGACCATCACTGCCCTCAAAATATGTATGGAGAATATCTACTGCTACCTCTCCTAGACATTCCCATATCTCAACCAGTATGTCATCAGGACTAGCTTTACACTGTGTCTCCCTCTACTCCTGTTTACTCTCTTCAGTCCTCTCTATGTCCCACTTCTTCTTAGCTAACCTCTTCCTTTGTACACACTCCTGCACTTCCTCATTCCACCACCAAGTCTCCTTATCGACTTTCTTTCCAGAGGACCCACCAAGTATTCTGCTACCTGTCTCTCTGATCACATTTGCTGTAGTTGTCCAGTCATCTGAAAGCGCTTCCTGACCACCTGTTTCAACTCATCCTTGAAGACAGCAAGACACTCTTCATTTTTCAGCTTCCATCACTTTGTCTTCTGCTCTGCCTTTTTCTTCTTCACCTTCCTCACCATCAGCATCATCCTGCACACCACCATCTTATGCTGTTTGACAACACTCTCATCCGCTACTACTTTGCAGTCACACACACACACACACACACACAGAGAGAGAGTAGCCCCTCGATATTCGCGGGGGTTCGGTTCTGGCACCTCCTGCGAATGGAGATAATCCCCGAGTTCTGTACCCGGAAGTAAAACCCCATGTATCATATTACATGCACGAATCAGCAACAGGGAGTAAAATACTAATTATCTATTACATGCGCTAAAATATCCTTCTTAAACACATTCTACAGACAGTCTTACTCATTAATTCTGTATTAATGTAGTAAAATGTAGTAATGATTAATTTTTTTTTTAACCGAGATATTTATTGATAATAAAATGGAAACGTTATACAGCATACATTTAAAAACACCTTTAAATGTATTCTCCTTGAAACATACACAACTGTAGTTTTCAAAAATTCCCACTAGAGGAAGCTATTGCATTAGGCATGAGGTGACTGAATTAAGGCATGACATGACTGAATTAAGATGAACTGAATTAAGTCTGAGCAGCTCGACCACACCCCTCAGCCAGAGTAGAAAATAGGGTTTTAGAGTGAGAGAGTTAGAGAGCGTTACAAACCAAAGACTCGGTGATGTGAGTTAATCCTCTTGTGCAGAGGTGAGCATGCTTTTGTTTTTTGTTTATTGGGAGTGAATGAGAATAGTGAATTCAGGTGCGAGTCAGGTTGCTCGGCGGTCCGCGAATATGCAAACCATGAGTGCAAAGTGCGAATAGTCAAGGACCTACTGTATATATATATATATATATATATATATATATATATATATATATATATATATATATATATATATATATATATATATATATATATTCAAGCATTTTCAGCTTTGACCAGCTGTTCCCTGGTGAGCCTTGTTTTTTGTTTCACCCTGGGCTGAGCCTCACAAAGCACAGTGAAATTTGTCTACATTTGAAGTCAAGTGCCCATAAAATCCCAAGTAACAGTCTCTAATAGAATTTTGATTATGTTTTTTTTTTTCTTTTTCTTTTTTCTCCCTGTGCTTTTTCTAAATGTAGGACCGGTGTTTCAAAGCAGCTTAGCAGGGCAGCATGCTGGGGATGTTTTGTTTTTATTAAATAATGTATTACCGTGTCAACAGCCACTTTACTATTTGCTTTGTTCTGATATGTTTATTTAGAATTGAATTATGCATGTTAAACTACTATATCAGCTTCCCATCATACATACGAAGCATGTGTCCTGAACATTCCAATTAACATACACAGCAGTTCGTACTACGTGTCCACTGTGTCTAGCATGTTTCCACTAATTTCATGCTGCACCACACCTTGTTCTCTCCATTACCAATCAGACACCATGTGATTACCACAGCCTCACTGCTTCTTTATAAATACTGCACCACACACTGCAAATTTTATTTCATTTTGCACATTTTCTTCTGTTCACGTCTATGTTCAATTAATATGGGCTATGCTTATATGATGCTGGTGACATCTCTACTAGATTTGAGTCATGCCGTTACTATGTCAGAGTTGTTGTTACTCTGCTTATATTAAGTTGCTACTTCACCCTGATTTGACCTCGTCCACATCAGGAGTTTTATGTTCTTCTTTTACGTGTCCAAATTTTAACCGTGACCTCCAGCATTCATAGAGACTCATTTTCTGTAACCGCTTAATCCTAATTAGGGTCGCGGGGAGGCTGGCGCCCATCCCAGCCAACTCCGGGCGAGGGCAGAGTACACCCTGGACAGCTCGCCAGGCCATCGCAGGGCGGAAACACGCCAATGGCTTTGCAGCCTACTCTTGTCGAAAGTCAGTTATGGTTCTTTTATATGCCTCACACCAAGGACAGTGAGAGACATGGCCGGCCTTTGATAACCCAGTTAGCTGCACTGGGGGTTAATGGAGACTATTCATTCATTCATTCATTCATTCATTCATTCATCTTGTTTTCTGAACTACTTAATCCTAATCAGGATCACTGGGAGGCTGGTGTACATCTCAACTGAGTCTGGGAGAGGGCGGGGTACACCCTGGACATCTCGCCAGGCCATCGCAGGGTTTATGGAGACCATATCATTCCTTATCAGTTTCTACCTGATTTATATTATGTCAAACAAGCTCTTACTTTTTATTTCTTTCTTTCGGCTTTTTCCCATTCTCGAGAGTCGCCAAAGCGAATCATCTGATTCACACATTTAATTTGGTATGGGTTTTTACGTTGGATGCCTTTCTGTCACAACCCTATTTAGCAAGGGAAAGAAACATGCTGACGGCTTTGCACAAAATCTTCTGAGGATGTAGTGGAAATATGTGTAATGTAATATGATACTGATTTTTATAGACATGCAATAAAACGTTTCACATCAATAAAATCAACACTGTGTCGAATTACTAATTTACTGATACACAAATCTTTATGAAGGCATGTTAGTGTAGTACATCTAGCATATACACCTCACAACAAAGCCCATCGCAGGGTCAACACATACAACCACTCACAGCCAGGGGCATATTGGACCAGCCAATAAGCATACTGCACACTGGATTAGTATTCGACTGTCGGCGGAAGACAGGGTCAGAACCACACAAGTACAGAGAGAACATGCAGGCACATATAGAAATGCTCTCATTGAGGCCAGGACTCAAATCCAAGACCCGTTTATCTTCTTCCTGATTATTTCAATAAGTATTTTGCATATTTGTTGGCGATTAGTTTAAAAATGCATAATAACCGTAACAAACCCATCCAATTTCTCCAGTTTCATAGCTAAAGGGCCCTTGAGCTCACCTGTTCTCCGGGCATAACAATGTGGCTGCCCGATACCTCTCTCTCTCTCTCTCTCTCTCTCTCTCTCTCTCTCTCTCTCTCTCTCTCTCTCTCTGTGTGTGTGTGTGTGTGTGTGTGTGTGTGTGTGTGTGTGTGTGTGTGAGAGAGAGAGCGAGAGAGAGCGAGAGAGAGAGAGAGAGAGAGAGAGAGAGACCACAGTCCATGAGTGTGCACTCAGCCCTAGTAAGTTATGCATTCATTTTAGCAAGTCATTAATTAGCTGTATCATATGCTGAGACAATCTGAAGTCCGACTTCATCTTTAAGATGGAGCATATATGCATCCGAAGACTCAGAAGAGGTAAGATTTTAAATTTGAATTTCTCCATTAATGTTAGAGGAACTAATGTCATGATAGCATTAATATTGTTATTAGGATTAGTGTAATTTCTCCATGCAGGTAACTTAACGTTAGGCCCTATTATACAACAATAGATTATGTTATTTAAACTAAAATACTATTACCAATTTTGCATGGCTAGTAAGATTTGGGAGTCGCATGTGACATTATAGATGCCAGTTGGTGCCACGCGAAAGGTCAGACAAAGCGTGTGCTCGCTCCACCAGTCATTATTCTCGGTGGAGATAATTAACTTGTGTTTAAAGGTGAAGATGGTGTTTATTCTTCAGAGTTTATCTGAAAGAGCTCCATTTTCTCCTATTTGCTTACAAGGCTTTACCCTTCAAATGACTTTTACAGTCAAGCACTTTTCCTTGTCTTTCGCCCTGTACAAGTGTTCTCATTTTTCTCCAAGGACAAGCCCATCTTTCATTTTCTATTTTGTTTAATGTGCTCACCGATCTCTTTGAAATGACAGAGATTTATGGAATTTGAAGTCTGAGCACTCTGCCTTTTTTCTTTCTTTCTTTTCTTCTCTGGCAGGATGACAAAAAAAAAAATCATTTACACATGGGGAATTGATAGTTGTCGAGAATGATGTGGATCTGCACCCCAGGGTATTACACAAAATTCCAAACAGATGGCTGAAACAAACATTTATTGTTAATTGTTTACTCGTTTGACCTTTGAGGTTGATATTAATTGGGTACTCCATTTATTGCATAATAAATACACTGGTAACTGTAACCAACTTGAACTTGATAATTTTCTTATAGTAACAAATCCTGAAAAGACTAATTAACTTTTATACCTTTAGCTATTTATTTATTTACTCACACAAAAAAAAAAAAAAAGAATTGCAGCATACTTTGTTTGTTTATAGTTACTACATACCGTTCCAGCAGATAAAAAGAGCCATAACTGTATTTTTGTTTAGTAATTATTATATACAATTTATAATAATAATAATAATAATAATAATAATAATAATAATAATAATAATAATAATAATAATAAATTCGCTGAAAGTTTTTTGCAACTAAAATGTCCATATTCACCCACTGGTACTTGAAGGCCTCCCAAAATTCAGTGGTGTTACTGATCTTTCTTCCAACTTATTTATGTTGGCTGTACATTCAGATGTTCTCTACTGAGATCAAATCTGGACTCCCGACCAGACCAGGAACTTGATGCTGGCCTTGGTGGCCTTGGTGATGTAAGTCGGGGAGTTTATTAGCTGTAAAATTAATTACTTGATACTAATTACCTGGTGTGAGGACAAACCATCACCATTAACTGGTAATAATGTCCAAGTATTCTGGGTAATTAAATAGTATTGCTGCTAATACCGAGAAATATGTAATTTCAAATTTGCCTTTTTTTTTTTTTTTTTTTTTGCTCAAGAGTGTATGCATATTCTTTTTTTTAGAAAAAGTACTCAATACATTTTTGTTTTGTTTTGTTTTTGTTTTTTTAAGTAATCCAGCTCCAAGCTTGATTTCCCCAAAGTCTGTTCAAGTTTAAAAACTAAATTTCAGCATTGATTTTCTGTTCTGTGTGGTTATTTTAGTTGACCCTTGGGGCTTTGTTGGCTTATTTGACAGTTTCTTGCAGGCTATCATTCAGTAAGATTGTCAGAACCCATTTAGTGTTTTTTCAAGTTGCCTTGTTGCTGTGAGACGTCATTAGTTCATCCTTCACTTTATGAGCTTTTTTACCTCCTCTGTGTCTCTAGAGCTCACTTACACTTTCAAACTTCTTTTTAACCCTCACACTTCCCTTCCTGCTTTTACTGTCCTACAGAGACATGAACCACAGTATCAGAGCTTTGGACTCTGATAGACGCAATGTGTTTCTCACAGTTAAAGAGATTACATGTGATGAGTAACTTTCAGTTGGACAGCAATTTAAACATTAGAATACACTTGAGGGTATGTCAGGAAAAAGATTAGGGTGCTTACTAATTGCATGCTTGTGAGCTGTTCAGGGTGTACCCTGCCCATACCCAGAGTAGGCTGAGATTGGTGCTAGTCTCTCCTCAACCTTAATTAGGATGAAACAGCCTAGAAAATGAATGAATGAATGAATGAATGAATGAATGAATGATTAGATAACCTTAATACATTCACGTTCTGAACCGCTTAATCCTAATTAGATTTCGGGAAGGCTTGCGCCCATCCTGGGTGAGAGCAGGGTACACCCTGGACAGTTTGCCAGGCCATCGCAGAGCCAACAGTCACATGACCATTACACTCACACCAAGAGGACATTTCGAACAGTCAAATAACCTACCGTGCATGTTTTTGGACTGTAGAAGGAAACCGGAGTACCCAGAGAAAACCCACGCAAGCACAGAGAGAACATGCAAACTCCACACAGATACACTCGAGTTGCAAATTGACCCCAGGACCTTCTTGCTGTGAGCCGGATGTGCTAATTACTATTCCTCCATGACGCCACACTTAATACAGAGTAAAATAAAATATAATGGAAGGGAATATGAAATAACATTAAAACTCTAAAATACACCAGTATTAAAAAAACATCAATATAGTTATTGATACTGATGTTTATACTAAATTGGTAATAATAATAATAATAATAATAATAATAATAATAATAATAATAATAATGACACAAAAATATTATGCACAATATATGTTTATAAAGTGTACATTTTTATAAGTTAATAAGTTAGTAAGTTAAAAGTTAATAATTAAAGTTTATAAGTACAGTATTATGTTTCTGACTGTCACATAGTTAAAGTGCTGAAAATTTCTTATCTCAAAAAATAAAATATGAAGAATAATGAAAAAATAATGTTGCTTTAGACAACAAACATGCATTTTATAAGCATGACAACCTCACACCTACTAAAAAAGTTTTACTTTCTTTTTTTTTTACTTTCTACAACCGTAATTATCTATGCGTTTTGTTTTGTTTTGTTTTTGTTTGTTTGGTTTTATTTATGGACAACATGCTAAAAAAAATAGAAAGTGAGTGTGTATGATGAGGGGAATTTAAATGTAAATTAAAATTTAATTTAAAGGTAATTTAATTTTTTTTTATTATTTTTTTTTAAATTTAAAGGTAATTGTTAACAAATATTTTTTTGTTCTTATTGAAAGCAGAATAATAGAATAAAGACAGTACTGATAGTAATATAAGAAAAGTGGTTGTAATATTAGTAGTAATAGTGGTCAGAAAACCCCTGGAGAAGGAAAACTCTTGTTTCAATCCCTGGCAGATGAAGCTTGTTAGCCTTGTCAGGAAGTTCATCTAGGACAAGGACAAGTCTAACATAAAACGTATGACCTGAGGACCTCGCTGTTACTGTCCTAACATGCTTGGCTATAGCAGTTGAACCACGGGTGTAAAGGGTCGGGCCAGTACTTCGTACACTGAACTCTACCAAAAAGCTCCATTGTGCAGGCTAGAAGGACACGTCCACATCTCCATTAGTGATGGGAGAGGGGCGAAAACGGCAGGTGGGAAATGTCAATGGAAGTCTAAGCTCAAATCCTGCATGCAGGTGGTTCAGGATATTGATCGTCTGGTGTTGATCTGAGATGACAGCATCACCTGGCTGCTCCCTGAATGACCAAGCAGTCCTCTTTAGGGACAGCACTGCTTGCTTCACATGGAGAGGGGCCAAAAAAAAGTGGCCTAATCAAAGCTCGTCTCTCATCCCCCAGTTGGCTTGCCTGGTTAACGCGCATTTTTTCAACATTGATTGAGAAGAAGGCAGCCTCCATGAGCATGGTGCCGGATACACCCTCTTCTGGTCAGGGAAACCTGTCACAGAAAGGGGTCTCTCAGATGTTGGCTTCATGGTCAGAACCTCCATCGCTTCCAAGCTGGAAAACCTGCCAACCAGTCACTCTGACTGCATCATGTCCATACATCTCCCTTTGGACAACAAGCAGTATGGCACGTTTTTCAGCATATATGCGCCAACTCATCAAGCTAAGCCTGCAGAAAAAGACAAGTTCTACTTAGAACTCTGCAGCCACCTACAAAGCACTCCTATAGGCGACAAGGTGATAATCCTTGGTCACTTCAATGCCAGAGTGGGCCAGGATTATGATAGCTGAAAGGAGTACTTGGCCGTCATGGCATTGGTAACAGTAATGAAAACGGACGTCTCCTGCTAGAGTTTTGCAATGAACAGTAATTTGTCATGACCAATACCATCTTTCAGAAAAAGGACAGTCTCAAAACAACCTGGATGCATCCTCAGTCAAAACATTGGCATCGTGTAGATTACGTTTCATTGTGCCAGCGAGATCTCAATGACATCTCACACATCAGAGTGTTGCCATCACCTAGTGTGCTTCAAACTCAGGTTTCACTTCAAACCCAAACCAAGGAAGGGAGGGCCAGCAAAGAAAACATTCAAGCTCAGCAAGCTTCAGTCGACTGAAGTGAATTCCGACTTTCAAGCAAGCTTACAATCAAAGCTTGTCAACAACGACTGCCCAGAAGACCCCTCTCCTGAAATGCTCTGGAGTAGATTGAAGACTGCCATCCTGCAAAAATCTGAAGCAGTTTTGGGGTTTACCACAAGGAAGAACAAAGAATGGTTTGATGAAAACAACCAGGAGATCCAGGAATTTCTGGTGAGGAAGAGATAAGCCCACCAGGCCCACCTAACTCAACTGTCTTGTCCTAAGAAGAAAGCTGTCTTCCATCACACCTGCATCAATATCCAGCGCAAGCTTTGTGAGACCTAGAATGAGTGGTGGAGAAACCTTGCAGAAAGAACTCAGCAATGTGCAGATGCCGGCGACTATAGGAGCTTTTATGAAGCTATCAAAGCTGTGTATGTCCCTACCCATCAGGTTCAGAGTCCCTTGTGCAGTGCAGAGAGCCAAGCACTCTTTACAGACAGGGCTTCCATCCTGAGCCATTGGTCTGAGCACTTCCAAGCTCTCTTCAGCACTGACAAAGTTGTACAGGACTCAGCAATTCTGTGCATTCCTCAGCAACCGGTCAAAGTGGAACTGGATGAACTACCCTTCATGGAAGAACTCACTAAAGCCAAAGAGCATCTGAAAAATGGCAAAGCAGCATGGGTTTATGATATTACATCAAAGATCTGGAAAGATAGCAGACCACCATTACACAGCAAGCTCCAGGAACTCATTTTCTGTTGCTGGGAACAGGGCAAACTTCTGAGTGACATCTGTGATGCAGTCATCATTACCTTGTACAAAATATATGCCGAAAAGTCAGAATGCTCTAAGTCAGGCAGTGTCATAACCTTTCTATACCATTTCCCATTGTCAACAGTGTGAAACAGGGTTGTGTCCTGGCACCAACCTTGTTCAGCATCTTCTTCTGCACAATGCATAAGCAGGCCTTTGAAGACCTTGACGATAAAGACGTAGTGTACTTCCGTTACCATCTCGATGGTGATCTGTTCAATCTCGGGAGACTACAGGCTCACTGGAAGACTCTTCAGCAGCTGTTGCATGAGCTCCTCTTTGCTGATGACACAGCCCTCGTCTCTCACAGTGAAAGAGCCCTGTAGTGCTTAACATCCTACTTCGCAGAGGCTGCTCAGCTCTTCGGACTCAAGGTCAGCTTGAAGAAGACGGGGGTCCTCCACCAGCCTGCTCCCCGGGATGAGCACCTGTTGTATAAAGAGCTGTCCTTAATACCAATCTACTGTTTTCAACAGACGGCTACATTTATCTGTTATTTTACTCTGATGACAGCCTGTTGTTTTGATGACAAGTTGCTATTTTACATAAGGTTTTTCTTTTCTTTTTTATGGTAATATGCCAATTTATAGCATTCTTGCAAAACTGATGGTCAATCATACAGTAGTGAGATAAGGGGAGCACTCAAGAAGGGAAAACATATAGAATGATGGCACCCAAGTGTGACCACAGGCTAACATTGGCACGCAGCTGCAAGATAGCGATAGTGCCTAAAATGAGAAAAACATAAAGTGATGATACTTGAATATGACCTCAACCTAATTCTTGCTGTTTTAGAAATGATTGTGCGGTACCTAGTGTCCCAAGGAGAAATAACCACGCCAAACCAAAAAATGTAAAAAACAAAGGAGCACCTTTATTATTCAAATTGGGAAATGTTACAAATTACTGCATTTATCCAGAGAGATGATGGGCGTCACGTCCGTAGAAGAAGAAGCCTCAAAAACAGTGGGCAAGATCGGTGTATAGTCTAGGGGTGAGTCAGGCCAGCCTGGAGGCAAGGGAGAAGGTACGGGAGAAGCATAGTTGGGACTATAGTGAGGACTATAGTCAGAGTAGTCCAAATAGTCAGGCAACCGCAGAGGAATATAGGGAGAACCAGGAGGATACAGGGAGTCACGAGGACGATGGGGTGGCGAAGAGAAAGACAGGGACTCGTCAGTCTGGGTAGATTGAATGCAAGTCTCTGGGAGAGAATGGATACGCAAATGTCGGAACTAAGTGGCCGCCAGGAAATGTAGAAAGTCCAGAAGGTCAGCAGAGAGAATGGATGGGTGAGGAGGAATGCAGCGCTGATTGACACCTCCCCTCCTCATATGCACGGGATGATAGGCAGACTGGGCTGAAACGGTAAAAGCCAGAAGGATAGGGCATAAGGTGCATGTCTTGCAAACACATAATCAACTATAATCCAATGCTGAGAGCTTAGAGAATGAACATAGTAACGCGTAAAAGGCATAAGGCTCAGGTCATGCACCGATTGGTGGTTACAAAAATGATGGTACACTATTTGTTAGTAGACAAAACATGTAATCACAATAAGGCTTGAAATGAATGATAAGTGCCCGTATATGGCAGGGTGTGCTTATTGTATGGTAAATGAAAAAATATAAAGTGAAAAAAAGGTACTTACACATGATGTTTACATTGAGAAGTAGTCCGTGCAACTAGAGTGTGGGTGTCAAGGTTAAGCAAGCTCCAGCAAATAAATTAAAGCAGGAAGAGGGTGCTGGGGATCAAGAACCTATTTTATAAAAACTCCACCCGAACATGGCCGTAAATAGGGTTGAAAATGTAGAAAGAAAATTATGTCACTTAGGGGCAGATGACATAACGTTAAAAGAAAATAAGGGGAAATTAGCAAACAGTATGTAAATTAAGAGGAAGGGGTTAAAGGCCAAAAGTGCAAACATAAGGGGAAAATTGGCTTGAGCTGGAAGATCTGACTCAGCATTTAAATGATATATATGCAGTGGTTGACCAGAGCAGGTTTTCTGAGATGTGGATCCCCAGGAATTTAAAGCTGAAGACATGTTCGACAGCCATACTATTGACATGGTTTGGGCCATAAGTGTCCCACTTTTCCTTCCTGAAGTTCACAGTGATCTCCTTGGTTTTATTGGCGTTCAGGAGCAGGTTGTTGTCAGTGCACCATGGTGCTAGGTGCTTTACCTCAGCCCTGTAGGCAGACTCATCATCATCAATAATGAATCCGATCACCATAGAGTCATCTGCAGAACTTCATGATGGAGCTGGATCCATACATTGGGCTACAGTTATGGGTGAAGAAGGAGTAGACAAAAAGGTTCAGCACACAGCCCTGAGGTGCGCCAGTGTTGAGTAAGATGGTGGAGGAACAGTTGTGGCCTGACCTAGCATGCTGGTGGATCTTGGTCAGAAAGCTCATGATCCAGTTGCAGAGGAAGATATTGATTCCAAGATCCTTAAGATTTGTTGTTAACTTGGAGGGAATGACTGTATTGAATGCTGAGCTGAAGTCAACAAATAGCATTCTTGCATATGTGTTCTTGTTGTCCAGGTGTGAGTAAACATTGTGCAGTGCTGTAGATATAGTATGCTTTGTATTTCTGTTGCTTTGGTATGCAAATAGATGTGGGTTTAGTGTTGGAGGCAGACATTGCTTGGGCTGTGCTAGGACCAGTCATTCAAAGCACTTCATAACAATGGGTGTTAGTGTAACAGGGCGGTAATCATTCAGGCATGTGGCATGTTGGAGAGGAGTGTTTCGGCACTGGCACTATAGAATCCATCTTAAAGAACGCTGGCACTGTTGCTTGGGTAAGATACAGGTTGAATATGTCTGTGTGAGCTGCTCAGCACAGGCTCTGAGCACATGACTAGGAATTCTGTCTGGGCTAGCAGCCTTATATGTGTTAATTCGGCTCAGTGCATTGTGGACCTCTACAGGGGAGAGTGTAATGGTCTGGTGGTCATTCAATGGCTTGGTCTTTATGGTCTTGTCCTTGTCAAAATGAGCATAAAAGTCATTCAGCTCATTGAAGAAGGGCACATTCATTGCAGTTGGTGTGGAGTTGCTGTGCTTGTGGTTGTTGATGGCCTGAATTCCCTCCCACATGCATCTGGGGGTCAGAACTGTGGTCATGTTTTGCCTTTCTGATGTCCCTCTTCAGATCTGCCCTGTCGAAACTGTAAACTTGTGCATCACCAGATCTGAAGGAGCAGTGGTGTGCTGGAAGTAAGGTGCTGGATCACTGATCCTTAGGTTTGGGGTTCAAGCCCCACTCGCAATGGATTGTCACTGTCCCCTCAGTGCAGCGAACTGGGTTATCAATGGCCAGCCATGTCTCTCGCTGTCTCTGGTGTTAGGCATGTAAAATAACCATTGCTGACTTTCAACAAGAGCCATCAGCCTGTTTCTGCCCTGCGTGCGGAGCTTCAGTAAGTTGTATAATTTGTGCCCAATCCCTTTCTTCACTGAATAAAATATGCTTGCTTTGAAGGCTTTGTCGCGTGCCTTCAGCAGAAACCTCACTTCCCTGTTCATCCATGGCTTCTGATTCAGATACGTGATTATCTGTTTCTTCGTGGAACACTGTCATTTGTGTTGTTGATGTATTCCAATAGTGAGGGAGTGTAAGAGTCACCGTCTGTGTTAGAGCCACAAGTGGACTGAGAGGCAAACATACTCCAATCTGTGTCATTAAACCTGCCCTGAAACATAGTCTACCTCAGGTGGCCAAATCTTGATGTTCTTCACAGAGGCCTTAACATGACCAATGAGTGGTGTGAACTTGGAGGTGAGAAACAAATCAGACTGACTCAAGTGGGGAAAGGGATTGCCATGTAGGCTCCAGTGTTGTTAGTCTAAACATGGTCCAAGGTTTTGTCCCCTCTGGTGTGGCAAGAAACATGGTTGAATTTGGAAAGCACCTGAGGTTTGCACCGTTAAAGTCAAAAACTGCAATGAATGCAGCCTCTGGGTGTGCAGTTTATTGTTTGCTAATGGCTGCATGGAATTAAGTCATAGCAAGCTTAGCATTAGCATTCAGAGGTATATATACAGCTGTTATTATTGTGGAAGTAAACTTTTCTTTTGAAGATAGATAGGCCTACACTTAACCATAAGAAACTCTAGGTTAGCTGAGCAGTGTTTTCCAACAATGACATAGTTCACACACTAAGCCTTGTTGACATAAATATGCAATCCTCCGCTTTTATCTTACCAGAGTCCCCTGCTGTTATCTGCCTGGAGAATGTGGCACCCGGCTAGATCAATAGCATTGTCGGGTATTCCCTTGTGTATCCATGTTTCCGTGAATATCATGACATTACAGTTTACATTACAGTCTGTCTTCCTTTCGGCTTTTTCCCTTTCTCGGGAGTCGCCACAGCGAATCATCTGATTCGCATGTTTTTTTGATTTGGCAGAGGTTTTTACGTCGGATGCCCTTCCTGTCACAACCCTTTTAGCAGGGGACAGAAACACGCTGACGACTTTGCAGCCTACTCTTTACGAAAGTCAGCAATGGTTCTTTTACATGCCTCTCACCATAGACAGTGAGAGACATGGCCCGCCTTTGATAACCCAGTTAGCTGCACTGGGGGGGGGGGGGGCAGTGACAACCTTGTGGAGAGTGGGACTTGAACCCCTAACCTTTGGATCAGCGATCCAATGCCCTATACCACTAGACCACCACTGCCCCAGTTTACATTACAGTAACATTACAAATGTTTTGGAGACAAAGTCAGAGAGGCTAGATTGTGATGTTTTGGACATGTACAGAGGAGGGATAGTGAATATATTGGTAGTAGGATGCTGAGGTTGGAAGTACCAGGCAGAAGGCCTAGAGGAAGACCAAAGAGGAGATTTATGGACGTGGTGAAGGAGGACATGAAGGTACTTGGTGTAAGAGAAGAATATGCAGAGGATAGGGTGAGATGGAGGATCGCATGGATTGCATCTGAACTCTTCAAATGTTAATCACCTTGATGTACTCATTCAAAACTCCATTCGCTTTCAATTCTGCTGAAAAGCTAATTAGGTCTTTTGGGTGACAAACTATTTTGTGCTTTTTTAATGGTGGATATTACAAACCAACAGGGCTGACTACTTATTCAAAAACAATCTATTTGTAAATAATTTCACAACTTATCTTACTTCGTTTTGGATTGTGGACCATTACCAAATTTATAACTTGTAATCCAAATTAGTTCCATTAAAGTATGAAGGGATGGAGTGCACTTCTTTCACAAGCCTCTGTCTCAGTATACTAAACATTACATTTCATAAAACCATACAGTTGTAATAACATTATTCCTGAGGCCCAAATGGAGTAACTATAGCATACTGAATCATGCTGACAATTAGCAAGAGCTTTAATAGAAAAGACTTTAATTAAAAAGGCTTATGTACTGAATGGGCTGTTTGAGTTCAACATTACTGTAAAGAGTCCAACTGAGAGATTTAACTCCCTGCTAGCTACAAGTGCATTCTGGGTACTGCCTTGTAGGGCAATAAATATTTTAAATGATACAGGGCTGTAAATGCCAGCTAGTTTATATGCTGTATTTATATACATATCCCGTAATAGCAAATGATTGGTTTTTACGCTTTGTGCAACTAGTAAACATCAAACTTCAAGTAAATTTTACATGGCTGTGCATTGTGTTGTGTATAATAACCGCAGTATAGTTGCACTGCTTTTCGTCCCCTTTTGATCATAAATCTCCAATGAGATAATTTTTGGTTTATTATCTGAAGCAGTAACATGCACTAAAATGAGAATGCTTAAAACTTTTGAAAAGCGGGTATGAATCATATCCATGGGGATGTACGACAAACAGTGCACCTTCTGAGAGCCACAGTTCGCCGCTTCTACAGTGCTCACACACACACACACACACACACACACACACACACACACAGAGAGAGAGAAGAGTAGACTCTCACTAATTGGGGTCACCTCTTCTGAGAGGTGAGGGAACACTAAACGCACTCTCCTGTTATTTTTTTCCTCTGTCTCTTTCTTTTCACTCTACAAGGCTTTACTCTGGGATTTGAGATGATGGATATTCAGGCCCTTTTTTTTCTTTTGCTTTGAGCACTGAAACATTCTTTGTTTTGTTTTTTTTAGGTATTATTTCGTGTTTTTCTTGAAGGCCAGGGTCATTGTACAGCCTTTTCTATGAATTCACACACACACACACACACACACACACACACACACACACACACACACACACACACACACACATATATATATATATATATATATATATATATATATATATATATATATATATATAGAGAGAGAGAGAGAGAGAGAGAGAGAGAGACTGCAGTATTCTTCCAGCACACAGTAGTTTCTGAGAACAGCATTCACAGTTTGGTGCCGCAACAGCCATCGCACTTTGTTCAGATGGCTGAGTGACAATGTATCCTGATCCAGAATCTTTGAAAGGTCTTCGAGTTTTCCCCTCTTTACAGTGGATCTTGAAAAAAAAATGTAATAAACTGTTCTGAGAAGAGTTTTCACATCATGCGTCAAACGTACATCTTTCCACGCATCATCAATGCCCAAGTCCACTCTCTGGGCCACAGTGTTTTTTTTTCAGTGACGTGTGATATTTGCCAGTTTTAAAAAAGTTGCAACTCTGTTGTGTCTTCCTAGCATTACTGATGCACCATCGGAGGTCAGCATCACCATTACCTGCAGTCCAGTTCATGCTTGGTGTAAAACTGAATTATTGCTTGCACAATATCCTTAGCAGTGCAGGCTGACAGCTGCATGGTGCTGCCAAACACAGTATTAACGTTAGTTTCCTCCCTGTATTTAAAATACAGGACCAGTATTTTGTGCACTGTTACGTCTGTGCTCTCATCTACAACGAAGGTGTGCCAAGGTGCATTTTTAAGACTACACACTGTCTCATTCTGCACTACATGATTGATTGAGTTAAAAAATTCAAAGGTGTAATTTTTGCTATGCCAGATTCCTGGTATACTCACATACTTTGCTATGTGATTGTGAATTTGTTGACCCAAAAGCATAAATGCGTTCATGTTGATGGGTAGCAAAATATTGTCAATGAGAACTTTAACTGCACTTGATTGGATTTCTTTACTAGTGATAGCTCATTCGTCTTCTCTTGGTCTTTGGCGCTTTCCCATAACAAGGTTTCAATCCCCATTCCCATCTTACTTCTGCGTACAATTTCCACCGCTTTCAAATGAATTTTGTGCCAATCAACACAAATGTCAACTTTAGTACATGACACGTTGAACCAGTGAACATGAACATAAAAGCACATGGCCAGGAATGTCTTTAAATTTATGAAATTAGTGAGCAGGAGAATCGGGTGAAAAATACTTGTCATTACTTTCTGATAGGACCATATCTGGCTCATCACTCCATTCATTCAGAGCAGGGGTCACCAACCTTTCTGAAACTGAGAGCAACTTCTTGGGTACCAATTTTATACACATTCCTGAAAGTAAATTTGCTCTATTTTCCTTTATTTGTATGTTATTATTAATAATATTCATCTATATGAAGACACTGAAAGTTAGAACTGGTAGTTAGCATGGTACCTTGAATGACACGCGTTGAAATGCCTCTCAACATTATGCCGCTTTGCGATCGGCAAGCAAATGTGACACACACAGGAATCTTTCACAGTGGGGAAAAAAAGAACTCTTCCTCACACCCACTGTTTTTTTGTTTGTTTGTTTGTTTGTTTGTTTGTTTATTTTTTTAATATTGTCATTTCCAATTTCACACCAAATGCAAGTGTGATAAAAAAATTAGAAAAAAAAAATGATGCAGCTCACTGGTAAGTGGCACTATGGTAATCTATTTTTAGAACTGGCCAGAGGCCACTCATGTGGTCTTTGTGGGTAACCTGGTGCCGGCGGTCATCATGTTGGTGACCCCTGATTCAGAGCATCCGATAGTTTTGCTGTGGCAGTTTCTAATGGTTCATCGTTTGTTGGACATTTACCAAGCGAACACAGCAAAATATTTTCATGTTTTTTTAAAGCACGGCGGAACAATCAAATGTGTTGTTACTGATGAACATTATAGACATTCCCCAGCTTGCAGGGGGTCTTGAAATACAGTGTAAACTCATTTTTTACAGGCAGTGAACGCCACATTTTAGGGTTACAGAGACTGATCAAATAAAATTGGTAAGTTTAATCTACGATTTTGCTCCCTGTACACATGGGCGGTTATTAGATTTAAGATCAAAAACATTGGTGGCAGGGCTTATTGAAGCAGGGTGGTGATTATGTCAAAAAAAATAAAAAAAATAAAATAATATATATATATATATATATATATATATATATATATATATATATATATATATATATATATATATATATATATATATATTATAAATATAAATATATGTACATTCATGACGGTTAGGTTCCGGGCCCTCCCGCGAATCGAGATAATCCGTGAATTCTGTACCCGGAAGTAAAACCCCATGCATCGTGTCACATGCGCGAATGAGCAGCTGGAAGTAAATTACTATGTATCTATTACATGTGCTAAAGTATGTATCTTAAACACATTCTATAGACAGTCTGACTCATTAATTCAGTATTAATGTAGTAAAATTTCGTAATGATTAAGTAAAACTTTTTTTTTTTTTACTGTCATATTTATTGCTAATAAAATATAAACATTATACAGCATACATATAAAAACACATTTCAATGCATTCGCTTTGAAAACCATACAGATCTGTAGTTTTCAAAAAATGCCCACCAGAGGAACGTATTGCATTAGGCATGAGATGACTGAATTCAGGTATTAATTCAGCCACACCCCTCAGCCGGAGCGAGTAGAAAAATTTTACAGTGAGAAAGTTAGAGAGCATTACAAACCAAAGAAGCGGTGATGTGAGTGAATGATCTGGAGCAGAGGTGAACATGCTTTTGTTTATTGGGAGGGAATGAGAATAGTGAATTCAGGTGTGTGTTACCGAGCAGCTCAGCCACGTCCCTCAGCCGAAGCGGAGCGTGAAAAGTTAGTTAGAGGCACAGCACCAAAATCAAAGTCCCCAAAACAGACCATAACAAAAAGGACATAAAATAACAAGAAATGTAATAAATTGGATAAACAAAGCAAAATGAGAAACATGCTACACCACAGTAAATAAAATATAACACAAACATTTTAAACATGACCTTAGGTCATGTACTGGAATAATAATTGAAAAAGACTTTAATAGCGGAGTGTTTTACAACAGTTCAGATGATTATTCCTCTTCAAGCACTTCAGTGGAAACTGTCGTTTCTTCCCGAGAAAGTCTTATTTCTTCAGACATCTAATGTCATTACCTTTTTCTGGTGCTTAGCAGGCAAATGATCTGCACAACAAATGATCTGCCTCCATCTCTCCCTATCCTCTGCATCTTCTACTCTTACTCCAACGACCTTCATGTCCACCTTCACCACATCCATTAATCTTCTCTTTGGTCTTCCTCTGGGCCTTTTGCCTGGTAGTTCCAACCTCAGCATCCTACTACCAATATACTCACTATCCCTCCTCTGTACATGTCCAAACCATCTCAATCTAGCCTCTCTGACTTTGTCTCCAAAACATCTAAAATGTGCTGTCCCTCTGATGTACTCATTTCTGATTCTATCCATCCTCGTTACTCCCAAAGAGAACCTCAACATTTTCATCTCTGCTACCTCCAACTCTGAGTCCTGTCTTTTCCCCAGGGCCACTGTCTCTAAACCATACAACATTGCTGGCCTCATCACCATCTTGTACAGGTTTCCCTTCATTCTTGCCGATACTCTCCGATCACACATCACAATGGACACTTTTCTCCATCCATTCCAACCTGCCTGCACGCGCTTCTTCACCTCTTTTCCACACTCTCCATTGCTCTGGATTGTTGAGCATAAGTACTTAAAATCCTCCACCTTCTTTATCTCTGCCCCATGTAACCTCAAAGTTCCTCTTGGGTCCTTGTCGTTCACACACATATATTCCGTCTTACTGAGAATAACCTTCAATCCCCTCCTTTCCAGGGCATACCTCCACCTCTCTAGATTTTCCTCCACTTGTTCTCTGCTCTCACGACAGATCACGATGTCATCTGCAAACATCATAGTCCATGGAGATTCTTGTCTAACCTCATCTGTTAGCCTGTCCATCACCATAGCAAACAAGAAGGGGCTGAGAGCTGACCCTTGATGCAGTCCCACCTCCACCTTAAACTCTTCTGTCACACCGACAGCACACCTCACCACTGTCTTACATCTCTCATTCATGTCCTGCACCACTCTAACATACTTCACAACTGCCTTTCCACTCTTCATCCTCTTCAATGGCCTCCTCACTTCTCCCTTACTAATCTTTGGTACTTCCTGCTCCTCAATGGTCACCCCTTCTACTCTTTTTTCTCTCTCATTTTCCTCATTCATCAGCTCTTCAAAGTACTCTTTCCATCTTCCCAGCACACTTCTGTCATCAGTCAATACATTTCCCTCTGTCCTCTATCACTCAAACTTGCTGTATGTCTTTCCAATCTCTATTTCTCTGCTGTGCTAACCTGTATAAATCATTTTCTCCCTCCTTACTGTCCAACCTATCATACAAGTCATCATACGCCCTCTGTTTGGCCTTTGACACCGCTACCTTCGCCTTACGCTGTGTCTCCCTGTACTCCTGTTTACTCTCTTCGGTCCTCTCAATGTCCCACTTCTTCTTGGCTAAACTCTTCTTTTGTACACACTCCTGCACTTGCTCATTCCACCACCAAGTTTCCTTATCTACTTTCCTTCCAGAGGACACACCAAGTACTCTCCTACCAGTCTCCCTGATCACATTGGCTGTGGTTGTCCAGTCATCTGGAAGCACTTCCTGACTACCCAAAGCCTGTTTCAACTCCTCCTTGAAGACGACACGACACTTCCTTTTTCAGCTTCCAACACTTTGTCTTCTGCTCTGCCTTTGCCTTTTTCACCTTCCTCACCATCCTATGCTGTTTGGCCACACTCTCGCCTACTACTACTTTGCATTCACTGACTTCCTTCAAATTACATCGCCTACACAACATGTAGTCTACCTGTGTGCCCCTACCTCCGCTTTTATCAGTAACCCTATGCTCCTGTTTCTTCTGGAAGAAAGTATTTACCACAGCCATTTCCATCTTTTTTGCAAAATCGATCAACATCTGTCCTTCTGTTTCCTGTCCTGGATACCAAACCTGCCCATCACTTCCCCGTCCCCTCTGTTGCCTGCACCAACATGTCCATTGAAGTCTGCACCAATGACCACTCTTTCACCTCTGAGGGTACTCTGCATCACTTCATCTAAGTCACTCCAGAATCTCTCCTTCTCTTTTAGCTCGCATCCTGCCTGTGGGGCATAAGCACTAACAACATTGACCATCACACCTTCAATTTCTAACTTGAGGCTCATCACTCTGTCTGACACTCTTTTCACTTCTAGAACATTCCTGACAAACCCCTCCTTCAAGATGACTCCTACTCCATTTCTCTTCCCATCCACACCGTGATAAAATAGCTTAAACCCTGCTCCTAAGCTTTTAGCTGTGCTACCTTTCCACTTGGTCTCCTGAAGACACAGTATGTCCACCTTCCTCCTCTGCATCATGTCAGCCAGCTCTCTACCTTTTCTTTGCATAGTTCCAACATTCAAAGTCCCTACTCTCAGTCCTAGAGTCATGCCTTTCCTCTTCTCTTTCTGCCTACGGACACGCCTCCCACCTCTCCTTCTTCGACGTCTTCGACCAACAGTAGTCCAATTTCCATCAGCACCCTGTTGATTGACAGCACTGATGGTGGTCGTTGTTAACCCGGGCCTCGACCGATCCGGTATGGGAGTAATACTTCTGATTTGCATCATAAAAGTTTGGCATTGGTTTTACGTCGGATGACCTTGCTGACACAACCCTCTGCATTTCTCCGGGCTTGGGACCGGCATAAGGGGGAGAGACACTGGTTAGTGCCACCCCCCGCGCGCCTCATGGCTGCATTTTATATATATATATATATATATATATATATATATATATATATATATATATATATATATATATATATATATATATATATATATATATATATATATATATTCAAAACTGTTGAATCCCGCCCTCCCACTATATACTCAAAAAAAATTTTCAAAAGTACATCCAGTGCTTATTTTTTGAAGGCTCACTGGGTTCACTCACCCTGTATCCACTGTTACATGTGTTCTATTAGAAGTTCACATCTGTCCTCTTGTCGAGCAGGGGGCTTCTGATGACGTTTACTATAGCTTAGCTTACCTATGTCTGTGTGAAGTCTTCCTTTACCCCTGTGTACCTAAAAATTCTCAAGCAACACACAAATAGCCATTTTGTCATTTGTTGGTAATAGCCAGTTAACTGAAGCCACAATCACAAATAGGTCAAAATATTCTTTATCAAATATGCAACCTTATTCCCTGCTAGCGTCATGGACAGAAGGAGGCCCAAGCTTTACTTCTCCATTCTACAGGATCATGATTCCCAGATTGCATAGCAAGACAACAAATACCTACAATCCATCTCACATAATCCGAAGGTTGTTTATTGGCTTAGCTGCTGTATTAGTCATTGGATAGGCCCAATATACTCTCCAGAAAACTTGACTGCTGAAGATGATTGAATGTAGTTGCATTATCACATTATTTTGATGTCTAAACCATTTTAGTGTCACAGGGTGGCTGGAGCACCACTTGTTGGAATATAGAGAAATGGAAATGTTTCACCAGTTCAAATGTATTTATTTGCCAATTCACTTTATCAATTTTAACAGTTTACTAGGGTCACTGGGTGACTGAAACCCAGAGCTGGAGGTAGCAGAGATGAAAATGTTAAGGTTCTCTTTGGGAGTAACGAGGATGGATAGGATCAGGAATGAATACATCAGAGGGACAGCACATGTTAGAGGTATTGGAGACAAAAGCAGAGAGGCTAGATTGAGATGGTTTGGACATGTACAAAGAAGGGATAGTGAATATATTGGTAGTAGGATGCTGAGGTTGGCACTACCAGGCAGAAGGCCTAGAGGAAGAGCCAAAAAGAGATTCATTGATGTGGTGAAGGGAGACATGAAGGTCATTCGCATAAGAGAAGAAGATGCAGAGGACTGGGTGAGATGGAGTCGGATGGTTTGCTGGGGCGACCCCTGATGGGAACAGCCGAAAGGAAAAGAAGAAGAAAAAGACTAGATGGCTGAAACCCATCCCATTTGATGCTGGGCAAAGGAAGGGTATACCCAGTCCATCACAGGGAATCATGTGCACACACACACACACACACACACACACACACACACACACACAAACAAACACACACACAGATGTACACACACCACTTACTCCTAGAGATAATTTGGAACAGCCATTTTGACTACTGTGCATGTCTTTAGACTATGGAAGGAAAGCAGAGTTTGATTTCTCCCAGAGACAACCTAAGCCAGGGAGTCCGTGCAAACTCCATACAGAAATATTACGCTACTGTCCTAAGCAACTGTTTTTTTTTTTTGTTGTTGTTGTTGTTGTTGTTGTTTTTTTTAGATACAGTAGTGTTCAAAGTAATAGCAGTGTGTGTCAATGTGAATAAAGCTCAAAACCCTTAAATTAACTTTTATTTCCATACACGTAAATGTATTGCCCCCAGAGCAGCTAACTGGGTTACAAAGGCCGGACATGTCTCTCAGTGTCTGTGGTGGGAGGTTCATGTAAAAGAACCATTGCTGACTGGCCTGGCAAGCTGTTCGGGGTGTACTCTGCCTCACCCAGAGTCAGCTAAGATGGGTGCCAGCCCCCTTGCAACCCTAATTAGTATTAAGTGGTTCAAAAAAATGAATGAATGAATGAATGAATGAATGAATGAGAAATTGAAGAAAAGTGAATGTTAGACTGTTCAAAAAATATCAGTGTCTGCATTTCATTTTTACAAACTCAAACATTCACTGTATAAACTGAAAAATGTTGCAAGATTTTGTTTTCCTTTGAATCATTGATCTAAGATTTAGTTGTGTAAACACTGTTTCTGAAAACTGCTGTACATCTGTGTTGCATGGAGTCGACCAACTTCTGGCACCTGTGCGCAGGTTTTCCTGCTTGGATGTTTAGACTACATTCTACAGTTCTTCTGTATTTCTTGGTTTTGTCTCAGATGTTGCATTGTTGATGTCACCCCACAAGCTTTCTATTGGATTAAGGTCTGGGATGGGGCCACTGCTCCAGAACCTTGAGTTTGTTGGACTGGAACCTAGATATTATTATTGTGGATGCTTATATAGCGCAATTGTTCTTTTACATGACCCTCTCACCATAGACAGTGAGAGACATTTTGACATTTTGAAATTTGATAACCCAGTTAGCTGCACTGAGGGGACAGTGAAAACCTTGTGGAGAGTGGGACTTGAACACCCAACCTTAGGATCAGCAATTCAGCACCCTTTACCACCAGACCACCACTGTGCTAGCAATATGCAAGTTTATGTTATGTAATGTTCCTCGCTGTGTTTCTGTCATGTTTTCAGTGTTTATAGGGCTTGACTTAAGTCATGCGACACTGTCAAGTCAACTGTCCACTGTGAATCGATGGCTCGTGTATCTGAGCTAGACACTGGCTCTACATCATAAAGAGCCTTGCACACATCAATCCTGCACACACCTGTGACACATCCCTGCGGCTGGATGTTGTCCCGGTCACACCGGCAGGCTGGCTGGCGATGGATCCTCGTTTAAATGTCTGACACAGGGAGGAATAATAATGAATGAGTTTATGGTAATGGTAGAATGATGAATGGAAAGTAGATTAGCATTGCAATTCCCCTTGTCCTGAAACAGTCTTTTGTACAAACCAGCAAGGTCAGGAAACGGAACACTGGATGTTCATTCCCTTTCACTCTGTTGCCAAATAATTGCAGAATGGATTATTGATGAACTAATTAGCTTTGGAAGCACATTTTGGCTAACGTATCAGCTATAACAGATCTCATAAGTACTTTCAGAGGCCAACTTGGTACTGAAAAAGCAACATGCCAAAGAGAAAGGTGTATACTTTCTGGATCCTGTCCAGGGTCTGTGTGCTTGGCTGGTACGTAAATTAATGCACATAATAAAATCTGTCAAGAAAACACTAGCGTCCCAAGCATGTTGCCAAGATGAGTGTCTTCACTGAGTCGGTTGTGAAAATAAGGCAGTCATCTGGTTATTGTTAATGGCCTATTGGTGTGAATGTGAGTGTGACTGGTTTTCTATACCAATGTTACCCATGCACCAGCCTGGTGACCTGTATAACTCCATATCATGCTCAAATTTATCTGGAATTGGCATCAGCTTCCATGTATAGAGTTTACATTTTACAGTATATTGCAGATGTATGTATTTAAAGTGATTAACATTTATGCAACTGAAGAGTTGAGGGTCAGTGATCTTGATCGAGGGTCTGACTTAATGTTCTGGTAAAGTTTGAAACCTCATCTTCTGATCTAGTGCCTTAACCACTGGGCCAGCATTGCCCTGACAGACAAGCAATATAGATAATGGATGGATGATAACACCAGCCAGTTCATCTGCACATTCAGAGTCTTTGCTCATGGAAAAGTCACTTAGTTTTTGAGAAATGTTGCTCCATTGGTGTAAAATTTGGTGCAATTGGTAGAAAAGCCATGTGTCCTCTTCAAAATGCACATCATCTCTCATTTGAGGTCAGCGGGAATTCGCACCAGGTTTTCTGCATAACCCTAATGGATAAGCAGGATGGATGGATGAATGGATGGATGGTTAAAAAAGTGCCTCAAAAAAATTGGCTCAATTGTTTTAAAATTTAGGACAATTGGTCGAAAAGTGGGTCTGGAACTGGAAGGAAAAGCAATTTCTTGGTATGGAAAGTCCCCCAGTAGGTGGCAAAAATGATATTTGAAGGTAAAGTGCTGCAGTAAAATGAGATGAGATTTCCTTTCGGCTTTTTCCCTTTATCAAGGGTCGCCACACTCTGATTCCCACGTTTGATTTGGCGTAGGTTTTTACGTCGGATGCCCTTCCTGACAACCCTTTAGCAAACGACAGAAGCACGCTGACAGCTTTGCAGCCATTCTTTTACATGTCTCTCACTATAGACAGTAAGAGACATGCCCCGCCTTTGATAACCCAGTTAACTGCACTGGGGGGACAGTGACAACCTTGTGGAGAGTGGGACTCAAACCCCTAACCTTAGGATCAGCAATCCAGCACCCTATACCACTAGACCACCACTGCCCTAAAGTGCTGCAGTAAAAGATCGGGGGGGAATGCTTCTAGGCATGTTGGTATAAGAAAATAATAAATATCAGATCCATAATCATCACTTTGCTTTATCACATCACCACATTACTGATTATTTTATTATAACAGCACAACACAGATAATTTTATTCCTTACATATTTTAAGGGGGTGATGCTAGAATTTAAAGATCACAAGGTTCTCGGGTCATCTGTGCTCCTGAGAATTTTTAATACATTAAAAACAAAGGTGGAAAGAGGTCAGTTATCTTTTCTGTTTTTCTCTCATTGTCCTTCTCTCCATCTCTCTGCATGCCCTTCACGTGTTCTTTTTATTTTCAGTCTAATGAGCCCCTTTGCATCGTGTAAACAAACTTTTCTTTTTCCCCAGCCAGAGAAGTGATATTATAAAATCAGTACATGCAGGAAATGTCTCTTCATTGACACCAGTGAAAATTTAACCTCTGTTAATGCCCACATTGGAATCTTGCCTGTAGCAGATGCTCCAGCATCATAAACATGGTGTTGCATGCAAAAGAGATGGTTATGCGAATTATGTTTAGGTTATTTTTATTGAGTTGGTCATTTCCTGCTGCATTTCTCCACAAGAGTTTGTGATGTTAGCTGTGGGCTTGTGCTGTGTTAGCAGAGCTCTAGGCAGGTTTAAACACCTATTTGTTTGGTTTTAGGTTGGTGAAGATGCTTTCTCACATATGTTTTACATTTTATTTTCGAGAAAAAAAAATGTAACAAAATTACTTGCCTATATTTGTACTTGTTTCACATTAAAAACCAACAGAATAAGGACATTTTGGCTCATCCACACTTCTTCAAAAGGTTATGTTAGGGTTAATAGTTGGTTTTAGGCTTTAGGGTTAGAATTCGTAGTTAAGATTAGGATTAAAGTAGGAATTTGCCCTTATTCTGGGGAACCTTAAATAACCTAAAAAAAATTAAACAAAATTTCTGGTAACTTCATGAAAACCTTCCTGAAACGTTAGGGTAAACTTAAATAACCTCATAACGTTCTAGGAACGTTTGAGGAACATTCTGGTAACTTCATGAATACCTTCTGAAAACGTTAGGGGACCATTGTGAAAAACTCGGAACTTTTGAAAACCTCATAACATTCTGGAAACGTAATGGGGACTTTGTGGAAACTAACTTACACTGTTGTTAGGAACTAGAAATAAAAACAAGTATAATGAAAATATAATATTTTATTATAAAACAATATGTCATCTTCAGTCCTACAAAATTGCAACAACAAATAAATAACAAATAAAATCAGTAAATAACAAATAAATCTTTACTCTGTTCTGGACATACATGGTTATTTATATAAAATATGGTTTCATCATGCAAGTTCAAAATCTTTATAAATATTAATCATCTCTTTCAAAGGCAAACTGACAGCAACCCTAATCTTCGCTGATTTCGGAACTGTTGGGTCTCTTGTTCTTCGATGTTTTCCCTTTTTGGAGAGAAAAATGTAAAAAAAAAAAAAAAAAAAAAAAAAACTATTTTTTAGTAAACTTAAGACAGTGACCAATTGTATTTAAGTACCATATTTCAAATGTGGACGGAAAAACATATATCAGGTAACCATTACTTAAGTTTGAGTCATACTTAGTTTCGATTCACACAATTTAGCTTCTTAAATGCTTATTAATTATTAATTTTTTATATTTGAAAAAAATACTTGTGTTAATATCTGGAATTTTCCCACATTATAAAAGGCAGTTTCAAACTGCAACATCAATTGCTATAATTTTTTTTGGAGTGATGTAGTGCTGTCTCTCTGGACTGTGTAGTAGGCCTACAAACTGAATTGCTTTTCATGTCTTACCTTGTCAGGCTTGTGTTTCGATCCACCACTCCGATGAGTGGTGAATTTCAGTACTCCTGTCAACTCCCCTCTATTGGGTGTTGCTTATTGAGCTTGAAAGCAGCAAAACGAGCTTCTGAAATTAGATTACAAAAATTCCCTTGATTAACATTTTACTTCATAAATAAGGTGGTATGTTGTCTACCCAGAAGATTCAACTTTGTGATCCAGATTTAAGTATTATAAATCTAATAGTGATGTAACTGCAAAATTCTCTGTCCGCATATTGTTTGAATTATAAAGAGAAATCTTATTTGCAAATCTTAATTAAGTTTTTTTTTTTCTCTTTGACTAACTAAGTGAGTAACCTATATATATATATATATATATATATATATATATATATATATATATATAGAGAGAGAGAGAGAGAGAGAGAGAGAGCATGAGTCGAATGCCGCTACCAAGGTTTGTCCACCAAGAAAATATTAAATGCTAATTAGCACCATTTACAATTATTTAAATATTCTAACAAGTATAAACTGATATAGAAGCAGACTACTACACCTATAACTTTAGTATCTGTACCCATAACCATTTAAAAACAAATACTCGAGTACCAATTGATTTGTATATAACCATACCCATGTTATTTGCTTTGAAAATACCAACAGTATACCCAGACCTAGGTATTTATTATATTTCTGCTGCTTATATTCTTAAATAAGCTCTAATACAACAGTAACCACACTTTAACGAGAATCTTCTGATCAAACTACTAGTGTTTTGTCTACTATTTATTTACAGTTTCTTTGTGTTATATGGTTATTTTACATTACCGAAAAGAACACTCAGCATAATTTTATTCTTCTGAAATTATTACCCTTATGCTGAAGTGTTTTGATCCCTACCCATGTTCAAACTAGATGACCAATATTCAGACAATGCCTGCACATGGAAGACTGGAAACTAAAACTAATTACTATACTGATAAATCATTTCAAGATGTATCCTAATTACCAGGTTTTCTCGGAAGTCTTTGCCTTCATCCAATTTTATGCAGAACACAGTTAATTCATCTACATCAACAAGTGTTTTTGGCACCAGATACTTGATGTCCTTGTACTGTTTTTTCCCCCAAGTTCTTCACAGCTAGACCCCCTCAGCAAATGAAGTACCTCTTCCTGGTTATCCATGATTTATTGAATTTTCATTTCTGATGTTAGGTCTGAAAGAATAAAGTTCAAGTTTAATTTCAGAAACTAAAAAAAATAATAATAATAATAAATAAATAAATAAACGGTAGTTTTAATATTATTTTGGGCCGATTTAATGTTTATAGCAAGCCATGATTGTTATGATACATCTCTAGGATGCTCCTGAATACATCATCAGTGATGTAACCTGAGGTCCTCGGATGTTTCGGGTCATTCAACATCAGACACCTTCGCTCAGGCGACCCAGCCATGGTTGATCAGACCCGGCTTGTGTTCAGGTGGCTTTTGCTATCCCCATGGATCTCCTCTCCTAATTCACAGCCATCTCGAGGCTTTCTCTGCTTCCTCTGTGATCCTCGTTATGGTTCTTCTCCTCTCCATCCCTGTAATGCCCAGCACACTCAAGGTTTTATAGAGTGATTGGCCTGCGAACCCTCTATAGCCAACCTCGATGGCCCCTGCTTACGGCAGCCTACGACCGGATCGTCATATTTGGTCTTCTTTCTCTCATGGGCCTCATCCAGTCGGTCCTCCCATGGCACTGTGAGCTCCATCAAGATGATCCTCTTTGTCTCCTCTGACACCAGGAGGATGTCTGGCCTCAGGGTGGTTGAGACAATACACTGGGGGAACTTGAGTTGTTTCTCCAAGTCAACAGACAGCTTCCAGTCTTTTGCGGTTGCCAGTAGCCCCGATGGGTTCCTGGCTCCTGCGGTTTTTCCCAACCTCTCACCCGCCTTCACAAGGGTGATCAACTGAGTGGTGGGGCAGGACCGTCTGCTGCTTTTTCTGATTCCCATGCTGATGGCTTCTGCAATGGGTTTCAGAACCTGGTTGTGGCGCCATGTGTACCGCCCCTGCCCAAGGGCTACTGGCTAGCAGCTCAGAATGTGCTCCAATGTGCCTCTGCCTGGGCACTGCGGGCAGTTGGGAGACTCTATTCTACACCAAATGGAGAGGTTTGATGGACTGGGCAGAATGTCATAGACCGCTTGGACAAGGAACTTTATTCGGTGCGGCTCTGCCCGCCAGAGCTTTGTCCATGTGACTTTTTGTTCCATGGCCTGCTCCCACCTTGTCTAGGCGCCCTGCTGCCTCAGGCCAACTGCTCTGCTGCTCCTCCTCTCCTCCACTTCTGCCCTCACCTCCTCCTGCACCAATCGCCTTCTCTCCTTCCCCTTGGCTTTCTCATACTGTGGCGTATATGTTCCCAGACCAGCCCTAACGTGGGTCATTGCTCCAACCTGGGCTCTGTGTCATATCCGCAATTCAGCCTGTGTGACAGCTTCATCGGCTCTCCACTTCCTCCCGGTTTTCACTTTGACCACTGCCTGTGCCACCTTGGGGTCGCTGGAGTCCCTGTACATCATCATCATTTCTCTTGCCCTTGTCACCTTAAACTTTTCCTTTAGTGATCTCAGGGGCAGTTGGAGCTTGGTGCTGCGTCCATCGAGAGCGATGCTGCTATAAGACTCCTTGGCAGACCCAGCCACCTCCTGAGGAAACTGTTAACCTTCCTCTCTAGGCCCTCCACGATTGAAATTGGAACCTCGTAGATCAGTAGAGGCCACAGCACTCTGGGCAGGATGCCATGTTGATAAATCCAGGCCTTGAACTTTCCGGGTAGACCAGACCAGTCCACTGCTCTCAACCAGCTCTCCAGCTCCTGACAGGTTGCCTGAATGGATGCTGAATCCTTTGGGGCTGCTGTTGAACACCTTGCCAAGACTCTTCACTGGTTTTTCAGAGACAGTTGGGATTGGTGTCCCGCCGATGCTGAAGCGGAACCTGTCCACAACTTTGCCCCTCTTCCGCACCAGTGACGGTGATTTCTCCAGCTTAAACCTCATCCTTGCCCATCCACACAGCTCCTCTAGCCCTTGCAGAATCCACCTGCTTCCTGGTACTGACTCAGTGATAATGGTAAGATCGTCCATGTATGCCCTGATTGGTGGTTGCCGCACTCCAGTTGCAGTCTTGGGGCCCCGACACTGAGTTTCAGCAGACTTAACTAGCATGTTCATTGCCATGGCAAAAAAGATCACAGAGCTGGTACAGCCTGTGATGATCCCAACCTCGACTCTGTGCCAGTCTGATGTTACAAGCCCTGCTGACACTTTCATATTGAACTGATTGTAGTAGTCCATAATGAGTTGTGCGACCTGGCCTGGCACATGATGCCTCTCCAAGGTTGCTTGGACCAGCTTGTGTGGGATGGATCCATAGGCATTAGCGAGGTCACGCCAACGCACTGCCAGGTCTCCTTTGTTCTCCCGAGCTTCCCTGATGAGCTGGGTCACCACTCCCATATGCTCCAGGCAACCTGGCACCTCGGATGTGCCGTCCTTCTGCACTGAGGTGTCGATGTAGCTGTTGCTGGAGAGAAAGTCGGTTAACCACCTTGCTACTATGCTGAAGAAGATTTTCCCTTCCACACTCAGCAAGGAAATAATCCTGAACTGGTCGATGTTCTTGGAATTTTCTTCCTTTGAGATCCAGACTCCCTCAGCATATCCCCACTGCTGCGCCACCTTCCCTCTTCTCCAGATGACTTTCGAGATCTTCCATAGCCTCTTCAGTAACAAGGGACAGTAATTATAAACCTTGTAGAGCACTCCACTTGGCCCGGGAGCTGAGCTGGTTCGGGCTTTCCTCACAACATCCTGTACCTCTTTAAGGAGTTGCTCTCTTCAATCAACCTCCTTCGTGGGGGGGGGGGGGGGGTTGTATCAAAGTGTTGCAATGGCTTTATTCATTCATTTATTCATTTTCTAAGCCAGTTAATCTTAATTACGGTTGCGCAGAGGCTGGCTCCTATCTCAACACACTCTGTGTGAAGGCGGGGTACACCCTGAACAGCCCGCCAGACCAGTGTAGGGCCAAAACAAATACAACCATTTGCACTCACTGTTACACCTAGGGGCGATTTTGAACTGTCAATTATCCTATTGTGCATGTTATTGGACTCTAGGTGCAACCTAAGAGGCCGAGGAAATCCATGCATGGGAAGGACATGCAAACCCCACACAAAAGTGCAGAACCCTGTCCTTCTTACTATGAGGTGGTCATGATAACCACTGTGCTTCCCCAGATTAGAATTTACTTATGATGATTAATTTAGAGTAAGGGGCAGTGGTGGTCTAGTGGTATAGGGCGCTGGATCGCTGATCCAAAGGTTGGGGGTTCGAGTCCCACTCTCCACAGGGTTGTCACTGTCACAGTGCAGCTAACTGGGTTATCAAAGGCGGGCCATGTCTCTCACTGTCTATGGTGTGAGGCATGTAAAAGAACCATTGCTGACATTCGTAAAGAGTAGCTGCAAAGTCGTCAGCGTGCTTCTGTCCCTTGCTAAAAGGGTTGTGACCGGAAGGGCATCCGACGTAAAAACCGCTGCCAAATCAAACGTGCGAATCAGATGATCCGCTGTGGCGACTCCCGAGTGAAAGGGAAAAAGCCGAAAGGAAGACAAACAGATAGATTAATTTAGAGTAAATGACTAAGACATGCATTGTCAATAAATGTTCCCTCAATAGAAGTACATGATTAAGTACTTGCTACATATTGAGAACTATAATATATTTTTACCTACAAGAGGGCATTTTTGGAAAGTAAGAAAATTGTGGCTGGTAATCACGTTTTTAAAGGGCTGTTTACGAATTAAGGCTTACTTTTAGGGTTTAGATTAGAATGGGTTCCAGTATTCATCATGTTGTTTTTACACACCAACACTGTGAGGACCAGAAACAAAATAATGGTCTGTGAACTTAAGGGGAATGTTTGTTGTACATTGTGGGAACGTTCTCATGGAACGTTCGGATATCCTTATAATGTGGAGGTTTTCTGTTGTTAGGGGAAAGTTGTAAAATAACGTTGCCTTTCGTGGGTGGGGGGGTGGTTGTATCAGGGTGTTGCAATGGCCCAGCTCCTGCTGCCTGTCAGGATCACTGTAGGTGGTCTGGATGTGCTGATCTATCTTTTCCTTGGAGCCAGTAAATTTCCCTTCACACTTCTGTCTCAAGAGTTGCTTGGTGAAGCCATCGGGGTTGGCGATGAAGGTTGCCCGCTTCCTAGTCCTTTCCTTCCGTCTCCGCCGGTGCCACTCAGGTCTTCGAAGAGTCAACAGCTTCTTTCTCAGGATGGTTCACAGCTCTGCCGGGGGGGTGGGGGGGGTAATTGCTCCTCGCTTGCCTCCTTGTGCTGCCTCTTAAGAGACTTGAGTTCCTGCCGGATCCAATGGATTTTTGCTGCTCTTTGGTTCATGTTGAAGGGTGCTCTTTCCGTCCTCTTATCCACTACTCCGAACCTTTCCACAGCCAGACTAACGATGATTATTGTCATCGTTTGAAGTCTTCGATCCACGTCGCCCCTCACTGTTGCCTCTAACACAGAGTCGACATCCCTGTCAAACTGCTGCCAGACTGCCGTCTTGCAGGCCTTCGGCCAATTGACTCATCTCCGGAAGTCTGTTCTCAGGAATTGGTTGTGGCACTTGGAGGTTCCTGGCTCTATGGGGTCTATGGGGCTCTATGGGCTCCTGCGTTTCACCAGGTGTGTTCCCTTTGCGTTGTAGCACTTGCTCTCCCTCTAAACACTTCATCCGGGTCTGGTGAATCCAAAAACCTCGGCTGTCCTTGCAGACCTTTCCACATCCGCACTTCACACTCGTCGTCGATTGACCATTGCCAATGTTCGTTAACCCTAGGTCCATCCGGAAACAACTTAAACAACTTAACCGGTTTAAAATCCTAATGATGCTAATGTCCAAGCAAATGTACATGTAATTTGTTTTTAAAGCCAGTGATAATATATAAGTATCACTGCAGCAACTCCCATCAGCAACGACCCCTCTATTTCGTGACCACCCGCCTACAGCGACCACTTTTGCTTGCCCCAAGGGCTGGTCGTTGTAGAGGGGGTTATATATATTAGAAAAATAGAAGACTACCAAAAAAAGATAACTTCAGGAAAACTAAACTAGAAAACTTACCTTCCCTATTAATGTGTCTGTTATTCACCCTATGGGGAGTTGCTATTGACTGTGGTGTCATTTCAAATGGTTCTTGATTTCCTAGTACTGGGGAACTGCTTGGAGTTCTAATATTGCAGTTTAATGTTCTGAGAACGTTCCAAGAACCTGTATTACATAACAGAACCAAAATATAACTACAGGGAAAAATTATCAAAATGTTTTGTTACTTGAGAAAACACACCTCCCCATGATGTAAATCATAAAAATTGATCTTAAACACATATTTTAAGATTATAGTTATGGCAAGGTAAGGGTCAGAATTAAAGCAAGTAGTGCTTATATTTAATGTTAGGTAAGCCTTCAAGAGTTGACTGCATGTCTATATATTGTCCTGTGAAGTTATTAAAAACAATAGTGTGTGTGTGTGTGAGTGTGTGTGTGTGTGTGTGTGTGTGTGTGTGTGTGTGTGTGTGCGTGTGCGTGTGTGTGTGTGTGTGTGTGTGTGTGTGTGTGTGTGTGTGTGTGTGTTTTGGGGTGCAAAATTGTGTGATGTACAACTCTCAGTTTACTGCTCTGCCTGCAAGGCAATTATAAGTCCTGGTAGTTCTAATCGCCTCTCACACTCAAGCCAGCTTCACGTCCATCATTAGGACAGGTGCACCCTGGGGACCCCAGTGTTGCGACCGTGTGAGCAAATGATGCCTTGGCACCAGGTTATGAAGTACCCTCTCCCAGGCTATTAAAAGGTAAATTCTTGGCTGTATGTCTTTTAGTGGTTTGTGTGACTCAATGTAAGAATTCAGTATAGGATATAATATGTATGCATTAGGCCCACATAAGAGGCAAGGGTGATCTTAAGAGGGAGGGGATAGACCCATATAAGAGGTGAGGTATGTTTTGGTGATCATATGTGAACGTTTTTCATGTTGTGGACAACTGCATGAGTATAGCACATGCAGGGGTAGCCGTCATTATGGCACCACATGTTCGACTCATGGATATCAAGCATATAATAGAGGACAAGATGATTGTGGTCAGAGTAAAGGTGAATAGAGTGAAGCTGGTGATATACTGCTCCTTCTACTGTCTAACTACAGAAGATTTTTTTTTTTTTTCTAAAAGAAAGCTTTTACCATTCATTGCACAGAGCTATGTAGAAAATGAGGAATGACCGTCCATCGTACAAGATCATTGCAGCTAGGGGTTTCAGTGCAACAATTGGACAGGACTGTAACAACGACAAATGGAGTGGAGTTGGACCCTACCATGATGAAGCTCAGACTAGCTTTAACCCCGTAGAGCCCAGTCATAGAAAGCAACATGAAAAATTATAATTAGAATTTGTTGCACGTATGCAGCATGGGATGCCAGGGGGTTAATGGCATGAAACTCCTTGAGTTTGCTGAATGTATTAATCTTGAAATTATAAACACTATGTTTGCCACAAAATTTAACAAACAAAGATGATTATTCTACTCTCACCTAGACTATGAGCACTGGCAAAATTATATTTTAGCTTACTAATACGTGAAATGTGCCATTATGAACTGTCAAGTTGACCCGATGCAAAGCCATATTTTTGACTCTGGCCATTGAATTTCCGTCCTGACTGCAGACTTCCCAACTACAAACAGGTACTCAAGATTTTCCGAAGACCAGGAACTCTTCACACTCACTGGGCAATAGTCAGCTCTGGGATGACCCTGAGATTCAAGTATAGTGCAAAATCTAGATTCCCTGTTGCTGGGAGATGAAGGAAAATAATAGGGATCTGTAAGCTATGGCGAGATGATTGATCCTAGAGGCAGCCATGGAAACAATACCACCAAAAGGCTAAGAAAGAGATGGACAAGCAGTGGACAAGCCCAGCCTATCAAAAACACACGGAGACTAAAGAGACATGCATTAAATTCCTGACTTCTTGTGTGCAGTTTAACTTGGATGACGACTGGACTCCTTCGTTATGACTTCCCTTTGCTGCATCTTCTGATACCGCTGGCGGGACTTTGTTACCAACCGGAAGGTGCTCAAGGATGCAGGGATGGTAAGAGTAATCTGCTTGATCTGCAATCGTCAGCTGCACTACTATGGGCACTTGGCACGTTTCCTGCCTTCGGACCCGGCACACCGGATTCTGTCCATTTGGGATTCTAGGGGTGGGAGCCGATCTGGGGACTGCCGCATGCGACGTGGTTGCTGCAGCTGAGGGCTGCCCTGTCGGGGTGTATGGGCCCTATACAGGCCTGTTCAATCCCCAGGAGACGGCCGGATGAGTGGAGGCGGCTGGTGGACACAGCAAAGCGTGCCCTCATACCTGACCTGACCTTATCTCGCCTGCTTTATAGCATCCTGGCATGCACACAAATGGAAAGATATCTTGATATAAGGTTATACGGATGAGGTTTCTGAGAAAAATGGTAAAGTGTGAGTAGTAACATGTAAATACTCCCACAGGCAAGTAAAAACAGGAAATGATGGGCAGTGAGTGGGGTTGGTTGTACAAAATCTCCAACGCATGCTTACATAATTTAACTACACTACTCATGTTCATCTTCTGCCAACAACAGCATATGAAGTATATGGGACATGTCTGCATATTGGAGAATTGGCATCACAAAAACAAGCAATGATTGATATCATGACACCACATAAGGTCTGGACAAATATAAAGAGATGTCCCTGGGAGTGGACATGATCCGATTGGGTAGACAGAGAGATGATGTCAAAGACAAAGCTAAAGCAACTCATTGAGGTATGACTACCCTCACATGGAGCACCCCATGGCCATTATTGTGCCTTGGAAAGGGAAAAAAAAAACGGATGACAACGGGTCAGTAATAAATAAGTCCATCAGTGTTTATTCTGGATTTGTTGTGTGGTTATTGTTATTAAGATGTTTTTGTTTGTTTCTTTATTCAATGTATTTATTTGGGTGTTTTTGATTGGACTTCTTTCTTAACAGATATAAGCATTCTACAAACCGACGTATGAGCCCAGAACATAAACACAATGTGTAACGTATTGTATGTATTTCCCAAGTTGCTGTAGATGCGCCAGTGGATGCACACCAGAGTGATATTTCGATGCATATTCAGGGGTATACTCATCAAAAAGCAAACAAGTTGAGTCAGAACTCATAATTTAGTGGTGCGGTGCAACAACACTTCTACCTTTATTTTTCCTTATTATTTCTTTTTTAAACAGAATAACTGTGAGCACACTGATGGAGTTCTGCAGAGTGAAGTGATGAAAGAGGTGAAGAAGAGCAGCTGTCTATGTTACAGCTTTCCAACTGTTCCATTAAGGAGAGAACACTGGGGGAGAAGCACTGATGAGGATGGATGTCTAGCTGCCAAGCAGGACAAGAGCTCCTCAAGTAACCTCCAGAAAAAAAAGTCCAGTGTTTCAAGAACAATCACGTGTCAAATTGAGTAGGTAGACTGATCAATAAATTGTGGGCTTCTTCACTCTTCACTCTCTTGCTTGGCAGTAAATAAGTCTCTCTCTCTCTCTCGCTCTCTCTCTCTCTCTCTCTCTCTCTCTCTCTCTCTGAGAGAGTGAGAGCACAATATAACAACATAATAAAAAATGCAGTAATATGTGGATATGCATAAAGAACCCTGACTCTGGCTAATTTTGTGACTCTACATTAATAATCTGGCATTTGTCTAGAGCAACCAAAACATATTGAAGAGATTCCTTTCATCACACACCACTATAAAGATACACTTATCCCAGGTTTCCATGGCAACTCTGATGACCAGCTCAAGGCTGAGAACTGTTTGACTCCCACAAGTAAGGTTATGTTCTTTCCCTCACATACTGCCCTTTTGTTTTTGTTTGGTAGCAGAAGTTATGGATGTGTAAATTTTAAAGGATGCAGGGCTTTGAGCAAGGTGATAGAGCATTATCAAATTTTGTTAAAAAAAAAAAAAAAAAGGATTCATTAATATTGCAAGAACTGATTTTTATTTTTATTTTTGATTTTTGATGTACTGTATTGATTCCATAAGGGAAATTATAACCCATGCAAAGTGAACACACACACACACACACACACACACACACACACACACACACACACACACACACACACACACACACACACACACACACACACTTGGAGCAGTGGGCTGCCACACACATTGGATGCACCCAGAGAGCAGTTGGGGCTTAGGTGTCTTCCTCAAGGGCACTTCAGCCATGAAGGTGGAGGAAGGGACGGTGCAGCTCACTCCCCCACCACCAAATATTTTATGAGGATCTGGATCAGATTATTCATTCATGTTTTTTTTGTTTGTTTGTTTGTTTTGTTTTTTATTATTTATTCTTTAACATTGTGTGAATGAATGTTTTTAAACACGCTGATGGCTTTACAGCCTATTCTTGTCAAAATTCAGCAATGGTTCTTTTACATGCCTCACACCATAGACAGTGAGAGACATGGCCGGCCTTTGATAACCCAGTTAGCTGCACTGGGGGGACAGTGACAACCTGTTGTGAGTGGGGCTTGAACTCCCAACCTTAGGAGCACTGATCCAGCACCTATACCTCTAGTCCACCACTGCCCTTGTTGTTCGTTTATTTTGATAATTTAATCAGGTCAGATCAGTTAAAGAATCAGTGTGTAAGACCTAGCAGCTGCACTGTGATTGATGATCCAATGTGTTGAGCTGCCGAGGGTGTGTACCCTGTCCTCACCGAGAGTCACTAATATGGGTGACCCTAATTAGAATTATGTGGCTTAGAAAAATGAATGAATATTTAGTAGCGTGTAGTGGTGAAGTTCTAGATTGAAAATAACTGAAATTTCATTTCACCTTGAAGCCTGTATGGTTTGGAGTTACTGTAAAATCATGGTACTGCAAGATGGCAGTCTCTGCGAGAGGGGAGTTTCTCGACATGTCGATTTGGGTTTCAAAACCTTAATGATTTTTTAAAATATTTAAATATTAACAAAAACTTATTTATCGATGACATACAGTCAGCCCTCTACTTATGAAAGCCTCTGAATACAAAAAATCCAGGTTATGAAAAACATTGTTTTACGAAAACAACCTCTTTTTATGAAAAGCGCCAAAGTTCTTCTTGTCCTTTCGGCTTTTCCCTTCAGGGGTCGCCACAGTGAATCATCTGCCTCCATCTCACCCTATCCTCTGCATCTTCTTCACTTACACCAACTGCCTTCATGTCCTCCTTCACCACATCCATGAATCGTCTCTTTGGTCTTCCTCTAGGCCTTCTGCCTGGTAGTTCCAACCTCAACATCCTACTACCATTATACTCACTATCCCTTCTCTGTACATGTCCAAACCATCTCAATCTAGCCTCTCTGACTTTGTCTCCCAAACATCTTACATGTGCTGTCCCTCTGATGGGCTCATTCCTGATCCTATCCATCCTCGTTACTCCCAAAGAGAACCTCAACATTTTCATCTCTGCTACCTCCAGCTCTGCCTCCTGTCTTTTCCCCAGGGCCACTGTTTCTAAACCATACAACATCGCTGGCCTCAACACCATCTTGTACACTTTTCCTTTCATGTTTGCCGATACCTTCCTATCACACATCACACCGAACACTTTTCTCCAACCATTCCAACCTGCCTGCACACGCTTCTTCACCCCTTTTCCACACTCTCCATTGCTCTGGATTGTTGAGCCTAAGTACTTAAAATCCTCCACTTTCTTTATCTCTGCTCCCTGTAACATCACCGTTCCTCTTGGGTCCTTGGCATTCATACACATGTATTGTGTCTTACTGAGGCTAACCTTCATTCCCCTCCTTTCCAGGGCATACCTACACCTCTCTAGATTTTCCTGCACTTCTCCTCTGCTCTCACTGCAGATTACAATGTCATCTGCAAACATTCAAAAATTCAAACACGCAAATTCAAACAATGCGCGAGTTGCTCTCTCATTGGCTGTCTCCCAACTTCCCGGCCCGCTTGCCTCCCATTGGCCAGGAGGCAGCTGAACTGTACCCATACTTCCTCTACCCATACTTCCTGTTTGTCACACGCGTGAGTGAGGAGAGTTGAACAGGAATGTTGGCTCGTGAGTTCTTTTTGAGATTGATCATTGCGGTGTTATATTTCATTATCCATCAAACAGGTACTGTAATTCCACTTTAAATACAACATACAACACCCCGTCCATTTAAACATTAAATACAATTGCTCCGTCAGCTGCATGCTGCGTGTGAGCGGAGCCTGCATTCAGCAAAACACACCAAAGAGATAGAGAAAGAGAGAGAGAGAGAGAGAGAGAGAGAGAGAGAGAGAGAGAGAGAGAGAGAGAGAGAGAGAGAGAGAGAGAGACAGGGTGTCTGTGTGTGTGTGTGTGTGTGTGTGTGTGTGTGTGTGTGTGTGTGTGCATTAATAAAAATGTTTAATAATTGTTTAATTAATAAGTATGTTAATAAAATGGTTTAATATGTTAAAATGTTTGAATGGTTTAATAAATAATTTTCTTTTACTTTTAGCACATATTTCATACAAAATTGGTGTACAGTTATCATTTTTAAAAGGTTTATGGGGTTGTCTTGGGAGTCTTGGAACGAATCACGCGTTTTACATGTAAGACTTATGAAAACTCCAGGCTATGAAAAAGGCTCTGGAATGGATTAATTTCGTAAGTAGAGGGCCGACTGTACTTCATTTCGTCTCACAGATCATCCAAATTGTTACACACTGCATCTTTAAGTGAAAGTCTTTACATGCAATATTCTTACAAATACATATCCCTGAAATAATATGCTTAACATATTAACATATTAGCCTTATATTACTGGATAGGGGCAGTGGTGGTCTAGTGGTATAGGGTGCTGGATCGCTGATCCAAAGGTTGGGGGTTCGAGTCCCAGTCTCCACAAGGTTGTCACTGTCCCCCCCAGTGCAGCTAACTGGGTTATCAAAGGCGGGCCATGTCTCTCACTGTCTATGGTGTGAGGCATGTAAAAGAACCATTGCTGACTTTCGTAAAGAGTAGGCTGCAAAGCCGTCAGCATGTTTCTGTCCCTTGCTAAAAGGGTTGTGACAGGAAGGGCATCCGACGTAAAAACCTCTGCCAAATCAAAACGTGCGAATCAGATGATTCGCTGTGGCGACTCCCGAGTAAAAAAAAAAGGGAAAAAGCCGAAAGGAAGCCAGACAGACAGCCTTATATTACTGGAATTGCTAACTGTAGGACCTTCCCCGTGGTGCAAACATATTGCAACAAAAGAAAATAGCACCATGACAATTAAATTTTGCATCATACTATAAAGCCGTCAGCGTGTTTCTGTCCCTTGCTAAAAAGGGTTGTGACAGGAAGGGAATCCGATGTAAAAACCTCTGCCAAATCAAACGTGCGAATCAGATGATTCGCTGTGGCGACTCCCGAATAAAAGGGAAAAAGCCGAAAGGAAGACAGACAGACAGAATATATTTTTCCTTCAGCTAACATGCTGTTCTAGCTATCCTAAGTGATATCAACCCTGAACATGTTTCTCCATACTCTTAAGATTTCCCTACAGCCATAAAAAAATACAAAACTTTTTGATGCTTGAAAGAGAGCTCTGTGAAGTTAGTGATATTAATACTAATCATCCATGTCCAATGTGTTTCTTTGCAGTGAGGTCAGTGACCTCATATTGCGATCTTCAGCAGGTCTCATCCAGGCACATCGCGCTGGGATCACACAGTGCTGTAATTACACAGTAGTGTTTTCATTACTGCTTACAGTGACAGCGCTGTAAAACAACTGTGGCTGTTATGAATGCAGCGCTCGTGTTTTATTAAATGCTTCATAAATTCCACCTGGACAAATGTTAATTATGGTAAGATACAGAAGACAATTCTATTTATCAATCACAACATTTGTTTCCTTGGAACAATTGCGACAGAAATTGTAATGTTACTGAGAAATAAAATGAAGTGTAAGGTGGAGTTTAAGATGCATGAAAGATTTGAGAAATTGGATGAGGAAAAAAAAGTATAAACTATCTGTGATGGTCTGGGGAGCTGTCCAGGGTGGACTCTGCCTTCTCTACAAGTCGACTGAGATGGGCACTAGCCTCCCCAAGATCCTAATTAGGATTAAGCAGTTCAGAAAATGAACGAATGACAAAGTATAAAATATTGCAGTGAAGGATATGCAGTCTAGCTTACACTTTGCAGTCATGTTAAATGTGAACTCTGAATACACCACCCGAGTGAAACTTTCATACCCTGTCTGTCTGTCAATCTCATTCAAGTAGGCATGTCCTCTGTGTCTGTGAGTAATACTGTAGTGAAAGAGGCAAGTTTAATGTGTCTGTCAGTTTTGGTAAAGTAGGCATGACTTCACTCCAGTCATACACCTGAATATTTTGCCAGACATCACCAGCAATTTTTTTTTTTTTTTTTTTTAAGTATAATGACAATAAAATGAAATCTAATCTAATCAAAAAGAAAACCTCTTCAGCATACTGTAAATAATTTTATCTGTCAGCTCATAAACTGTACAACACACGCACACACTCACGCACTCATGCACACACACACACACACTCACACACACACACACACCTCATTCAAGCCACCCCCCCCCTCTGTCTCTTACACACATACACCCACACTCACTCACTCCTTGGAAATATGTCATCACATCCTGCCCTCCTGACAGCCCTGGTGAGATTCACTTCTAGAGATTAGCTGATGTAGCTGTATGTGCTTAGGAATCAAGGTTCTATCTGTTATAGCGAATGTGTATGCTTTTCCGGTATCACTGACTGCTTAAAATTTAAACAGGCACTTCACTAATTAATGGCCACTGCTTTCTGAGGTATCAGGGATGTTTTGGATAATAGTCAGTAGGTGAAGGAGTGCAGGGTTGGAGAGAAACTTACACACACACATTGAAACACCAGCCTCATTCTTGCGTCACCACAAAAGCAGCCACATGAGCATGTTTCAAGTTTCTTAAAATTATAACATACTTCAGAGCTCAGGTATAATTAAAGTGCTTGAAAATAATATCCTGTTTACATACAGCTGTTAAATAATATAGTAACGGGTCAGCTTGGGGCAGCACGGTGGCGCAGTGGTCAGCACATCCAACTCTAAGCAAGAATGACTGAGTTCCGCTCTCGAGTTTGCATGTTCTGTCTGTATACGTGTGATTCCCCCATCTACTCTGGTTTCCTCCCAGAGTCCAAAAAACCTAGACATCAACAGACTTTATATGTCGTCTGGATTTACATCAAAATTAAATTTCTAAATTTGTACAAATATATTTGTACAAAAGTAGAAATAGTCTATGTGTATACATTTCCATTAATATTTTTCTTATTAATATAAAATAAATACAGATACATATTTGAAAGGGGTTTTCAGAGTTGCAGTAATTTATATTTTTGTGTTTGATATCCTTTGACTATTTTATGTTTCCCTATGGAAAAGCACAAAAGTGTTCTCATATGTATTGAAACCAAGATGCCGTACCTCCTCTCCTGATAATTGTCACCAACTGGTCAAGAACCATTTGTTCTTGTAACCAGCAGCTGGCATCTACTTTGTGTCCTGTTCTTTGATCTTTATTGCTCACACCTTGAGCAGGACTGGTCTCACACCTTGGGTAGGACAATGGTTTTACAGTATTATGACCCCCCACCTATGAATACTTTAACTCACCTAGAGTGGTATAAATTCTCTGTTCACCTCTTTAAGCTTAGGTGAGCTTGTGAATAAAGAATGTGATTGCAAGCCACCCCAGAAAGCTCTGGATGACACAGACAGCTGATCCACAAGATGACTAGTCCTCTCTCAGAACCAGCGAGAGAAAGAACTAGACAACGAAAACAAAAACCCAACAGTTTTGGGGGCTCATCCAGGATACCCCTGATCGGGTAAGGAATTATTTTTATTCTTTCCTTGCTGGTTGGCAGTATAAACAAACCCGTTATCCCCGTGAAGGTTATAATGGGACAAAATTTAATATTATCCTTGTGAAGGTTGTCACGGGAAGAAATGTAGTATTATCCTTGTAAGTTTGTCATGAGACGAAATTTAGTATTATCCTCGTGAAGGTTGTCGGAGGAAGAAATTGAGTGTGATCCTTGTAAGAGTTTCCACTGGAAGAAGTGTGCGCTTTAAAAATAATTTGTGTTTTCCTCGGGATGGTTAATCTGTGTCATCATGGGAAATATTTGTGGGTCACCAAAACTACCCAAGCCACAAGGGATTGGATGAATCGCTGTAATCTGATGTTTTTCACACCTTTTTTTTTTCACAGGCCAGACAATCAATGGCTTTGCCCAGTTCGTCCACTGAAGGCAGGTAAGCCAGATCCTCCATGACAGGTAAGTTTGGTAGGGCATTTAATGCTGCATCGGTCACCACATTCTTGGTTGTGTACAGCTCCAGGTAATGTTCCACCCAGCGTTGAAGCTGCTTGCCTTGGTCCGTGATCACCTCCCCGGTCTTGGTCTTGAGGGGTGCAGTCTTAATTGTGGTTGAGCCAGTAGCTGTCTTGATGCCATTGTACATGGCCATTGCATTGCCAGTGTCAGCTGCCATCTGAATCTTGCTGCAGAGGTTCATCCAGAAGTTGTTTGCACAGCGGCGGGCTGTCTGCTGGGCCTTGTTTTGTGCAGCTTTGAGGGTGTCCCGATTACTGCTGCTGGGGTTTTGCTTGTATGCTAGGAGGGCTTCCCTCTTGGCTTCTGTCACAGGCTGCATCTCCTCCCAGTGAGCCTCGTACCAGTCTACACTCCGACGTTCCTTTTTCCCAAATGCGGTGAGGGCTATTGTGTAGATAGTATCTCTCAGGAAGCTCCACTTGCTGTTGATGTCTTTGCCAGGAGTCTGCAAAGCCAACTTCTCCTTGACTGTGTCATGAAACAGTTGGATTCACTGGGAATCCCTTGAGGAGTAGGTGTTGATGCGTGGGAGGCCTTTAGTTTTGGAGTGATGGATCCTCTTTGTTGTCAGCGTTATCCTGCTTCCAACGAGGGTGTGGTCTGTGTCGCAGTCTGCACTATGGAAACTTCTAGTGTGGAGAACGCTGCTCAAATCTGTACGCCTGGTGAGGATAAGGTCTAGCTGGTGCCAGTGGCAAGATCTGGGGTGTCTCCAGGATACTTTGTGGCGGTCTTTGCACTTGAAGTATGTATTTGTTACACACAGGCCATGATGGCAGCACAGTTCCAACAACCTCTGTCCATTCTCATTCATCCTGCCTATGCCGTGGTGACCAAGGCAGGAAGGCCAGGTGTCACAGTCGGCGCCCACTCTAGCATTGAAGTCTTCTAGTAGGTAAAGTCCTTCAGTGCTGGGGATCCTGGAAATTGCATCATTCAGAGCCTCGTAAAACTGGTTCTTGGCCTCTGGGGTGGAACCGAGTGTTGGTGCATAGATTCTGAGGAGATTTACATACATACATACATACACGTGTGTGTGTGTGTGTGTGTGTGTGTGTGTGTGTACACTGTATAATGTTTATATATTTTATTAATAAATATCACAGTACACAATTAAAAAGTTTTTCTTCATCATCCTGGCATTTTACTACATCCATACTGTATTAATGAGTGAGACAGAATTTGTTTAAGAAGCATATTTTAGCGCATGCAAGTCTGTTGGGTTTTTACACCTGAGCCTCGTGGCTCATCAGGCCGGTGCTTATCCCTGGTTTCCATAGCATGAAGCGACCAGGAGTTCAAATCCCCCTGGATGGGATGCTAATCCATCGCAGGCTACCTTCCCAGTATATTTTTACTGGCATCCATTTATACTGCTGGGTGAACAGAGGCACACTTGTGGTTGAGACCTTGCCCAGGGGTCTTAGCACAGAGAGGGTCTCAGTGGGATACGAACTCACAACCTCGTGATCATGAGCGCAGCATTCTAACCATTACACCACCGGCCCCACATGTAGATATGGCATACAATAGATACATAGTATTTTACTTCCGGTTGATCATTCGTGCATGTAATATGAGACATGGGGTTTTACTTCCGGGAACAGAACTCGCGGATTATCTTCATTCGCGGGAGGGGCCGGAACCAAATCCTCGCAAATTTACAATTTTCCATAGGTTTTTGACCCATTTGCCACGTAAAAATGCCAAAGCTCCTCTGTAGAGTGCGTTCCGCGTCTTTCCGCCATTATCATTATATTCTGCGCTCCAGCGAAATGGGGCAATTAGGATCAGCGATCCAGCGCCCTTTACCACCAGGTCAATCAATCAATCAATCAATCAATCAATCAATCAATCAATCAATCACCTACTCACTCACTCACTCACTCACTCACTCACTCACTCACTCAATCGCTCACTCACACAATTAATCACTTACACAGTCAACCAAGCAATCAATCTATCAATCTATCACTTACTCACTCACTTACTCACTCAATCACCTACTCACCTACTCACTCAATCACTCATTCACTCAATTAGTCATTCACTTACTCAGTCACTCAATCAATCATCTACTCACTCAATCACTCACAAGTTCTAGGTCTAAATATTCTAATTACAGATGCTCCCCGACTTACGTTCATCCGTTTTACGTTTTTTCGATTTTACTTTTTTTTTTTAAATTATGTCAAATTTTGAGTACGAGACGTACGTAATAAGACAATGACGTAATGACGCTGCGTCCATTGTTTACAAACGACAGACTGAACGTGCCCTGCTGCTTCCCAGTTCACTGCGTCATACCCTTGTCTTAAGACGTCGTCTCTGTGACCTTTGTGTTTACGGTGTTTTGCGGACTTATGTAACCCTAAGCAAATATGGTTGGTCAGAAGCATGAGCCTACTCGTCTACTAGCATGGGTGCAAGTTTTCTGGCATATGCCGGAATTTCCGGTTTTCCAATGACTGAATTAATTATCTGCTTCGATCGGCGCAATCGACCATGCATATTCAGTTAAGCAAAGAGAGTTGTAAAATGAATGAAAACCCAAATCCAGGAAAGAAAGAGAACTCTCCGCTCTGATTTTTATTCACATCAGTGCAGGCTGAGTACTAAACAAGTATTCAATGGCACCCTTGCTCACTTGAAAGACCGAAAGTCCGTATAACCCGCGCTTTGTCTCAAGCACAAGAAAATTAACTACTTTCAGGTGGAGCGCCTCACATATCGGTTCAGCTTCAAGTAAAGTGACTCGGCTCAGCTTCCTGTAAAGTGACCATCCGTCGACCATCGGAACCATTTACAAGCAGAAAGATCGTATCATAGAGAATGTTAAAGCTTATATTTGATACTGTATTTGATATTTGATGAGTGAATTTGATTAAAATCTATCTATTTGAAATTATTTTACTTGAATTTAATTGATTTGAAATTAATGTTGATATTATTTGATATATTTGATATTATTTTACAATATTCTGTTCATAATAATTGATTTACGGGGTGTTTTATGAGATACGGTAATGGTATTTATGGATGTATAGTACAGTATGGACACCATACGTCACTGTAACATACAGTAACAACTTACGTTGTTTTTTTGTTTTTTTTTTTCAACTTACATTCGGCCGTCCAGAACCAAACAAAAATGAAAGTCGGGGAGTGTCTGTGTACTATTACTTTTTACTTTTGTGTTAAAAGTTAACAGTTAAAATAAAATATTGAATCCTGTGAAGAAAGATTATTTTTTATTTCTACACAAAGTTAGCAAATAAATACCTCTTGCCATGTGAGATGCTATGTTGCCTGCTTCTGTGCGAATAACACCACTTGCAGAACTGACTACTGCAGAAGCTAATTTTTTAAAAATAACAAATTCCAATCTGTGCTCCAGGAATACAGTGTACTGGACCTGTTGTTACAGGCCAATAGGTCTCAATATCACCCAAGCTAGATCTTGGTGCGCATTGGTAAAAATAGGTCAAAATAATTTCTGGTGAATAAAGGCTGTCCTTTAGCTGCAACAGTTAAGGAGTTAAGGGGTTCTTGTGTGTTGACCATAAGATCTCATCTCTGCTTTTTTAATTATGTTCTCCTTTTGTCATCATTCATTTGGCACGTCCATCTCTCACTGGAGTGATTTGCAGCAGTGTGAAAACCGGCAGGAATGAGAAACAGTGCTTCAAAGTTCGAGGCCATGGTTCTCAGCCAGAAAGGGTGGAATGCACTCTCCGTGCCTGGAATGAGGTCTTGCCCCTGATGGGGGAGTTCTAGTATCTAATGTTCATGGGTGAGGGAAGGATTCAGCAGAAGATTGACAGACAGATCAGTGCAGCTTTTGCTGAGAAGCTAAGCTTGTACTGGTCTGTCGTGATGAAAAAGTATCTGAGCTGGAAGGCTAAGCTCTCAATTTACCAGTCAATCTGCATTCCAACCCTCAAGAGCTTTGAGTCGTAACTGAAAGAACAAAATTGCAGATACCAGTATCTGAAATGAGCTTCCTTAGCAGTGTGATGTGGCTATCCATGAGAGATAGGGTGAGAAGTTTGGTCACTCAGGGAGAGCTCGGAGTAGAACCACACCACCTCCGGATTGAGAGGAGAAAGTTGATGTGGCTCAGGCATCTGATAAGAATGCCTCCTCAGTGCCTCCCTGACATGGGATTTGGGCAGATTTGATCGAGAAGCGTCCCTGAGGTTGATGAAGAACATGATGGAGGAACTTCATCTCTTGGCTGCTCTGGGAATGCCTCAGAAGAGTTGGAGGAAGTGGCCGGAGAGAGGGATGTCTGGACCTCACTGCTAAGGCTGCTGTCATGACCTGACCACAAATCAAGCAGAAAAAGATGAAGATGAAGATCAAGATAATTTGGAGTTATTGTGGTAATACATGAACCATGATACATAACTACATAAATGTTCTCCCATCTCATCTGTTTTTGCAATGGAAAATGTTTTTCCCTATTGACTGACAAAACGAGACTGTTTATTGTGACATGCTAATTAAAATGCCTTAATTCATTATCCGAGATGGGCGTCCACTGTGTCTGATGGAAAATTACAATATCAAACATCTCCCGCAACTAATCAAACCTTTATGTGTCTCAGGATTTGGCAGGAGATTGCTGCAAGAAATGAAAGGTGATATAATGTCAACAAAATCTGATCACTTTCATTGCTTTATAAAACAGATATTCAGAATAACCTTCACTGCCACTGTATCAAGCGTTCCTGGATGACATACCTACAAGATGCTAGTTCCCTGCGACCTTTAACTTTTAAAGTCCTGCTTTTGTCCTTTGGCATTTGAAATGAATTAATGCATCTAATCAATAAGCACCCTGGTGATTCAGTATGACTTATTAAATGCTTATTATTGCTTGTGAAATATTTATGAAAAAGAAATTTGTGTATTCTGGATGATTTCTAATGTCAAACTGAGCATGCAGTCTGTTGTCTTCACCTCAAGCCCTCTCAAGGATACCATTTATACTTTTAAACAGGCAAAACATTCCAAAATAAATTTTGTACAGCATTTTAATTGGTATAAAATGTAGCTAATCAGTGAAAATACTCGTGCTTGTTGTCCGAAGATTGCAGTGACTGCTCTGATGAAATGTCAATAACATCGCTAAGTGAGAGAAGATTTTACAAGCAACATGCCTAAAATTTGTCATGGGTGCATGATTTAGACATAAACACATTACTCTTCCTGATCTGAATCTAAGGTATATATATATATATATATATATATATATATATATATATATATATATATATATATATATATATATATATATATATATATATATATATATATATATATATATATATACACACACACACACACACACACACACACACACACACACACACACACACACACACACAGTAGCCCCTGATGGTTTGGTTCTGGCCCTTCCCATGGATCAAGAAAATCCACGCGTTATTGACGTGGTTTTAAAACTCTATGTATGATATTACATGCGTTATCTTAAAAACATTCTATAGACAGTCTTCTTCTTTTCCTTTCGGCTGTTCCCTTCAGGGGTCGCCAAAGCAAATGATCTGCCTCCATCTCTCCCTATCCTCTGCATCTTTTACTCTTACTCCAACGACCTTCATGTCTGCCTTCACCGCATCCATAAATCTTCTCTTTGGTCTTCCTCTGGGCCTTTTGCCTGGTAGTTCCAACCTCAGCATCCTACGACCAATATACTCACTATCCCTCCTCTGTACATGTCCAAACCATCTAAATCTAGCCTCTATGACTTTGTCTCCAAAACATCTAACATGTGCTGTCCCTCTGATGTACTCATTTCTGATCCTATCCATCCTCGTTACTCCCAAAGAGAACCTCTACATTTTCATCTCTGCTACCTACAACTTTGACTCCTGTCTTTTCTCCAGGGCCACTGTTTCTAAACCATACAACATTGCTGGCCTCATCACCGTCTTGTACACTTTTCCCTTCATTCTTGCCGATACTCTCCTATCACACATCACACCGGACACTTTTCTCCATCCATTCCAACCTGCCTGCACGCGCTTCTTCACCTCTTTTCCACACTCTCCATTGCTCTGGATTGTTGAGCCTAAGTACTTAAAATCCTCCACCTTCTTTATCTCTGCCCCCTGTAACCTCACCGTTCCTCTTGGGTCCTTGTCGTTCACACACATGTATTCTGTCTTACTAAGACTAACCTTCAATCCCCTCCTTTCCAGGGCATGCCTCCACCTCTCTAGATTTTCCTCCACTTGGTCTCTGCTCTCACTACAGATCACGATGTCATCTGCAGACATCATAGTCCATGGAGATTCTTGTCTAACCTCGTCTGTTAGCCTGTCCATCACCATAGCAAACAAGAAGGGGCTGAGAGCTGACCCTTGATGCAGTCCCACCTCCACCTTGAACTCTTCTGTCACACCGACAGCACACCTCACCACTGTCTTACATCTCTCATACATGTCCTGCACCACTCTCACATACTTCTCGTTCACTCCAGACTTCCTCATACAATACCACAGTTCTTCTCTCGGCACCCTGTCATACGCTTTCTCCAGATCCACAAAGGCACAATGCAGCTCCTTCTGACCTTCTCTGTACTTCTCTATTAACATCCTCAAAGCAAACACTGCATCTGTGGTGCTCTTTCTTGGCATGAAACCAAACTGTTGTTCACAAATGCTGACCTCTGCCCTTAGTCTTGCTTCCACTATTCTTTCCCATAGCTTCATTGTATGGCTCATCAACTTTATCCCTCTGTAGTTGCCACAACTCTGTACATCTCCCTTGTTCTTAAAAATGGGCACAAGCACACTTCTTCTCCATTCCTCTGGCATCTGCTCACTTTCTAAGACCTTGTTGAATGTTCTTGTCAGAAAATCTACTGCTACCTCCCCTAGACACTTCCATACCTCAACTGGTATGTCATCAGGGCCAACTGCCTTTCCATTCTTCATCCTCTTCAATGCCTTCCTCACTTCTCCCTTACTAATCTTTGGTGCTTCCTGCTCCTCAACGGTCACCCCTTCTACTCTTTTTTCGCTCTCATTTTCCTCATTCATCAGCCCTTCAAAGTACTCTTTCCATCTTCCCAGCACACTTCTGTCATCAGTCAATACATTTCCCTCTCTGTCCTCTATCACTCGAACTTGCTGTACGTCTTTCCCATCTCTATTTCTCTGCTGTGCTAACCTGTATAGATCATTTTCTCTCTCCTTACTGTTCAACCTATCATACAAGTCATCATACGCCCTCTGTTTGGCCTTTGACACTGCTACCTTCGCCTTATGCTGTGTCTCCCTTCGGTGTCTTCCCTTTACTCTCTTCGGTCCTCTCAATGTCCCACTTCTTCTTGGCCAAGTTTCCTTAGCTACTTTCCTTCCAGAGGACACACCAAGTACTCTCCTACCGGTCTCCCTGATCACATTGGCTGTGGTTGTCCAGTCCTCTGGAACCACTTCCTGACTACCCAAAGCCTGTTTCAACTCCTCCTTGAAGACAACACGACACGCTTCCTTTTTCAGCTTCCACCACTTTGTCTTCTGCTCTGCCTTTGCCTTTTTCACCTTTCTCACCATCAGTGTCATCCTGCCACCATCCTATGCTGTTTGGCAACACTCTCACCCACTACTACTTTGCAGTCACTGACTGCCTTCAAATTACATCGCCTACACAAGATGTAGTCTACCTGTGTGCTCTTACCTCCGCTTTCATAAGTCACCCTATGCTCCTGTTTATTCTTGAAGAAAGTATTCACCACAGCCATTTCCATCCATTTTGCAAAATCAATCAACATCTGTCCTTCTGTGTTCCTGTCCTGGATACCAAACCTGCCCATCACTTCCTCGTCCCCTCTGTTGCCTGCACCAACATGTCCATTGAAGTCTGCTCCAATGTCCACTCTTTCACCTCTGGGGGTACTCTGCATCACTTCATCTAACTCACTCCAGAATCTCTCCTTCTCTTCTAGCTTACATCCTGCCTGTGGGGCATAAGCACTAACAACATTGACCATCACGCCTTCAATTTCTAACTTGAGACTCATCACTCTGTCTGACACTCTTTTCACTTCTAGAACATTCCTGACAAACCCCTCCTTCAAGATGACCCCTACTCCATTTCTCTTCCCATCCACGCCATTATAAAACAGTTTAAACCCTGCTCCTAAGCTTCTAGCCTTTCTACCTTTCCACCTTGTCTCCTGAACACACAGTATGTCCACCTTCCTCCTCTGCATATGTCAGCCAGCTCCCTATCTTTTCCTTGCATAGTTCCAACATTCAAAGTCCCTACTCTCAGTCCTAGGCTCACGCATTTCCTCTTCTTTCTCTGCCTACGGACATGCCTCCCGCCTCTCCTTCTTCGACGTCTTCGACCAACAGTAGTCCAATTTCCATCAGCACCCTGTTGGTTGACAGCACTGATGGCGGTCGTTGTTAACCTGGGCCTCGACCGATCCGGTATCAATTCTGTATTGATCATTTGCATTTTTAAATGTGGCAGAAGTTTTATGCCGGATGCCCTTCCTGTCGCAACCCTCTGCATTTATCCGGGCTTGGGACCGGCATAAGGGGGAGAGACACTGGTTAGTGCCCCCCGCCCCGCCTCATGGCTGCATTTTATATATTCAAAACTGTTGAATCCCGCCCTCCCACTATATACTCAAAAAAAAATTCAAAAGTACATCCAGTGCTTATTTTGCCCCCCAACCCCCCCTATATGTCTACGATATGTCGCATATGAACTATATGTCGCTCTGGATTACAAGTTGCATTGGCCAAAAAATGCATAATAAAGAAAAAAAAAATTCATATCAGTTACACTGGAATATAAGTCGCAAAGTCATGGAAACTGTTTACCATGGCTTGGAAATTTATTGGCAGTTTATGTGATGTTGTGGTCCTTGCTCTGATCGAGAGGCAGTTGCAGTGCATGAAACGGTAACACCAAGAAAGTATTTCTGCAAAGTCATTTATATTAATCTCCTTGACAGTTAACTCAGTGTGGAGACGCAACTGCACTTTTGACAAGCCTCTCCGTACAGCACGTTGCTCAAACCCCCATGTGCAAGCTCGTTCTTCTGGCTGTAATCATCTAACTTTTAGCCAGAAAACTAACTTATATATATAGTTACTTATATATGAGTATATATAATACATACATACATAGATACATACATACATACATACATACATATATATATATATATTGTCTGTCTTCCTTTCGGCTTTTTTCCTTTTACTCGGGAGTCGCCACAGCGAATCATCTGATTCGCACATTTGATTTGGCAGAGGTTTTTACGTCGGATGCCCTTCCTGTCACAACCCTTTTAGCAAGGGACAGAAACACGCTGACGGCTTTGCAGCCTACTCTTTACGAAAGTCAGCAATGGTTCTTTTACATGCCTCTCACCATAGACAGTGAGAGACATGGCCCGCCTTTGATAACCCAGTTAGCCGCACTGGGGGACATACACATACATATATATATATATATCAGTTCACCACAAATACTGTTTACAGTGGGAGTAAAGCGCTGCTCACCTTAACTGGGGATGTTGTAGGGAAGTGGAAGAAATACTTTAAGGAAGGAGTGCTACCACAGGTCTTTCATCTCCACCGCTGTCAGACTGTACAACATCACTTTGTAACTGTCTGTGAAGTAACCGGTTTTGTGCAATAAAAAACCCGTGCAATAATCCACTTTAATCAACCACATCTATCCCACTGTGACTGTGAACCATATCAATCCATCTACTCTGCGCTCAAGATACATGTACATTTCTATATTAGCCAGTCTACAAAGGTTTTCATTGTATATATATTACATATATATATTAATATATAATTACATATAATTACACACACACACACACACACACACACACACACACACACACACACACACACACACACACACACACATATATATATATATATATATATATATATATATATATATATATATATATATATATATATATATATATATATATATATATATATATATATATATATATATATATTAATTTCTTCATTTATAAGAACATACATTATACATTATTCTATGATGCCATTGATTACCTGTATGTAGCATTCTTTGCAACCCCCAGTTTTTGAATGCCTGGAGTTCAAGGCATTCAAGTAAGGCCACAAGACTTGAGTATTTGGAAACAGACATATTTTCTTTGGCAAGCAAGTATGATACCCACATGCCAGTAATAATGCTTTCGTCAGCCTTTGAGACAGCATTTTTTGTGAAGTTCAGCCATCGTCTCTTTCATCTGCAATTTTTCCAGAATGATGGCATGTTCAGATTTGACTTGTTATGTTTTTTGTTTTTGTTTTTGTTTCTTCATATACTGTCCAATGTGACACCTGAGAAAAAAAGTTTTAATGTTAGTATGCAGAAAATAAATAAATAAATAAATAAATAAATAAATAAAATAAAATGTAAAAAAATTAATTAAAAAATGGGCATAGATTCTGACGCCCAGGGTACCCGCCGGGTTTTGGGGCTATCCAGCCTAAAATGGACCCCCTCACCCCCCAACCCTCAGACAAAAGAACCACTGTCACAATTGTGCAATGTCTGACCTCTTACCCCTTGTTAAAAAAGAGAAAATTGAAAACAACTTGCCTTCAATTTAAAAAAAAAAAAAAAAAAAAAAAAAACAAAAAAAAAAAAACATAATCAAGTTATTCATCAAGCCAAAGTAAGTTATCTAATCAAACCTGATAGATCTTCACTTATTCTTTATAAAAAAAATATCTTACACGTATTATTTCATGTACTGAAAATAATACTGTATTGATCTATGTCATGGTCAATAGCTAATTAATCAAATTGCAAAATTTGTATCATTATCATCTGTGGTAATTGGCACAAAAATAATTCCCTTATGGTACTGGTCTGGGAGTTGTTTGTTCCTTTCGTGAAGGTGTTGTCTCTTCCGTTCTCTTTGCATATGTGGCAAAACATTTTTGTTCTCTCATATCGAAGCCAAGGAAATTTATTTAGCCATTTTTGTTAGAATTTCTATGTAATCTCATCAGTGGCTTTTATTTCAGTGTTTTCAACCTCTAAAAAAAATGGAAAGTTTGGCTTGCGCCATTGTTGCTAATGTAAATAAAATGCCGACTCATGTATAACCAGAAACAAATTGTATCAACAAAACTCACTGTATAACATGGACAATACCGACAAATCAGAGTGGGGCTTACAAAACGTAGTCACTCTTCAACCGCTCTAGATCTAACACTGAAAGTCAGTGTTTCGGTGTTAGGTAAGGAAGCAGCTTTCTGAAGAACTTTAGAGTGTTTTGGATGAGGAATCGTACACTCTTGCTTCACTGATGTCCAAAATGAAAAACTAAGGTCTGCAAATAGGTAAAATAGAACCTTTCACTACAGTGAACTAAATAGGACCTTTCATTACAGCGATCAAGTTTAAAAAAATTATTAAATCAAGAATATTTTATATTACAATTTAATAATAATATTTTATGCAACAGACCTCAGGTATTTTAATAATTAAAATAATTTAATATAGTCTAATCTGGGTCTCTTTACGTAATGTTGACATTATCAAAATAATTGAATCTGTTGGTAGGGCTGCCTAATAACAGGGGTGAAAGAAATAGGTTTTAATTAAAATGAAGTTGACACACTTTCGAGGATAACTACAACTAGGACTATTTATTTATCAATTATTCCATAGGCTCAAGTTGTATATAATTAAATAGAACATGATGCATGGAACCAATGTAATGTGAGAAGTATGAAAGGTTTATTATTTTATTCAAATGCATAAGAATTAAAAAATATATAGTTTCTTACTACCAAGCACCTAAAGAAAGTGCTGTTTTGCTTTTAGTCCAGCAAGGAGAGAGGCATAGATGCCACACACTTTTTAGAGTTGTCTCTACTCTAGTCACAGGCATCAGGTGACACCAAGGACTGAAGGCCTGCTCCTTACAGCAGTCAGTTAAACTTGTGTTTTTTGCAACAAGCTGAAACGTCTCCTGATTGCATTCGGATGCACCATTTGGGAGCAATGAGGCGAAATCAAGGTTGATGTTTTGATGTGTGTCTGTGGTGCGGTGTTCCCTGGGGTGTATGGAGTGCAACAGAGCATAGTGAGAAGGTTAGCTCTCAGGCTGTTTTGTCAAACTGATTAAATATACTATTACAGCAATCACCTAAATTAGAAGCAGGCAAATCATGCTACCTGTGTATGGGTTGTGTGTGCCACCTCGTGTGGGAGCACTTGTATTGTTGTCATTCTATCTGTGTAAATGTGCATGTACTGAAATTGGAAACCTCAGTTTTTAGACCAGGTGGAACAATGGCATAATGGTGAGTTCGGGGTTCAAGTCCAGGATTCAGCAGATGCACTTCAATGTGTTTTTTATACTCTATCCCTGTGTGCAAGGGTTTCCTCCAGGCAATCCAGTTTACTCACACAGTCCAAAGGCATGCATATTTGGCTAACAAGTTGTTCCTAATTCCCCCCATTGGAGTAAGTGTGTGTGTGTGTGTGTGTGTGTGTGTGTTGGCCTTTCTGTAGTCTGTTAAGCTGTCCAGGATGTACGCTGCCTTCAGTGAAAGTTAACTGAGATAGACTCCAGCCTTCCCACAACCCTAATACTATTAAGCAGTCCAAGTAATGAGTGTGAGAGTGAAGAAGAGTCTTCAGATCTGAGACATAACTACAGAGTTACGTATTAGCGTAACCTGCCTTCAGAGCATTTAACTTCTTGCCATGCTAAAAAGACTTTACAACAACCAGTAGTCATTTCCAATAACCCTGTCTAGAGTGTAATTGGGATTGCAAAATAAATGAAATAACTCATAAAAATGCTCATTTTTAATTCTTAACATTTTTTTTCAACCAATTCTATGAAGTCATGTTTGCATTTCGTTTTCCATGTATAGCTCACAATATAGGGCAGTGGTGGTCTAGTGGTATAGGGCGCTGGATCGCTGATCCTAAGGTTGGGGGTTCGATTCCCACTCTCCACAAGGTCGTCACTGTCCTCCCCAGTGCAGCTAACTGGGTTATCAAAGGCTGGCTATGTCTCTCACTGTCTATGGTGTGAGGCATGTAAAAGAACTATTGCTGACTTTCGACAAGAGTAGGCTGCAAAGCCATTGGCGTGTTTCCACCCTGCGATGGCCTGGCGAGCTGTCCAGGGTGTACTCTGCCCATGCCTGAAGTTGGCTGGGATGGGCGCCAGCCTCCCCGCGACCCTAATTATGATTAAGCGGTTACAGAAAATGAACTGAACTGAGCTCACAACATTGAAAATAGAAGGCTACCCTTCGGGAGGGGTGGGGGGGTATATTGGGATAATGAAAAAAAATAACTTCATAGAAAAGCCCTGTGATGACCTGGAGAGTTGTCCAGGGTGTAGCCCACCTCTGCCAAGAGCTGGCCCTGCACCCTAATTAGGATTAAGTGGCTTAGGAAATTAATGAATGGATATAATGTATATATATATTTATATATATATATAGATAGATAGATAGATAATGCAGCCGTGAGGGAGGGGCACAAGGCAGTGTCTCTCCCTCACAACGGTCCCAAGCCCGGATAAATGCAGATGGTTGCGTCAGGAAGGGCATCCAGCGTAAAACAAATGCCAAATAAAACACGCGAGTCATATCAAAAACATTCATACCGGATCGGTCGAGGCCCGGGTTAACAACGACCGCCATCAGTGCTGTTAACCAACAGGGTGCTGGTGGAAATTGGACTACTGTTGGTCGAAGACGTCGAAGAAGGAGAGGCGGGAAGCGTGTCCGTAGGCAGAGAGAGAAGAGGAAAGGCAGGAGTCTAAGACTGAAAGTAGAGACTTTGAATGTTATAACTATGACAGGAAAAGGTAGAGAGCTGGCTGACATGATGCAGAGGAGGAAGGTGGACATACTGTGTGTTCAGGAGACCAGGTGGAAAGGTAGCAAGGCTCGAAGCTTAGGAGAAGGGTTTAAGCTGTTTTATTATGGTGTGGATGGGAAGAGACATGGAGTAGGAGTCATCTTGAAGGAGGAGTTTGTCAGGAATATTTTAGAAGTGAAAAGAGTGTCAGACAGAGTGATGAGTCTCAAGTTAGAAATTGAATGCGTGATGTTCAGTGTTGTTAGTGCTTATGCCCCACAGGCAGGATGTGAGCTAGAAGAGAAGGAGAGATTCTGGAGTGAGTTAAATGAAGTGATGCAGAATACACCCTAAGATGAAAGAGTAGTCATTGGGGCAGACTTCAATGGACATGTTGGTGCAGGAAACCTCTCTTCAGGTGATTATCGAAGAATGATTACAAAGTGCTGGGGGCGGTACTATGTCGATAAACAATAACACAAATAAACAAATATATATATATATATATATATATATATATATATATATATATATATATATATATATATATATATATATATATATATATATATATATATATATATATATATATATATATATATACACACACACACAGTAGTCTACAGTAGAGTCAATGGAACGACTGTGCAGCAGATTTCTGCATAAGTGGCTGGGTGTTTCACCAAGCGACAGTACTGTAAATCTTTACAGCTGGTCAGCTAAGTTAAGTTTGCCTCTATCATCTGTGATTGAAGAATTCCAGACTGTAAAAGTTAGAGCCATTTCTACCCTATGTTTGTCCAAGGACACAGTAGTGCAGCAAGCAGGGGAAATTGTGAAGTCTGGTAGAAAATGGAATCCTCGCAAAGCAGTCCAAGTGGCAGAGGTGGACCTGCGTCATCAAGAGCTGGTGGGAACAGTTTGCAAAGGAAGATTAGGCCTTGGCGACTACGAGGGTAACCGATGGAGCACAGCAGATGACCAAACAAGAAGAGATATGATTGTGCAACAAACTAGAAATGAAGCAGAATACACCAGGTTTGTCAGAGCAGTGAGGTTAGGAAGCCAATGCAGCTGGACCAAATGGGAATCAGCCATCCAGTGCCCATTCACATGGAAGGAACTGTGGAATACTGATCAAGGACAGCTCAGCTTCCTACTACGTGCTGTGTCAGATCTGCTTTCTATGCCTTCTAACTTGCGGATTTGGGGAAAAGAGGAGGCTGCCTCATGCTCTCTGTGTACAGGAAAGATCTGCTCCCTGAATCACGTCCTCTCAGCATGTCCTAAGGCTCTGGGAGAGGGGAGGTACCGATGGAGGCATGACACTGTCTTAAGAGAGATTGCCATAGTGGTAGATCAGCGCAGAGTGGAAGTCAATCATCAAAGTATCCAGGATACAGGAAAACCCATCCAGTTCCTGAAAGAAGGAGAGATGAAGACCAAGCCTAGCAAGCCTGCCACTAGAGGCTCAGTCCTGTCTTCAGCCTCCGACTGGCAGCTTCTTGTGGATGTGCAAAGGAAGTTGAAATTTCCAGAAGATATAGCAGTCACTCAGATGCGCTCAGATATGCTGCTACTATCCCGAGAAACGAAAGCCATCCACATAACAGAGCTTGCAGTTCCCTGGGAGGATAGACTTGACATCTCACACGAGCTGAAAGCGGCAAAATACCAGGACGTGGTAGATGAAGCTTGTATTAAAGGGTGGAAAGCAAGACTGATGCCAATCGAGGTTGGATGCAGGGGTTTTGTTGCAATATCTACAAGAAACTTCCTGCACAAGATAGGTCTTACCCCTACCACCACAAAGAAGGCGATAAAGACCATAGCTGCTTCAGTAGAGATATGTTCAAGGTGGCTGTGGCTCAAGAGGAGAGAGAGAGAGTTGGACCACAGTCAATTACAAGCCAGGAGAGTAGTGTGTAGATACACGTTAGAAGACCTCAACAATCAACCAGAAGCCAGCCTGCAGGTGAAGACGGTCTTTTGTCTTTGCTGCCCCACTCAGGTGAAGCGTACAGGTTTCGGGGCGGAATGCTAAAGACCCTGAGATACCTGCTGATGATGCAGACTAGGCACAAAGAAACTACAACAACCACAAGCTGCAGATTATAAAGATGCTAATCAATCTTTGAGTAGCGTAGCATCATGGATCGATGTTTAAAAACACACATATATATATATATATATATATATATATATATATATATATATATATATATATATATATATATATATATATATATACAAAAATAAAAGGACAGGACAAAGACTTTCTATTGAAACTCCATTTATCACTACAGATCTGTTTCGAGGGGTGGTGAAACCATCCTCTCTCTTCAGGTGATTATAGAAGAAGGATATGTCCTGTCCTTTTATTTTTGTTTATTTGCTCTACCAAAAAGTATTGAGCTTATATATGTATATATATATATATATATATATATATATATATATATATATATATATATATATATACATACACACACACACAGAGAGAGAGAGAGAGAGAGAGAGAGAGAGAGAGAGAGAGAGAGAGAGAGAGAGAGTTCCTGTCAAGTAGAATTGAGCTTGCCCAAATACTGTGTTCAGATGATTGAGACACTGGAGACTTGAGGCAACCAAGAAGTGCAGGGTGGGTGTGGGAAGGGATATCCCCCTCCTGCAGGGGGGGTCTGGGTGGCCTCTGGCAGAACTTTTTCCAAAATTTGCAATTGAAATATGAAATCTGGGGCCATCTGGAGACTGTTGATTTCACAAACATAAATAAAAATAAGAAGAATTTGTGCATTTACTGACAAAATTTCAGTGGTTTTAACTTTTATTCACAGTCCATAGGTAGCTTACAATTTATTATTTAAGTAGTGAAAACAACAAGTTCTAATATCAACTCGAAATCAGTAATAAAAATCATGTTCAGAATCAGAATCGCCCGGATACGATTGAGGTTGTTTGGGCAATGGTGGCCTGGTGGTAAAAGGTGCTGGATCCCCAATCCTAAGGTTGGGGGTTCAAGTCCCAATCTCCACAAAGTTGTCACTGTTTCCCAGTGAAGCTAACTGGGCTCACTGGGTTATCAAAGGCCGGCCATTTCTCTCACTGTCTATGGTGAGAGGCATGTAAAAGAATGACTGCAAAGAACCATTATTGACTTTTGTAAAGAGTAGGCGGCAAAGACGTCAGCGTGTTTCTGCCCCTTGTTAATAAAAAGAGATGTGTCAGGAAGGGCATCTGACATAAAAAAAAAAAACTATGCCAAATCAAACATGCAAATCAGATGATTTGCTGTGGCACCCCTGAAAATGAAAGAGAAAAAGCGAAACGAAAAAAAAAAAAAAAAGATTCCAAATAGAACATAGATGACAGGTCAAAAATTTAAACTGAGAAAATGTATCATTTTAAGAGAAAAATATGTTGATTTTAAATTTCATGGTGTCAACAAATCTCAAAGAAGTTGGGACAAGGTCACTGTCACTATTGTGAGGCATCCCCTCTTCTTCGTACAATAGTCTCCAAATGTCTGAGGACCGAGGAGGCAAGTTTCACTGTTCAACTGTCTTAGGCCTTTTTTGTTGTTGTTGTTGCACCTTTCGCTTTATGATGTGCTAAATGTTCTCTATTGGTGAAAGATCTGGACATTTCAATACCTGGATCCTTTTCCTACGCAACCATGATGTTGTAATTAATGGCTCCATTTCACTGGAGCATGGAATGCAATGATCGTGGCAGAAAGGCGCGGAACGCAGTCTATGGAGGAGCTTTGGAATTTTTACACAGAAAATGGGTCATAATCCTACGGAAAATTGTACATTCGGAACACTTTTGGAACGTTCATGGCACGTGCGGAACAGACACAGAAAGACCGCGGTACAATGTAGGAATACATGTGTATCTATCTGTTTATCACAACTTATTTAAACTGGAAACAGTGACCCTCTGGAAAGACGAAGTGACAACCGAGACACTGGAAAGACAGACGACAGTGGAAAAGACTACAACAGGGGTACAGAGTGTTGGCAGCTCTTTGTACAGTCTTTGTAAAAGGACACTCATTCCAAGCTGCAAGTAACCAAGAGGAAACATACCCCCAGAGTCTGACGAGAGTAAGGGAGATGGAGTTACAAACTGGTATGGACAACAGGCATCATGATCAACATGGAAACAACTGACACTGATGGGAGAGGTGGCAAAAGTATGGTGCAAGTGTGGCAAGTTATGTAAGAATATCAGGGGTCTGTGAGTACATCAGGCAAGAGCCAAGTGTCAGTCTTGGAAAACCCAGCAGCAGTGCACAGATCAGCAATCTGGTGAGGCACAGGAGGGTACCATCCTGATACAAAACCACAGTGAGGAAAACCTCTCCACTGCAGAGGATCAAGGGATCAGCAATGCTCACGCACCAAGTAATCCATCTTTAGTAGTAGAGAATGACAAGGTTAAGTGGCCAACTTCAGCCAAAAAGAGTAAATGGAAACAATTGGATGATGATTTTCATGAAATACTTGAGTTAGTATTGGTTGGAGGAGTCGAGGGAAAGTTGCAGTCCTTGACTACCATTATTTACTCATATGGAAAAGACCGGTTTGGAGTAGTAGAAAAGAAACAGACCAAGAAAGAGTTCCACCAAAGTAGGCATCAGAAACAGATTGCAGAAATAAGGTCAGAATTAAGATCTCTGAGAACACAGTTCCGATATGCAGTTGAAGAAGAGAAGAAGGGCATATCAGATCTTTGTGACATTTTATGAGAGTGTTTATGTAGGCTCAGGAAATCTGAGAACATCAGGAAGAAAAGGAACCAAAAATCAAGAGCCAGAGTCAAATTTATTTAAAATCCATACCAGTTCTCATCTTCTCTTCTCAAGGGTGAAAGAGGAGGAGTCCTGAAGAGCAGCAGGGAGATGATTGAACAGTATTTATCTCAAACCCACTCTGACCAGAGAAGAAATTAGCCTTTGCAAGAAGAAAACATACCTGCAGTTGATCCACCCAAGGTAGAAATCAGTGTGAAGAAACCAACCTGGCAAGAAGTGAGAGAGATATTTGTGAAGGCAAGTCATCACCTGGACCAAACGGGGTGCCATATAAAGTTTACAAGATGTGCCCCCTGCTAGCAAAAAAGTTGTGGAAACTTTTGAAAGCAGTGTGGAGAAGTGGGAAGAGCCCTGCATGTTGGCAAAAATCAGAAGGGATATTTAGAGTCCAGAGACATAAAAGAGTCCAGAGACATCAAACAGTCCCGTACCGCTTCCTTGTTGAATGTAGAGGGGGGGAATTTTCTTCTCAGTGTTAGCGAGATGGATGACAGCATATATGATCGTGATATGATATGATATGATATATGATATGATGTGAACATTGACACATCATTCCATAAGAGAGGAGCGCCAAGTTTTTTGGGATGTGTTGAACATATCGGTGCTATCACACAGCTGGTAAGAGAATCAAAGATCAACAACAACAGTCTGACAGTAGTGTGGTTGGATCTAGCCAACGCTTACGGCTCAATAACTCACCAGTTGATTTTCAAGGCACTCAACCACTACTTTATCCCAGAGCACATTCGTAAAATGATAAAGAACTACTATTCTAATGTCCAACTCAGATTCACAACACCAGAACGCACCACGAAGTGGCAACCCTTGCAGAAAGGAATTGTTACAGGCTGCACAATATCAGTAATCCTGTTCGTGATGGGTATGTACTTGATAATCAAAGTGGCAGAGACAGAATCAA
>CM045744.1:17633975-17646475 GCA_024760905.1 Plotosus lineatus
AAAAGTAAATGGCAAAGAACATCTTTAAATTTATGAAGTTAGTGAGCAGGAGAATCGGGTGAAAAACACTCATCATAACTTTCTGATAGGTCCATATCTGGCTCATTGTTCTATTCATTAAGAGCATCGCATAGTTTTGCTGTAGCAGTTTCTAATGGTTCATCGGTTGTTGGATATTTACCAAGAGAACACAGCAAAATATTTTCCTGTTTTTTAAAACACAGCAGAACGATCAAATGTGGTGTTACTGATGAACATTAGACATTCCCCAAAGGCAGGGGTCTTGAAATACCGTGTAAACTCACTTTTAGAGGCAGTAAACACCTAATTTTACGATTACAGAGACTGATGGAATTAAATTGGTTTGATCTACCCTTTTGCTCCCAGTACACATGGGCGGTTATTAGACGGTAATTATCAAAAATATGGGGGGGGGTTCCTTGGAGCGGGGCTCTTATTATGTCAAATACAGTATTATTGAATGTCTCCAAAGAGATAGAAGTGCAGGTGTGTGTGTGTGTGTGTGTGTGTGTGTGTGTGTGTGTGTGTGTGTGTGTGTATGTGTGTCTGTAAGCACTAAAACTGGCTTCAGGAGGATTAACACTGGTGAGAGTTGGATTTTCTCAAAGCTGGTTAATGAGGTTTATTGTATCCTTTTGTTTTTCCTGGTCTCACACACCGGATTTAACTCATGAAGGCCTCCATAATCATCCAGTGGGTTAATTTGCAAGTAGGAACAAGTATTCCAAGGTGCATGATGTAGAAACTACACACAACAAATTAATAAGTAAAATTTACAGCATGTATACAAGCAGAGAAAAATATAACACATCAGAGAAGTAGACAGTTATTACAGGAATTTGATTATAGATGGAAATGGGAGAAAAGAATTAACAATATTTCAAGGTTTAGCAGTGTATTTTGTTTTCATATTTCACAGGGTTTTTTTGTTTGTTTGTTTATTTGTTAGTTTTTTGTTTTTGTTTTTTTTCCCCCTGGGGAAAAGACAGGAGTCAGAGTTGGAGGTAGCAGAGATGAAATCCAACGATGGCTGGATTTAATTATAACCCAACAGTGGCTGGTGTCACATGTGAGGTGTAATATTAAATTATTTATTTAAGGCTATCTTTTGATTTTCATATTTATTTTCATAATACTAGCATACAGTCATGAGAACAAAATTTGGAACACCTGATTATATAGTCAAATCTTTATAAAGAAGTGTTCATAAAATAATGACCAATCCTGTTTTTATTTATTTGTGTGGAAAAAATGATTTAATCTTAATTAAACAACACAAATTAACATACCTTTTACTCATCAAACAAAAGATATGAACCACAATGCGTATTTCCATGGAGGAAAAAAAATGGACACCCCACATAGTTTCCCACTTAAAATGGCTTAAATCACACATCAGGTCAGGTCCACATGATCAGAACATCTTTACCCAGCATTGTGAAGAAGACTCAACCTATTTAAACCTCAGACATTTAGTCTGGTGTGCCACTGTCTGTTAAAATGAGATGGTGAAATCCAAAGACCTGTCTGAGGCCCTTAGCAAGAAGATTGTGGCTGCTTATGATTCTGTTAAGGGATTTAAAAAGATAACAGAAGAATTTGACAGCATCCTGAAAACAGTTTACAGGTGGAGGACATGCAAAACAACTGCTACAATGCCCAGGTCTGGCTGTCCTAGAAGGTTCATCCCAGAGCAGAAAACAAGATGTTCAAAGGAGTCATCAAAAGTCCTAAAATATCGTTGTGCAAGCTACAGCATGCTCTCACTACTGTTGCTGTGAAAGTATATAATGCAGAAAAGATGACCAGAAAGTGCATAAATCAGAAAGAGATGACACAAGTTTGACCTACATGGGGGGAGTTCAAGGGAGGAAGGCCAGACTGAAGTTTGCCAGAGAGAACATACACAAAGACCAGATATTTTGGAATAATGTTCTTGATACAGATCAAAGTAAAGTTGAATTATTTGGACACCAGAACAGAAGACATGTTTGGCCGAAACCAAACACAGGATTTCAGGGAAAGAACCTCACACCAACTATGAAGCATGCAGGTGGAAGTGTCATGATTTGGGGATGCTTTCCTGCAGCAGAATTTGACCAGCTCCCCATCATAGAATTCATTTCTATTGTGTTTCAGAGACTGCTTGAAGAACACGTGAAACCATTTGTGAAAAACATTACAGCTGAAGCAGAACTGGACACTGCAACATGAGAATGACCCAAAATACCAGTAACTCCACGAAGGATTTGCTGAAAACTAAGAAATAGAGAATCCTGGAATGGCCAAGTCAATGCTCGGATCTTAATCCCATTAAGATGATGTAGGGTGACTTGAAACAGGCTGTGCATGCAATAAACCCCTCAAGCATGCCACAGCTAAAATAATGCTGCATTTAGGACTGGGGTAGCATTTTCTCAGACTGATGTGAGACCTGTAGATGCTATACGAAGCGTCTCACTGAAGCTATTTCAGCCAAATGGACTAACACTAATTATTACGGGGGTGGGGTGTCCTAATTTTTTCCTCCCTTGAAATATGCATTGTTTTGTTAGATGAGTAAAAATATGTTCATTAATGTTTAATTGCAATGAAATCACATTCTTTTCCAGAAATAAAAATAAGATTGGACTTTTAACTGAACATTTCTTAGGAGTAGACTATTTATAATGGGGTGTCTTAATTTTTTCACATAAATGTATCACAAAATGTAATCCAATGTTTTCTAAACTATAAGTTTTTGATGTTTAGCTTAGTCTTAGTTATAGCATTTTTTTTTTTTTTCCTATGTCTCGTTTTAATTTTCCTTGATTGGATAAGTATTTTTCCACCCAAATGAGTCCACCAAAAAAGGTCTGGCTAACCCAGGTAATATTGACAAAACTATCAACATTATTTCTTGCATTAATTCTTATGCGAATAATGTGAGAGAGAATGTAAAAACAGATTGTGATCTACACTGTCTTAGTACTGAACTCAGAAGTGTGAGATTCTGGTTACAGCTGCTCCGCCTCATAAAATGATTACATCAGGAACAACGCTCTAGAGTCAGTAGTCGATCTTCGGGCTCAAAAATCGAACAGCATGGCCAGATTTTGGCTTCTGGTTGGTCAGGAAACGTTGAGTAAATTTCTCTGACAACAATTTTATTTTAAGTGCTAATGTCATTTAGTCGTCAGTAAAGAATTTTAAAAGGACAAGCACTGGTAAGTTGCTATAGTGTAAAAAATAAAACACTTTCAGACATGCTGTTGTTGGGAAAGCATCGTTAGTATTGGACCTGGAACTCATACTGATCAGTCATTGATGATTCCCCTAAAAAAGCATCTCAATGAGTATTTATCTCCAGAACACAGTAGAGTTAAATTTGTGATAATTTGAACCAGAAATTATACTAGTTACTGGTGTGTTGAAATGTTTCTGGCATCACAGGACCTTGCATGTATCCGCTCTCTCAGTCAGTGCAGAATCCCTCCTGGACAACTCAATGGCCATCACAGAGCAGAAACATGCTGATGGCCATGCAGCCTACTGTTGAGGAAAGTCAGCAATGGTTCTTTTACATGAACCCCTCACTATAGAAGATGCATGGCCGGCCTATGATAACCCGTTAGTGCACTGGGGGGATAGTGACAACCCGAGGAGAGTAGGGCTTGAACCCCCAACCTTAGTATCAGTAATCCAGTACCTTTACCACCAGGCAACCACTGCCACAGACAGAAATTATAGAGAGAACTGATATGTATGATGTTTAAAAAGAGAGAAGTTAATCTAGCATAGAATCATTACAATGGAAAAGTGTTATCTATTGAAAAAGGACAGTATTAAGTAGGAAGTTAAGTTTACACTTAACTTTATCTTAACTTTTCTTATTTGTGTAAATTGCTCTGAATGCTCTTGTGGCATTTGCCTGTTCTTCTTGTACTTGCACAGGATTTTTCCTGGTACTCTGGTTTCTTCCCACCTTCCAAACACATGCACAGTAAGCTAATTGGCTGTAACTTGCCCTCAGGTGAATATGAGTGTAAATGTCTGCATGTGTGTTGGCCCTGTGATGGTATAGTGAACTATTCCGGGTATACCCCGCCTTTTTCCTGTGTCGGCTGTGCCAAACACACACACACACACACACACACACACACACACACACACACACACACACACACACACACACACACACACACACACACACACACACACACACACACACACACACCGCCACAAGACGGATACAGTAATAGAACTAAGCATTTTGGCAAATGAGTGAATACTTGAGTACATGCCATTGGATTGGTTGGCAATAGATTGCACTTGGACCAGTGTGTATCCAACTGGAAACTTACTTGTTAGCTCGCTGTACTCTGTGCTATGATCTTTAAGACTTTATAGAGAACCATTTAGTGTTTTCTTTAAAGTAAAAATGTGCACAGGTGATAAACTAAAGGATAAAGACTTCAGGGAGTCCTGCAGACCACTCGCTGCTTGTCACAAAGTTGTTGTTAGTAGCTGAAAGGCAAAAAAACCCTCACAGACACGGCTGAAGAACATGCCATGCTAAGAAATGGCCAAGTACCATTGAAAGAAGAGAGTTTTAAAGGCCACTTGAAAATATCATATATTAAACTCCATATTTAGCATATTAGCATTCAGCTGTGTGTGTTTACTAAAAATCTATGGCTGGGGTTTCTCTGCAGAGTCCTAGTACTTTGTTAATAACTTTGTTAACCAGATTATTATTATTACATAAGACATGTAACATTCATGGTGGATAATTTAAAAATTCAGCATTTTGGTGATAATTGGACTAAAAATAATACGTATGAAGTGTATAGACACCGCTACATATATGCTAATAATAGTGGCAACCCTGTTATGTTGATGGATTTACGTCCTTCAAGAGGGAAAGTTATGAGATTGTGTGTTTTTCTGTGTAGCTGTCTGTTAGCATGATAGCTCAAAAACCAATCTTGAGATTTCTATGAATTTCATATGATTTTTGTGTGGGTCTTGGGTGAATGAAGAACTGATGAAATTTTGGCATGGAGGTGGAACTCACCCAGAATGTGCCAAGAGAAAATAGTAAAGAGCGGCAAAATAATTACAGAACAGACTTCAGGGGCACTGTAATTTTGCATCATTTGCCACTATAACCCATGTAAAGACTTGATTGCACTACCATGGTAGAGGTCTGTGCTCTTTGAGTGCATTTCTTGTTTGGCATGTTATCAGCTTTGCATTTCATAGTAATAGCCTTTTTTGTTTGTTTGTTTGTTTTCTATTTTTTTTTTTTTTTTTTTACCATTTCCCATCCTTCCTTGTCTATTTTCACATTGTGGTACTTCAGGGCCAACAAGGAAGAGTCCAAATCACAGCAGAATCAGCAGGTCCTAAGATAGTTGGTCATAGTATGTCTTAGCTTTCACAGTATGATAGCATTCATAATAGGCCTTGATGCTTCTCTTAAAGTTTTCTGAGTGCTTGTGCCACATAAAACTGCCATGGTGAGATGAGGAACAACCGCTTCCTGTTTTTGTCAACATTTCAAAAGATTTAAACCACTGCACTGGAAAGAGGAGTGCTTACTGCAACTGCTTATATCCAAGCAGTCCAACATTGTGGCTCCCTTTTAAGGTTATTAATAGAGTTTGTACATGCGTCTGGAGTGAATAGATTAATACGAGCTTTCATTATTTTTGAGGAGTTTAAATATCACTACATGTTTACCTCCAGATTTTGTGAAAGGTCTGCTGCAGTCTTGCAAAGCCCCCGTTGAATTTCCTAACTGAAAAGGCTGAGGAAATGAAGCCTCATCTCTAATTAACCCAGACTCATTTGCATTCCATTCAACACAGGTGCCAGAGCACGCCAAAATTTTCTTTGTGAAGGAGACAAAAAACTCTAGCATTTGTCTCCCTGATCCACTTCCCACACGTTTCTTTCTCAGCTTTCTCTTCACAAGTTCAGATTTAAGTAGTACAGTTTTGACTATTTTATGAAGTGACTTTTGAGAGATTCAGCCCCCGTGCACGTAAAAACAGTATATTTACACATAAAGGAGATGTTGACATCTGTTTAGAGATTTGCTGTTCGTGAAAACTGTTTGTGCTGTTGGAGGGAAACAATAATCAATGATGCACTGGAGTTATTTTCATACCACTGCACACCCCAAACAGTTTCATTTATCTTACACTGCAAAACTTGCTAAGGGATATATGTTTGTAATGTAAAATGTCCATACCTATCCAGACCATGTTTTCTTCTTCCAGTTTATTATGTATGAAATAAAATATAAAATAATAAAATTTAATACTTGCTGGTTTCATATCTTTTTTCAGTCTGATTCATTGCTCAATGTCATCATTCCATTAACAATCTTCTCTTGTCCTTTCCTCAAACATGTAACTGTGAAATGAAGCACTGTTTCCATCTGCTATTGCAAACTGGAACAACACTGTATTAAATCTGTCCTGTCCCAGTGGAGATTCTGTGGGCTAAACGAGTCTCGCAGTAGCTGTCCTTCGACATTATCGACTGCTGCAGGAATTCTGATAACTTCGTTATAAAAACATATCCCCCCCCAACCATCTGGTTGTGCTCCTCTCTTGTTTACTTAATTACATCACGTCCTCAGGGTGTCTAAAGCTCACTTTTGTGGCAAACAGGAGAATGATGGAGATTTTACAATCAACAATTTGAGTTAAATCAAAATAAAATCTAGAAACACCAGGATTGTTGCTATAAACCATGTTCACAAGTGTAAATGGCATCAACGATTAGTTTCAATGTTGAACCATTATGAATCTCTTCATGGCTATAAAACCCCCAATCCCACTCAGAGGAAGATCATGGATGATGTGCTACGTCCTGAAAATTGCAATGAATACAGAAGGGAAATTGCGAAAAAGGAAAAAAAAAGCCAATTTTTTAAGTCACATCTTTACTTCATCCGTTCCAGGTTTTCATAACATCTAACACGATCCCATTAAATTCACATGCTCATGTGCATACTGAATCCAATCTAGCCTGACTACAGCCAATCAGATCACACTATGCTATTGCCACATACTCACTGCATCTGTCTGTCCTTATTTACACTGTAACAGGGGCTAAGGTCTTTCATTCACTCTGCAAGTTTTCTTATATTTACAGCTCCATTCACCAAACACAGATCACTCTTGTATCACACTAATATAGTCTATACTATGTTTTAAGTTCATCATTACTACATCAATGACATTGTTACCATATCCTTGTTAAGTTTTAACTTGTCCTCCTTCCATCACACACAAAATGGAAAGCTATTAAAAGATCTATCTGATGACTCTACAGTATTGCCATTTGATAAAAAATGAGACTAGAAAATTAGAGAGATTTTGATGACACGGATCTCATTTTAGGTTTTAGGGAAGGACGTGCAGCAAGTTAGATTGACAAAGGACAGAGAGGGAAATGTATTGACTGATGACAGAAGTGGAGGCAATCAGCCTGTGGCACTGCTGAGGTGTTACGGAGGCCCAGGATGCTTCGATAGAGGCCTTAAGCTCATCCACAGTGTTGGGTCTGGTGTCTCTCGTCTTTCTCTTCACAATATCCCACAGATTCTCTATGGGGTTCAAGTCAGGAGAGTTGGCTGGCCAATTGAGCACAGTAATATCATGGTCATAAACCATTTAGCAGTGGTCCTGGCACTGTGAGCAGGTGCCAGGTCGTGCTGACAAATGAAATATTCATCTCCATAAAGCTTTTCAGCAGATGGAAGCATGAAGTGCTCCAAAATCTCCTGATAGCTAGCTGCATTGACCCTGCCCTTGATAAAACACAGTGGACCAACACCTGCAGCTGACATGGCACCGCAGACCATCACTGACTGTGGGTACTTGACCCTGGACTTCAGGCATTTTGGCATTTCCTTCTCCCCAGTCTTCCTCCAAACTCTGGCACCTTGATTTCCGAATGACATGCAAAATTTGCTTTTATCTGAAATAAGTACTTTGGACCACTGAGCAACAGTCCAGTGCTGCTTCTCTGTAGCCCAGGTCAGACACTTCTACCACTGTTTCTGGTTCAAAAGTGGCTTGACCTGGGAATGCGGCACCTGTCGCCCATTGCCTGCACATTCCTGTCTGTTCGCTCAGAGATTTCTTTCTGTGTCTTACCCTTTTGCTTGAGGGTGTCAACGATGGCCTTCTGGACAGCAGTCAGGTCGGCAGTCTCACCCATGATTGCGGTTTTGATTAATGAACCAGGCTGAAGTTTTTAAAAGCCTCAGGAATCTTTTGCAGGTGTTTAGAGTTAATTGGTTGATTCAGATGATTAGGTTAATAGCTCGTTTAGAGTACCTTTTCATGAATGCAGCCATGAGGCGCGGGGGGGGGCACTAACCAGTGTCTCTCCCCCTTATACCAGTCCCAAGCCCGGAAAAATGCAGAGGGTTGCGACAGGAAGGGCATCCAGCGTAAAACTTCTGCCACATTAAAAAATGCAAATGGTCAAAGCAAAATTCATACCGGATCGGTGGAGGCCCGGGTTAACAACGACCGCCATCAGTGCTGTCAACCAACAGGGTGCTGATGGAAATTGGACTACTGATGGTCGAAGACATCGAAGAAGGAGAGGCGGGAGGCGTGTCCGTAGGCAGAGAGAGAGAGAGAGAAGAGGAAATGCGTGAGCCTAGGACTGAGAGTAGGGACTTTGAATGTTGGAAGTATGAAAGGAAAAGATAGGGAGCTGGCTGACATGATGCAGAGGAGGAAGGTGGACATACTGTGTGTTCAGGAGACCAGGTGGAAAGGTAGCACAGGGTTTAAGCTGTTTTATAATGGTGTGGATGGGAAGAGAAATGGAGTTGGAGTCATCTTGAAGGAGGGGTTTGTCAGGAATGTTCTCGAAGTGAAAAGAGTGTCAGACAGAGTGATGAGTCTCAAGTTAGAAATTGAAGGTGTGATGGTCAATGTTGTTAGTGCTTATGCCCCACAGGCAGGATGTGAGATAGAAGAGAAGGAGAGATTCTGGAGTGAGTTAGATGAAGTGATGCAGAGTAACCCCAGAGGTGAAAGAGTGGTCATTGGAGCAGACTTCAATGGACATGTTGGTGCAGGCAACAGAGGGGACGAGGAAGTGATGGGCAGGTTTGGTATCAAGGACAGGAACACAGAAGGACAGATGTTGATCGATTTTGCAAAAAGGATGGAAATGGCTGTGGTGAATACTTTCTTCAAGAATAAACAGGAGCATAGGGTGACTTATGAAAGCGGAGGTAAGAGCACACAGGTAGACTACATCTTGTGTAGGCGATGTAATTTGAAGGAAGTCAGTGACTGCAAAGTAGTAGTGGGTGAGAGTGTTGCCAAACAACATAGGGTGGTGGTGTGCAGGATGACACTGATGGTGAGAAAGGTGAAAAAGGTAAAGGCAGAGAAGAAGACAAAGTGGTGGAAGCTGAAAAAGAAAGAGTGTCGTGTTTTCTTCAAGGAGGAGTTGAAAAAGGCTTTGGGTAGTCAGGAAGTGCTTCCAGATAACTGGACAACCACAGCCAATGTGATCAGGGAGACCGGTAGGAGAGTACTTGGTGTGTCCTCTGGAAGGAAAGTAGATAAGGAAACTTGGTGGTGGAATGAGGAAGTGCAGGAGTGTGTACAAAAGAAGAAGTTAGCCAAGAAGAAGTGGGACATTGAGAGGACCGAAGAGAGTAAACAGGAGTACAGGGAGACACAGCATAAGGCGAAGGTAGCAGTGTCAAAGGCCAAACAGAGGGCGTATGATGACTTGTATGATAGGTTGAACAGTAAGGAGGGAGAAAATCATTTAACAGTTTAGCACAGCAGAGAAATCGAGATGGGAAAGACATGCAGCAAGTCAGAGTGATAAAGGACAGAGAGGGAAATGTATTGACTGATGACAGAAGTGTGCTGGGAAGATGGAACGAGTACTTTGAAGCGCTGATGAATGAGGAAAATGAGAGAGAAAAAAGAGTAGAAGGGGTGACCGTTGAGGAGCAGGAAGTAGCAAAGATTAGTAAGGGAGAAGTGAGGAGGGCATTGAAGAGGATGAAGAGTGGAAAGGCAGTTGGCCCTCATGACATACCAGTTGAGGTATGGAAGTGTCTAGGGGAAGCAGCAGTAGATTTTCTGACAAGAATATTCAACAAGGTCTTAGAAAGTGAGCAGATGCCAGAGGAATGGAGGAGAAGTGTGCTTGTGCCCATTTTTAAGAACAAGGGAGATGTACAGAGTTGTGGCAACTACAGAGGGATAAAGTTGATGAGCCATATAATGAAGCTATGGGAAAGAATAGTGGAAGCAAGACTAAGGGCAGAGGTCAGCATTTGTGAACAACAGTTTGGTTTCATGCCAAGAAAGAGCACCACAGATGCAGTGTTTGCTTTGAGGATGTTAATAGAGAAGTACAGAGAAGGTCAGAAGGAGCTGTATTGTGCCTTTGTGGATCTGGAGAAAGCATATGACAGGGTGCCGAGAGAAGAACTGTGGTATTGTATGAGGAAGTCTGGAGTGACAGAGAAGTATGTTAGAGTGGTGCAGGACATGAATGAGAGATGTAAGACAGTGGTGAGGTGTGCTGTCAGTGTGACAGAAGAGTTCAAGGTGGAGGTGGGACTGCATCAAGGGTCAGCTCTCAGCCCCTTCTTGTTTGCTATGGTGATGGACAGGCTGACAGACGAGGTTAGACAAGAATCTCCATGGACTATGATGTTTGCAGATGACATCGTGATCTGTAGTGAGAGCAGAGAACAAGTGGAGGAAAATCTAGAGAGGTGGAGGTATGCCCTGGAAAGGAGGGGATTGAAGGTTAGTCTCAGTAAGACAGAATATATGTGTGTGAACGACAAGGACCCAAGAGGAACTTTGAGGTTACATGGGGCAGAGATAAAGAAGGTGGAGGATTTTAAGTACTTACGCTCAACAATCCAGAGCAATGGAGAGTGTGGAAAAGAGGTGAAGAAGCGTGTGCAGGCAGGTTGGAATGGATGGAGAAAAGTGTCCGGTGTGATGTGTGATAGGAGAGTATCAGCAAGAATGAAGGGAAAAGTGTACAAGACGGTGTTGTATGGTTTAGAGACAGTGGCCCTGGGGAAAAGACAGGAGTCAGAGTTGGAGGTAGCAGAGATGAAAATGTTGAGGTTCTCTTTGGGAGTAACGAGGATGGATAGGATCAGAAATGAGTACATCAGAGGGACAGCACATGTTAGATGTTTTGGAGACAAAGTCAGAGAGGCTAGATTAAGATGGTTTGGACATGTACAGAAGAGGGATAGTGAGTATATTGGTAGTAGGATTCTGAGGTTGGAACTACCAGGCAAAAGGCCCAGAGGAAGACCAAAGAGAAGATTTATGGATGTGGTGAAGGCAACATGAAGGTCGTTGGAGTAAGATTAGAAGATGCAGAGGATAGGGAGAGATGGAGGCAGATCATTTGCTGTGGCAACCCCTGAAGGGAACAGCCGAAAGGAAAAGAAGAAGAGTCCCTTTTCATGATATGCTAATTTTTTAAGACAGGAATTTTGGGTTTTCATGAGCTGTATGCCAAAAGCATCAGTATTAAAACAATAAAAGACCTGAAATATTTCAGTTGGTGTGCAATGCATCTAAAATATATCAAAGTTTAATTTATATCAGTACATTACAGAAAATAATGAACTTTAAAACAATATGCTAATTTTTTGAGAAGGACTAGTATATATATATATATATATATATATATATATATATATATATATATATATATATATATATATATATATATATATATATATATATACACACACACACACACACACACACACACACACACAGACACACACACACACACACACACACACACACATATATAAGATAAGATAAGATAAGATACAGCTTTATTAATCTCACAATGGAGAAATTCACTGTTACAGGCTCTTGAGGTACTATCAGTAGGGGGTGCAAAAATAGATACAAGTACAAACATACACACATACATATATTATATAAGTAAATAAATAAATAGATACATAAATAGTATAAATTACTAAACAATAAAAGAAAAGAATGGAGAAAAGAATGGAGCAACTTTATAGACTGGCCTATATTAAAGTGTAATGTATCTGAGGGCGGAGTAGATGGGTTGATATGGTTCACAGTCAGTGGGGTAGATGTGGTTGATTAAAGTGCATGGGGTTTTTATTGCACATAACCGGTATTTTCACAGACAGTTACAAAGTGGCGTTGTACAGTCTGACAGCGGTGGGAATGAACGACCTGCGGTAGCGCTCCTTCCTGCACTGAGGATGCCTCAGTCGTCCACTGAAGGAGCTACTCAGCTCCTCTACAGTCTGGTGCAGTGGGTGAGAGCTGTTGTTCATGATGGATGTGAGCTTTGCTACCATCCTCCTCTCACTCACCTCCTCCACAGAGTCCAGTGGGCAGCCCAGGACAGAGCTGGCCCTCCTGACCAGCTTGTTCAGTCTCTTCCTGTCCCGCTCTGTG
>CM045744.1:17651475-17703975 GCA_024760905.1 Plotosus lineatus
CCCACTATTCTTCCTTAATTTCCTTATTTTTTAACTCGATGAATATTTAAAAAAAAATACAAGATACACTAAAGCTGCATGAATTGAAGCGTGAAGTCGCAAGGGATCACCGCATAACACTAGCAGATCTGTAACTTGAGTGTTTTAGCCCCATTCAAAAGAGAGAACTAATCTCATTATTTTCCTCATCAATCATCATCCTTTGTGCTTGATCCAGTACCTCCATGTTTCTTTAACTCTAGCTATGCCCCACACTGAACCCTGAAATGGCAGCCATTTTTCTGCATAACCAACATGCAGCCTTGGGTGGGGGTGTGGGGGGGCAAGCCAGTGTCTCTCACTCACGCCGGGCCCAAGCCCAGAGAAATGCTGAGGGTTGTGTCAGGAAGGGCATCCAACCTAAGACCAATGCCAACTTGATATGCAAAACATAAAAATTACCTCCATACCGGATCGGTCGAGGCCCAGGTTAACAACGACCGCCATCAGTGCTGTTAAACAATAGGGTGCTGGTGAAATTTGACTACTGTGGATCAAAGAAGGAGAGGCGGCAGGCGTGTCCGTAGGCAGAGAGAGAAGAGGAAAAGCATGAGTCTCGGACTGAGAGTAGGGACATTGAATGTTGGAAAATGAAAGGAAAAGGTAGAGAGCTGGCTGATATGATGTAGAGGAGGAAGGTGGACATACTGTGTGTTCATGAGACCAGGTGGAAAGGTAGCAAGGCTAAAAGCTTAGGAACAGGGTTTAAGCTGTTTTAAACTGTTTTAAGCTCTTTCTGTCCTTTTCTGTACATCTCTATTAACATCCTCAAAGCAAACACTGCATCTGTGGTACTCTTTCTTGGCATGAAACCAAACTGTTGCTTACAAATGCAGACGTCACCACTGTCTTACATCTCTCATACATCGCTGATCCTAACGTTGGGGTTCAGTCCCATTCTCCACAAGGTTATCACTGTCGCCCCAGTCCAGGTAACTGGGTTATCAAAGACCACCCATGACTCTCACTGCCCATGGTGACAGGCATGTAAAAGAACCATTGCTGACTTTCGTAAAGTGTAGACTGCACAGCCATCAGCATGTTTCTGTCCCTTGCTAAAGGGTTGTGTCAAGAAGGGCAGCTGACGTAAAAACCTATGCCAAATCAAATGTGCGAATCAGATGATTCACTTTGGCAACCCCAGAAAAAGGGGGAAAAAACCAAAGGTAAAAGAAAAAGATTTGAAACAGGGATGTTTAACCTCACATAAATGCAGCCGTGATGGGAGGTAAGCCAGTGTTCTTCCTCACACCAGTCCCAAGTCCGAATAAATGCAGAGGGTTGTGTCAGGAAGGGCATCTGACGTATAACGAATACCAAATTTGTTTATGCAGGTAACAAATAATAATTCTATACCGGATCAGTCGAGGCCCGGGTTAATAACGACTGCCTCCAGTGCTGTTAACCAGCAGGGTGTTGGTGGAAACTGGACTACTGTTGGTCGAAGAAGGAGAGATGGGAGGCTTATTCATAGATGGAGAGAGAAGAGGAAAGTCATGAGTTTAGGACTGAGAGTGGGGACTTTGAATGTCGGAACTATGACAGGAAAAGATAGAGAGCTGGCTGTGATGATGCAGAGGAGGAAGGTGGACACATTGTGTGTTCAGGGGACCAGGTGGAAAGGTAGCAAGGCTAGAAGCTTAGGAGCAGGATTTAAGCTTTTTTTTAATCATGGTGTGGATGGGAAGAGAAATGGAGTAGAAGTAATCTTGAAGGAGGGGTTTGTCAGGAATGTTCTAGAAGTGAAAAAAGTGCCAGACAGAGTGATGAGTCTCAAGTTAGAAATTGAAGGTGTGATGTTCAATGTTGTTTGTGTGTATGCCTCACAGGCAGGATGTGAGCTAGAAGAGAAGGAGAGATTCTGGAGTGAGTTAGATAAAGTGATGCAGAGTACCCCCAGAGGTGAAAGACTGATCATTGGTGCAGAATTCAATGGACATGTTGGTGCAGGCAACAGAGGTGACGAGGAAGTGATGGGCAGGTTTGGTATCCAGGACAAGAACACAGAAGGACAGATGTTGATTGATTTTTTGAAAATGGCGAAAATGACTGTGGTGAATACTTTCTTCCATAAGAGACAAGAGCATAGGGTGACTTATAAAAGTGGAGGAAGGGGCACACAGGTTGACTACATATTGTGTAGATGATGTAATTTGAAGGGAGTCAGTGACTGCAAAGTAGTAGTGGGTGAGAGTGTTGCCAAACAGCATAGGATGGTAGTGTGCAGGATGACACTGATGTGAGGAAGATGAAGAAAACAAAGGCAGAGACAAAGTGGTGGAAGCTGAAATAGGAAGAGTTCCGTGCTGTCTTCAAGGAGGAGTTGAAAAAGGCTTTGGGTGGTCAGAATGTGCTATCAGATGACTGGACAACTACAACTAATGTGATCAGGGAGCGGTGTAGGAGAGTACTTGGTGTGTCCTCTGGAAGCAAAGTAGATAAGGAGACTCAGTGGTGGAATGAGGAAGTGCAGGAGTGTGTAAAAAGGAAGAGGTTAGCTAAGAAGAAGTGGGACATTGAGAGGACCGAAAGGGTTGAACAAAAGTACAGGGATACACAGCATGAGGTGAAGGTAGCTGTGTCAAAGGACAAACAGAGAGCGTACGATGACTTGTATGCTAGGTTGGACAGAAAGGAGGGAGAAAATGATTTATACAGGTTGGCACAGCAGAGAAATAGAAATGAAAAGTATGTGCATCAAGTTAGTGTGATTAAGGACAGAGTGGTAAATGTATTGACTGATGACAGAGGTGTGCTGTGACGTGACGTGACGTATCCAAGATGGCGCTGTCTAGAGGGCAACCTCGTGGAGTTCTCAGAATCAAATTGTTTATTTGTTCGTTTTAATTTGTTTTATTTGTTTGTTCATGGTTTGCACTATGCTCGTCTAGGATCGGTCGACCCTACAATGAACAGCTTCAGCTTCGGGCAATAACTGATATCTTGAGCAGCTATGTTATGCCCAGGCGGAGTTTTGAGATTTTCTGGTGCTTGGTTAGCATGCTTGGTTAGGAGCTCAATGCTATTGGCTAGGCCCAGACAGAACTCTGAGAGGCTTGGTTAGCACTTCCGGCCATACTACGTACTTAAAAATGTTCATTCCCTTCGAAAAAAGATGGACGAGCTTCATGCTCAGATTGCAGCGCAGAGGGATCTACAGGACTGTGTTTCTGTGAAACATGGCTCGAGGAGAGTACACCCGATAAGGCGATTATACCAGCCGGCTACACGGCCTTCATCCCCTGCTATCACAAGCGCCGGAGTTGTCGTTCGGCCCCTTCCCGCCTCGGCTTCTTTGTTAGCCGGGATGTGGCTAGCAGAGCTAGTATGCTCTGGAGCCGCATCCTGGCAAACAAGTCAAGTTGAGCGTGCTTAGTTATAACTTAGCAATGTATAACTAAGCAGAGCTGACATGCTATGGTAAGCACCATATGGTAGACTGAACATTTTCAAGTAGCATGGCCGGAAGTGCTAACCAAGCCTCTCAGAGCTCCGGGCTTAGCCAGCAGCCGCTAGCTAACTGCTGGCTAACCGCTAGCATGGAGCTCCGTAGCATAGAATAGATAGAAGATAGAAGATTATTGCATGCTTAATTGCCCGAAGCTGCTTATAGATGAGCATACTACAAAACATGAACAAACAAATAAAACAAATTAAAATGAACAAAGAAACAATTTGACTCTGAGAACTCCGCGGCGTCGCCCTCTGGGCAGCACCATCTTGGACACGTTACTCTAACTTCAATGTAAAAGGACATGAAAACTACTGTTAAACATACTCCAGAACATAAAATATCATGCATAAACATGAACTTAGGTACTGTACTAGAATAATAATTGAAAAAGATTTTAATACAACAGTTCAGAGAAAGGAGAAAGTCTTATTTCTTCAGAGGAGACATCCAGCATTTTCTATCACTTAGCCAGAGAAGACACAGTGTTTGAGTGGTATCATAGAGCTTAACTGGTAATTAAAACACAGAAAAAAGAGGCTCATTGACAACTTGTGCGCGAATGAGTAAAAAGGGGAGGGACATCAGCTCAACCAATCAGCAAAAAGGAGGACAATTATTGGCTGAATTTGAATCATGTGTCGGTTGCTGGGCAGACCGAGTGTATTCAAACCGCGAGTGCAAAACCGCGAATAGTCAAGGGCCTACTGTATTGTTATGTTAGAGAAGTGCAGGACATGTATGAGACATGTCAGACAGTGGTGAGGTGTGCTATCGGAGTGACAGAAGAGTTCTAGGTAGAGCTGGGACTGCATCAAGGGTCAGCTCTGAGCCCCTTCTTGTTTGCTATGGTGATGGACAGGTTGACAGACGAGGTTAGACAAGAATCTCCATGGAATATGATGTTTGTAGATGACATTGTGATCTGTAGTGAAAGCAGAGAACAAGTGGAGGAAAACCTAGAGAGGTGGAGGTACGCCCTGGAAAGGAAGGGAATTAAGGTTAGTGTCAGTAAGACAGAATACATGTGTATGAAAGAGAAGGACCCAAGAGGAACGGTGAGGTTAAAGGGAGCAGATATTAAGAAGGTGGATGACTTTAAGTACTTAGTCTCAACAATCCAAAGCAATGGAGAGTGTAGAAAAGAGGTGAAGAAGCATGTGCAGGCAGGTTGGAATGGCTGGAGAAAAGTGTCCGGTGTCATGTATGATAGGAAGGTTTCGGCCAGAATGAAAGGAAAAGTATACAAGATGGTGATAGGCCAGTGATGTTTTATGGTTTAGAAACCGTGGCACTGAGGAAAACACAGGAGGCAGAGCTGGAGGTAGCAGAGATAAAAATCTTGAGGTTCTCCTTGGGAGTAATGAGGGTGGATAGGACCAGGAATGAGCACATCAGAGGGACAGCCCATGTAAGAGGTTTTGGAGACAAAGTCAGAGAGGTTGGATTGAGATTGTTTGGACATGTACAGCGGACGGATGGTGAATATATTGGTAGTAGGATGCTGGGGTTGGAACTGCCAGGCAAGAAGCCTACGGGAAGACCAAAGAAAAGAGTTATGGATGTGGTGAAGGAGAATATGAAGAGGGCGAAATGGAGACAGATGATTCGTTGTGGGGACCCCTGAAGGGAGCAGCCAAAAGGAAAAGAAGAAGAAGCAGAAAATATACCTGAAGCACATTCATTTGTAGAATGTTTTGGTGTTAATTAAAAAAATAATAATAATAATAAACTGTTAACTGTCAGTCTGCAAAACTTTAATACCAATTGACATGTTAGTGGGGTGGGCATGTCTAAGAAATAAGTACATATTCGCATATGATTAAAGGAAACAGTCACTCTTGCTGTACACAGATGGCAAATTTGATTTATACGAGCTTACACAGTGTTATAAATCTACTCACATCAGGCTGTATCAGTGCAGTGGCTGCTTATGGGAAAGTCATAATTTGCATGTGTTTACAGTCAACCAGACTCTGACATCTGACATCTGACTGTGGCAGACTCTGACATCCATCGAGGTACAACTTTCAAAGAATGTGTAACATTACCCACTAATGATAGTAGGTACAATTAGTTTCACCTATTGTCTATTTATTTAATTTTTAATTGTGCAGCAAGAAGTTTCCTGGGTTTGAGTCGTGAGCTTGATGAGGACATTTGTTGTGCAGTGTGTATGTTCTTCATGAGCTTCCATGGCTTTCCTCTTGGTCTGTTTGTTTCCTCCCACAGTCTAAATAGACGCACATTTTCATAATTGCCTGATTCCAAATTTCCTCGAGGTGTAAGTTTGAATGTTTTTTTTTTTTTTTTTTTTTTTTTTTTGTGTGTGTGTGTGTGTGTGTGTGTGTGTGTTGGCCATGTGATGGACTGTTGAACGGTCCAGAATGTAACCCACTGTTGCCCCAAGTCATCTGAAATAGCTTTTAGCCTGGCTGTGACCTGAGTAGGATTAAGTGCTCCAGCAAGTGAATGAATAAATGAATGAATCTATTTCTACACACCAGCATGCCAGTTGCTGATAAGATTAAGTAAAGTCGTAAAGTCCCCAACGCTACACCACTGTGGCACCTTGGATGGAGTCAGATTCCAAGCCTTAATTATTGTTTAATTCTCCCCGTGGGCCAAAGACAAATATTTCCTTTTCAAGAGGAATCTAGATAAAGAAATCTCACTGCAAGAAATTATATCTTTTAGTAAGTGAAGTGATCTCGAATTAAGGGAAAGATAGCTGATACTTCTGATCATTACCATTATACATAAACAAGACAAGTAGTTCTGTTTCCTGTGCTTGTTACACTGATTAACTCTGGGGCTGCTGGGAATTTAATCAACAATAGATGAACAAAGAGATTGTGTTCTCCCTTCTTTTTTTCCAATTGCAGATACAAAGTGTTTATTTACCAAAGTGATTATTTTAAATAGCTCCTGCTGCCGTGGATGAGTTGAAGTTATCTCAAGGAAGCTTACATTCCTACCAATACTGTTGCTAACTAAAAAGCTGACGTTGTCCTAAATTCTTAAATAGTGGATGACTGCAATTATATTCATTTACAGTAAAATATACTCGATTCTACAATATTTGACAGCAAGCAAATAACCCTAAAGTAAGCACCCTCAAGGGGGGGCAGAGAACCACTGAACCTAAGCCAAGCTATGTATGGCTTGGATCCAGGGAAGCAAATCTGAATTGAAGGGATGGGAGATATATTCTCTTCCCTGTCAATCAAGGCAATTGTAGCCAATCACGAAGCCTGTAGAGGGCAGATAGAGGACAATCCTTCCAATGGGTCATGTTGCCTTATGACTTACCGTGAGCAGTTAGAGAACATTTAATAACACATTCAGCATGTCTCAGAGGAAGCATGTATTAACTTTCAACCTCCCCACTTGATAGTTGTAGATAGGCGAATCTGACTGGAGAGGGAAAATAGGCATGTGACAAAATGTAAAGTTTTTCAGCTATTTTGGAAAAATATGTGTTACGTTTAATTAATAGGCACTGGCTTCAAAACTATCAAGTCCTATTCTGCTGGAATAGTAGGATTGAATAGAACGAGTGCTGAGCTGTGTTGTTACCTCTGCCCAAGACAGCGTTTTGATGAGGGTATTGTAATCACAGGCATTTGTGAGTCCATCCATCCATTCACCATCCGTCCTTTTTTTTTGTTTGTGAACGAAATCTGGACCACACCCACCCACTGACTTTCACCAAACTTGCTGGGCACACTATACTCCCTGAGTCTCAGATGATTTTGGATACATGATTTTGTAATCTCAAGGTAGAAGTCAGAACAAGGTCACATTTTTTTGGAGACTGAGCAGGAATAAGTTCCAAACAAGTATCAGTAGGTGTCCCTTTACTATGGAATCATAACTGGAAACAATATATGAAGGTTGAAATGAAACACTTTCCTTTGACTTTAGTGACCTTCACTACCCATCTCATAAAATCTTCTAGCAGCAAAGATTTGTTATTTTTGTCATCCCCACTCTAAGAGAACATATTATAAGACAAGCACATGAGTGATTAACTAGTTCCCATATATTTGCTACATTATTTATGTTTCAGGATTGCTCCTCTAGTTTTTCTTGGTTTAACTGTGTGTGTGTGTGTGTGTGTGTGTGTGTGTGTGTGTGTGTGTGTGTGTGTGTGTGTTTTAGTGTAATCTACCTGTGAAAGCAGATGGATGGTGTATACTTCCGAGCAAACAGCTGTTCAACTGATTGAGTTTTGCCAGTTGCATGCGGTATTGCCTGATGCTGAGATTTGTCTGGAATGTACTTAAGCACGGTCTGCTCGATCCAACTTTTGTCCATCTTATTTCACATGAATATTTTATTTCCCCAGGTCCTAAAAAACAACTAAATTGTTTTGAAGTAAGTTTTATCAAACAGATTGGAAACCACAAATCAAAATTACAAATAAAGTTACAAAACAAACAGTATTTACTATTCTATGTGATTATTGGACAGGCATCTAATTGATTGTTTATTTCCACATAATTGTACATCTGCAGACTTTTTGTAGTTGAAATGGATACAAAATAAATCATTTATGCATACACTCATACACATATAGGCATGGTTCATGAAATATCAAAGGTCAATGTGAATAAGTCATGAATCTCTTTCTGGAAGACTAATGACAAATCCCACAAACTGTCTGTCACAAATCTTAAAGACATTTTCACCTCAGAGGTCACCATAATTGCATTTTAATCCACCATTAACATAAAGCTATAAATCATTGCAGTGTAACTGTTAAAATGCTAAGGATGACTCCTGACTTATTAAACCACAGAGGGTGGGCAGTTAGAAGAATGATAGAGGGGTACAGAGTTGATTGGGAAAGGTCTAACTCTCTACTCTCTTATACAGACATTCCTGCCTAGTGTATCAGATTTTTACTGCGTTCTCTACAAACTGTGCATACAATAGGAAAAGACCAAGAATAGACCTTTGAGGTACCCCCTAGTATTTATGACTAGGGGTCTCATTTTTATAGCAGGTGGAAAAGAAGCTGTGAGTGCACCCCTTTGACTTTCAACACAGGATAATATTATTTTTGGGCAGTGGCTTAATATCTGGAATGCAAGGCTTTGCAAAAGTATTCATACCCTTACAACTTTTTGTGAAATATTAGTCACATGACATACAAAAAGTAAATGTAATTTACTCGGATTATGTGTGATAGGCCAACATAGAATGTTGTATAATTAAAACGTGTAAGGAAAATGAAACACGTTTTTTACTTTGCAGAACCACCTTTTGCTGCAATTACAGATGAAATTCTTTTGGGGAATGTGTCTTCCAGCTTCACACATCAAGAGTATAAAATGTTTGCCCATTCTTCTTTGCAAACTAGCTCAAGATAAGTCAAATTCCATTGACAGTGCATGTGAGCAGACTGTCAATTGGATTGAGGTCTGAATTTTGTCATTTTAACACATGAATATGCATCGATCTAAACCATTCCATTGTAGCTCTGACTGTATGGTTAGGGTTGTCCTGCTGAAAGGTGAACCTCTGCCCCAGTCTCAAGTCTTTTTTCTAAGATTGGCTTGTATTTGGCTCCATCCATCTTCCTATCAACTCTGCCCAGCTTACCTGTCCCTGCTGAAGAAAAGCATCCCCACTGCATGATGCTATCTCTTCCAGGTTTCATAGTGGGGATGGCCACATTTTTCTGCCACACATATTGTTTTGTATTTAGGCCAGAAAGTTAAATTTTTTAATACAATTGATTGGAATGAATTATAGTTAGGAGACTCAGAGTAAAGGGGCTGAATACAAATGTATGCCTCACCTTTCACATTTTATTTTGTGAGAAGAAAAATGAAAAACATTTATCGCATAAAATCACAATAAAATACATTTACATTTGTGGTTGTCACATCACAAAATATATAAATGCTCAAGCGGTATGCATACTCCTGGAAGCCATTGTATTTATAAACTGATATTGACTAAAACTTTATTTTGATACCAATTGAATTGATTTTATATATAAATATATGAAAGGGATTACCTTGTAGTGGCTGGAATATTTGTAGCATGAGCTATTGGTGGACAAACAGGAAAATGATGCTTAAGCTACATTAACAGATATGTAATAAATAAATAAAACTGGAAGGTGTGAAGGAGAATTAGTTTCAAAAGATTAATTTGACATGAAGTGTCACTTTCAGTGTAGGAGTTGGTAAAATAGCCCATAATGCTATATGTGTGACCTCTATGTTCACATATTGCCCTACATGAGGTTACTGAAAGTGTATATTGCTTCTGCACATGACTTTTTGACCTTCAAAGAGAAAGGAAACCTGACCACATGCTGTGGTCTGGATCTGTAGTGAACAAGTATATACACAGACACTGGAAGTCAACAGTGTATATGTGTGTGTGTGTGTGTGTGTGTGTGTGTGTGTGTGTGTGTGTGTGTGTGTGAGCGCGTGTGTGTGTGCGTGTGTGCGTGCGTGCGTGTGTTTGTGTGTGTATGTGTGTGCGTGTGTGTCCTTGTATAGCTAGAAAACTCCTCTGGCTTTAGGAGGATCAACACTGCAGCATGATTAGTGTTCTCTCCGCCTACTAATGGGCTGCATTCTCTCTTTGATCTGTACTGTGGAGAGCAGGGTAAGTGCATGTTTATGGTTGGTGATACAAGAGCAGAATTCAGATTAGCTTCAGTGCATGGTATAGTTTCATGCATTTACTGAATTTCCATGCTTACTTCGATTCAATCATGCAGTACAGGAGGGACAACTGCCTCAGGGTTCCCCAGGCACAGAGGCCTAGAATATGACTAACAACAGCACATTTCCCAAGCCAAAAAGACAGAATCACTGCATGAAAAAAGGTACAGTTTTAAAGCTGTGTTTTTTAAGCAAAACAATTGTAACGGTTTCTACAAGCTTTATTTCCAAACAAAACGAAAATCACCTGTTTTATATGTTTCAGTACTTTTCAAGTCAGTGATTAGATGGTCAGGTGAGCATAATTAATTGTGAGTGTGTTAGTTAGATCTCCAGGTTCCCAACATCCTGGAGGATTCCCTGTACTGCATATTTCAGATATTTCCATGATTTATCACACCCACTTCAATTAATGAATGGCTGCTGGTCAGCTAATTCGTTAAATAAGGTGTGATGGGAATAAGGAAGCAACTAAAACGTGCCTCCTCCACGACTAGGGTTGGTGTTGGTTGTTCTCGAGTATTGGGAAGTGGGCTTTTACAGTCCAATGCCGATCTGCTTCTGAAGGAATTTCTGATAAAGCTTGCCAATCCCTGTTGGCATTTCCATTCAAACTGGTCTGCAAAGTTTTTTTGACAACTTTGGTTCCTGAAATACAGTACAGTATATAGTATTCATATAAGTTAATGTTTTTTTTGTTTGTTTATTTTCTTTAATCATATCAAATCACCAAATAAAATGTGGAACTGAGCTTCATTAAGGCGAACCAGCTCAGCTGCCATTTTGTAAATCAAAGAAAACAGGCATGCAAAGATCCCAGTCTTTTAAGACAGGCTAGAAGATGGTATTGGTATTAATTTATAATCCCACACTGCCCCCTGGTGGAAATCTTCAACGTATTTAATTTTATGTATATTTGAGGAACTTTTAGAATTGCTTGTACCCCTCGATTTGTTTAATATATTCATTACTTGAAGCAATTCTAAACTTATATCACAAGTTGGGTTTACAAATCTTTAAAAATTTGTAAATATGACATTATTTCGAGTCAACACTGGTGCTCATCGTTTATATAGAAATGCATCCATAGGTAAATTAGAAGAAATAACACTTCATTGTATCTAATTTTATAAGAAAAAAAGATTTACAACAATTTAGTAACCAATAATTAAAAGAAAGAAAGAAAAGACAAACCCGCATTATCATTTACATTTGAACAGCTATCTATCTATCTAGTGCCTGAGTCGTAGGACGACCATTGGCGACTCGCCACGAAGGATAACACCCTGGTTATCATCTTCATGGAGGTTTTCTTGGCAGGATTAGTGCAGTGGTTTGCCATTGCCTTCTGCACAATGCGAATCGACGGGCAATTTAGAACGGCCAATTAACCTACTGTGCATGTCTTTTTGGATTGTGGGAGGAACCCGGAGCAGCCGGAGGAAACCCACGCAAGCACAGGGAGAACATACAAACTCCACACAGAAATGCCCAGGCTGGGAATCAAACCCAGGCCTTCTTGCTGTGAGGCGGATGTGCTAACCACTACGCCACCGTGCCGCCGGACAGCTATAACCAGGCGTTTATCTTTAGTCCTCAATGTTTTGGAGACAAATTGCCTCTTACAAATTTGTTAAATAAAGACCTTTTTAGAAAATACAGTACACTACTAAAGCTCATTCATCTCTATATGTGGCGAATCCACCGTACAGCTCCATGTGCAATTTGTTTCTGTTATTATAGGAACAATATTACAGTAGAATATTAGACTCAACACAATAATGTAAACCTTTGATGTGATAGACTAATAACCCCTGACCAATTAATCACTGAATACCATAGGAGTGTGATATCGTTTATAAGATTACACCTGAGTTATTACAAAATAAACCTCATCATGAATTACAAATGTAATAATACCTGAAATATGATATGTTTTATTGCATTATGACTGAGATATGAAGCATTTAAGCACTGGAATTAACAAGTATGATGTAAACAGTCATATCATTTGTCAAAGACTAAATCTGCTCCTGCCTTGCTTGTAACGCTAATGGTTCAGATATAAATATGACAAGCGAATGCTACCCAATATTTGGCAAATTCTTTTTGAGCTTTATGTCTCTTTTCCTTAGTGAGCTAACAGCATGCCAGGTTACTGCTTGGCTCCTTTGATATTTTTACTGTTCTGTGCCAAAAACAGAAGAATATCAAACATGACAGAATTGGCATGACCTCAAATAAAGTAGTGTTTAGCATTTGCAATATGCTACCATTTTTAATTGCTCTTAATTATTGATTTTTAACTCCAGCACTGATCAAGCTCTGATGGAAAGGAGAAGTGTATGTTATATTAAATACAAAGGAGGAATTCAGGTGAATTTTTTACAATTTAGAAGCTTGAAGCAAGTTTTTACTCTGCAGTGTTCCTTCAACGGTTTCTCTTCAGGCTTTCTCAGCAGTTTCAGGTTCAGGTGTTACTGTATGGAACAATGACTCTTATGCAATAAAAATCTCTCCTGTGAGTTACATTTAGTTCTCGCTTTTAATAAGGAGCATGTTTCCATTCAGGGGATTTTTGTTAGCAATTGCTCTTTTTAGGAAAGAGTTTCTTTCCTAGAGGAGTTAAAGGTTGTTTTTAGTTGTTGATGTTGTTGCAGGTTTTTTTATTTATTTTTTTTTTTTTTTTTTTTTTTTAATTATTATTATTTTTTTTTGTACAACACTTATTTAAAGGAGCTATGTGTGGGAAAAAAACTGGCCACTTGATGAATTTACACAACATTCCAAACAAACTGCGCAGTGTATCAGCAGAAAACTGGCTTGTCCGCCTCTATTGTAAAAAAAGCAATTGTGTCCCTTCTCCCATTTGGGGAACCCATTAGCAATTTCTGTCAAAATATGCTAAGAGTTTTAGTGGCACAATGTTGAAGCCATTACTGATTGTATATCTGGAGCAGGGGCATTCAGGACTCGCTGGTTTCTGATATTCTCTCAGCTATTTCCAAAGGTTTGTGCTATCTTAGAGGGCTTCTCTGAGCAGCTGCCATATTGTTTCTTAGGATGAGGAATTAATTAAATGATTAGTATTAAGCTACCAAAAGCAACATAACTCCCCTTTCTTCTCACTTACTCACTCACTCACTCACTCATTGCTGAACCACTTAGTCCATTAGAGTCATGGGAAAACTGCAGCCTATCTCAGCCAACAGTGGGCAAAAGGTGGAGGACACCCTGAAGAGCTTGCCAGACCACAAGAGGGTCAGCACACACGCAACCATTTACACTCACATTCATGTCTATGGGCAATTTGGAACAGCCAAATAGCCTAATGTGCATGTTTTTCTCCTGTGGGAGGAAATATAGTACACAGAGGTAACCCATGCAAGCATAATGTAAACATTCAAATGCCGCACAAACCATGGGAAGCCAAAAGAATGTGTTATTATAATAAACATTACATAATGGTGTCACCATTTCATGGTGTCGCCAAATCTCAAAAACCGTTGGGACAGGTAGCAATAAAAGGCTGGAAAAGTCAAATGCACTTATAATGAACAGCTGGAAGACCAAGTACCACTAATGACAGTATCTCTCAGAAGCGAAGATGGGTAGATGATCATCAATCCACCCAATGTTGCGCAGAAACATACTGAAGCAATATCAGAAAGGTGTTTTCCACTGAAAAAATGCAAAGAGTTTGTAGTTATCATCATCTACATATAATGTTTTATTAATACATGATTAAATAAAAATTTGGTTTATCACTCGCCACATTTCCTCCAAACTTAGATCTACACCAAAATGATGCTTATTGCACATAAGGCTATTATGGGATAGCTCAAGACCGTGTTGTTGTCCTGAATGACTCTGTTACAAGTTCCTCACAAACAGGTCATTTCCTCTCTTGACGAATTATTACCAACTGAATCTTGCATAAGTGGGGCCGGTGGTGTAGTGGTTCGGGTGCTGTGCTCATGATCAGGAGGTTTTGTGTTCGAATCCAAGTTAGACTCCCACTGTGCTAGACCTCTGGGCAAGGTCTTAACCACAAGTGTGCATCTGTTCACCCAGTAGTATAAATGGGTACCAGTTAAAATATACTGCCAAGGTAACCTGCGATGGACTAGCATCCCATCCAGGGGGAGTTGAACTCCTAGTCGCTTCATGCTATGGAAACTGGGGATAGGCAATGGCCTGATGAGCCACTAGGCTTGGGTGTAAAACAATTTTGCATAAAGACATTTTAGGTTTATTCTTTGGACTCAGATTAATCTAACATGAAAGTCATTAATTATGACAAAAAGCCAACAACTGTACTTACTAGTATATGCAGAAGGCTGTAATATGCAAAATTTGATCCAGCTGCTAAAACCTGGAGCTGGTAAAAATAACAGTATTATATTGTAATCTGCCTATCTCAGTCGACTCTGGAAGATGGGGTATTACCCTCATTTACACACAATTATTCATGCACACATCTGGGGCCAATTTAGAACATCCATTTAGGCCCCTTCCCACGTCTTTAGACTATGGGAGGAAAACAAAGTCCTCAGAGGAAATGCACACAAACACAGTGAGAATATTCAAACTCCATGTGACACCAGGAGCTTTCAGTCAGACCCAAAGATGCAGGAGACCGAGTATGATGATACAAATGAGTTTTATTGCACACAGAGCAGGTACTGGAGTATGGACAATTGTAGTCACCGTAAAGAAGAGGGGAAACACGAAAGCAAAAATTACGAAGGGAAACTTCAGAGAGGGAACTAGTCGAGCATGAAGCTGAGAACCAGGAGCCAGAGAGATCACGGGGCAATGGGATCACATGGAGGAAAAACAATCTTCTAGCCCTGGGAGGAGCACGGTGCTCATCTTTATAGCCCAGTGATGACTGAGTGAAATCAGGTGTGCTGCTCCAGACTCCGCCTGCGAGTGGCAGCTATGCCCCTCACCAGCACCTATAGTGCGTAAGGAGCGTTAAAAGCCACCAATTTCAGAGCCACTCCCAACACAGACCATAACAGTACCCACCTTCCCCAAAAGGGTACCACCTGGCGCTCGACCAGGCTTGTCTGGGAACAGATGGTAGAACTCAGCCAGCAAGTCTGGGTCTAGGATTAGGGAACGAGGGATCCAGGAATGCTCCTCAGGTCCATACCCCTCCCAGTCCACCAGGTACTGGAACCTTCAACCCGACCTGCGCACATCGAGGATATGATTCACAGTATATGCCGGAAGTCCATCAACCAACTGGAGAGGAGGTGATGGGGGGTCAGGGGTGGGTGGATGGAGGGGGGTTTTTCACCATGGGCTTGACCAGGGATACATGGAACACTGGGTGCACTTAGAGTGCGACTGGGAGCTTGAGTCGGATGACACTGGGGTTTATGATATGCTCAGTGACATATGGCCAAATGTATCTGGGAGCCAACTTCATGGAGTCTATCTGCAGGGGCAGGTCCCTGGAGGAGAGCCAAACCCATTGCCCGACTGTGTAGGACTGGTGGACGGATGGAATTATATCATCATTATCAACTTCTTTTCCTTTCAGCTTTTCCCTTCAGGGGACGCCACAGCGAATCATCTGCCTCCATCTCACCCTATGCTCTGCATCTTCTTCCCTTACACCAACTACCTTCATGTCCTCCAACACCACATCCATGAATCGTCTCTTTGGTCTTTGTCTAGCCCTTCTGCCTGATAGTTCCAACCCAGCATCATACTCCCAATATATTCACTATCCCTTCTCTGTAAATGTCCAGACTATCTCAATCTAGCCTCTCTAACTTTGTCTCTAAAACCTCTTACATGTGCTGTCCCTCTGATGTACTCATTATCATCATTATTAACAATATATATATACACACACACACACACACACACACACACACACACACACACACACACACACACACACAGACACACAGTGGGGCCAATAAGTATTGGGCAACGTAAAAATGTGCAAGTTCACCCATTTAAAAAGATAAGAGTGGTTTGTAATTTTCATCACAGGTACACATCAAGCTTGAGAGACAGAATGTAAAAAAAAAATCCAGGAAATCACATTGGATGATTTTTAAACAATTTATTTGTGAAAATGCATTGGGCAGCCAGCAAAAGTTACTTTTAATACTTTGTAATGTAGCTTTGGTTGGCAATGACAGACGTCAAATGGTTCCTGTAGTTCTTGACCAGGTCTACACACACTTTAGTTGGTATTTTGGCCCACTCCTCTGCACAGATCTTTCCTAGAGCTGTGATGTTTGAGGGCTGTTGCTTGGCAACTCGAAGTTTTAACTCCCTCCACAGGTTTTCGATTGGATTGAGGTCTGGAGACTGGCTAGGCCACTCCAGAACCTTGATATGCTTTTTATGGACTCACTCCTTGGTTTTCTTGGCTGTGTGCTTTGGATCGTTATCATGCTGGAAGACCCAGCCATGTTTCATCTTTAATGCTCTGACCGAGGGAAGGAGGTTTTTACCCAAAATGGCATAATACATGGCCCAATTCATGTTGCCATTTATACGGTGCAGTGTTTCTGTCCCTTTTGTAGAAAAGCATCCCCAAAGCATGATGTGTCCACCCCCATGCTTCACAGTAGGTATGGTGTTCTTGGGATGCAACTCAGCATTCTTCTTCCTCCAAACACGGGGGGTGCTGTTTAGACCAAAAAGTTTAATTTTGGTCTCATCTGACCACATCACATTCTCCCAATCCTCCTCTGGATCATCCAGATGGTCTTTAGGATATTTCAGACGGCCTTTAGATGTTTTTTGTTTAGTAGGGGAACCTTTCGGGCAATGCAGGACTTCATCTCATGACGACGTAGTGTGTTAGTTATTGTCATCTTTGTGACAGTGGTTCCTGCTGTCTTCAAATCATTGACCAGTTCCTGCCGTGTAGTTCTGGGCTGATTACTCACTGTTCTCTGGATCCTTTGAACCCTACGAGGTGAGATCTTGCATCTCGCGCCACTCCTAGGGAGGCTGTCAGTGATGTTATACTTCTTCCATTTTCTAATAATTTTTCCAACTGTTGATCTTTTCTCACATAGTTGTTTACCAATTGCAGTTTGACTCATCCCGGCTTTGTGCAGTTGTACAATTTTATCTCTGGTGTCTTTGGGAAGCTCTCTGGTCCTGGTCATGGTGAAGACTGCAGTCTGACAGGTTGAAGGTGTGTGCAGGTTTGAAGGTGTCTCTTGTGCATTGTTTGAAGGTGTCTTTTATGCATCTAATCAGTTCAAAAAAAAAAAAAAAAAAAAAAAAAAAAAAAAAAGGGCACCATCACACTTCTCCTCCATTCCTCTGGCATCATCTCATTCTCTAAGACCTTGTTGAATGTTCTTGTCGGGAAATCTACTGCTACCACTCCTAGACACTTCTGTACCTCCACCGGTATGTCATCAGGACCAACTGCCTTTCCATTCTTCATCCTCTTCAATGCCCTCCTCACTTCACCCTTACTGATCTTTGCTACTTCCTGGTCCTCAACAGTCACCTCTTCTACTCTTTTTTCTCTCTCATTTCCCTCATTCAACAGCTCTTCAAAATACTCTTTCCATCTTCCCAGCACACTTCTGTCATCAGTCAATACATTTCCCTCTCTGTCCTTAATCACTCCAACTTGCTGCACGTCCTTCCCATCTCTATTTCTCTGCTGTGCCAACTTGTATGAATCATTTCCTCCCTCTTTACTTTCCAACCGAGCATACATCATACACTCTTTGTTTGGCCTTTGACACCGCTACCTTCGCCTTACGCTGTCTCCCTGTACTCCTGTTTACTCTCTTCAGTCCTCTCTATGCCCCAGTTCTTCTTAGCTAACCTCTTCCTTTGTACACACTCTTGCACTTCCTCAGTCCACCACCATGTCTCCTTATCTACTCTCCTTCCAGATGACACATCAAGTATTCTTCTACCTGTCTCCCTGATCACATTAGCTGTAGTTGTCCAGTCATCTTAAAGCACTTCCTGACCACCCAAAGCCTGTTTCAACTCCTCCTTGAAGACAACACAACACTCTTCCTTTTTCAGCTTCCACCACTTTGTCTTCTGCTTTACCTTTGCCTTCTTCACCTTCCTCAGCATCAGCGTCATCCTGCACTCCACCATCCTAAGCTGTTTGACAACACTCTCACCCACTACTGCTTTGCAGTCACTGACTTCTTTCAAATTACATCGCCTACACAATATGTCGTCAACCTGTGTGCTCCTACCTCCACTTTTATAAGTCACCCTATGCTCCTGTCTCTTCAGGAAGAAAGTATTCACCACAGCCATTTCATCCTTTTTGCAAAATCTACCGAGATCTGTCCTTCTGCATTCTTGTCCTGGATACCAAACCTGCCCATCACTTCCTCATCCCCTCTGTTTCCTGCACCAACATGTCCATTGAAGTCTGCCCCAATGACCACTTTTTTCACCTCTGGGGATATTCTGCATCACTTCATCTAGCTCACTCCAGAATCTCTCCTTCTCTTCTAGCTCACATCCTGCCTGTGGGGCATAAGCACTAACAACATTGGACATCATGCCTTTAATTTACTTGAGACCCATCATTCTGTCTGACACTCTTCACTTCTAGAACATTCCTGACAAACTCCTCCTTCAAGATGACTCCTACTCCATTTCTCTTCCCATCCACACCATGAAAAAAACAGCTTAAACCCTGCTCCTAAGATTCTCGTCTTGCTACCTTTCCACCTGGTCTCCTGAACACACAGTATGTCCACCTACCTCCTGTGCATCATAACAGCCAGCTCTCTACCTTTTCCTATCATAGTTCCAACATTCAAAGTCGCTACTTTCAGTCCTAGACTCATGCCTTTACTCTTCTCTCTCTGCCCACGGACACGCCTCCTGCCTCTCCTTCTTTGACGTCTTCGACCAACAGTAGTCCAATTTCCACCAGCACCCTGTTGGTTAACAGCACTGATGGCGGTTGTTGTTAACCCAGGCCTCGACCAATCCAGTATGAAATTCTTTGTTGTGACTCGTATATTTTATTTGGCATTTATTTTACACCGGCTGCCATTCCTGACGCAACCCTCTGCATTTATCCGGGCTTGAGACAGGTGGGAGGGAGAGACACTGGTTTGTGCCCCTCCCTCATGGCTGCATTAAATAAACAGACAATAGTGAATATATAACCTCCCCCACAGAGCAGCAGAGGTAAAAAAATGATTTTACGCATATTTATTATCTGATTATAAGCAGATTAATTATGAGCATGCTTGGGTTCATGGGTAATACTTTTTTTTGAATACTCCTTTAACTGTGGCTTGTTACTTTTCCACCCAAGGTACAGGTCATCTACTCTCATTTGGCAAAATAAAATGCCCTGCCTTCACCCAATATTTAAATTGATTTATCTTCAGCACAGGAAAAGCAGAAATCAATTATTTTGACATCATCAAGTGTACTATTGTGCCTCCTCCAGATTTATTGAAAAAGTAATAGAGAGACAGAGCTATACATCTCAGTGAGGCCCTTGAATGGAATTGGATGTATTAGCTGTTGAGTAGCCTGGAAGTAGCAAAAATTAGGAAGGGTGAAGTGAGGATGGCATTGAAGAGGATGAAGAATGGAAAGGCAGTTGGTCCTTCCCTCGGTCAGAGCATTAAAGATGAAACATGGCTGGGTCTTCCAGCATGATAACGATCCAAAGCACACAGCCAAGAAAACCAAGGAGTGGCTCCGTTAAAAGCATATCAAGGTTCTGGAGTGGCCTAGCCAATCTCCAGACCTCAATCCAATCGAAAACCTGTGGAGGGAGTTAAAACTTCGAGTTGCCAAGCAACAGCCCTCAAACATCACAGCTCTAGGAAAGATCTGTGCAGAGGAGTGGGCCAAAATACCAACTAAAGTGTGTGTAGACCTGGTCAAGAACTACAGGAACCATTTGACGTCTGTCATTGCCAACCAAAGCTACATTACAAAGTATTAAAAGTAACTTTTGCTGGCTGCCCAATGCATTTTCACAAATAAATTGTTTAAAAATCATACAATGTGATTTCCTGGATTTTTTTTTTACATTCTGTCTCTCAAGCTTGATGTGTACCTGTGATGAAAATTACAAACCACTCTTATCTTTTTAAATGGGTGAACTTGCACATTTTTACGTTGCCCAATATTTATTGGCCCCACTATGTGTGTGTGTGTGTGTGTGTGTGTGTGTGTGTGTGTGTGTGTGTGTGTGTGTGTGTGTGTGTGTGTGTGTGTGTGTGTATATATATTGTTAATAATGATGATAATGAGTACATCAGAGGGACAGCACATGTAAGAGGTTTTAGAGACAAAGTTAGAGAGGCTAGATTGAGATAGTCTGGACATTTACAGAGAAGGGATAGTGAATATATTGGGAGTATGATGCTGGGTTGGAACTATCAGGCAGAAGGGCTAGACAAAGACCAAAGAGACGATTCATGGATGTGGTGTTGGAGGACATTAAGGTAGTTGGTGTAAGGGAAGAAGATGCAGAGCATAGGGTGAGATGGAGGCAGATGATTCGCTGTGGCGTCCCCTGAAGGGAAAAGCTGAAAGGAAAAGAAGCTGTTGAGTAGCCTAACTTAAGTAATACTTAAGTTTCATATGCATCATAAAAATGAAAACACTTGACATTAATCTGTACGTGTTGGGTTGCAGTGGTGGTTGAAACTGAACATAGTCATTCATCATTAAACTTCGCTTTTTTAATCGCGGAGGTCATCGATATCGTGCCCCAGTGTAAACCCAGGGTGACAACCAACCAAAGTCATCTTATCTAATTTTAATTTCAGATTCAAATTCCCTGTTAATCCCAGAGGTGTACATATGTTTGCCACTCATGAACGTTAAAGAGGATTGTTTTCCCCAATCGATGACTCACCAAGTGTAATCTTTGTCTCGTTAGTTTTACTGCGTTTTCTGTCTTCTCTTTTAACTATAGGTCGCATTTGTGGTTATGGGGTGGGGAGGTTACAAATATTCAATCAAACATTATATACACAACCAGAAAAACTGTATGGTTGGGTGTCACTGGCATTGATGGAGATATGAAAGAAATACAGTGGTACCTCATCCAACGAGTGTCCTTTATGACGAATTTTCCATGATACCAGCTTCGAACCACTAAAAATCCATCCATCCAACGAGCAAAAATTCACTTTACGAGCTCCCACGCACAACTATAAACAGTGTTTACTGCACTCTCTATAATTTGCTCGGTGCTTTTTTCCCTTCAACATAGCATGACAATGAGAGCAACACTGCCAACTACTGGAGTGGATGTGCAATTACACTTAATTGTAGTATAGTATGGCAAAAAAGCATGTTCCCCAGGGTCATACGCACCCCCCCCCCCCCCCCAATCCCCAGCATCACACTGCCTCCCAGCCCAAGGGGGTATGCCCCACTATTTGGGAAGCATTGACCTTGTGGGAGCTAACTACGAACCTTTCGTCACTGGCATTCGTAGAGTGCACATGCACAAAATTCTGCTTTTAAATCTTGGGCTTGATGACTAGATGTCTGTGTGGAGTTTGCATGTAGTTCCTGGGATGGTATAGGTTTGCTCCCAGTGTACAAATATATGTACATTAAGCTAATTGGTCATTCAAAAGTTGCCCGAAGTGTGCAGTGTGGGTGTGTTGGCCCTGTAACAAAATGGCAAGCTGTTTGTGGTTTACCCTGCTGTTGCCCAGAATTGGCTGGGATAACCTTGCAGCCTCCCTCCAACCCAAGTAAGATTAAGCTGTTCAGCAAATGAATGAATGGATTAATTAATCCCCATATTAGCCACTCTTATGACTCATTAATGCTTCAGTTATTATTAAACAGACAAAAAAAATACAGCTTAAAAGGCCAGGAGTATTTAAGAAAAAAAAAAAAGACTATTCATGCCTGATCAATATTTGACATCATAGTTTTTTCACTTCTCATTCATGGCTAAACATCACTTACCAACACTTACTTTACGATAAAGTCAGTCATATATATAGAGGCAGTGGTGGTCTAGTGGTATAGGACGCTGGATAGCTGATCCAAAGGTTGGGGGTTCGAGTCCCACTCGCCACAAGATTGTCACTGTTCCCCCCAGTGCGGCTAACTAGGGTGGGCCATGTCTCTCACTGTCTATGGTGTGAGGCATGTAAAAGAACCATTGCTGACTTTCGTAAAGAGTAGGCTGCAAAGTCGTCAGCGTGTTTCTGTCCCTTGCTAAAAAGGGTTGTGACAGGAAGGGCATCTGACATAAAAACCTCTGCCAAATCAAACATGCGAATCAGATGAGTCGCTGTGGCGACTCCCAAGTCAAAGGGAAAAAAACTGAAAGGAAGACAGACATTTATATATATATATATATATATATATATATATATATATATATATATATATATATACAAAACACCTTTGTCTGATTTACCTGAAGCTGTTATGGAAGGGAATCTTCTATCCTCTGCCCTCTCTGTTATGGAAGGGAATCCTCCTTTTCTCTCCCTCTTACGAGTACGTATGCCAACTGTTCACCACTACAAAGGTTAAAATTCTTATCTCTATTGTTCTCATGCTTTAACTGCACTCTGGATTTTTAGTGTGTTATGGTCTCTCATAAAAGAGTTGTGCATTAAAATGCGCATTGGAGAGAGGTGTGGCTGCCACATGAGGTGTGAAGTGCTAAACAAACACACTTGATTCTATTTAATTACGGGCTATAAAGACTAACAGCACTTTTCCCGGTGCGAGAAGATTGTCCCTTTTCCCAGTGATCTCGCTGGCTCTCGTGCTCCACCAGTTCCCGCTTTAGTTTGATTTCCATGTTTCTAGTGCTCTAGTGCATGTGCTCTAGTGCCTTCCCTATGAGCAATAAAGCACAACCATTTTCATAGATGAAATGGGGAAATCGTAGTCTCAGTAATAGAGATGTGAAGAAACGCTCGTGATTAAATGGAATCAGGTGTGTTTGTATAGCACTCGACCCTGAGTCTGGCAGCCACGCCCCTCCCCAATGTACATTTCAACATACAACTCTTTTGTAAGAGACAATCACACACTAAAAATCCACAGTGCAGTTCAAGAGTCTCACAACACAGACCATAATATACTGTACTGTATTCAATATTGTTTTCACTTAATGTGAGGACCTATGGTATGAGTGACGGTACTGCTGTTCAAAAGACGACGTAATGGATTAAGACCATTTACATTATTTGTAATGGGAAAAGTAGATTCAGAATCTGAACAAATCAGAATCCGAACAGCCGTCTGGAACGGATTAAGTTCGAGTACTGAGGCTCCAGGGTATACATATATATATATATATATATATATATATATATATACATATATGGGAAATTAAGTAAATATTTTCTTTGCATGAAGGCTTACCCTCTTTGTAAAAATGGCAAAATGCAAAGCTAAACGAAAATATGAAGATGAACACAGGACATTTCTGGGAGAATGGGAAGATGCTTACTTTTTTATTGAATGGAATGGCCAATCGCTCTGTTTATTATGCAGTACCACGATATCACATTTCAAGGATTCAAATCTTCAGCGTCATTTTAGCAACTCCATGCTAATATTGGCACGGAATTCCCCAAAGGTAAAAAACACCTGACTCAACATGATTGTGTGTATATTTCAATATTCATCAATTTATATTATACAGGCCATATCCATGTATCTGAAGTGTGTTCAGTAGTTGTGTGTGTCAGAGCAAGGGAGAAAGAGAGAGAGGTGCCTGTGTGTGTGTGTGTGTGTGTGTGTGTGTGTGTGTGTGTGTGTGTGTGTGTGTGTGTGTGCGTGTGTGTGTGTGCGTGTGTGTGTGTGTGTGTGTGTGTGTGTGTGTGTGTGTGTGTGTCTTGGCTGGTCAGCACGTGGTGTGGCTCTTTAACTTCCACAGTTAAAAAGTTTGGCTCTTTGTGTCTAACTTGTTCGCCACCCGTGAACTAGACTGCCATCCAAACTTCCCTGCTTCCATGCCTTTGTTATTTTTTTATTTTATAATTTATATTCTGACCTTAGATGGCTGTTATTTGCTGAAGTAATTTTGGCTTGTCTATGCCCATTTCTTTGGACATTGAAGTGCGCAGACTGTTTGTTTGCCAGCTCTACCTAAATTAAGATATATATATCCATCTTTTGGCCTTTTTTCCTTTGCAACCTTCACCAAATTCCCCCCAAGATCTCTGTCATTTCATGCTGCGTTAGGGAGCCTCAAAATCATTCACTCTAGTACTGTCATGAAGGCATTCAGATCACATAACAGACTGAATGGCAACCTGTAGCACAAGTCAGATATCCTTCCAAAAAGTGAAGTGGTCTACTGCAGGCTCATGGTACATCAAGAGATCAGTTCACACAAAGACAAACATCCAGTTCTCACTACTTACCAGGAAAAAAACATACACACGCCACTACTGTTTATATGAACAAGGGTGACATACGTATTACTGTATTGTCTCAAACCTTTAGAAGTAACAAGACTACCAAGTTTACTTGTTACAACAGTTTCTTGACAATAGACATACCCATTACTTCGGCTATAGACAAACTTATTGTCAAAGAACAACTCAAGAGTCTCCATTATTCTCTTGTCTGCATAATATTCAATAAGCTGAAGAGCTATGAGAAAACTGTCTGGAGAAGCTTTGCTGATTGCTTTCTTCTGTGATAGACCACCAAAGAGGTTGCATAATAATCCATTCTGCACAAATATCTTAATTGTCTGAGGAGTATGCCACTCAACAAATCCTAATATGCCTATTTCACCAAACCAGGCTTCATAATTTACATATTCTGTCATAGTCTTGCGGTCAGACACATTCATTCCTCTTCAATCACTCTTTCCCACTTGGGTAGCCAAAAGATCAATGGACATTAGTACATTATTTTTGAATTTTAGAACAACTAAAAAGTATGAAAATCATATTCAAAAAAATCATTCATTGAGTGATGTTGACAATGCTAGCAACAGCAATGAAGGAAATCAATTCAGTGCTAAAAATCAAATAATATATACATATATGAAACATGGTAATATACTAGTACACTCACTGTGACAAAGGAGAATGTAGAAGATGATAAGAGTCATCAGCTTTGAATGATTCGATAGCTGTAGCTCCATCAATGGTCTCAAGTTGTCAGTGGACAGCTCCAAATGGTGTACATGACTGATGTCTACACGGCAAGAAGAGGAAAGACAGGTGGCTGTATGACAGCTATATTTATTGCAAAAACAGTGTCATACATCACTTGGTAATCAAAAAAAGATTTCAGGGGGATTTAAAAATACAGACGCTCCCCAACTTACGTTTTTTTAATCGGTTCCAGACAGCCCAATGGAAGTTGAAAGTGAACATAAGTTGTTACAATGACGTATGGCGTATGACACTCATATTGTACTATACATTCATAAATACCATTACAGTTACTCATAAAACACCCCTAAATCAATTATTATAAACATAACATTGTAAAATAAGATCAAATATATCAAATTATATCAACATTAATTTCAAATAAGTCACTTATTTTTTACTGAGTCACTTTACATGAAGCTTAAAACAGTCAATCAACGCTTACAATATGTGAAGCGCTCAATACCAAAAGTAGTGTACTTGCGAAAGTAGTGTACTTGCTGTGGGTTATACGGACTTTCGGTCTTTCAAGTGCACAAGGGTGCCGTGGACCTCGGTTAGAACACAGCCTGCATTGTTGCAGTCTCCCAGCAAAGCGGAGCGTTCTTTCTTTTGTGTGAGTAAGTAAGTAAACTTTATTCAAGAGATGCATACAAAGAACCAGTACAAATTCTCATCATCATCATCATCATCATCATCATCATCATCATCATCATCATCATCATCATCATCTTCTTCCGCTTAGTCCAGGGTCGGATAGTCCATGCAACCTAAGTCCATGCAACCTAAGCAAAGAGGTCCAGACGTCCCTCTCCCGAGCCACTTCCTCCAACTCTCCCGGGGGGACACCGAGGCGGTCCGAGACAAGCCGAGAGACATAGTCCCTCCAGCGTGTTCTAGGTCGACCCCGGGGTCTCTTCCGGGTTGGACATGCCCGAAACACCACACCAGGGAGGCGTCCGGGGGGCATTCTGACCAGATGCCCGAACCACCTCAACTGGCCCCTCTCAATGCAGAGGAGCAGCGGATCTCCGAGCTCTCCCCGGATGGCGGAGCTTCTCACCTTATCTCTAAGGGAGAACCCCGCCACCCGGCGAAGGAAGCTCATTTCAGCCGCTTGTATCTGTGATCTTGTTCTTTTGGTTATTACCCAAAGCTCGTGACCATAGGTGAGGGTTGGAACGTAGATCGACTGGTAAATTGAGAGCTTTGCCTTGCGACTCAGCTCCTTCTTCACCACGACGGACCGGTACAGGCACCGCTTAATAGCAGAGGCTGCAGCGATCCGTCTGTCGATCAGTCGAGCCATCCTTTCCCTCACTCGTAAACAAGACCCCAAGATACTTAAACTCCTCCACTTGGGGCAGGACCTCATTCCCGATCCGGAGGGTGCATTCCACCATTGTCCAACTGAGAACCATGGCCTCGGACTTGGAGGTACTGATCGTCATCCCGGCTGCTTCGTACTCAGCTGCGAATCGCTCCAATGAGAGCTGGAGGGCCCGACTTGATGAAGCCAAAAGGACAACATCATCCGCAAAAAGCAGAGACGATATCCGATGGCCACCAAACCAGAACCTCTCATCGCCTCGACTGCGCCTAGAAATTCTGTCAAATTATGAAAAAAATTATGAACAGAATCGGTGACAAAGGACAGCCTTGGCGGACTCCAACTGCCACTGGAAACGAATCCGACCTGCTGTTACCAATACGGACCAAACTCTGGCTTTGGTGATACAGTGATCGAATAGCTCATAGCAACGGATCCGGAACGCCGTACTCTCGGAGCACGCCCCACAAGATCGTGCGAGGGACACGGTCGAAAGCCTTCTCCAAATCCACAAAGCACATGTGGACAGATTGGGCAAACTCCCATGCCCTCTCCAGAATCCTGTGGAGCGTATAGAGTTGGTCAAGAGTGCTACGCCCAGGACGAAAACCACATTGTTCCTCCTGAATCCGAGGTTCGACTATCGGTCGGATCCTCCTCTCTAGTACCCCTGCATGGACTTTCCCAGGTAGGCAGAGGAGTGTAATTCCCCGATAATTGGAACACACCCTCCGGTCCCCCTTCTTAAAAATTGGGACCACCACCCCAGTTTGCCAATCCAGAGGTACAGCGCGTGGTCATCAGGAAGACCCTGGGGGTTCAGGTGAGGGTCCACCCATCACTGGAGTGGAGGTCACTGAGGTTGTCAGAAAACTCCTCGGTGGTCGAGCTCCCTGACAACCTCAGTGACCTCCACTCCAGTGATGGGTGGACCCTCACCTGAACCCCCAGGGTCTTCCTCCTCCACGGAGGGCGTGTTGGTGGGTTTGAGGAGGTCCTCAAAGTATTCCCTCCACCTCTCGACAACATCCCCAGTCAAGGTAAGCAGCTCCCCGCCTCCACTGTAAACAGTGTTTGTGAAGAACTGCTGCCCCCTCCTGAGGCGTCGGATGGTGGCTCAGAACCTTTTTGAGGCCGACCAATAATCACTCTCCAGGCCCTCACCGAACTCCTCCCACGCCCGAGATTTTGCATCTGCGACAGCCTCGGCTGCAGCACGTTTGGCCTGCCGGTACCCGTTTGCTGCCTCAGGAGTCCCACAGGCTAACAAAACCCGATAGGCCTCCTTCTTCAGCTGGATGGCCCCCTTCACCACAGGTGTCCACCACCGGGTTTGGGGATTACCGCCACGACAAGCACCGACGACCTTACAGCCACAGCTATGGGCTTCCGCCTCAGCAATGGAGGCACGAAACATGGCCCATTCGGATTCCATGTCCCCCGCCTCCTCCGGAACGTGGTTGTAGCTCTGCCGGAGGTGGGAGTTCAAGGCCTCTCGCACAGGGGACTCCGCCAAATGTTCCCAGCAGACCCTGATTACACGCTTGGGCCTGCCAGGTCTGGAAGGCAACCTCCCACACCACCGAAGCCAACTCACCACCAGGTAGTGATCAGTAGACAGCTCAGCTCCTCTCTTCACCCGAGTGTCCAGAACATATGGTCGCAAGTCCAATGACACGACTACAAAGTCAATCATCGAACTGCAACCGAGGGTGTCCTGGTGCCAAGTGCACTTATGGACACCCTTATATTCGAACATGGTGTTTGTGATAGACAAACTATGACGAGCACAGAAGTCCAACAACGACACACCATTCGGATTCAGACTGGAGAGGCCGTACCTACCGATCACACCCTTCCAGGTCACACTATCGTTGCCCACATGGGCGTTGAAGTCTCCCAAGACAACGAGCGAGTCTCCCGAGGGAGCGTTCTCCAACACCCCCCCAAAGAAAAGGGTGGGTACTCTGAACTGTCATTTGGTGCATAAGCACAAATAACAGTCAGGACCCGTCTCCCCACCCGAAGACGGAGGGAAGCTACCCTTTCGTCAACCGGGGAGAACCCCAACATTTGGGCACCGAGACGGGGGGCAACAAGAATACCCACACCGGCTCGCCGCCTCTCCCCATGAGCAACTCCAGAATAGAAGAAGGTTCAGCCTCTTTCGAGATGGATGGTTCCAGAGCCCAAGCTGTGCGTTGAGGTGAGCCCGACTATATCTAGTCGGTATCTCTCCACCTCACGCACCAAATCAGGCTACTTTCCCACCAGAGAGGTGACATTCCATGTCCCGAGGGTCAGAGTAAGTAGCCGAGGATCAGTCCGACAGAACCCATGCCTTTGGCTGCCACCCAACTCACACTGCACCCGACCCCTAAAACTCCTCCCACGGGTGGTGGGTCAATGGGAGGGCGGACCTATGTCTCCTTTTCGGGCTAAGCCTGGCCAGGCTCCATGGGCATAAGCCCGACCACCAGGTGACCCATGTCCGGGCAAGGGAGACTGCTTCCTGTGCTCTCTCGCACTTCGTCCTGACCTTCACCCCGGACCTGTTTGCCTTGGGTGACCCTACTAGGGGCATTTGCCCCTGACAACATAGCTCCTAGGATCATTAGGTCACGCAAACCCCTCCACCACGATACGGTGGCGATTCAGGGAGGGGACAAAATTCTAATGAATATTAATATAAAAATAAGTATACACTCTTAGGATTCTGAAAAAGATAATAAATATAAAGATTGTGCTGATCTGAGCAGATAGTTAATTCATCTCTGTGTATGAAACTTTCACCCATGCTAGTAGGCTTACACTTCTGACCAACCATATTTGCTTAGGGTTACAAAAGTCTGCAAAACAGTGTAAACACAGAGATGATGTCTTAACACAAGGATGACACTATATAACTGATGTGTGTGTGTGTGTGTGTGTGTGTGTGTGTGTGTATATATATATATATATATATATATATATATATATATATATATATATATATATATGTGTGTGTGTGTGTACAGTGGTATGAAAAAGTATCTGAACCATTTGGAATGTCTCACATTTCTGCATAAAATCACCATCAAATATGATCTGATCTTTGTCAAAATCACACAGATGAAAAAACAGTGTCTGCTTGAACTAAAACCACCCAAATATTTATAGGTTTTCATATTTTAATGAAGATAGCATGCAAACAATGACAGAAGGGGGAGATATAAGTAACTGAAGCCTCTGCCTAAGGAGACTTAAAGAGCAATTGAAACCAATTTTTACCAAACAATTTAAGTCAGGTGTGTGCCCAATCACTGATGAGTGGCTTAAAGCTGCCCTGCCCACTATAAAACACACACCTGGTAAGAATTGCCTTGATGAGAAGCATTGTCTGATGTGCACCATGGCTTGCTCAAAAGAGCTGTCTGAAGACTTGCAATCAAGAATTGTTGATTTGTGTAATGGTGATATTTTTTTTATTTCATGCTGGTGCTCTGAGTTGTTCTCATTTTTATATTCAAAAACAGTATCAAAATACTCTTGAAATAAAATAAAATACATCTTAGTTATGAAAAAATGTATGATATATATAATCGTCTGTGTCATTTTCACCGAGGGTTAAACTCACTTAGATCAGACACACTTTGGCTAGTTGATTTTCTGATTGACTAATAACTTTGTAAGGTATTTAGTCTGGCTGGCTGGTAAAAAAAACAAACAAACAAAAACAATTCTCGCCCTGTTAGTGGGATGATAAACAGAGGAAATGTGTGACGATTAGTGGAACTTTTTAACTGCTTTAAATTCTTTTGTTGGTATAATGTTTCATCGGTGATATTTTTATTTACATTTATCATCTCCTTGAGCTTAGCTCTGGATTTTTTGACAGATGCTGTTTTTTTGTTTTTTTTAATGGTCCTTTCATGCATAATTTATTCAGACTGGATAGTGCTTCCTTGAAAACAAAAAAAAATGCCCAGGAGCTATGTGCTTTAAGTTTTGATGTTTTGTCCCATTGTGTATAATTATCTCCATATCAGATCAACTGTCTATATATGTGACATAAATAAGTTCTTAACTCGGTTCATGCCATGTCCCCAAGCTAGCTTAAGGCCTTTCTTTTAGACGCACAGTGTTGATCCCTGTGGATCCCTTCCTATAAAATATCCAACAAAACTTTGGGTCAGACATTTCTGATATTTTTTCCCACTTTTTTCGTTTTTTTTTTTTTTTTTTTTTTTCTTGAAACCTCAATAGCATCAGTGCTAGCTTATATGATAAAGTATCAACCCCATGTCTTGTCCTGTGAGTAAATGTGTTGGTACTACTGGATTTGAGTACAACATCTGACACAATTTAAACCATATTGTCGTAGCCAGACTTGAAAACATGCTTTGTTAGATTGTCAGTATTGCTTTAATTAATTAGAATTCTTCAAAGCTAAGAATAGTTCAATATGGTGTCCAACAAAGGTATGCCTGCAACATATGTATTTTCTTACTATTTGTAAGCACAGCTATGAAATATATATCTACAGTCACATGAACAGAAGCATTCTCTAATTACTATTAAAACAAATACAGCTGATGGGTTCTACATATGTCCTCAGAATGTTTTTAATACAGAGATTGATAACATTTCTGAATTAAATTATAAACAAATAAAAATTAAAAAAAAAATAAATAAAATATTATAATGCCTTTCTTGTTAGTATTAAAATAAACAGTTATGATACAGATTGCTGCAGGGGGAAAAAATGAAATCCATTTCATGATTCTCAATAAGAATGCTCTTTATATACTTTAGCTATGAAAGCTACTGTCTATCACACACACATGCGCACACACACACACACACACACACACACACACACACACACACAAAAATGCAATACAACATTCAAGACACATCCCCCTCCCTCTGCAGCCCACCCCAGTGCCCTCTCTCCCTCACGTCAGACCAAGTGAGGAGACAGTTGAGGCAACTAAATCAGAGGAAACCTACAGGACCAGATGGCATCAGTCCCAGGCTGCTGAGGACCTGTGCAGACCAGCTCTGTGAGGGCCTATGCCAACTCTACAACCTGAGCCTCAGCCTGGAAGGGTTCCTGTCCTATGGAAGACCTCCTGTGTGGTCCCGGTTCCTAAAACAGCCCAAGCCAAGGAGTGGACGGACATCTTGCTGCCTGGATCATTAACTACCTCATTGACTGTCCACAGTACATGCGGCTGCGCGGCTGTGAGTCAAAGGTGGTAGTCTGCAGCATGGGGGCACCCCAGGGCACCGTCCTCTCACCATTCCTCTTCACCATCTATACCTCGGACTTCATCTATAGCACAGACAGCTGCCACCTCCAGAAGTTCTCGGACGACTTCGCCATCGTGGGCCGTGTGTCAGAGGGGAATGAGCTGGAGTACCGGTCAGTCATCGTTGACTTCGTGGACTGGTGTGAGCGCAACCACCTGTGCTTGAACACTAGGAAGACGAAGGAGATGGTGGTCGACTTCAGGAGAAGCACTCTAACACACACACACACACACACACACACACACACACACACACACACACACACACACACACACTCACTAGTGAACATCCAGGGACAGGACATTGAGACAGTGGACAGTTTCAAGTACCTGGGCGTTCACCTTAACAATAAACTGGACTGGTCCCACAACACCAATGCCCTGTACAAGAAGGGCCAGAGTCGCCTCCACCTTCTTAGGAGACATAGGTCCGTCGGAGTATGCAGACCTCTGCTCAGGACATTTTATGACTCTGTGGTAGCCTCTGCAATCCTCTACGCTGCTGTCTGCTGGGCCCCGGGCAGCACAGAGCGGGACAGAAAGAGACTGAACAAGCTGGTCAGGAGGGCCAGTGCTGTCCTAGGCTGCCCACTGGACTCTGTGGAGGAGGTGGGTGAGAGGAGGATGGTAGCCAAGCTCACATCCATCATGGACAACAGCTCTCACCCACTGCACCAGACTGTAGAGGAGCTGAGCATTAATAAAGCCGTATCTTATCTTATCTTATCTTATCTTAAGACATGTTCTCAAGAAGTACAAGACCATTAGCTACATAAAATCTTGAACATTTTAATCTTAATCTCAGTCTTGAAAAGATTTGTGAGTGTGAGTTACTTTCCAGGGAGTATCCCAAGCCTAGCCCATGAACACTGGGACTATACCCTAAACCGAACACCAAGCAGTAGAGAAAATCACATGCTCATGCACACGTTTATTTACACCTGGGATTATCGATCAACTGGTATGTCTGAACAGAGGTAAGTCTTTGCAGAAACAGGGAAAATATTCCCTCTTGGAAATCTACACTACTGGACCCTAGAGCTGTGAGGCTAGCAACACTACCTGTTGTGTAGAGCAACACTACCTGTTGTGTAGTCATGCTGTTTACATATCGAACAAATCAACCAGCACTCATAATAATCAGGTTTCTTGCTCTTGCATCTTCAATGTGCGACTGCCCTCTTTTGCATGGTGGTGTTGTTGGAGATTTGACTTGCAAGTAAAACTCTCTGTGCACTTTGAATAGTCATAAGGGTTCTCTCCTGTGTGAATGCGCTGGTGTTGTCAGAGATTAGTTCGGCAAGCAAAACTCTTCCAGCACTTCAAGCAATGATACGGCTTCTCTCTTGTGTGAATACGCTGGTGTATTTTGAGAATGCTGGCCCAGGTAAAGGCCAACAGTGTGAACAAGAATATGGCTTCTCTCTGGTGTGAACACGCTGGTGTACTTGTAGTTTATGTTGGGCAGAGAAACTCTTCCCGCATTGTACGTACTGATATGGCCTCTCGCCTGTATGAATGCGAAGGCACTGTTGCAATCTGTGCTGCAAAGAAAAACTCTTTCCACACTGAGAGTAGTGATGCAGATTCTATTTTATGTGACTAAGCTGGTGTTGATGCAAATTAGGCTGGTGAGAAAAACTCTTCCCACACTCCTCGCAGTGATACGGCCTCTCTCCAGTGGAATACGCTCATGTTCTTGGAGATGAGGCTGATGAGTGAAGCTTATCGCACACTGTAAGTGGTAGAATGGCCTCTCTCTTTTGTGAATAGACTGATGGCAGGTGGACAAACCTCTTCCCACATTCAGTGCAGCGATACGGAGAGCGCTCTGTTGCGCAAAGATCTTTCCACAGAGCAAACAGTGAAACGGCCTCTCCCCTGTGTAAATGCACTGGTGTGTGTTAAGATTACTCTGATGAGTAAAATCCCTCCCACACTCTGTACAGCGATATAGTTTCTCTCCAGAGTAAATGTACAGGTGTGTTTGGAGATTACTCATCTGGATAAAACTCTTTCCACACTCTGGGGAGCAATACGGGCTTTCTCCCATGTGAATGTGCTGGTGCACTCAGAAATGACTCACTTGGGCAAAGCTCCTCCCACAGTGTGAGTACTCATACGACTTTATGGCATGAACATGCTGAAGCAGTTCAAGGTCACTCGCTTGAATAAAACTCTCTCCACAATCGGATCAATGGTCAGTTTTTGCCTGCATTTGGCTGTTAGAGATTGTGAAGCACAATGCACCAGAGGAGTCAGCTCTGAGCTGATGACTACTGGAGCTGTGGTCGGCATCAGAATAATTTTTTCTCTCTTAAATTAAAAGATCTACAATTAAAATTGTCTTCAGGTTTCCTCAGATGTCGTCTTGGAATTTATGGTTCAGCGTGGTTGTTCTTTAGCTGAAAGGTTGCTCATATCAGGTTATATTAAGGGGATCCACAACTGGTCCATAAAGGCTCTCCACTAATTTCCCCAGAATCCCCAGGACTTAGTATATAGGAAGTACAGAAATAGATTAAGTCCCTTGGTGGTTTTATATGGGTTCTCATACCACTGCAACAGATGACACTTAACATATATATACCAAAGAGACGATTTATGGATGTGGTAAAGGAGGATATGAAGGTAGTTGGAGTCAGAGTAGAAGATGCAGAAGATAGGGTGAGATGGAGACAGATCATTTGTTGTGGCGACCCCTGAAGGGAACAGCCGAAAGGAAAAGAAGATATATATATATATATATATATATATATATATATATATATATATATATATATATATATATATATATATAATATTTTTTTAACCCTAAAAACATATTTCTACCCAGATCTCTACATAGCTGGCAAATATTTTAATGCGCTGAACCTTAATCCTGGAAAGACTGAGTCATCTCACATCATTATCTTGTATTCACACAGGAAAACCTATTGAATCCTTACATTCAAATACCTGTTAAGTCTCTTTTCATCTTAAGACTAGACGACTGCAAGTCCCCGCTGGCAGGTCTGCCTTTGAGCACCATTCAACCTCTTCAACTGATCCAGAATGCACTAGCATGGCTTGTTTTCAACCTTCCCAACTTGTTTCACACCTCTCCACTGCTTTGCTCTCTCGATTAGCTTCCTATAGCTACTTGCATTGGATCCAAAACACTGATTCTACCCTACAATATGGACCTGCACCCATTATTTTATATATTTTTTCCTTGAAAGAGGTGAAGTTTTACCTCAGGTTTATGTGTTGGTGTGTTAACAGGAATCCATTAAAATATTACATGCAGATTTATTGTTGTTAGGACTGAGAAATCTCGATATTGTCCTCTTGCTCAAAGATGAGCGGTGTCTCCTCTCGATGATCAATCTTTCAGTGTCACCCAGAGCTGCTCTGGGGTGAGTCGTGAAAAGAAGACAAGAAGACACAACCAGAATAGATTCACAATCTTTATTCATGAGTCCCCAAAGGCCATATGTCTAGAGGATATTATATAGCGCGCTAAAGCGAGGTCCACCCGAAGTGGAGGTCCGCTGAGGAATGTCCCAAATTATAATTTTCTTGGAGGTAGTGAGAACAGAAACAGCTGCCATCCAATAGAACAATGTCTTCATACATCATTGCAGTTTTGCAGGAGCAAAACAGGAAAGCAAAAAGGTCCTGAGACCACAGAAACCTCAAAAGTATGTCTTTCACACATTAATCAAAGTCATGTGGTCAGACTTTCACAAGAATAACACTGGGCCATTGTGAGGGCATGGGGTTACATTGACAATTATTACTTTGTAATAAGACAGAATGATCAACGTTTTAATAAACATAATCAACTGTATTTTCCCCTTAAATCCCCTCTTTTATACTAGTAAATCTAGTATAATAACGAATTAACCTTTCTGTGGCATGCAAAAATATTCTTTATGTATCGGGACATTCACAGTCTGTATCATGTAATATATTGTCCATTAAGCGTCGCAATATACAAGGACCAAAGATGTACAATAGTAAAATCACAATAACAAAAGGTATGAGGATGGAAAATATAGCTGACCATTTACCAAATAATCCAGAAAAACATGCCCATCATGCGGGGTCACCATGTTCATCATGCTGTAATTGGAGAGCTAAATCTTTCATCTGAAAAACACCTTGAGTAATGGAACCGTGATCATCATCGTTCGCGGGGATGAAGGTACAACAGCTTTCTCCGACCATAGCGCAGACCTCACCCTTTTTGGCTAGGACAATGTCGAGAGCCATACGATTCTGTACTATGTTCAGGTGTAGAACAGTCAATTCTTTTTTTAATGCTACAGGCCTAATACCAATCATCCCAGGTCCTCCATCTGGGGAAGGAACCTGGGTGGACCAATGAGCAACATGTATGATTGCAAAAGCCATCATAAGTATTGGCTTCATATAAATATTGGCTATAAATATTCTAACAAGAGGAGTTAGTGAGAGTCCCCATGTCTACTGTACCATTTCCCCTGAAACAGACTTTGAACTTAAAGTGATTTGGTATCATTATCTTAAAACAGCGATGTTGATAGATCATATTCTTAAAGAGATTCATCCTAGTATAATTAATACGCAGTCACAACCAATTAGAATTGCTCATGTAATTTTGGGAGTTTTGGGCCTAGACATAGTGATCAAGCAAAGAATTATGAGCTTTGGATTTATTAATACATGCGTATCTAGTGCACAGCATGGCGGACATGGCTAAACCTTCAGCTATGAGAATTCAGTTCTAAAGTAACAACAGATGAAGCAGAAGGGAACAATTGACACACATAACAACTTTAATTAGTATGTGATTTCGCCATCCAATTTGCAAACTACCAGAAGGTGTTGTCATGGGGATGAGCCTCCACGACAATTCCTCTGAGTGTTAGTAGAATCAGGGTCAGCAGCATGTTGCTTGGACGTGAATCATGGGTCTTTTAGGAAATATGATGTCGCTCAATTATTCCTGCAGCGAACTTGCGGAAAAGACACTGAAAACAAGATTCAAGAGATTCAAGATTCAAGATTCTTAGTTGCCATTTGTGCTTTTATACATATAGAAATTTCTTGTGCGGTCGTGCAAAGAGTCAAGTTGTGGAAAAAAGACAGGAAGGCTCAGAATGGCAAAAACATACTTTTATAGAATAGGTATGTCAATCCTATGTATAAAAGGGACCTTACACAGGCCCAGTAAAGAGTACACTTGTAGTAAAATATATAATAATAATAATAATAATAATAACAATAATAATAATAATAAATTCAGCCATGAGGGGGGGCACAAACAAGTGTCCGCCCTAACGCCAGTCCCAAGCCCGGATAAATGGAGAAGGTTGCGACAGCAAGGGCATCCGGCGTAAAACTTGCCAGAACACAAAATGCAAACCGGAAAGACAAATATACCGGATCGGTCGAGGCCCGGGATAACAATGACTGCCATCGGTGCTGTTAACCAACAGGGTGCTGGTGGAAATTCGACTACTGTTGGTCAAAGAAGGGAGAGGTCGAAGACGGAGAGGCAGGAGGGGTGTCCGTAGGCAGAGAGAAGAGGAAAAGCATGAGTCTAGGACTGAAAGTAGAGATTTTGAATGTTGGAACTATGACAGGAAAAGGTAGAGAGCTGGCTGACATGATGCAGAGGAGGAAGGTGGACATACTGTGTGTTCAGGAGACCAGGTGGAAGGGTAGCAAGGCTAGAAGCTTAGAAGTGGGGTTTAAGCTGTTTTTTTCAGAGTGTGATAGAAACACAGCTGACTGTTGTTGCTGATATACACATTCCCCGCACTGATCTCCTGCAGCGACTGGAAGCTCAGGGATGTGATCCAGCGCTGCTTCAGGATCAGCAAAGACACCACTGAAAGAAAAACAGCATTGACACCAATGATGACTTTACTCTGTTTATGGGTTGGTTACTTAGTCAGTGTTAATTAACACAATGCACAAACACACTGATTCTGATTCATGCATCCTCTCGTGTTCACCTGTAAAGAGTTCGTCCTCCAATAATTCTGAGGTTGGAAAACACCTGAAGTCTGTCATGTTCTCTGGCCATGATTGGATGTTCAAAATCCTACAACTAAATCACTGGTCAAATTAATCAAATCAAAAAATCGATTTATTTCGAAAATATTCACTAAAAACACGCTTGATATTTAACAGGGACATTTCCCCACTTATACATTATGTCTTTTCTCTAACAGCACAAAAATACACACTGATAAGGAAATGAGAAATACATATTAAATATACAAATAAATAAATAAATAAATAAATAAAGCACAAGGTTTTATTACTAACCAGACGGTCTGCAACTGTTTAAATAATGAGGTTCAGTGTGAGAAGCACCATTACTTTTTTCTCTTTATGCTACAGTTTTCATTATAAGAGCGCTTCACTCCATTAGCCACACAACACAGAGGCACACATTTAATATGATGGAAGATGGAGCAAGCAATAGAACAGTTTAATTAAATTCTAACAAACTGATAAATACTGTAATACCTACATCAGAAATTCTGGGCATGACGTTAAACTGCATCCACAGCCAGTATAGGGGTAGCACCTTACCCCAGGTTAAGGCCCGTCGGCTACAGATCAAGTCCCCCTGGTAGAACTGGTCCCCATACTGTCTGTATGGTAGCCTTTCAGTGCTGCCAAGTGCTAGCCACACACACTGAGATAGGAGAAGGCAACTCTGATTTCAAACCACCTGCTGCCTTGTAGGTTGTGCCCTGTTTGGGCAAAGGCTAAGAGAAGGTAACTCTGATTTCAAATCCCTCGCCAACCCGCACCAGCCAAGCGTGGCGAGTATGGCAAAAACCCCTGGACCATGACTGGCACGCATGATCATAGGCCCTCAGTCCCCAGCAGCTCTGAAGTCGCCACCTACGGTAGCGGGGGGTCAGACGAAGGAGCGGAGGGTGCTAAGAATCACTGGGTTCGGACAGGCTGCCATTGGAAACTAAACATCTGCACATACAATCTGCGAACTCTCTCTAAAGATTCATATATCATCAATCTTGAAAGAGAACTGGCCAACTTAAACTTCGACATCATTGGCCTATGCGAAACTAGATGGAAGGGAGAGGGATGCCTGACTCTAAACCAGAGCGGGCACAGCATGTACTACAAGGGCGGAAACTGTCAACGCGGAGTCAGCTTCATTGTACATAAGAACATTGCTGGCAATGTGAAGAACTTCATCGGAGTTTCTGACAGGGTGGCACAGATCACCATCAAGATCAATCGGAAACACCACATGAGCCTAACTGTTGTCTACCTCCCATTGACCAGCCATAGCGACGAGAAGTGCGAAGAGGTTTACGAAACCATAGAATGTCTCTACAGAGCCACAAAGACCCACTATAACATCATCATGGGAAAGACATCAGCTGAAGATCATGAAGACCTTCTTCCATGAGAAAGCGGGCAGATGATGGACTTGGATCTCACCAAACAAAGAGACCAAGAATAAGATTGACTACATCCTAATGGACAAACACCGCACTGTCATGGATGTCTCTGTACTAAATAGATTCAACACGGGCAGCGACCACAGGTTGGTGCGCGCTGTCCTCACGATCAACACAAAACTCGAAAGACACTGCCTTATCAAGCAAACGAAGAGGCCAAACCATCAAAGGCTCTCAGAGAAATACTCCCAATTCCAGCTAGAGCTCACCAACAGGTTCCAAGCTCTGAACAAAGAAGAAGATCTAACTACAAACTCAGAGAACCTCACTAACACCATCATGGAGGCAGCAATAAACATGGTAGGAAGACAGAGACCACCCAAATCGGATAAACTGTCTAATGAGACCAAGCAGCTGAGAGAAAGACGCTGACAAATGAAACGAAGTAGAACACCTAGAGATAACATCGATTACTCAGTGGTCTACAAGGAGATACGACGCAGAATGGCAGAGGAGATCAACGCTTACAATGAAGAGAAACAGCTGAAAGCTCTGGAGAACAACAATGGGCTACGACGAACACAGAACGATCAGTGTATAGACAGAAATAAGATTACTGCCCTTAAGGAAGCAGATGGTACACTCATCCATGACTTGGATAGGATCATTAGAAGATGCGAAGAATTCTACGCACAGCTCTACAACACCAGGCGTCCGCAAGACCAACCGTTCGCCAATGCACTACCTAACAGCAGCACACCACCTATTCTGCATGACGAAGTAAGATCAGCCATCAAACGGCTAAAGCGAGGCAAAGCGCCTGGGGAGGACAACATCTCGGCAGGCATGCTTCAAGACAGTGGAGAACCAGTAATCAAAGAGCTAACCTCTCTCTTCAACAGATACATCACCGAAGGCAAGGTTCCTAGAAACTGGAGAAATGCCATAGTGGGACTACTGCACAAAAAGGGCAACAAGGCAGACATCAAGAACTATCAACCAATCAGCCTCCTCTCAGTCATCTATAAGACCTTCTCTCAAATCCTCCTGAGAAGAATGACACTCACTCTCGACCTCCACCAACAGAGAGAACAGGCAGGATTTAGATCGGGATACTCCACCATCGATCATATCCAAGTCGTGAGCCAAATCCAAGAAAAGGCCATCAAGTCCAACAACCCCCTAAGCCTGGCCTTCGTGGACTATGAGAAAGCCTTCGATTCCATTGAATACACACCGATGTTCAATGCCCTAGTCAATCAAGGAGTAAATAACACCTACATCAACATCATCAGAGACCTCTACAAGGAAGCCACTGCCACCCTCAGGCTCCACAAGGATAGTGGTAACATAAGATTACAGAGAGGAGCTAGTCAAGGAGATAACATCTCTCCAAGACTCTTCACAGGCTGTCTCCAAGATGCAATTATGAGCCAAATCGATTGGAAAGACGGTGGAATCAACATTGACGGAGAGTACCTCACGTACTTGGAATTTGCTGACGACATCATACTATTTGCCCACACACCGCAGCAACTGGAGAAGATGCTCAATGACATAAACAACACCAGCAAGCCAGTTGGGCTGAACATGCATCTCGGTAAAACCAAAGTGATGTTCAACAAACACGTCACCCCTGCAGTGGTCACAGTTGACGGTAAGACCATAGAGCAAGTAGACAGCTATGTATACCTCGGTAAGACCATCACGCAAGACGGGGATCTCCTGGCAGAAATCAAGCGTCGGATAACTCTCGGCTGGGCAGCATTTGGCAAGTTTGAGTCCATCATGAAAGGCAGAAAGGCCAGCATGAGAATCAAGCGGAAGATACATGACGAATACTAGTATATCCTGCCGGTCATGACATATGGAAGCGAAACATGGGCTCTCAACAACACAATGAAGGAAACGCTCACTGTGGAACAGAGAAAAATCGAACGCCTCATGCTGAATGTCTCTCTAAAGGATAGAAAGCCCAACACATGGATCAGAGAGCAAACAGGAACACCATCAACAACAGCAAGCACAGATGGGCAGGCCATGGGGCCCGATTCTCCGACAACCGTTGGACAATCCGAGTAACAGAGTGGACGCCCCGAAACTGGAAATGACAACGAGGACGACCAAAAACAAGATGGTGCGACGACCTGACTCAATGCCTAGAGCACAACTGGCCAAGCCTCACACGAGATAGAGCCCGCTGAAAGAGGTCCAGGGAGGGGTTCCTCAGCCATGAGTGAAGTCACCCTGAATCCTGACCTACATCAACATCTCCAATACATTCAGATTAATCATACAAAACCATCAACAACAACAACAACAACAAAAAAAAAACATTATGACCATTTTAAAAGCTTAGCATTACAAAGAGAGCTGTAAAAAAGCCATTTCCCCTTTCTGATTTCTATTATTTTTGTTTGTTCATAAAATGTAATTATTTCTCACATCTGCAAAGTTTTTATGCTTATGTAAACACACACAAAAATAAATCAATCATAATACTCATAATAATAATAATAATAATAATAATAATAATAATAATAATAATAATCGTCTGCGGAAAAAGAAGGCACACCCTTGGTTTCAGAAGCTAGCACTGCCACCTTTATCAGAAATAATTTGTTGTACGGTTCTGTACGCTTTCATTGTAAACAACCCTCTCCTGTATTTTTTCTTTTCTTTTCTTTCTTCTTTTTTTTATACATGTATCACCCTGTTCATTACTAGCATTTAACCTTTCAACGCCAACTCTGAGTCAGCCATTCTGTATCTTCTTATGGTTCTTCTGTTTGAGCCATACTTTCATACTTCACTGGATTTGTATCTTTATTTCTTGAAAGATCCACCTTTGGTGCAATTTCTACTTTCAGACAGATGGTCTCATATTAACTGTAAACACTCTTTGATATCACGCAAAATTTATAAGTTGAATCACCAAGTCCAAACTGCCAAATCCTTGAAGCAGCAAAGAACCAGAAATCATAACATTCCCACCACCAGGCAGCAGATTTTCAATGTCATTTTTCTTTCAACATGTGGTACATGTTTAATTCATAATTCTCCCAAGCTTTTATATTTATTGCCAAACTGCTATCTTGCTCAGGTGTTGTTCTGAGGCGGCACAGGCTTTTTCCACACATGCCTCTCATTCATGGAAAATCAGTTCAAACTCTCACTCACTCTCTCACTAACTCACTCATGCACTCACTCTCTCATTCATTCATTCATTCGTTCACTCACTCTCATTCATTCACCATTCATTCAGTTACTTATACACTCACTCCCTTACTCATTCATTTACAATTCATTCTCTCACTCATACACTCACTCTTACACTAATGCTCTCACTCACTCATTCATTCATTTACCATTCATTCACTCACGTACACACTCATGCTCTCATTCACCAATTCATTCATTCACCATTCATTCACTCACTCATACATACACTCTCGCTCTCATACACTCACTCACTCACTCATTCATTCACTTACTCGCTTGCTCACTCATTCATTCAACATTCATTTGCTCACACTCTCACTCACTCACTCATACACTCATTCACTCTCTCACTCACTCACTCACTCTCGTATTCATTCACCATTCATTCACTCACTCACTCATTCAATCACTCACACTCACTCATTTATTCATTAACTGATTCATGTATTTACTCTTTCACTCTCTGACTCACTCTCTCATGCTGCCATTCATTCAGTAACTCACTAACACAGTCCCTCACTCATTAATTCAGTCAATCTCTTGAGCTCTCACTTGCTCACTTATTTGCCAAACTGCTTCTTCTTTCTGGAAACATGGGTAGGCTGCAGCCCATCTTAACCAACACTAGGCAAAGACAGAGTACACCCTAAACTGCTCTCCAGACAATTACAAGGCCGACACACACACACACAACCATTTATACTCAAACCTAGGGGCAATTTGGTACAGCCAATTAGGATTTGGAACATCTGAATTTAATTTTGTTGATTTGAAGATATGGTAAAGATAAGGATGTACTTATTTTTTATACAAATGATCTGGGGTTTCATTTTTTTCTATTTGTGTGTTTTGGCTTTATATTATATAATTTTATAATTATCTGTAGTCACAGTAACACTGTGATGGCCTGGCGAGCTGTCCTGGGTGTACCCCGCCCACGGCTAGAGTCGGCTGAGATTTGCGCCTCACTGCGACCCTAATTAGGATTAAGTGATTCAGATAATGAATGAATGGATGAATATAGTCACTGTATCAAAGAGTGCAACATGCTTGTGATAAACCAGAAAACATTTAAATATGCTGTTGTGCATTTGCTTTCCGATTATTCTTTAATAAACATTTGATGACACATTTTATTTTAATTCATATTGCATATAAAATTTATTAAACCTATTAATATATTTAATTAAGAATTGTATTTTTTGTAAATTATACTGCATATCTATTTTCAGTTTATATTATTCCATTTGTGTTAAATACCGTATTTGACATGATAAGCGGCGGGGCGCTTTAAAAATGGGGGGGGGGGGGGGCTTATTAAAATATGAAAATATTACCAGCAGAGTGGAACGATAAGTGCTTATTACCATCGAGGTGAAAAACATGAATAATAACAGAACAATAAAAGAGTTTTATTTGTATTTGTGTTATTAATTTTTGTGGAATCAGCCAAACTACTTACATGAAAGCTGAAAATAAACAGAAAACATCCTAAATTAAAAAAAAAAGAAAAAGAAAAGACTTTTCATTCCCTTACTTTTTCCTCCAGGTGCTGTTCCTTAAAACAGTTTCCAAGTAAAATGAGCCAATCAACACGGATGTCAACTTTAGCACATGGTAAGTTGAACCAATCAACACAAACATAAACAAAAGCACATGTCCAGGAACATCTGTCAATTTATGAAGTTAGTGAGCAGGAGAATCGGGTGAAAAATACTTGTCATCACTTTTTGATAGGTCCATATCTGGCTCATTGCTCCATTCATTCAGAGCATCCAATAGTTTTGCTGTAGCAATTTCTAATGGTTCATCGGTTATTGTACATTTACCAAGAGAAAACAGCAAAATATTTCATGTTTTTTAAAGCACAGCAGAAAAATTAATTGTGCTGTTACTGATGAACATTATAGACATTCCCCAGTGGCAGAGGGTCTTGAAATACTGTGCAAACTCACTTTTACAGGCAGTGAACGCCTTAGTTTAAGGTTATAGAGACTGAATAAAATTGGTAAGTTTGATCTCCGATTTTGCTCCCAGTACACATGGGCAGTTATTAGATGTAAGACAAAAAACACTGCCTTGGGAAGGGGGGGGTATGTTGTATTGTATCAGGGCGCTTATTACGTCGAATACGGTATGTTATTTCCTTATGTATATGCTGTGCTATTTGAGGGATATATAATTGAAAATTCCACCTCACCTGTGATCTCTTTAAGTGTGAGAAACATACTGAGTCTATCAGGGTCCAAAGCTCTGATACCGTGGTATAGTCCTTCTCAAAAAATTAGCATATTGTGATAAAGTTAATTATTTTCTGTAATGAAGTGATAAACATTAGACTTTCATATATTTTAGATTCATTACACACAACTGAAGTTGTTCAAGCCTTTTAAACTAAACTAAATCTTTATTGTCAAAGTACTTTTACATACATTGAAATTTGGTTTGTGCTCTGGGCACCTGCCGCCACTGTGCAGCGCCAGTTATTGTGTTGTTCTATCCTTTGATGCTGAGCGCCAAGCAGGAAGCAACAACTGCCAAATTTTAACGTCTTATGGTATGACGCGGCCAGATTCGAACTCCGACCTTCCGGAGGATAAAGTGGACGCTCTACCAACTGAGCTAAATCCCTGGTTTTATTGTTTTAATATTGATAATTTTGGCAAAAAAAGTAAAGAAAAATCAAAAATCCCTATCTCAAAAAATTAGCATATTTCATCCGACCAATAAAAAAGTGCTTTTAATACAAAAACATTCAACCTTCAAATAATTATGTTCAGTTATGCACTCAATACTTGTTTGGGAATCCTTTTGCAGAAATGACTGCTTCAATGCAGCGTGGCATGGAGGCAATCAGCCTGTGGCACTGCTGAGGTGTTATGGAGGCCCAGGATGGTTCGATAGCGGCCTTAAGCTCATCCACAGTGTTGGGTCTGATGTCTCTCAACTTTCTCTTCACAATATCCCACAGATTCTCTATGGAGTTCAGGTCAGGAGAGTTGGCAGGCCAATTGAGCACAGTAATACCATGGTCAGTAAACCATTTAGCAGTGGTTTTGGCACTATGAGCAGGTGCCAGGTCGTGCTGAAAAATGAAAATCTTCATATCCATAAAGCTTTTCAGAAGATGGAAGCATGAAGTGCTCCAAAATCTCCTGATAGCTAGCTGCATTGACCCTGCGCTTGATAAAACACAGTGGACCAACACCAGCAGCTGACATGGCACCCCAGACCATCACTGACTGTGGGTACTTGACACTGTACTTCAGGCATTTTGGCATTTCCTTCTCCCCAGTCTTCCTCCAGACCCTGACACCTTGATTTCCAAATGACATGCAAAATTTGCTTTCATCCGTAAAAGTACTTTGGACCACTGAGCAACAGTCCAGTGCTGCTTCTCTGTAGCCCAGGTCAGGCGCTTCTGCCGCTGTTTCTGGTTCAAAAGTAGCTTGAAATAGGGAATGCGGCACCTGTAGCCCAGTCCACTGCTTCCACAGGTTCCGCAAGGTTTGGAATCGGCCCTTCTCCACAATCTTCCTCAGGGTCCGGTCACCTCTTCTGGTTGTGCAGTGTTTTCTGCCACACTTTTCCCTTCCCACAGATGTCCCACTTAGGTGCCTTGATACAGCACTTTGGGAACAGCCTATTCGCTCAGAGATTTCTTTCTGTGTCTTACCCTCTTGCTTGAGGATGTCAATGATGGCCTTCTGGACAGCAGTCAGGTCGGCAGTCTTACCCATGATTGTGGTTTTGAGTAATGAACCAGGCTGGGAGTTTTTAAAAGCCTCAGGAACCTTTTGCAGGTGTTTAGAGTTAATTCGTTGATTCAGACGATTAGGTTAATAGCTCGTTTAGAGTACCTTTTCATGATATGCTAATTTTTTGAGATAGGAATTTTGGGTTTTCATGAGCTGTATGCCAAAATCATCAGGATTAAAACAATAAAAGACCTGAAATATTTCAGTTGGTGTGCAATGAATCTAAAATATATGAAAGTTTAATTTTTATCAGTACATTACAGAAAATAATGAACTTTATCACAATATGCTAATTTTTTGAGAATGACTAGTATGTCTCTTTTAGAAAGTAAACCAACACATCAGAGGCAAGAAGGAAATAGTTATGCACTTGTGAGTGAAGCTTAAAATGAAATGTGAAAGTGTGAGCTCCTGAGACACTGAGAGGTAAATAAAAAGTCATGAAGTGAAGGATGGACTAATGACCTCTTAGAGTAAAGAGAAAGCTTGAAACAAAACATTAAATGAGTTCTGACAATCTTACTGAATGGCCAGCAAGAAACTCGTCAAATATGGCAAAATACATGAATAAAAATACTAGTGTACAGGTGCACAGGCTCATAGTTAAAAAGTTAAAAATTAAAAAAAAAATCAATTTGTAAGCTGTAAGGCCTGAAGTTCAATGAAAATGTGTATTCTGTTGCAGAAAAGTGAATATACTTGGGGGAAATGAAGCTTGGAGATGGATTATTTTACCAAAAACAAACAAACAAAAAAACAATTGTAAGTTATTATAGACTGGATTGGCAATCTTGTTGGTATGAGGGGGTGGAGGGGCGAGGGTGTTTCCTAACCCTTTAATTCCAGTGATGATGAAAATCTGTTTGCCATTTATTTTAGTGCAGTTGATGAACTTGTCGATGTTGCTGGAGTCAACAGTCTGTGCTGTTATGGGCATGCAAATAAATGTATAAATGTAAACATAAATATAATGAATGTATAACGTTGAGTATAATTATATTCAGTTGGTGTGCTGTAAATGGTGGCACATAGTACTACTCGGCTGTTTATGGATCAGTGTTTTTTGCCTGCGTAGTCTAATTGGGTCTGGAACTTTCCAGCATATTAGAGAAACCTCGAGATGGACCTAGTTGCGCATGCACCCTGGTGACGGGTCAGGTGATTTAGAATATTCCAGAATTGAACTTTAACTTTGGGGAATTTATATAAGGACTTGTTGCCGACCGGCTCGCACGGATCATTTAAGGAAAGTCATCTAAGGCGGATCGTCCAATGGACTTCATCCAAGTTTCATTGTTCAAGACTCCATTACCCAAGTCCATCATCCACGTTCATCCACAGCCAATGCGAGGATTTTCATCATTCATTTCTTTCCAAGCCTTTTACCGCCAGCGTGTGTGCCATCTCTAAATTATACCACAGCTGCTTGGGGACTATCTTTATTTTTTGGGACTATCTTTATTTTGTGACCCTTGTTGTATTTGTGTTTTGTTTAGGTTGAAACTAAAAGTTATTATTCTGTCTTATTTTATTCACACTATTAAATTGTATATATTGTATTGCATGGTTTGTCATGCTTTGCTGGTTTCAAGGGGCAATATTCATATTCTAAATTCCATACGTAACAAAATTGGGTCTCATCCGGGATTGAATTCATTTGGCATTGAGACATTTTATTAAATTAATACCTAGATATTTTAATTGTGAAACCAGCAAAATGGTGTTTATACTTGAGGATTTTTTAAATCCCCTACCCCTGAGAAAGTTGGTGCCTTGCACAAATCTGATTTGTTGCTGATCTCTAATTATTTCAAACTTGAGGCAAAACCTGCGATGAGAAAATTAAAAAATATTAAAGATTGTCTTTAATCACTATTGATGAGGGAGAATTTTATCCTGAAGTTTTGGCCCTGGTTCAAGAGGAAAATTCGAACCATTTGGAATTAAAGAGAATGGAAATAAAAATGGAGTTGAAAAATTTGGAAATTGAGTCCCAAAAAGAAAAAAAAAGATGAAATTGAATTGAGAAAATTAGAGATTGAAAAAGAAATTGAATTTAAAAAGATTGAACATTCTTCCACTCCCTCAGCACACTCTTCCTTCGATATTACAAGGCATGCCAGGCTTGTTCCACCATTCAATGAAAAAGAGGTGGATAAACATTTTCTACATTTTGAACAGGTGGCAGAATACCTCAAGTGGCCAAAGGAGTCATGGACAATGCTAGTGCAAAACCGTTTTAAGGAGTAAAGCTCAGGATACATTTCCGGCCCTTTCTGTAGAGCAAAGTTCTGATTATGACTTCGTTAAAAGGACCCTTCTTGATGTTTATGAGTTAGTAAACAAAGCTTATGATCAGAAATTCAGAAATGCTCATAAAATGGATCATGAAATGTTTGTACAGTTTGCTAGGGAAAAGGAAACTTTATTTGATAGATGGTGTAATTCTAAGGAGGTTTCAGATTTTGATAGTTTGAGGCAGTTAGTTTTGATGGAGGATTTCAAGCAGTGTGTTAGTTTGGAGCTCAAGACTTACTTGGATGAACACATGGTGAGTTATTTACATGATGCGGCGGTGTTGGCTGACAATTATATTTTGACTCACAAGAGTTCTTTTCGGTCTCTGGGTTTCTCCAAATTTTCTCGCCATAAGGGCTTTTTCCTGGGTAAGACTTCAAGTCGTGCGATTTCTTGTAATGGTACAGGTTCACATGCTTCTGACAAGCAGTCACATTCTCAGGAAACCTAAGACTTCCAGTGACTCTGATTCTGTTTGTGCTTATTGTAATAAGCCAGGTCATTTAATTTCCGCATGCTACAAACTCAAGTTCAAAAATCAGTCTACAGGTTCCCCAAATGCTTGTGTGTCTATCACGCCTAAGCCTTTCTTTTCAGGTGGTTCTGAAGACAGTGTTATTTGTGAGAGCAAGATTTCAGGTTCTGTGGTTCCGAAGGAGTATGTACCGTTCATTTCTTATGGTTCTGTTTCATGTATGGGAGATAATTCTACCCCACGACCTGTTACGATATTGAGGGATACTGGAGCTCTTCAATCTCAGATTTTGAAAGATGGTGTGCCTTTTTCTTTCGAGTCTTCAGCTAATTCCGATGTTTTACTACAGGGTATAAGTGTCAGTTCTCTTGCTCCTCTCCATTTTGTCAATTTGACATCGACCTGATTTCTGGTGAGGTTAAAGTAGGTGTTCTGGATGCTGTCCCAGTTCCAGGTGTTGATTTATTGATCGGTAATGATCTTATGGGGGTAAAGTTGGAGCTGATCACTGTTTCTCCAGAAACTTTTGGTGGTACGAAAAAGTAAGAGGAGGATTTTCCAGGTATTTTTCCTACTTGTGCAGTGACTCTTTCGATGACGAAAGACATTTCTTCCAAGACTTCTTTGCTGGATGATTCCATGTGGGATTTGTCAGATACTTTTATGGATCATTCCTTTCAGGAGGTAGAGGCTGATGACTTATCTTCAAAGGGTACTCTTCAGGTCTTCTTGATAAGTCTAATAATTTGTCCGGTGGTGATCAAATTCTTTCCAGAAAGCAGCTTATGGTGCTCAGTGCAAAGATGTTGAGTTGCAGAAGTTGGCCTGTAATACTGTTTCTTTAGAGGAGGTTAGTAAGTTGGCTATTACTTCAAGGATGGTGTTTTGATGAGGAAGTATAGGTCGCTGGAAATTCCTGTGGAGGATGAATGGAAATTACATCACCAAATTTTTGTTCCGAAATCATTCCGACATCATGTGCTTGCATTGGCACATGAAAGTCCCATGGCAGGTAATTTGGGTGTAATCAAAACTTGTGAGAAAATTTTGGCACATTTCTTTTGGTCCAGTTTGAGAAAGGATGTGGCTGAATTTTGTAAAACCTGTCATGCATGCCAAATTGTGGGTAAACCAAATCAGAAATTTCCTCCAGCGCCTTTAAAACCTATACCGGCTCTTGAAAAACCTTTCAGTAGAGTCATCGTTGATTGTGTTTGTCCATTACCGAAAACTAAGTCTGGAAATCAAAATCTTCTTACCATCATGTGTGCTTCTACCAGGTTTCCTGAAGCAAATCCCATTCAAATGATTGTTGCTCCTGTGATTATCAAGGCTTTGATCAAGTTTTTCAGCTTGGTTGGGTTGCCAAGTGTTGTTCAGTCAGATCAAGGCTCTAATTTAATGTCTAAAGTGTTCCAACAGGCTATGTATCAATTAGGCATTCAACAGGTCAAGTCGAGTGCTTATCATCCTGAGTTGCAAGGAGCTTTGGAGAGATTGAATCAAACTTTGAAAAATATGATCAAGACTTATTGCTTTGAGACAGAGAATGACTGGAATGAGGGTGTGCATTTGTTGTTGTTTGCTGTCAGGGAGTCAGTTCAGGAAAGTTTAGGGTTCAGTCCCTTTGAGCTTGTTTTTGGACATAGTGTTCGTGGGCCATTACAACATACAGTGGTATGAAAAAGTATCTGAACCTTTTGTAATTTATTACATTTCTGCATAAAATCACCATCAAATGTGATCTGATCTTTGTCAAAATCACACAGATGAAAAACCAGTGTCTGCTTTAACTAAAACCACCCAAACATTTATAGGTTTTCATATTTTAATGAAGATAGTATGCAAACAACGACAGAAAGGGGAGGAATAAGTAACTGAACCATCACATTTAATATTTTGTGGCCCCCCCACCCCCCTTTGGCAGCAATAACTTCAACCAGACGCTTCCTGTAGCTGCAGATCAGTCTGACACATCGATCAGGACTAATCTAGGCCCATTCTTCTTTACAAAACTGCTGTAGTTCAGTCAGATACCTGGAAAGTCTGGCATGAATCGCTGTCTTGAGGTCATGCCACAGCATCTCAATGGGGTTCAAGTCTGGACTTTGACTTGGCCAGTTCAGAACGTGTATTTTGTTCTTCTGAAACCATTCTGAAGTTGATTTACTTCTGTGTTTTGGATCATTGTCTTGTTGCGGCATCCATCCTCTTTTTAGCTTCAACTGTCTGACAGATGGCCTCAGGTTTTCCTGCAAAACATCCTGATAAACTTTTGAATTCATTTTTCCATTAATGATTGCAAGTTTTCCAGGCCCCGAGGCAGCAAAACAGCCCCAAACCATGATGCACTCTCCACCATGCTTCAAAGTGTGGATGAGGTGTTGTTGTGGGTGAGCTGTTCCATTTTTCCTCCACACATGACGTTGTGTGTTCCTCCCAAACAATTCAACTTTGGTTTCATCAGTCCACAAAATATTTTGCCAAAACTTCTGTGGAGTGTCCAAGTGCCTTTTTGCGAACATTAAATGAGCAACAATGTTTTTTTTAGACAGCAGTGGCTTCCTCCTTGGAGTCCTCCCATGAACACCATTCTTGGCCATTGTTTTACATATAGTTGATGTGTGCACAGAGATATTGGACTGCGCCAGTGATTTCTGTAAGTCTCTATCAGACACTCTAGGGATTTTTTTTTTTTTACCTCTCTGAGTATTCTGTGCTGAACTCTTGGCGTCATCTTTGGTGGACGGCCACTCCTTGGGAGAAAAGCAACAGTGCCAAACTCTCTCCATTTGTAGACAACTTCTCTGACTGTCGATTGATGAACATCCAGACTTTTAGAGATGGTTTTGTATCCTTTCCCAGCTTTATACAAATCAACAATTCTTGATCGCAGGTCTTCAGACAGCTCTTTTGAGTGAGCCATGGTGCACATCAGACAATGCTTCTCATCAAGACAATTCTTAGCAGGTGTGTGTTTTATAGTGGGCAGGGCAGCTTCAAGCCACTCATCAGTGATTGGGCACACACCTGACTTAAATTGTTTGGTAAAAATTGGTTTCAATTGCTCTTTAAGTCTCCTTAGGCAGAGGGTTCAGTTACTTATTCCTCCCCCTTCTGTCGTTGTTTGCATGCTATCCTCATTAAAATATGAAAACCTATAAATGTTTGGGTGGTTTTAGTTAAAGCAGATACTGTTTTTTCATCTGTGTGATTTTGACAAAGATCAGATCACATTTGATGGTGATTTTATGCAGAAATGTGATAAATTCCAAAAGGTTCAGATACTTTTTCATACCACTGTATAAAAGAGCAATGGCTCAATCGCAATCCTGAGATCAATCTTTTGGACTATGTTTCTACTTTTCGAAACAGACCTTCAAAAGCATGTGAGTTGGCCA
>CM045744.1:17708975-17723975 GCA_024760905.1 Plotosus lineatus
TGCATAGCTGTCAGTGTGTTCCTGCCCTGCGACACCCTGATGAGCTGTCCAGGGTTTACTCTGCCCTCGCCCAGAGCCGGCTGTGATGGGCACCAGCCTTCTTGTGACCCTAATTAAGATTCAACAGTTCTGAAAAACAATGAATGAAATTTGTCTTCGCTTTCAGTGTGAGTGTTAATGGTTGTGTGTTGGTCCTACGATGGAATGGTAAGCTGTTCAGGAAGTACCCTACCTTCACCTAGTTGGCTGAGGTAAGCTCCAGCCTTCCTGCAATCCTGGTAGGATTCAGAAATTGACTTTCATAGGTGGAGTTTATAGTACGGGCTGACAGAGATTAATGTTTACCATTTGGACAGATGTCGGTCCAGGGGACACACATCCTAAAGTGGTTCTCCCCCACCTCCATCTTGTTACTTGGACAGGTTCGAACACAGGAGCTGTGATCCACCACAAAGTTATCTGGAATAGACCACAGCTTTTTCAAAACATCAGCTGAGACTAATCACAATGTTTTCTTTTGACTTTATCAACCCACATTTTTCCTGCATCTCACTCACGTGGACATTTCTTGACACAGAATGCTCCATAAGTGTATCTACTTTGGGATTGTGCTCCAGCTGGAAGGTCGTTGGGTTGTAAATAAATGGTTGAGGACACTGAGTGACACAAGCACTGCCGTCAGTGAAGTTAGTACAAGCCTGCATCAAATAAACAACAGTGCATAATCAAAAGGTCACTCAACTCATGTATCATTCACATGGAAACTGAGCAATACGATTAGTTTTGGCATACACCGTGACGTTTTATTAATTTAACTCTGTTCATATGTGGAAAGTGTAAGAAACATTATGAATAATTGATTCGAGACAGAACTTAAGAGAGTAAAATGCTGTTTGAATTAAAATCTAGGATTGTATACAATCCCTGTATGCTCACAGCAGTAACCTCCTGTAACTGAAACTTATAAAGCTATAAAAAAACATCATTTCAAGGGTGCCATTAGTTTTCTCAGAAGAAATCAACACAATTTTGTTTAATTTGTGTTTAATTAAATTTTATTTAGGGAGATAAAGGCTTTAAAATGAACTTTTCAAACAAGTCTCTACTATACCTCAGACTACAAAATATTATAGAGTATCACAGTGATATTGTCCCACAAAGAATGATTTATAAGTGTACAAGAAAGAGGATGTACAAAGCAGTCGGTGTGTTTGGGTCCTGAACAGCCTCCAGCACACTCTTGGTGACAGCAGTCACTGACGTACGGACTGAAACAGCGACTGTCACACTGATCAGCACACACTGTTTTTGTTACTAACACACACACACACACACACACACACACATACACATACACACACACACACACACACACACACACACACACACACACACACACACACACACCACATTTTAGTATTAGATACAGTTATGAAAAAAATCCTCTTAAAAATGACCTTTTAAACTGTGTCTGAAATCTTTTAAAAGAAAGACAGAAACAAAGACAAGCACAACCCAACAACTTAGTGTGGTACTGACACAATGATATGTGTTACGTATAAAAGTACACACAAGACCGTACCTTCTATTGTTTAATTTTTCTAACCAAAAATCATAAAATGTTTGCAGGATGTAAACACTACAAATAAAAAAGCAGTGCTTGCTAAATTTACTCTGAGGTAGATTTCATTTCAGACAGAATGAACCCAAGATAGTTATGCTTGTTTCTAGTCAGTGTCATTTCTTATGTTAATTTACATCCAAATTCACCTTCACTCCAGGCCTGTTGGGGAAATTTAGAGCAGCTGGTGAGGTAAAAACCATAAAACACTGATGTGCTGTGTAATAAATGACTGCATTCATAATTTAGAACAAAAGTGGTATCCAGAAAAGACCTTTATTTTCAGAAATAAAGGATATCCAGGATTCAGTTCAATAAGTGAGCCTCAACAATGCATGTTCTCAAATGATTCAAGGCATCTGAAGGAGTATTAGTCCGTAAAGGGTAAGAGCACAAGCCTAAGTTAAACAGCCATGACCTCTGATCCTCCAGACAGCACTGCATCAAGAACTGTCATTCATGTATAGCTATTACAAAACGGGTCAAGATTACTGTGGCAAACATTTATCAATGTGGAATTAAAGTTCCATGGAGCAAAAATAAACATTTATACTAACAGTCTCTAGAAGCGTTGATTACTGAGATTTTAGAGCAGCAGCATTTCTAGGGACACCCATACATATTTCAGCAAGCCACGTTCTGCATAGATTGTGGAGGCGAAGAATGGTGGGCTGGTGCTGGACTGGCCAGCTTGCAGTCCTGACGTCCTCCCAATAGAGGACCAGTCAGCAGAAAAAAAGGAACAAAATAACACCTAAACTCTTAATCACTTGGTGCTTCCAGATCCTAGATATCATTTATGTGCTGCCGGAGGGACTGGCAACATCACAATGATATACATGCTTTACCTTATCATCTCCTTAAAGGAAATAAAGTTAAAATAAAGCTTTATTCTACAAAAGGATACAATTCATGAGGTAATACATCAAGTTATTGTTCTCCTGTATGGGTTTAAGTATGAGTCAACAATAATTTACATGATAATTTATGATGGTTTTGAAATTAATTTTTATATTTCAACATATACTTCCAACTTCTTAGCATTTAAGATTGCAGCTTTAATGAGTCAGTGCATTGGTGTATTAGCAACACACAAAAAATACAAACATGTGTTTGTTACAAAGTGTGCAAAGTTAATTTGTGTATATGATACTTACAGATTTGGCACTGGTTCTCTTGGTGGCCCCAGCAGCGTCCATTACAGGATCGATGACAACATCTGCCTGTAAAAAAGGGAGGGTCTTAAGAACGAGTAAAATATATGAAAACAATCAGCAATGAGGTGATGCAATGGAGTCCACCCCAACGCAAAGTAAATTTCTGTACACAGACCACCACCTGCCCAGAGGGGACAAACCACTGATTTTGAAGGGGAAAAAAGCAAACAAACAAACAAAAAATAAATCTTCTTTTTTTCTGAGTATCACTGAGGTTGCTTGAAGGACAATAAAATGTAAAGTTGAAGCAGTTTTCCTCATGTCTGAAGCTTGTATTCTGATAACACCCATTTCTAGCTTCTTCTACACAGGGCTCAACAACAATAAAATCCAGCAAAGGAGTCATCTGGTTATCGATAAAAATACCCACTAAATCCTGAAGGGGTCAACCTCAAGCTGAACTCCATGCACAACTATAATGAGCATGAATATTTGTGAGGAGGCGCTCCTCCAAAAATAGGCACTAGTCGCACAGACCACTTTTGAGATAAAGGCCTGAAAAGTAAAAATGGTCCATTTTTATCATAATTCGTATTTTTTGCATAAACTATTAAAACAAGTATTAAACTATCACTTGCTCATGTGAAATAGACTAAAACTCACTAAAAGTGTCTTTTTTTCCCCATTTTTCTGGCGAGTACTCTCATAAAACTTGATAAAAACAATAGCAAAACTTACTGGTTTTTGTTGCAATTATTCAACGAGTTCGGTATAAGACACACTATAATCCATACACCAGAACAACGGCCATGAAGTAGTCTCTCCATTTTGGATACCGTTTTGATATTAAAATGAGCGTCCATGCCATTTCAGCGAATAAAATAAAGGTTATGAAGACGAGATGCTCATAAACTATGCAGGCTAATTGCTAAGAAAGATCTGAAACGAGCACACTGATTGGTCAGATCGGGCTTTCACATGCAGTGTCCGTTACACATTAATTTCCGGTGTTAACTTCCAATTTCTGGTGTACTGCATGTTGAATTTATCTCCGACTTTCTCTTCAATAACATTCATGAAGTTTATTTATAAGATTGCGAATACACATAATTTCTGGAAAACAGGGCTGAGAACAGGTGTTTATGGAAAAGGAGGAAAACTTGGTAGGGGTCAAGGGGGCCGCCTAGGCCCCATGTGGGGGTGTGGGGACAGCACCCCTGCTGGGGGGTTCAGGGGCGGGCAAAGCCCCCAAAAGGTTTGGGGTTATACTTACAAAAATGAGCTTAATTTATGTCTCCTGGAAGGAATATTTTTAAAGAGAACCTTCTGAAAAATAATATGATAAAATATTTTACTTCACCTTTTTCTTGTTGAGCCAAGTGACAAAAGAGTACAACCCATGTTTCAGCTGCATCTATAAAAGCACTTGACAGTGTATAGTTGGTTTATTTCGGTGTCACCTTATCTATATGCTTCTAAAGACTGGCATGGTTCTCAATAACAACACAACCTTTGGATCCCTAGTGGATTAAGTTGTCACAGTATGTGCACAAAACTTTCCCGGTCACGTCTACTTTCCTGATGAAGTCCACGAGTATAATCTTTACTGTTTCCTCCAGCCATGCCCATCTAAATTTATTCTTAACGCTCTGGTCTAGTTCCTTGACGAGATGTTCATCCTTGCACTTAATAACTTTAAACACTGGCATTTTCATAAACAAACACGAATTTGACTAAATCTAAGACATAGTCAGAAACACATTTTTGTGGTAGGTGCTACTGAAGACATACACTTCTAAAATCTTGCGCAGAAAAACTTTGTTACAGGAGAATTCCCATATAGACATGCTTGTGGTTGGACAGTACGTTTGACCTCGTTTCTGAACAATCAATCACCGCTTTTCTTGCTTCTTTGACATCAAAATTCACCAAATGCTGCTCGATCACTTCTGTTGATGATCTGACATTTCTGACATTTGCCCTCTGTGCCACGGGCCCACGGCAAGATGACCAGACTGGCATATCATATTACGATGCCTGACTCATACAATAAACCAGAACTAGCTGTGCTTCACTCCACTAGACGATATCAATAACCACACAGATAAACAAAATTAGGGTAGCACCTTGCGTATTTGGATTTAGATATAATCTGACCAGATGACCAGTGATGACAGCACTACCCCCCCCACCCCTTCAGGATTTTTATACCGGATTTGCATCGATCTAATATGACCCATTTGACTTACAAAAAGGCAGAAATCTGCCGATTGGCAGAAAATTCCCATCCCTGGGAAAAGGAGAGTGAAATGCCATCTGTGGTGGCTAGTAGGATTAGTATAAATGTTAAATTCGATGCGAGAATTGGGCTTTGAAGATGACGGAATGCTTGGTGTTCTTGAAGATTATTTCACCGGTGAGTATTTTTCTCTGCATGCAAAATTTGATGATGGAATTTTTTTGATTCTTTGATTTGTGTGTAATCTTGTCTGAACTGGACATGCTGGATCAGTTGTTTAGTTTTGTACAAAAATTGGTAAAGACCTGAAAAATACTTAAATGTTTCATTCCTTTTACAAATGAACAAACTGATGATGATGATGCCAGCTGTGTTGATGAAGATTTTGATTTTGATGTTGATGAACAAGAGGCATCTGTTAATAAAATTGTGCATGAGTCAGTTTGTTGTGTTTGTGAAAATGACGTCCTTTCTGCTGAGCAGGATATAGATTAAGATAATAATGATGAGGGCAGAGTTTATGAAGCTTACTTGTATAAAGAGATCAGAGTTTTGCTATATAATTTTCTTATATATAGTTTTCTTAATTTGAGTGTGATTGTTTGTACCTGACAGTGTTCTCTCCCCCCCCCCCCCCAATCAGTATAATTTGAAGGCATTTGAACCTTTATATAATGGTCGAAAAGATCCATACTGATCTTATTGGAATAAACAGAAATGAAAAAAAAAAAAAGTAGCTGAGTATGATTTCTCTTATCATCTCTTCCTAAACCTTTCCTCATGTTTTCTAAAAGTTTAAGTAAAAGACATGTTTTCTAAAAGTTTATATGGCTGAGGTGCATAGGACAAATGATCTTGGAGGAAGGGCAATCTTTGTGTTCATTTTTCTCTACACCATCTTGTGAAATTTTTACTTGAATGCTGGCACAAGAAATGGCATAGCTTGGTCAGTTTTCAAGGTATTGACAAACTTTCTGCTGTATTTTGCACCTTTGGGCCTCCTCTATCTGACTGTCTAAAAAGCTCATTTTTCATTTTTGGATGCAAGAGCCTACTTTCAGTGGAGTGGCTCACGTTTATGAAAACCTAGAAATAAAAAGAAAGATTTTATTAAACGCCCATCTCAGCAAAGATGCTGCTAATTTTGTACTTAACTCATGATTTTATGGATTGGCAAAAAAAAGTGTTGAAAAATGGAGCTTGCCATCTGGATCGCTGTTCAGTATTTTTGGCTGTTGTGCCGAGTTAAAGTTATAAAAATAACAAGTTTTAATGACTCAATGTACCACTAAAGGCACAGTAAGCTCTATCATCCATCATATTGTCGTAACTGAACCCTATATGTATATAATATATTCTACAGTACATGGACATGGCCAAATTAGCAAAAACAAATTTTAAAAATCCCTAGTTGGAAGGATCTACAACATGGCTGAAGTTTGACCTCTCAGTTGAAAGTCCATGTGTGATCCTATTGGAGTTTTATAGTAACGGCGCGTCTAAGTTCGAAGACTGATCTCAAAAACTTTGTGATGTTTCCACTTTGACCATGACATTGAAAAATAAAATCATCTGTGAGGTTACAAGCAGTTTGTGTTTCCACCAAGTTCGATGAAATGCATGCACGGGTGTGGTCAGAGTTTGGCTCAGACAAACCGACAAACTCAGTTTTGGGTGGATAAAAAAATTGTGCTTCGAATCTGTTCATGTGAAGAAAACATTGTCCTGCAATGAAATGTGAAAGTTAATGTGTACAGAGCTGTATGTATTGAAGTTCTATGCTAATATAGATGAATTAAATGTTGTAGAAGTGTGAGGTAATAAATCACAATGCCTGCTCTTGTCTCTTGAGCAGGAAAGAAGTTAAAATGCTTGAAGTAATTAATATGCATGTACCAGACCTCCACTCTGCCTCAACAATTTGATCTGCAAGATTACAAACACGAGAGCTGAACTCCTGCCAAGCGTCCTCTCTCAACGCATCTCAATCCGCCCGTTATCCAAACCAGCAGTAAATTGGTTCTAGTTATATCGAAAAAGATTTACTCACATGAATAACCACTGTTGTTGGATGGCTCTCCAGTCAGATAGGTTTCTGCCCTTCCATTGGATCCTTCCGGTGGCATTTGGGGCCGGGCTTGGTGTTGCTGGTTGGGTGACAGCCCGTCCTCCATACTTCCTACCCAGGCTCTGTGCACTGGAGAGTATCACCATCAGGGATATCAGCCAGAGCACAGCTTCATAGTCCTTCAAGACTGACAGGGGCCAAAGAAGAAAAGAATGGATGGCACCACCAGCAGCATGGCATGTGGGATCCACATGGCACAGGAACTTGTTCTGATCCTCATTTACACCATCGTTCAGGACCTCTGAAGGATAATGTGGAAAATGTCATTTAATATAATCCAGAAAATTGCTTTAGTATGCAAAATGTGTCATTTGAATTGGCATGGGTGTCAATAATGCATATCATAATTATGGTTATTCGCACAGATCGCAAGCTAGAGCCTATCTAAGCTGAGTCTGGGGAAAAAAAGCAGGGTACATCATGAACAATATCACATGGCCAACACAAATCCAATCATTTATACTTTCATTCACCCTGAGGCACAGGTTGGAAAAGCTTGTCTTTGGATGATGGGGGGAAACTAGAGTACCAGGAGAAAACCCACACAATCAAAAGGAGAACATGTAAATTCTACAAAGAAATGCCCTCAGTGAGCCCAGGACTTAAACGTAGGACCTTCTTGCTGTGAAGCAGATGTACTACTCACTACACCAGGGGTCAGCACCTTTTTAAAAGTTAGAACTACTTCTTCTTTTCCTTTCGGCTGTTGCCTTCAGGGGTCACCACAGCAAATCATCTGCAAATCATCTGCCTCCATCTCACCCTGTCATCTGCATCTTCCTCTTTTACTTCAATGACCTTGTGTCTTCCTTCACCATATCCATAAATCTCTTCTTTGGTCTTCCTCTAGGCCTTTTGCCTGGCAGCTCCAACCTCAGTATCCTACTATCAATATGTTCACTATCCCAATTTCCAAACCATTTCAATTTATCTCTCTGACTTTGTCTCTAATACCTCCAACATGTGCTGTCCCTCTGAAGTACCCATTCCTGATCATATCCATCCTCGTTACTCCCAAAGAGAACCTCAACATTTTCATCTCTGCTACCTCCAGCTCTGCCTCCTGTCTTATGCCCAGTGCCACTGTTTCTAAACCATACAACATCGCTGGCCTCAACACTGTCTTGTACACTTTTCCTTTCATTCTTGCCGATACCTTCCTATCACACATCACACCAGAGACTTTTCTCCAACCATTCCAACCTGCCTGCACACGCTTCACCTCTTTTCCACATGCAGCCATGAGGGGGGGCAGAAGCCAGATCATATTCTACTATTCATGTTATACATTATGAATATAATTAAAACATAATGCAGTACAAATATATTACATATAACAGTGGCAGGTTGATTGATTCATTCATTCATTCATTTTCTGTGGATCGCGGGGAGGCTTTGAGTGAGGGCAGAGTACACCCTGGATAGCTCGCCAGGCCATTGCAGGGTGGAAACACGCTGATGGCTTTGCAGCCTACAGTGGCAGGTTAAGAAAACCTATTTTCAAAACATTTTCCACAGTGTATTGATTTTTTTTTTTGTCACCACATTTTCTCTCCTAAAATATAAATTTTAAATTGAAGCCAGAGGTTCCTAAACTATGACGCTGACAGCAAAATGCTCAGTTCTAAACAAGCTGATCAATTGCTTTCTATCACATCTTTCTCTTCTGAAAAGTAACAATCTACTGAATACAAAAAAACCCACCTTTAAATACGATTATATACAAATATGTATCGCTGTTTCTGGAATTAAATGTGGATAACTTCGTGTCATGGTGAAAAATAAGAACTGAAAGCTCATCATTATCATCATCATCATTGTTGTCATCATCATCATAATCGTTATCTTCTGCTTAATCCGAGGTCGGGGTGCAGGGGCAACAGCCAAACAGTGAGTTCCAAACGTCCCTCTGCCTTGCCACTTCCTCCAGCTTCTTATGGGAGGACACCGAGGCCTTCCAGACCAGCTGAGAGACATAATCCCTCCAGTGTCTTCTGGGTCGACCCAGCTGAGCTACTCACTCTATCTCTACCATGTGAAGTATGCTCATTTCAGCTGCCTCTATTTGCAATCTTGCTCTTTCGGTCACTCCCCAAAAGAAGCATGATAACCACGACTCCGCAATGCTGTCCCTGTGCAGACAAACTGTATTGATTTATTTGTTTAAATTCAGATAAATTTGTAAATATCAGGTCAGCTGAAATCTCAAAGCATAAAATCAGTTTTAGAAGAAAAATTTGAGACGTTATTACAGAGGGGCACTTTTACCATTGTACAGTCGGCCCTGTACTTACGAAAGCCTCTAAATATGAATTATGAAAAACATTTTCCGAAATTTTCATCTTCTTTTTACGAAAACAACCTCTTTTTACGAAAACAACCTCTTTTTACGAAAAGCGCCATACACGCCATTCAAAAATTCAAACGCGCCATTCACAAATTCAAAGAATGTGCGAGTTGCTCTACATTGGCTGTGTCCCAACATCCTGCCCTGCTGGCCTCCCATTGGCCAGGAGGCAGCTGAACTATACCCATACTTCCTGGACCCATACTTCCTGTTTGTCACAGGCATCAGAGAGGAGAGTTGAACAGGAATGTTGGCTTGTGAATTCTCTTTGAGATTGATCATCAGTGTTATATTTCGTTATCCATCATGGACCCGGAAAATACAAAAATGCAGGAAATACAGTGACCGAGGCGATTATTTCGGAATGATATTGAAGCACAAGGAAAACAGAGTGCTCCATGGGACAAACCTCCGATCTCGCAAGGAAGCAAGTTAATATTTAATCAGGATCTCAGATCATTCAAACAGGTACTGTAATCTGCTTTAAATACAACATCCTGTCCATTGAAACATTTAAAAAGAATTGGTCCTTCGGCTGCGCGCTGCGTGTGGGCGGAGCCCACATTCGGCAAAACAGACCAGAGAGATGGTGAGTTGTGTGTGTGTGTGTGTGTGTGTGTGTGTGTGTGTGTGTGTGTGTGTGTGTGTGTGAGAGAGAGAGAGAGAGAGAGAGAGAGAGAGAGAGAGAGAGAGAGAGAGAGAGACAGTGTTGTGTGTGTGTGTGTGTATGTGCGTTAATAAAAACCTCCGATCTCGCAAGGAAGCAAGTTAATATTGAATCAGGACCTCTGATCTTTCAAACAGGTACTGTAATTCCGCTTTAAATATAACATCCTGTCCATTTAAACATTTAAATAAAATTGTTCCGTCAGCTGCACGCTGCGTGTGGGCGAAGCCCGCATTCGGCAAAACACACCAGAGAGAGGGAGAGTTTTGTATATATGTGTGTGTGTGTGTGTGTGTGTGTGTGTGTGTGTGTGTGTGTGTGTGTGTGTGTGTGAGAGAGAGAGAGAGAGAGAGACAGAGAGAAACAGAGATAGAGAGAGAGAGAGAGAGAGAGAGAGAGAAAGTGTTGTGTGTGTATGTGCGTTAATAAAAATGTTTAATAATGGTTTAATTAATAAATATGTTAACAAAAATGTTTAATATGTAAATAAAATGTTTATGTTTAAACGGTTTAATAAATAATTTTCTTTTACTTTTAACACATATTTCATACATATTTCATACAAAATTGGTGTATTTTTATCATTTTTAAAGGGTTTATGCAGTAGTCTTAGGAGCCTTGGAACAAATCACACATTTTACATGTAAAATGCGGCTCTACTTAAAAAAAACGCCAGGCTACGAAAAAGGCTCTGGAACGTTTAATTTCCTAAGTAGCGAGCCGACTGTATTCTTAAAATGACTTTTTACACAACATGACCTTTGAGGGAAGAGTAAAGTAAATAATGTCGAGTATATTATAGGCATAAAGAAAACCCTACCTTACCTTTCCTGTCTTCCACACATAAATGCATAGTCTAAGATCTGAGACCTGTAATTTGTGAGGCAAAATGACTGAAAGCTTGAGAAGCCTACACAAAGTGCCACACGTTACAGAATTAAATTTAGAGCCTCTTAAACATTTTCATAAAGTATTCAAGGGTCTAGTGAATACCTGAACACAACAGAGCAGTATACAGCCTCGAACAAACACTGGCTCTAATACACCAACACTACAAACTACAACCTGTTTTCAATATGAAAAAGATAGACTATGTAAAAGATCCAGATTTCTGAGATATATTATAACATTCCTGGCACAAACATATACAAAGCAATTTTCCTCCGTATGTGGAAAGTTCCCAATAAACAGTATTTACCAGGAAAAAAATGGGGGGTTGGTGAGATGAAACAGTTGAGATGGAAGGACACTTCTCCTGTTCCACATCATCCAACAAGGCATCAATCGATAATGCAAACTAGCTGGCAAGACAAATGGGAACCTGCAATAAGATTTTGCCCAGCTGTCTACATACACAGAACTATATACACAGCACTATATACACAGAACTATATACACAAAACTATATACAGTAGGCCCATGACTATTCACGGTTTTGCACTCGTGAGTGTGCATATTCGCGGATTGCCTAGCAAGTGTCACGTGATTCAAATTCAGCCAATGGCTGTCCTCCTTCCTGCTGATTGGTTGAGATGATGGAAACGCCCCTTTTCCCTCATCCGCGCACAAGTTGTCAATGACCCTTTTTTGATTGTGTTTTAATTACCAGTTAAGTTCTATGATGCTACTCAAACGCCGGCTAAGACAGAAAAAGGTAATGATGTTGATGTCTCTTCTGAAGAAATAAGACTTTCTCCTGAAGAAACGACAGTTTCCTGTGAAGTGCCTGAAGAGGAATAATCATCTGAACTGTTCTTAAAAAACTCTAGTATTAAAGTCTTTTTCAATTAGTTCAGTACCGAGGTTAATGTTTAGAATATTTGGGTGTGTGTGTGATCTTATGTACTGTGGTGTAGCATATTTATTATTTTGTTTTATAATGTTTATCATGTAGCATGTTTATCCAATTTATGACATTTCATGTTCTTTTATGTTCTTTTTGTTATGGTCTGTGTTTTGGGGGGACTTTGATTTTCACGGCTGTGTTCTCGAGCTGTTTACTCGCCGCTCCGGCTGAGGGGTGTAGCTCAGCTGCTCAGTGGCTCACACCTGAATTCACTCTTCTCATTTACTCCAAATAAACAGAAGCACGCTCAGCTTTGCGCCAGAGGATTAAATCACATCACGTCCCTGCTACTTTTGCACTGTAACACTCTCTAACTCTGTTTTTCTGCCTGCTCCGGCTGAGGTGCACGGCTGAACTGCTCGGGCTGAATGCAGTTCATACCTGAATTCAGTCCTCACATCGACTCCCTGAAAACACAAACCGCACTCTTACCTCAGTTGAAGTGCGCCGCTTAAGTGCTCCCCCTTTGAATGATAAATACACTCTGCCATTTCAAGCTGCCCCACAAATAGTAATGCAATATTGTATATCCTCCTAGTGAGCATTTTTGAAACCTAAAGTGCTATATGTTTGAAGGAAAATGTTTAAAGGTGTTCTTTTCTTACAGTGGAACCTCAACTTACAAAAGCCACAACAAACAAAAAAATCAAGGCTACAAAAAACATTTTCCGAAAAGTTTTGTCTCTGGATACGAAACAAGTTCACGTTACAAAAGCACCATGTCAAAAATTCAAACAATGCATAAGTTGTTCTCCTATTGACTGTCTCCCAACATCCTGCCCCGCTGGCAAACCAGTCTACCATCGGTACGATATTGAAGCGGAAGGAGGCCTGAGAAGGAATGATTTTAGAATTTTTCAAGGGTTTAGGGGGTAGTATCGGGGCCTTGGAACGAATCACACGTTTTACATGTAAAATGCGGTTCAATTTACGAAAAATCAAGGTGACAAAACCACTTCTGGAACGAATTAATTTCATAAATTGAATTACCACTGTTCTCTTCCTTTCGGCTTTTCCTTTCAGGGGTCGCCACAGCGAATCATTTGCCTCCATCTCACCCTACCCTCTGCATTTTCTACTCTTACTCCAACTACCTTCATGTTCTCCTTCACCACATCCATAAATCTTCTCTTTGGTCTTCCTATAGGCCTTCTGCCTGGTAGTTCCAACCTCAGCATCCTACTACCAATATACTCACTATCCCTCCTCTGTACATGTTCAAACCATCTCAGTATAGCCTCTTTGACTTTGTCTCCAAAACCTCTTACATGTGCTGTCCCTCTGATGTACTCATTCCTGATCCTATCCATTCTCGTTAGTCCCAAAGAGAACCTCAACATTTTCATCTGTGCTACCTCCAGCTCTGCCTCCTGTCTTTTCCTCAGCGCCACTGTTTCTAAACCATACAACATCGCTGGCCTCATCACCATCTTGTACACTTTTCCTTTCATTCTTGCCGATACCCTCCTGTCACACATCACACCGGACACTTTTCTTCAACCATTCCAACCTGCCTGCGCACGCTTCTTCACCTCTTTTCCACAATCTCCATTGCTCTAGGCTATTGAGCCTAGGTACTTAAAATCCTTCACCTTCTTTATCTCTGCCCCCTGTAACATCACCGTTCCTCTTGGGTCCTTGTCGTTCACACAAATGTATTCTGTTTTACTGTGGCTAACCATTCCTCTCCTTTCCAGGGCATACCTCCACTTCTCTAGATTTTCCTGCACTTGTTCTCTGCTCTCACTACAGATCACAATTTCATCACAACATTGACCATCACGCCTTCAATTTCTAACTTGAGACTCATCACTCTGTCAGACACTCTTTTCACTTTTAGAACATTCCTGACAAACCCCTCCTTCAAGATGACTCCTACTCCATTTCTCTTCCCATCCATACCATGATAAAACAGCTTAAGCCCTGCTCCTAAGCTTCTAGCCTTGCTACCTTTCCACCTGGTCTCCTGAACACACAGTATGTCTACCTTCCTCCTCTGCATCATGTCAGCCAGTTCTCAACTTTTCCTTGCATAGTTCCAACATTCAAAGTCCCTACTCTCAGTCCTAGACTCACACATTTCCTCTTCTCTCTCTGCCTACGGACACGCCTCCCGCTTCTCCTTCTTCGACCACCAGTAGTCAAATTTCCATCAGCACCCTGTTGGTTGACAGCACTGATGGCGGTCATTGTTAACCCGGACCTTGACCGATCTGGTATGAATTTTGTTTTGATCATTTGCATGAGAAATGTGGCAGAAGTTTTACGCCAGATGCCCTTTCTGTCTCAACCCTCTGCATTTATCTGGGCTTGGGATCGGCATAAGGGGGAGAGACACTGGTTAGTCTCATGGCTGCCCCCCGTCTCATGGCTGCATTTTATATATATATATATATATATATATATATATATATATATATATATATATAAACTGTTTCCCCTATTCTTCCTTAATTTCCTTATTTTTTATTTTGACGACTTCTTTATTTATTTAGCTATATACACAGAAATTTATACAAAGAGCTATCGAACTATATACACAGAACTCTATACACAGAATATATACTCAGAACTATATACACAGAACTTTGGCACACAAACTCTCTAAAATGTTTTAAAGTCAAATGTGCCGAGATAACAGAAGAGAATGACTCCAAAGTTCATTCAACACACTGGTTTCCAATGGCCTTTTTCCAAAAGTATTTTTCTACCAGTCCACCAGCCTTATTTCCTTATACCCTTAAAATCAATTATTTTATTCATGTTGGGCACTTGAGCAAGGCCCTTTAAGGCTTTTAATTGATCAGTTGTGTAACTGCACATTTTTTTTCCTGAATATGGGCACCTGCCAAATGCTGTTTGACAAAGTTAGATGAAAAAAAGGCAGGGTGAATGAATATAACTTCAGTAGATTTAGGATGCAGCCTTCGCTGATTATTAGAGGCTGATTAACCCACCCGCCCACCCACCTACCTACCTATCTATTCCTGAACAC
>CM045744.1:17726475-17761475 GCA_024760905.1 Plotosus lineatus
AGGTCATAAGCCACTTCCGTAAGGTTTTGAAAAGAAGGCAGGAATAAGCCATGTTAGAAATGTTCTACAAGACAAGAAAGGGTCATCCTGTAGAAGAGTCACCCATGCCAAAGCGAGTAGCAAGAGAAAAATAAAACAACAAAAAAAAACCCAACAAACAAAAAACACCTTTGGCTGATTCACCTGAATCTGTTATGGAAAAGGATCCTCCACCTCTCTCCATCTCTGTTATGGAAGGAGATCATCTGCCTCTCTCCCTCTCCAACTTTTACGTATGCGAACTGCTCACCACCACAAAGGTTAAAATTCTTATCTTTATTGTTCTTATGCTTAACTGTACTGTGGTTTTTATTTTTGTGTGTTATGGTCTCTTTTGTGAGAGACTCTGGCTTTGGAGGTTCTCTCTCTCTCTCTCTATGTGCAATGTCACACGCGGGTGGAGCGCTAAACACACACACACCTGATTCCATTTAATCATAGACTATAAAGACGAGCAGAGCACTCCTCCTGCTGCGAGAAGACTGTCCATCTTCCCCGTGATCTCGTTGGCTCTACATGTTCCTGGCGCCATAGAAAGGCTAGAAGACTCTGTGACACCAGGATTATTCAGCCGGACCCTAAAATGCAAGACCCAGCATGTGATGAAAACAGATGAGCATTATTGTTCACAGGGAAGGCACTAGAGCATTCTACTGGAATGGGGTCATCGTAGTCACTGTTAGAGATGCAGAGAAACATGGAAATCAATCTAAAGCGGGAACTGGTGAAGCATGGAGCTGAGAGCCAGAGAGATCATGGGGAAGAGGGACAAACTTCTAGCACAGGGAAGAGCACTCTGCTCATCTTTATTGGCCGTGAATAAGTGGAATTAATATACAGTACATCTATCTATCTACACCTACATCTAATCATGAGGAATGGACATCGATTTCTGAATTTTGAATGATGCTCATACAGGTATTGTCATGGCTGTGATCACAATGATCCACCGTATGGTTCGTCACGCCACATACAGACACACTCAGGCCTACGGCGATTTGGAACATCCAATTAACCTACTGTACATGTTTTTGAACTGTGGGAGGAAAACCGGAATACCTGGAAGAAACCCACACAAGCACGGGGAGAACATGCAAACTCCACACAGAAACACCCAGGCCTGGAATTGAACCCAGGCCTTCTTGCTGTGAGGCGGACATGCTAACCACTGTGTCATCGTGCCGCCTCGGATACAGTACATAGTTTGTATACCACTGAAAAAATGAGGGGGGAAAAAGCTGAAGTTACTTTCCCAACCTTACAGTGATAGTGACAGCTTATACATAACATTCAAGACATCCTCAAAGAGCAATTGACAAACATTCATTTGACATGAAGAAATGCAGCGTTTCATTTGTGATTTAAGGGAACGCTAATGAGAGGAGGAGAGGATCCATGTAATTACAATTCCCTTACTTCCCCAATAATGAGCGCTAATTATGCTAATCCTGGCTTCAGAGCACCCAGGCTGCTTCCAGGGTTTATTCATTACAGTGATGGAGTTCTGGGATAACGAGGCAGCATCATTCCATCTTGTTGAAGTAATTCTACATATAGTTAACACAGCTCAGCCTTGTATATGACCAATATGAACATGCATAGAAACTGCTTTACTAGTGTCTTTACAGAAAACTATCAAACCATAGCAGAGCCGTTTGGGTGCATCTGCACGATATCAGGATGCCCTATTGACCGCAAGAAGACAGTGTCGACTAGAAAGAATGTTCTTTCTGTGTTAATCATGTATGCTAAAACACTTGTGTGACCTATAAGATAAACTTTCACGTTACTGGCTCATGTGTTTTTTCTTCCCCATTCCCTTAGTGCCAGAAACGATATGTAACTAGGAACTCCCCTAAAGAAATAAATAGAGGTTCTCGATCAGACTTAGTTCAGAGCGATTAGAACTGGTTTGATCGCTCTCCTCATATATGAGTATATAAAAGAACTAAATTATCTTGTGTCCTTCTTATTGCATATTCGTGTTTATGATGTCTGTGTTGATTTAGAACCTGACACATCTCAATGGTCTTTCTATGGTAACAAAATGCACATAGAAACACTGTATATCCTCAAAGCCAGCGTTCAGTCATAGATAAGGTGACGATTTCTTTAAGGACCGAAAAAGCAATCAGGCTTGTGATTTGACCATTACCAAAATATCTGAAAATCAGCCAGGGTCTGGGGGACAAAGCCGCCACCTCCGAAGCTCCTCCCCCCAAAGCTCATAGGTTTTAAGCATTTCAGAAGGGGAAAAAGGTTATTTCATGACACTGAAAGAGCTCTAGAAAGTTTAATTTCTAATCTCCATATGCATACTGTACCTCAACTTGTGGGTTTATCATGTGGGATTCCAACACTAATAAAAATGTCACAGTCACAAATCAAATAGTCACTCTTATAGATATGTCCTGCCTCACAACACTATTATCAACAGTCATTGTCTTTAAACACAATCTGGAAACAAATTATACACATGACATGCTATACATGACATAAATTTTTTGAATTAATGTTTCTTTGAATTGAGTGCTTTAGCATGGCACTTTCTTGCTTCCTTTTGTGCAGCCTGAACTGTCCTTCTGGAGGCTGCCTTAGAAAGTTTGTTGTCCTTCTGGATGCTGAGGCGTTTCGGTTGAGGCTCAGATTCATAGTTTTACATTTCCAATACAGTCGGCCCCCAATTTACGAAGATCCCTGTGTACAAAATCCCCGGATTACGAAAAACATTTTCCTGAGTTTCCGTCCCGAGATACGAAACAACCCCCTTTTACGAAAAGAAATTGAAAATCCAAATGCGCCAATCAAAATTTCACATGACGTGCGAGTTGCTCTCTCATTGGCTGTCTCTCAACATCCTGCCCCGCTGGCCTCCCAGACAGAGACAGAAGGAAGCTTCACTCATTAGTTTTTAGTTTAGTTTTTTAAGCTGTTTTAATTCAGTAAATGTTTAATAAATGTGGGCGCATTTGAGTTCATCTGGAATTCCAATCCCTCAAAGAATCAAATTAAAGTTGAGTTTGTCAAGCAGGGAATGCGCTTTGAATTTACATGCACGAGCGCGCACAAGAGAGTGTGAGAGAGCGAGAGAGACAGAGAGAGACAGAGAGAGAGAGAGAGAGAGAGAGAGAGAGAGAGAGAGAAGGAATAACGCTTTAGTTTTTAGTTTTTAAGTTGGTTTAATTCAGTAAATGTTTAATAAATGTGGGAACATTGAGCTCATCTGGAATTCTGATCCCTCAAGGAATCAAATTAAAGTTGAGTTTGTCAAGCAGGGAATGCGCTTTGAATTTACGTGCACGAGCGCGCGCAAGAGAGCGAGAGAGAGAGAGAGAGAGAGAGAGAGAGAGAGAGAGAGAGAGAGAGAGAGAGAGAGAGAGAGAGAGAGAGAGAAGGAATAACGCGTTAGTTTTTAGTTTATTTTTTTTTAAGTTGGTTTAATTCAGTAAATGGTCAAGCAGGGAATGTGCTTTGAATTCCATGTCTTGTGAGCGTGGCCCGCAACGCTAGAATAAACATGTGCATTGTAATGCATCTGTGTGTGTGTGTGTGTGTGTGTGTGTGTGTGTGAGAGAGAGCGAGAGAGAAAGAGAGAGAGAGAGAGAGAGAGAGAAAGAGAGAGAGAGAGAGAGAGAGAGAGGGGTGTGTGTATGTGTGTGTGTGTGTGTGTGTTAATAAAAAATGTTTAATAATGGTTTAATTAATAAATATGTTAATAAAATGGTTTAATATGTTAATGAAATATGTGTTAAAAGTAAAAGAAAATTATTTATTAAACCATTTAAACATTTTATAAACCCCAAAACCCTTTAAAAATGATAAAAGTACACTGGGGTTTATCCAGTCCAAAGTCTGGAGCCTTGGAACGAATTAGGCGTAAGACGTAAGATGCGACCCCTACTTACGAAATCCCCACGTTACAAAAAGGGCTCTGGAATGGATTAATTTCGTAAGTTGGGGGCTGACTGTATTAATGAGCTACTTACACGAGCACACACTCCCGCTGCTGTAAATGCCTATTTACAAAAGTTAATTATCAAAAACTGGTGAGTTATTGCGGCAATAATTTATTTATTCTAACAGCAGAGAAATGGTTCAGTGACCATAAAGTTGGCTCATTTGATTCAGTTCACGGAATAAACAAGTGAACGTCCTACGCCTAAAGCATACATGCATTCACAATAATTTGAAAAATATAATCGGAAACTAGACAACAAAACTCTCAAACATACCTCAAAATTAACTACTCGATCGGCGACAGAAACTGGTTGTTTCACTGGGTCTTTTCTTTGCACAGAAGTTTCTGGTTGAACGGCAAACAAAGGGTTAAGTCCGTAGGGTTCTGGAATCTTCGCTTGAACACCAAATGTTCCTGCAACTGAATGCTACAGTTAACTTTTCCATCCATTTCCACCTAAACTTGTTTTTCACGACTTTATTTATTTCTTCGATTCGAGCAGAATCTTTTCTCTGGATCACCAACATGCTTTCGATAGCTGAACAGATCGGAAGTGGCGCGAATGTCTACATACATGTTTCAATATCAGCGATTGGCTATTAGAAAGCTATCAGCCAATCAGCAGTAATGTTTAAAGAGAGGTCATTTTATGTAAAACTCGGAACAAGGTTATTTTGACATATTCGGCGTGAAAAAATCGATTTTTTTTTTTTAAACTGGGCCAATGAAAAAAATCGGAATTCCATGAATTCGTGGAAAAATCACATGCCTGAGCAATGTTTTGAGCTGTGTTTTTGGCTGATTACATAAGTGATAACTTTTTCTGAGGATGTTTCACAGCATTATTTAAATGGAACTATGGATGGAGAAGAAGTGCAAGTCATTCATTATTAAACAATTGATTTTACACCTATTTCATAACATGTGAGATTCGCACTTGTCAGAAACTTGAGAAAGACTGAATAAACAAAAGTGGTTTGAGCTCTCTCTCTCTCTCTCGCTCTCTCTCTCTCTCTCTCTCTCTCTCTCTCTCTCTCTCTCTATCTTATTTCTGTTTTAAGCCTGTACTCCCCTGTGATAAGCACTCTCTGTATCCCATCCCTCTCTTTGAACCATTTGGCTGTCAGTCATCTGTATGTGAGAGGCAGAGAGCTTTGTGTGTGTGTGTGTGTGTGTGTGTGTGTGTGTGTGTGTGTGTGTGTGTGTGTGTGTGTGTGTGTGTGTGTGTGTGTGTGTGTGCGTGTGTGTTATTATGAGTTTATTTTCCCTAGATCTCTCAACAAGGCTTCTGAACTCACAACACTTTTCTAAGGCATTCCACAAGAGGCCCGCATATAGAACAGCGTTGCTGCTCTGAGTTTTAATGACACTGGTGCCTTTCAGCTATTGGTCTGGCTCACCTTGAGAAAGTTGAGGTTGCGGTTCCACTCAATGCTGGTGATCTCCAGGTTTCCCATCACCACCTCACAGTTTTCATAAAACTTGCGCAGGGTGTGGTAGTGCTGCTCCAGATCTGACAGGGTGCTGAACCTGTTATCGGTGCCTTCACACACTGCAAAACATAGAAAAACAGCAGTATACAGTATACATAAAACTATTGTACAAGCCAACTGCTAAACAGATGTGCACATAATGGCTATATAATTTTAACATGCGACAACTTTACTGCACATATGTTGTTGTAATTCGGGTTGGGCAGCATCACCTTAAAATAAAATCTTCAATATTTACAACCTACACCTGATTTACAACTTTCATTGAATTTATTTATTATTTTGAAGAACAGTGGCATAACGGTCTGTGCATCTTCCCGTACTTATCTGGGTTTCCTCTGGGTACTCTTGTTTCCTCCCATATCCAAAGATATGCACATCAGGCTAATAATCTTGTGAAATAGCTCCTAGATGTGAATGTGAGTGTGGATGTCTGTGAGTTTTCACCATGCGATCTTCCAGCAAACTGTTCAGGGTGCAATCCTTATTGGCCCAGTGTCATCTGAGACGAGCTCCAGCCTTGCCTGACTAGAGAGGGATGAAGCGGTTTGGAAAAATGAATGAGAATGAAAGTGAGTTTTCAGAACATCAGTCAGCATCACCTCGGACTCTCCCATAACGATTTCAGGTATGGGTTATGCAGTATAGTGCTCGCTCTGATTGTACCTTTAAACAGGTTAGAAAGCTAACAAACAGTTAACTTAGTGCAATTGTGTATTTCAGTTAAGTTAAAGTCTTATTTACTTATATTTGGATGTTTCTTTTAAATTAGATGTGGAGAGTCTAGATCAGGGGCCACTAACATGGTGCTCATGGGCACCAGGTCGCTCACAAGGACAACATGAGTTGTTCACGAGCCTGTTCACTGCTATTTTTATAGCAGGCCCGCAGCTCCACAGCGCCAGTCTCCACTGATCTGCATCTAATTTTTTTCTTTGCTATTTTTTTTAAATCGAATCAATATTTTCACATAGATGAATATCATTAATTTTTAATAGCCCTTCACATTAATTGGTATCCAATAAGTAGCTGTCAAAAAAGGTTGGTGACCTTTGATGAACCAGGTGAAACCACTGATGAAGCTGAGACAGTAACTTATATCTTTTTAAATTTTATATTAACAATTTCAAATACAGTGGTACCTTGACTTACGAGTTTCTTGATACGAGCTTCGATACCACCAAAAATCTGCCCCATCCAACAAGCTATAATTTGATTTACAAGCTCTGCTGAGGAAATGGCTTTTCTGGGCCACTTAGCCTCGTATTCTTCCATGTGTATTGCACCGTACTCCGAGAACACCTTGTGCAGTGTTTCTCCATTATTTTCTGTGAAAGCCCCCACTAGGAAAAAAAAAACAAACAAAAAAAAAAACATCCCACGCCCCCCAGCACCCCGCACGTGACTATAAATAATGTTAACTGCACTATTGTTTGCTTTGTGCTTTTCCCCTACACCATAGCATGAGAGCGCCACTGCCAACTACTGTGGTAGAGGTGCAATCACACTTAATTCTAGTACAGTATGGCAAAAACAATGCCCCCCCCCCCATCCCCGGCATCACACCACACCCCGAAAGGGGAGTGCCCCACTATTTGAGAAGCATTATTCTTGTGGGAGATCAGCATTAATCGTTCCTTGCTGGCTTTCGTAGCGTGCACATGCAAAAAATTCTCCTCCTCTGTTACGCACCACCTCCTGTCTGCTCATGTGACACCTGAGGCATTCCCAGACAAGCCGAGAGACATAGTCTCTCCAGCATGTTCTAGGTTGATCACGAGGTTTCTTCCCGGTTGGACATGGCCAAAGACCACACGAAAGAGGTGTTCAGGAGGCATTCTCACCAGATACCCGGGCCATCTTAATTGGCCCCTCTCAATGCGAAGGAGCAGCAGATCTAGTCCAAGCTCTCCCCAAATAGTAGAGCTTCTCACCTTATCTCTAAGGGAGAGCCCTGCCATTCGGCGAAGGAAGCTCATTTCAGCCGCTTGTATCCACAATCTTGTTATTTTGGTCACTACCCAAAGCTCGTAACCATAGGTGAGGGTTGGAACGTAGATCGACTAGTAAATTGAGAGCTTTGCATGTGGCTCAGCTCCTTCATCACCACGAGGGACTGGTACAGGCTCCGATTAACATCAGAAGCTGCAGCGATCCATCTGTCGATCTCCCGCTTCATCCATCCCTCACTCGTGAACAAGACCCCAAGTTACTTAAACTCCTCCACTTGGGGCAGAACTCCATTCCCGACCCGGAGGGTGCATTCCACCCTTGTCTGACTGAGAACCAAGGCCTCGGACTTGGAGGTGCTAATTTTCATCCTGGTCACTTCACACTCGACTGCGAATCACTCTAATGCATTAGTTCCTAACCTGGGTTCAATCGAACCCTAGGGGTTTGGTGATTCAGTCTCAGGGGTTCGGCGGAGGTCAAGACACACACCTGACTCATATTCACGACAGCACGCCCCGCTTGGCCATCGCTGGCTGAAGATAATCACGCTACATTGCTTGGCCAATCTGTGCTGCCGCAAATTTGGTGCGCTCAGTAGTCGAATTGTGACTGTTGTTATGGTACGTCGTGTGATTTCTTTCTTAATGTTTTAATCCATACTATGTTGAGTAAAAAAGAAAGTGGTTGGACGAATATGTACGACATGGATTCACATATATAATGGAACGAGATATTCGTCGGCGTCCTAACTGCATGATTTGAAAAGTAGGATCAACCCTGTGCTGACTGACGTATACGTACATGTATATGTACATATAATATCAATAAATACATATTAAAAACTATAAATGCTTATAATAACAATTAAACATTCAAAAATAATGCATAAGATGTAAATAAAACAAATACACACACATACAGACGCACACGCGTGCACGCACTCAGATGCGCACCTCACATAAAAATGTAAGTAGTTGTGATGGTAGAGTTCATGCATTGTATTGGTTTTGTTCTTTGAACACAGTGATGTTAATACACGGTTCATTTTGGTGCCTCAGTAAAAACATATACCTATGTCTTGAATTTGAAAAAAAAATCATTTTTTATTTTTCACTAATGAAGGGTTCGGTGAATAAGCAAATGAAACTGGTGGGGTTCAGTACTGCCAACAAGGTTAAGAACCACTGCTCTAATGAGAGCTGGAGGTCCTGGCTTGATGAAGCCAAAAGGGCAACATTATCCGCAAAAAGCAGAGATGAGATCCGATGGCCACCAAACCAGAACCCCTCAATGCCTTAACTGCTCCTAGAAATTCTGTCCATAAAACATTATGAACAGAATCGGTGACAAAGGACAGCCTTGTCGGACTCCAACCCTCACTGTAAAGGAATTCGACCTGTTGATATCAATACGGACCAAACTCTGGCTCCAATGATACAGCGATCGAATGGCCCTTAGCAAGGGGTCTGGAACGCCGTACTCCCAGAGCACGCCCCACAAGATCAAACACGGTCAAAAGTCTTCTCCAAATCCACAAAACGCATGTGGACAGATTGGGCAAACTCTCATCACCCCCCCCACCAGGATGCTGTAGGGCATATAGAGTTGGTCAAGAGTGCTACAGCCAGGACATAAACCACATTGTTCCTCCTGAGCAGCTCCCCACCTCCACTGTTAACAGTGTTTGTGGAGAACAGAGGTGGCAGATGGTGGTCCTGAACCTTTTTGAGACTAACCAATAATCACTCTCCATGCTCTCATCAAACTCGTCCCACACCTGAGATCTTTGAAACTGCGACAGCTTCAACTACAGCACATTTGGTCTGTCAGTACCTGTCTGCTGCCTCGGGAGTCCCACAGTCCAATAACACCTGATAGGCCTCCTTTTTCAGCTGGACAGCCTCCATCACCACAGGTGTCCACCACCCGGTTCGAGGGTTACCACCGCAACAAGCACCGACGAACATCTGGCCACAGCTATGGGCTGCCCCCTCAACAATGGAGGCATGAAACATGGCCAAATTCGGATTCCATGTCACCTGCCTCCTGTTAGACGTGGTTGTAGCTCTTCCGGAGGTGGGAATTAAAGGCCTATCTGACAGTAGACTCCACCAAATGGTCCCAGCAAACCCTAACTACACGCTTGGGCCTGCCAGGTCTGGAAGGCAGCTTCCCTCGCCATCGAAGCCAGCTCACCACCAGGTGGTGATTGGTTGACAGCTCAGCTCTCCTTTTTACCCGAGTGTCCAGAACATGCAACCGCAAGTCCGTTGACACAACTACAAAGTCAATCATCGAACTGTGACCCTGGGTGTCCTTGTGCCAAGTGCACTTATGGGCACCCTTAGGTTCAAACATGGTGTTTGTGATTGACAGAATGTGATGAGCACAAAAGTCCACCAACAAAATGCCATTCGAGTTCAAACTGGAGAGGCCATACCTACCGACCACACCCTTCCAGGTCACAATATCGTTTCACACATGGGCGTTGGGGTCTCTCAAGACAACAAGTGAGTTCTCTAACCCCCCAACACTCCAAGAAGATTGAGTACTCTGAATTGTCATTTGGTGCATAAGCACAAATAATAGTCAGGACCCACCCCCCACCCAAAGGTGGATTGAAGCTACCCCTTTGTCGACCGTGGAGAACCCCAACGTTTGGGCACCGAGACGAGGTTAACAAGGATGCCCACACCAGATCACCGCCTCTCCCCATGAGCAACTCCAGATTGAAATAAGCTCCAGCCTCCCTCAAGATGGGTGGTTCCAGAGCCCAAGCTATGCGTTGAGGTGAGTCTGACTATCTAGTCAGAATCTTCCCACCTCATGCACCAGCTCAGGCTCTTTCCTTGCCAAAGAGGTGACATTCCCTGTCCAAAGAGTCAGAGTCAATAACCGAAAATCAGTCAGACAGAACCCATGCCATTGGCTGCCACCCAACTCACATTGCACCTGACCCCTATAGCCCCTCCCACAGGTGGTGGGTCAATGGGAGGGCGGACCCATGTTTCCTTTTCAGTCTGGGCCCAGCCAGGCTCCAGGGGCAGATGCCTGACCATCAGGCGCTCGCCTTCGAGCGCCTCCCCCAGGCCTGGCTCCAGGAGGGGAACCTGGGAAGACACGTCCCCGCAAAGGAAACTGTGTCCTTTTATTTTTATTTCACAATGAGGTCTTCTGAACCGAATGCAGCCATGAGGCTTGGCAAATGCAGCCATGAGGATGGGGAAATGCAGCCGTGAGGATGGGCACAAACAAGTGTCCGTCTTCACGCCGGTCCCAAGCCCGGATAAATGCAGAGGGTTCCGACAGGAAGGGTAACCGGTGTAAAACTTTTGTCAAAATACACAATGCGAACCGTCAATAGTAATTTCATACCAGATCGGTCGAGGCCCGGGTTAACAACGACCGCCATCAGTGCTGTCAACCAACAGGGTGCTGGTGGAAATTGGACTACTGTTGGTCAAAGAAGGAGAGGTCGAAAAAGGAGAGGTGGAAGGAGAGGTGGGAGGCATGTCCGTAGGCAGAGAGAGAAGAGGAAAGGCATAAGTCTAGGACTGAAAGTAGGGACTTTGAATGTTGGAACTATGACAGGAAAGGGGAGAGAGCTGGCTGACAACATGCAGAGGAGGAAGGTGGGCATACTGTGTGTTCAGGAGACCAGGTGGAAAGGCAGCAAGGCGAGAAGCTTAGGAGCAGGGTTTAAGCTGTTTTTTCATGATGTGGATGGGAAGAGAAATGGAGTAGGAGTCATCTTGAAGGAGGAATTTTTCAAGAATGTTCTAGAACTGAAAAGAGTGTAGAAAAGAGTGATGAGTCTCAAGTTAGAATTTGAAGGATGTTCAATGTTGTTAGTGCTTATGCCCCACAGGCAAGATGTGACCTAGAAGAGAAGGAGAGATTCTGGAGTGAGTTAGATGAAGTGATGCAGAGTACCCCCAGAGGTGAAAGAGTGGTCATTGGTGCAGACTTCAATGGACATGTTGGTGCAGATAACAAAGGGGATGAGGAAGTGATGGACAGGTTTGGTATCTAGGACAGGAACACAGGACAGATGTTGATAGATTTTGCAAAAAGGATGGAAATGGCTGTGGTGAATACTTTCTTCCAGAAGAGACAGGAGCATAGGGCGACTTATAAAAGTGGAGGTAGGAGCACACAGGTAGACTACATCTTGTGTAGGCGATGTAATTTGAAGGAAGTCAGTGACTGCAAAGTAGTAGTGGGTGAGTGTTGCCAAACTTGGATGATGTGTGCAGGATGATGCTGATGGTGAGAAAGGTGAAGAAGGCAAAGGTAGAGCAGAAGACAAAGTGGTGGAAGCGGAAAAAGGAAGAGTGTCGTGTTTTCTTCAAGAAGGAGTTGAAACAGGCTTTGTCAGGAAGTGCTTCCAGATGACTGGAGAACAACATGTAATGTGATCAGGGAGACAGGTAGGAGAGGTCTTGTTCTGTCCTCTGGAAGGACAGTGACCTGGTGGTGGAATGAGGAAGTGCAGCTTTAAATTTCCTTACCACACACAAACACACACCTTAAAGCAATTGATGTCACTTGTATACTTTCCTATTTTTTTTGTTCAAAACACTTCAAACCCACCTGACACTCGAAAACACTTCAAAAATGAATATATAGATAAAACAGAAGAAGATATGTATAAAGATGTGCTGGGAGAATGTCTCAGGGTGGTAGCACATGTCTGTCCTCTGGTGACGCATTGTTATGTTAATTAATCGATTGCATGAAAGATTCCACAAAAAATAATGAAAAAAATAATGAAAAAATGAATAAAAAAATACAAAAACAAAATATAAGATTATTGGAGTTATTTCTCAACATATTGTGAACTTATTAATATGATTTTGTCTTTAAGAACACCAGCAATCGTAAAATCTGTCCGAGTTAACCAGTACCGTAATCTGTAGAACTGAGAACTAGAGAAAAGACAATAATCATAAGCCGACTGCAGAAACAACACTACACGGCAATAAATTCACTTCTTTATTATCTGAAATGTGATGCAGTATCGCTGTGGACAGGAGACTAAAAGAACCACAAACCCATAGAGCTTACGGTGATTTATCTGCAAAACAAAATTGAATTTTCACTTTTAGAATCTATCGAGTTATTTCACAGACATGTGATTTGCATTTTTGGTCTGTTTAGGCATCGAGTCAGTTTGTGCTTCTGCCATATCCATCCTGGATAATCATTGGCTGCCAACACCCACAGCTCCTTTATCAGCTTTCTGTTTGGACTCTTAATAGCTCCACTCTCAGGAGGCTTGAATGCCAGTGGACAAGATTTAATGTCACAGTGGCTCAGACCAAGACTGATTACAATGAGTGTAAATGGCACTGTTGTTTTTAATCTCTCGGGGTATTTCTGTGTAAAATGATTTGATTTTAAGGTCAATTTATGGAATAAAGAAAAAAAAAAAACAGTTACGATTAGTGTATGAGCTTTATTACACCAAAGATATGATGATATATTTATATATGTGCATAACATCTGGATAACAAATGTTTTACCAAGGTAGAGAAGCACTGGGGGCATTTGGGAATCTAATTTACTCATATTCAAGTTAATTAAAAGTAGACAGACTTATTGTTAGCTTTTATTGAGTCATCAAGAAGGTGATGTTTTACTCTTGGTTTGTGTGTCATCTGGTTAGTAGAAAACCTTATATGCAGACTTCCATGAAATTCTTACCAAAAACTAGGTTTTGGACAAGGACAATGCCAGATTTTTATTTATTTATTTTTATTTTTAATTAATTAATTTATTTTATTTTATTTATTTTTTTGTAATCTGGATCTTCCGATTTCACTTGTTTTTGAACTTCGATATTAGGCGTTCAGATTTTATTATTACTATTATCATTGTTGTTATCATTATTCTTATTATTTTGAAAATGTCACACTACAGTAGGACGAATAGGGTGTGCTGTATTCTTTGTTCTTGTTTTCAAAAGGCTAAATAGATTTTCAAAAAATTTCGACCACACAAGGAAAAACGAGGTAAGATTTTAAAGATGATCCAGATGAAGGATCTACTTCCTGGATCCAGGAATTTTGCAACATATGGGGGATTGCTGGGCTTGATGGGACCTTCTTTCTAAACAGCCTGCAAGATTCCAAATATAAAACAAGTTTGTATCAAAAATAAAACTCTAAGGGTTTTAATATAAAATAATCAAAAGCTACTTATGTCTCAGGACATATTTTAAATATTAGATTTCAATAAAAGAAGAAATAAATCTCTCTTTTTCAAATTTGATTCTGTAGCCAAACTGGCTTCACTCAGAAGGAGTATGATAATATGAAATATATGCAGTTGCGGGGGATGGGGTTGAATGTCTTCAGCCTGGGTTTGTGTAAACGTTTAGCCTCAGCAGTACTTTTTGATGAATGCTGATGACATTTAAAATTCAGATTTTCCTCTGTCCTGTTCCCTGTCTCACAAAATTAATCTAAATGTCAGATATGGTACAGGCTTTCAGTGCATTTTAGAGAAAGCAGTGATAAAATGAAAATGTCAACTTATCTGCACAAACAAAAAACAGAGGCTATAACAATGCAGAAGTAAAACCTCACTAAGAACCAGTTTACAATGTGGGAAAGACTATACTGGGAAACAAGGTGTTTTAAGACTCAGATTATTGCAGTCTCAAGGCAAGTATTCCATGCGAGAATGGTGAGCAATAACCGTCCATGCTTGTTCTGAAGATACAACCTCAGAATCTACCCTCTCAGCCCACGTTGACTCTGGATTCCCCGCCCGCCCGCCCGGGCTGCATTATTTCAGTTAGTCAAGTGAGATTGAGAAAGACTACAGTGATATTTCTGTGCTGCACAGCCTTTTTATCACTCAGCAATGTGATCAACAACAACAAAAAAAAAATAAATAAATAAAAATATACAGAAACTGTTCTTTTATTTTTTTTAAGTGTAACGGGTCACTTCAATATTTTTAAAGCCTTCCAAATGCAGGATTTTATGTGGTAATATATACAATTGTGACACAAGTGGCTTCTTTATATTGATGTTTGATAAAAATGGGGGGGGGGGGGAATCAACCAGACTCTGTCCTTCTCTGGCTGTAGAGAAATGACAGTTGAGAAAATGCTGTGCCTCGAATGACTCCGGGAGAACCACTGTGACCTCACAAAGTCTAAGTTGTTACATTTGTTGTTAAAAAGAAAAAAAAAAACTGAGCAAGATCAATGTGTTTTTATGATTGTGTTGACAGGCCCAACATGTCTGAGGGGATTAAAATGGGTGATCACTCCAGTTCTGTCTAAGCCCAGGCTTACTGTCCAAATTTGCAACAGGAAAGAAAACACAGAACATTCTCTCTTAAGTAGGATGGTGTAGATGATTTGCAGCTTTACAAATAGAATCAACGTTAATAAATGTTGCTATAGTGTAAGAAGTGTGTGTTCAACCACAGAAAGAAAACAGTAAGTTATTCCCTAATATTGTGATGTTAGGCATCATCAAGCCCAAAGTAGAATGTTTTCAGTTCCATGGAGAGCTCCGTCAACCAAGAAACAGACACCTAGGGCAAAGCTTCGTTCAGTCAAACACAGCTGGAATCTACTGATTGCCCGCACTCTCCACAGCTGGATATGGATCTGAGGATTCATTTATTTTATTTTTCAGAGAGTTTCATCGGAGAGATTTTTTTTCTTTTGCCTTAGAAAACTCTCCATGAGTTACTTCCACTCTAGTACACTGTAAACTCCCTATAGACATAGTGGGATTCTGAGTTCACTGGAGCACCAAGCTGTCAAAGATGGGAACCAAAACTCTTATAATTTCAGAACCTGTACTCATAACATACCCCCCCCACACACACACAGACACATTTACACCCATGGGTAATTTGGAATAGCCTAACATGCCTTCCATTGTACTGTGGGGGGGGGGGGGTATAATAATACCTTGAGGAAACCCACAGAGGCATGAGGAGAATATGCAAATATCACAAAGAAATGCCCTCAAAATACCAAACATGTGGCTCAAACCCAGGACCATAGATCCCTTTTGCCAACAAGCGTGCTTACATTTAGATTTACTATATTGCACTTCAGGACTACATGAATTCTTCATGTCATGTGTGAAGTCACACATAGTCTTGCTCTTTCAAAAAGTTAAAGGTTCAGAACATGTATACTTTAGAGTTTTGTAATATTACAGCTAAAACAGTGGGCTTTGTCCATATGTCATGCAGACGAGTTGCGACCTTTAAAGCGCATCACATTTCTAGTTTTCTCTGTGAAGGGCTGTGAAATCTGTTCCTATAAATCAACTGATGAATCAAAAACAAACTCCTCACTTGTCTGGTCCCAGATGAAAAAAAAAGAAAGAAAACTATTTCTGTGCTTCCAATCTATACAAACGCAACAGCCCAAGTCTTTGAGTGTGGATGAGACTCAGGAGCAAAAAGTTGACATAGAAGTATGAATCCACCCTGAAAAACTTAGATATTGATATTAATAATCAATACACAGGCTTTAGTAGTGTCAGGAATATTTACTTTAAATTCTGTGTAGCCTTTCACAAACACACTTGACGTTTCCTTGAATTTGACTACAAAGTCTCCACAACTCCACGATTGATCCACCGTGTTTTTTGTTTTCTTTTTTTTTTTTGCATTTGTTGTGTTTTTCTTATTTGTTTGTTTGTTTGTTTATTTATTTATTTTATTTTTTCCATGTGAACTGTGAAACTCAGATATGAGATCAGGATTTGACGAAAAAGTCTGAAAGAAATTGTCAAAGACAAATGGGATGATCCCCCTTTGTCATCTTGTCGATAGATAACTCAATAATAGATATTAATACTATAAATACTATACATACTATAAATAATATGAATAATAAAATACAATAAACTGTACAATATTTATACTGAATAAACTCCATATTCAAAATTATTTTCCATCAATCAGCAGAAAATATGAATTTATTCATTATGATTTGTATGAAATAATCAAGTTCGACTGATTGGAAGCAAGTGTCGGTAACGTTGCAGCTAAAGAAAAAGTAACTTATTTTACTTTACTTTATATACAAAAATATAATTTGTTCTTACAGCTTGCAGACATATCTCATACAACGGCTAAAATAAACCTGCCTGAATTTATTCCTGATCCCTTTATCGATTTCTGACTCGTTCGTCATTCACCTCGAGTATTTTCATTTCTCTGATGTCACGATTTGAGAGCGTAACAAGTGCCAAGTGATAGAAACAGGACGTAGATCGTTTATGGTAGTTTACAATTGAAGTGAGAGCACATGTGTCACGAAAGTTGTCATTCAAGTGTATGTGGTAAAACAAATAAAAACAAACTATTACAAATTTTATCATCTTTACCGAGCAAGATCTCGAATGAAAACAGACATCAGTCAGCATAGAGGTGTGCCCCGGATTTGCAATGATTAAAAAAAAAAAAAAAAAAAAAAAAAAAACAATCACATTTTTGAAGGAAAAAACATAATTGTGCCAAAAGATGGAAAAATCTCATGGTTGGAAACCTGCCAGGTGTCCCTGCATGTTTAAGATTCTTTATGCCTATTTTTCCCCCCCTCTATTGTAATTTAATATGTGAGTAATAACAATATATTCAGTATCTTTCAATAAAAACATAGTTAGCATTCTTTCAAGGTTTTTTTAAGGAACTAAACAAAATGTACCATTTAAATACCAGAAGCATGATGTTGACTCTGCATTGCTGATATCTTCCTTAATATTTGTGGTAATGAATCATTAAACATGAACAGTAGACGACATGAAAAGCACAATCACAGTTACACAACACGTTCAAGCCTGAATAAAGTAGGTGAGAGAAATGGAAGGGAAACGCTATATTAGTGAAAGCGAAGCGAAGCCTGTATTCAAGATAAAAGGAAAATGGTGTGTGGATTGATCTTCATTAGAACTCTTGTCATGTTCTTCATTCTTTCTCCAACTGCACCACTGGACAGAGGTGGTGAAAGTATCCAAAATTATTTTCTAAAGCAAAAAATAAGGCTACTAAATTTTACTGCTCCGGTAGGCAACTAATAAATCCATCATTATCCAGCCCTGAAACATATCAGAGCATCTCTGTGAAATAAAGTCCCGAGGAAACACTGTGTGGTGCCTTTATTAATTTGTTCTCTCAGTTTCTCTCCAGATTTGCCAGTTTGACCTTTCAGACAGAATGAATGCTAAACCCTGCAGGTCTGACATTATACCTGGTACTGTGACTTCACAGAGACCACTACTTTTCCATATAAGATCCCCTCTGGAATTTTTCCTTGAACAGAGACAAACTGCTGCAATTAAGGTGGATAAGTAGAATAGAGGAGAGAAAAAGGACGTGCTGAGAGTCCAGAACCAGTAGCATGAAGCAACTAACGCCTGTGTATGACTCAAATTAGTTCGCGTACCCTGTCTTTGCACATCTGTATGATTCCAAGTCTAACAGTCTAATTTATATTTAACACAGCCAATGATCTTTAATTTCTTCAACTCACTTTCTTGTGTTACTACTGCGTTAGCCTTTTCGCTAACAAAGTACACAGTGAGAAACCCACAAGTTTAACAACCGGTATTAAATTTGATTAAGGACGCCTGCTGAGAAGGTTGAGGAACGCCCAGTGGCTCCAGAGTAATCGACGCTTTTTTCTCCATGTGCTCAGCAGGAGCAGCTTTGGTCAGCAGCAGGATGTATGTGTTTGTTCCTGCATTAACTACACACCTGCTGGTATTAAATGTGTTCACTTGCTTATCATTCCCTCTGCATGAGTAAAGACACAAAAACAGTTTTAAAAACACACTGCTGGATATCTAGTCTAATTTTATGATTAATAATATGTGCGGTAAACGAATCTGCTACCAAAATGTCAACTGATGATAAAAGACTCTGGTTGCTAAGCAGCAAACAGACAAGGCTTAGCACATTTTATGTACAGACTAATGAGTAATTAATTATGTAATGATTTAGGAAACCTCCAGCTGCAGATTAGAATCTGAAAACTAGCACAGTTCCTGTCTCAGTTGCCAATATTAAACAAAAAAAAAAACAAAAAAAACAAAAAAAAAGAAAAAAGAAAGAAAAAAAAGAAACATTGCAAAAGGGAAATATTGACTAAATCAGTAGCTAGGGTGATGAGTAGACTTTGCATCTATTTGCATCAGGCATTGCCTATTAATTTATAGAAGACAAATGCCTCAATAAGTCTAACAAAAGGGAAAAAGCAAGAAATACTGACAGTTTCAGCAAAATACATTGTAGCTTAAAGCCAGAAACCTCACGATCAAACATTCATTCATTTTTTTTTTTTTTTTGACCGTTTAATCCTAATAAGGGTCATGGGGAAGTTGGCGCTCATCTTGGCTCAATCTGGATGAGAGTACAGTACACACTGCACTGCTGACAATAAAATTTTCCAAGGACAAAAAAAAAAAAAAAAGAACAAAAAAAATGCAAAACTCACACTCAGCATGTAGAGCCTTGCGGGTGCGATATCTTCAGTTAGTAGCAACAGTACAAAGTGTAGCTCATGCTCTGTGAGGATCCCAACTGAATATTCCACGAAACCGTATAAATGTATCTTTCCTCTTATTCTACATAAACAGACATCAGCAACTATCCAAGCCTCATTAACAAATGGCGTTTGAGCCTCACAACTTAAATCTCCAGGCAACTGAATTAAGGAATGAATGAACAGAACAATGGAATAAATTTATGGTTTTTTGTTGTTTGTTTTTACCGCTGAAAAATTTGTTACATTACAAGAAGTATTTAAATATATGTCTATTGATTTTTTTATAAGTTAAAAAGAACCCATCAATAAATAGTATATATAATCTTTTCATGGGAAGTGGTGGTCTAGTGGATAGAGTGCAGGATCGCTGATCCTAAGGTTGGGGGTTCGAGTCCCTACAGGGCTGTCACTGTCTCCCCCAGTACAGCTAACTGAGTTATCAAAGGCGGGCCATGTCTCTCACCGACTATGGTGAAAGGAATGTAAAAGAACCATTGCTGACTTTAGTAAAGAGTTGACTGCAAAGCCGTCAGCGTGTTTCCGGGTACAAGTAGCAAGCGTTCCTGCGTCCCAGTTAATCTTCGGAAGAGACCAATTGATACACTACCATACGGGGATAAGATATGATGATGATGATAGGGAAGGGGCAGTGGTGTCCAGGGGGTAAAGGGTGCTGGATCAGTGATCCTAAGATTGGGGGTTCAAGTCCCACTCTCCACAAGGTTATCACCGTTCCCCCAGGGCAGCAAACTGGGTTAACAAAGGCCGGACATGTCTCTCACTGTCTATGGTGGGAGGTTCAAGTAAAAAAAACATTGCTGACTTTCGTAAAGAGTAGCTGCATAGACTACAGCATGTTTCTGCCCCTCGCTAAGGGTTGTGTCAAAAAGGGCATCTGACGTAAAAAACGATGCCAAATTAAACATGCAACTCATTAATATGACTTCCATTAAGAAGGAGGCAGATGATTCTCTGTGGCGACCCTTGAAGGAAATATCTGAAAGGAAAAGACGATTCTTAAAGGAAGTGATCCATTATTACATATTTGTGACCAACAAAAGAATATGGAAGTCTGTGGATATCAGTCAATTTTAGAATTTAATTAGACTCAGGTGTTTTCAGCCAGCTAGATGAGAATCAGATGTTGAGTGGGCACCATGGTTTATTGAATAAAAACGGATCTATGAAACACACGCTTGAGGAGAAAGTTCATGCCACAGACATATTAATTTTGAGGACCTCAGAAGAAAAAGAGCTGCTGATACTCATCGATCTGGTTAAAAACTTTCTCTCTAGCTTGGGCTCCACCAAGAAATTCTACACCAAAGCTAATTTCTCGGTGACTAATCTGCCAGTGAAGTATCTTGAGTAGGGTGCTAATTGAAAAAAAAAGTACAATGCCACGTTCTGCCGCATCATTCATGCCGATAACTACTGAGAAACTATTTATGCAACATTCACAACTGTTCCACAGACCAGGATCTAAAAGAAGGAACTTGGTTTATACCCAAGGCTGCAAACAACTTCCTTTACTTCATAATACCAAGTGATGTAACTGCTTCTGTGGCACATGAAGCCCTTCAAGACGTATATACAAAGTATATGTATCTATATATTAGATAGAAATACGACTTTTTCTTACTTAAGAGTAAACCAACAAGCATGCAGTGCTCATAAAGCAACCACTGGAGCTCATGCATAGTAGCAATTTACTGAAAAAAATAAGAAATAATAAACAGCATGGATACCCTTATTCAAGTGCACACTATTTTTGATGTCGTTTCTAAACATCTAAATGTTTTTAGCACACTGATAACTGTTAATTTATTGTGCTGCCCATCTGCAGTTTGCTAAGGATCACCAGCATAAACCAAAAATCTATTGAAAAAGTTTTGTGGATGGGTGAAACAAAAATCAAACATTTTTGGTTGAAATAAAAAGTTTAATGTTTAATGTTTAGAGGAAAAAAACACTGCATTGCAGCATAAAAGAAGCTTATTCTACTAGGGCAACCTGGATGGATGGATGGATGGATGGATGTATAGGTAGGAAATTTATTTATGCTGAGGCAACAGACATACACATAAAACCCCACTCAGAATGATGCAGTAAAAGTGAGAACATACATAAAAAAATAAAATAAATAAATAAATAAATAAAAAACATTATATAGGTGCTTTTATTGATCCCGTGTGTTGAGGTGTTGTCTCTGCAATCGTTACCACTGAGTCCAGCACAGTGCCGCTCACGTAGCCAGCCTTTCTCACCAGTCTGTCCAGTCATTATATATCCCTCTTCTTGTTGCTTCCTGCCCAGTACACAACAGGGTAGAAGAGGACACCGGCAACCACAAAATGGTAAATCATTTTCAGCAGTCTTTTATATAAATTGAAGGACCCTAGCCTCTATAGAAAGGACAGGAAACTCTGTCCCTTCCTGTGAAGACTCAATGTGTGGTGACTACTCTAGTTTGGTATCCAGCTGCAGCCCCAGGGATCTGAAGATATGTACTACCACCACCTCCACCCCACTATGAAGATTGGCTGCGGATGCAGTCTCTTATGACAAAAATCTGCCACCAACATCCATTGGTCTTCGAGATGTTCAGCTGGACATAGCTTGAACTGAACCATCTTGTAAAATCCTCCACCAGGCTCTTGTAAGCTTACTCTTGCTCATCTCTGATAAGTTCAACTATGACAGTCTGAGTATTTCTATAAGAGATAGACGTGGACTGTTTTAGAAAAGTTAAACTCAAGGTCAGATACATAAATTGTGAACAAGACATGGGAGCACACGGTCCCCTGTGGTACACTGGTGGGTGCTGTTGATCACACCGTCAGAAATACAGCCCTTTGGGCTAATATACTGTGGCCTTTCTGTGATCCGTTTCAACAGATGGAAGTCTGTCCTCATGGGAAATATGGAGAAGTATAAGGAGAGGTGGTGGGTCATACCTATCAAAGAACTGGTAGGGCTGGTTTGCTTTCACCAAAGATTGATGGTAATCCATGGCTTGTTACTGGAAAACAGTACACAGTGTCTACACAAACGACAACATCCTGACACAAGTTAATGTAGTCAGTTGGCCAGTGTGTGACCCACTCGATGTCATGAAAGGGTTCTTCTTGCAGTACTTTCAAATCTGCACATTTGAAGCATTGTCCCTATCTTTGATCTGATTGTATATGCTCAACATCTCCTCTATAGCTCCTCAGCTAGTGAGTTGTGAAGGCCGGTCTGTCACATTGTTCCTAATGAGAGCAGTTACCAAAAATAAGCAGGATTTCCAAAAGACTGTAATACTATCTGGTGGCATGGTGGCATAAAGGTACTTTCACCTCACAGCAAGAAGGTCCTGGGTTTGACTTCGTTTCTGTTTTTGTATGGAATTTGCATGTTCTCCTCGTGCTTGTGTGGGTTTCCTCCGGGCACTCTTTTTTTCCCCCACAGTCCAAAAACATGGACAGTAGGCTAGTTGGCTGTTCCAACTCACCCCAGGTATGAGTGTGAGTATGAATGGTTGTGTGAGTATTGACCCAGTGATGGCCTGACGAGCTGTCCAGGCTGTACTCCACCTTTACCCAGAGTCAGCTGAGATGGGCGTCAGCCTCCCTGCAACCCTAAATATGATTAAATGGTTCAGAAAATGAATGAATGAATGAATCAAGTACTATCATTTAAAAGTAGAGGAAGAAAAAAGAAGCCACATTATGGGGGCACTGAACAAGCTCCATTAGTGCTATGAGGCTAATTGGTAGTATTAGTAATACCATGAGCTGTTTTAATTTTGCCACATCTGGACCAGAGCAATTTGTAATCACTAAACAAATTAAGGAGTTATGAGTTTTGAGACTAATTCAATGTCGCAAATAGTCTTTTGCCAGACATGTATGTCAAGAAATCCTAGCAACGTAAGGGAATCACACCTGCCATGGTGATACACATACTGTGTATAAGAACATGGTCCTGGTTCCTACAGTTGAAGGTCCTAACAGTTCATCATCCCCCTTGATTATAGGTCAATAATGCCTAGCCACAAATATTTTACCTATAGTACAGTAAGTTGCCAAGTTGGAAAAATGTAGTTTATTTTTAAAAGTGTACTTTATTTTGGAACTATAGACATGCGACAAACTGCAAACATAGACTTATTTATACCATGATTGAAGATTTGTACCACACTCACCTCATCACAAAAGGAAGTGAGTCATGCTTGCAATGCATCAATTCTAAAAGTATAAGTATTTCTCCCAAAAACTTATTAAAGAAGAGCCAAGTCAAGGTCATGACAATTGACAATATAATTCAATGCAAATGTTCTCGGAGGAAGCCAACAGTGTAACAAAGTTGAAGCGGTTCTTGAAGTCGGAAGGAACGAAAATTTGTCTCATTTGATGTGCAAACCAACAGTAATTACTGTAAAAAAAAAAAGTACTGCAATGACACAAAATCCTGATAACTGGGTCTTGGCAGCAGAATTGAGAGCAACTATTTATTCACCACTGTCAAATATAGGCTGTTAAATTAGTGCCAGTTTCTACTCTCTCTCTCTCTCTCTCTCTCTCTCTCTCTCTCTCTCTCTCTCTCTCTTCCCCAAAGCAATCCTTCAATCATGTAATGAGTAAGAGATGATCCTAAACACTGTGAAAAATCTACAACATGTCCATACCTTAAGGCTGTGTGTAGTTTTAGAATAATATCTCACTGATTTATGCACTGCAGTAAATATATGTGCACGCGCACACACACACAAACACAAACACACACACACACACACACACACACACACACACACACATTGCCCTTCATAATTATTGGCACTCCTGGTTAAGATGTCTAAAAACCCTTAAAATAAATTTATTTTTATTTTTTATTGTAGAAGCTTCTCTCACACTGAAAATTGGAGAAAAAAAGGTAACTTAAGGATTTTAAGAGAAAAATCGGGGCTGTACAGCCCCATAGGCTGCAAAGCTGTCAGCGTGTTTCTGTCCCTTGCTAAAGGGTTGTGACAGAAAGGGCATCCAACATAAAAACCTATGCCAAAATCAAATGTGTGAATCAGATGATTCGCTGTGGCGACTCCCGAGAAAGGGAAAAAGCCGAAAGGGGAAAAAAAAAAAAAAAAAAAATCACTGACTTAGAAATAGCTATTTTTCATAAAATCACCAGTTAGATAATTAATGGCACCCCAACAATTCAAAAATAAAAGTACTTCTGTCATTTCTACAGTGGTTTGAACAAAGTATCTAGAAACATTTAATTAGTAATTCATCACTTCCTGTTTTCCATGGGTATAAATATGACGTGACACAGAGGCCATTTCTCGTTTCCCCGCTTCAACATGGGAAAGCCAAATGAACACACCACTGAAGTAAAGCAGATGTGTGTCAACCTTCACAAGTCAGGCAACGGCTACATGAAAATCGCCCCTCGCTGCACCTGCGTACATCTACTGTTAGAGGAATCATTAAGAGGTTTAAAACAACCGGAACAGTGGTATACAAGCCTGGACGAGGACGTACCAATTTTATTTTTCCACAAAGCACAGTGAAGAGATGATAGTAAGAGAAAAAAAAAGTTCTCCAAAGCTTACTGTTAAAGAATCACAACAAATGGGGGCATCTTGAGGTCACCAAGTCTCCAAAACATCCATCAGGTGCCATCTACACGCCAACAAACTGTTTGAGAGGCATGCAGGGAAAAACCTTTTCTCTATTACAATCATAAACACAAATGTCTGGACTTCACTAAGTGGTTCTGGGACAACTGGGACCGTGTGCTTTGGTCACATGAGACCAAGATAGAGCTTTTTGGCAACAACCACCCTGGATCTGAGGAACACAAAAGACAAGTACGCAGAAATACATATCATTCCCACTGTGAAGTCTGGGGGAGGACCGTGATGCTGGGAGCCTGTTTTCTCTGGGAACATTGTTAGGGTGCATGGCGTCATAAACACTTTGAAATACCAGGACATTTTAAATCAGAATCTGGGGGCCTCTGCTTGAAAGCTGAAGATGGGCCATCACTGGGCCTTTCAGCAAGATAATGACCCTAAACATGTGTCAAAATCTCTAATTTTTTAAGCGCCCTGGGCGCTAATCATGTCAAATACGACGTCATGTATTGACTTATCTAAGCAATACCTAATTTGTATATGACATGCACACCTTAACTACAACACCTACTGTTTATAAATATGCACCAATACACAAACACACACACACACACACACACACACACACACACACACACACACACACAAAAAAAAAAAAAAAAAAAAAAAAAAACCTTCACAAATTCAATTTAATACTCATTTCATAAAATATTCTCCAGCAGCATTAAATACAAGAGCAAAATAGTAAACATGCAAAACATTATCCAAACAAGTTAATTGTTTTGTCTGATGTCTTGTCACATCCATAAACACTAAATAAAACAGCTTAAATAATGTAAACAATACTAAAAGGTTATTTCAATTTAGATAAACACACATAATTCAAGTTGCATAGCCCTAAGGCTTGTTATTCATGTGTAACATAATTATGAAATAATTATGAACTAACTTGTAGAATGATCACATAACACATAACATATATTCTCACAACATTTGTGTTCAACTAGTGAGCATACCTGCTACAAGTTAGTATGTTAATAGTAGAACACTATAATTCAAAATGTCACAACATTTACTCTGCACAAGTAAACAGTTCAACACTGTACTTATTGCATAGATTTATATAAATGACTCACCAGGCAGTTTGTAGTTTCGTCTCCTCAGTTTTTCCTTTACGGCGTGTTTACTCTCCTCACAGTGCTGTTTCAATGCCAACCAACCTTTCCCTCCATAATTTATCAGTTTCTCGTTGCACAGACCTCAACGTGCTTTCCCCGTTTCTTTATGCTTATAAATAAATTCTGATAGCGGGCGTCCGTACACTACTTTTTCCAGGCACTTACAGTTCCATGAATTTTTGATTACACCATCTAACCCCGATGCTGTTCAGCTAGCTCTCTGATGGAGAATGTCTCTCTGCCACGAAATGCTGAAATCGCCCAGAAATCCGGCAAGAAATCGACCAGAAATCCGGCAAGAATTCAACTGGAAATCCGGCCGGGAAGCCGCCATATATGTTTTTTTTTACATTATTTTGTGTACATTCTCACAATACTTTGGCACACATTCCACTAATCTGTTAACCATCGATTATTTTTTTTTTTACGAAATTACACAAGAATAAACCTAATTATCACTTTGACGATTAAAAAGAGCAAATAATGGGCTTGTAAAAAAAAGAGGAATTCTGTGAAATAGTGGAGATCTGGGATCTCTGACACTAGAAAAGCACATGCCAAAAGTGTGCGAGAATGAGGAAAAAAAGGTGTTACATCATCTTAACCAATAGTGGAAATTGGACTACTGTTGGTCGAAGAAGGAGAGATCGAAGAAGGAGAGGTGGGAGGCGGGTCAGTAGGCAGAGAGAGAGAAGAGGAAAGGCATGAGTCTAGGACTGAGAGTAGGGACTACTCTCCAACAATTTCCAACTTGAAGGTGTGATGTACAATGGCGTTAGTGCTTATGCCCCACAAGCAGGATGTGAGCTAGAAGAGAAGGAGAGATTCTGGAGTGAGTTAGAGGAAGTGGTGCAGAGTACCCCCAGAGGGGAAAGAGTAGTCATTGGTACAGATTTCAATGGACATGTTGGTACAGGCAACAGAGGGGACAAGTAAGTGATGGGCAGGTTTGGTATCCAGGACAGAAACATAGAAGGACAGATGTTGATATATTTTGCGAAAAGGATGGAGATGGCTGTGACTTATAAAAGTGGGGATAGGAGCACACAGGTACACTACATCTTGTGTAGGCGATGTAATTTGAAGGAAGTCAGTGACTGCAAAGTAGTAGTGGGTGAAAGTGTTGCCAAACACCATGGCATGGTGGTGTGCAGGATGACGCTGATGGTGAGGAAGGTGAAGAAGGCAAAGGCAGAGCACAAGACAAAGTGGTGGAAGCTGAAAAAGGATGAGTGTCGTGTTCAAGCAGGAGGCTTTGGGTGGTCAGGAAGTGCTTCCGGATGACTGGACAACTACAGTTAATGTGATCAGGGAGGCAGGTACTTGGTGTGTAATCTGGAAGGAAAGTACATAAGGAGACTTGGTGGTGGAATGAGGAAGTGCAGGAGTGTGTACAAAAGAAGAGGTCAGCTAATCAGCTAAGAAGAAGTGGGACAGTGAGAGGACCGAAGCGAGTACACAGGAGTACAGGGAGACATAGCATAAGGCGAACGTAGTGGTGTCAAAGGCCAAAGAGAGGGCATATGATGACCTCTATGCTAGGTTGGCCAGCAAGGAGGGAGAAAATTATTTATACAGGTTGGCACAGCAGAGAAATAGAGATGGGAACGATGTGCAGCAAGTTATAGTGATTAAGGACAGAGAGGGAAATGTATTGACTGATGATAGGATTGGACTGACGCTGGGAAAACGGAAAGAGTACTTTGAACAGCTGCTGAATGAGGAAAATGAGAGAGAGGAAAAAAAGACTAGATGAGGTGACCATCGAAGGACCAGGAAGTAGCAAAGATTAGTAAGGGTGAAGTGAGGAGGGCATTGAAGAGGATGAAGACTGGAAAGGCAGTTGGTCCTGATGACATACCGGTGGAGGTATGGAAGGGTCTAGGAGAGGTAGCAGTAGATTTTCTGACAAGAACATTCAACATGGTCTTAGAGAGTGAGCAGATGCCGGAGGAATGGAGAAGTGTGCTAGTGCCAATCTTTAAGAACAAGGGAGACGTGCAGAGTTATGACAACTACAGAGGGATAACGTTGATGAGCCAGACGGTAAAGTTATGGGAAATAATAGTGGAAGCTAGACTAAGGGCAGAGGTCAGCATTTGTGAACAATAGTTTGCTTTCATGCCAAGAAAAAGTACCACAAATGCAGTGTTTGTTGTCAGGATGTTAATTGAGAAGTACACAGAAAGTCAGAAGGAGCTGCATTGTGCCTTTGTGGATCTGGAGAAAGCATATGACAGTGTGCCGAGAGAGGAACTGTGGTATTGCATGAAGAAGTCAGGCGTGGCAGAGAAGTACAGTCGGCTAGGCCCTCGATATTCACGGGGGTTTGGTTCTGGCTCCTCCTGTGAATGAAGATAATCCGCGAGTTCTGTACCCGGAAGTAAAACCCCATGTATCATATTACATGCGCGAATGATCAACCGAAATGTATCTGTATAATGTTTATATTTTATCAATATATACCACAGTAAACATTAAAAAGTTTTTCTTAATCATTACTACATTTTACTACATTAATACTCTATTAATGAGTAAGACTGTCTAGAGAATGTGTTTAAGAAGCATATTTTAGCGCACGTAGTAGAGACAGTATTTTACTTACAGTTGATCATTAGTGGTTTTACTTCCGGGTACAGAACTCGCGGATTATCTTCATTCACGGGAGGGGCCGGAACCGAACCCCCGCGAAAAATGAGGGCCTACTGTACAAAGCAACCATCACAAAGATCAGAGCTGCCCCTTTATATTAAGATAATGTGTATGAAGGACACATGGAATTTTTCAAGTGACAACCATGCAGACACACCCACCCTCTCTCAATAACCTCTCTTCAAACTGTGAAGTCTCTCATCCACTTCTAGACAACGGCTTCTTCACGTTACCCTGTATCTTGGTGGCTGATAGCCTGCTTAGGTGCTATGAGTGTTATGAGGGAGTGTGCATTATCCTGTGCTTGAAGGCTGATGCTGGATGAGTTCCAACACTCAGTGAGTAAATTACAGCCCTGCTTTTCAGTAGTGGTTAATGGAGAACAGCTGAGAGGTGACAGCATCCTACATAGTACAGGGCTAAACTCTTATCTTGTCCCCTCTGCATCACAAATTAAACAGTGTGTGAGATGTAAGTCTTCTTGATTATATTCTTTTGTAAATGTGCCAATTGTAAAAAAAAAAAAATGCATTTCACATAGTGAAAGAAAACCACAAAGCTGTTCTTATGACATATTTCATTGAAAAGCCTGAGTTCAGCCATTCAGTACAGCCTGAAAGAAAAATATCACTTTCTTATAGTAACAAACTATTGCTTTGGGTCAGTTGGATTTGACCTACACTGTGGCGGCTATACAACCTAAAAGTCAATAGCATGACTCACAGACAAGGCAATGATTTTTTTCTGTGTTCTTGAATAAAGTAAGTGTAACAGCTGAAGGTGAAGATCTCAGTCATCCATCCTCAGAGCCTGAGATCCACTCACCAGCTCAGACAAGAGCAATTTAAAGATAACATCTTCACCCTTAAATGAGTCCTGTTTGTTACTATCACCACAGGGATGAGGAGTCAGGTGTGCAGGTAGAGGTGCTATTAGATTTAGATTATGTACTGTATTATGTACATGTCTCATTTGTCCCAGTGAAGGAGTTGTTTTTTGTCTATTATATTACTGCAGCTAAAGTCAAAACACACTTTCATCCTTCACTCGTTTTCACTCTGTCACATCTTTGGTTGGGCGACCAAAACAACATCTGCACATTTGAGCAGCTGCTGAGTTTGCAGCGCTGTTGCTGGCCTGAATTTGTTCACTCATGAAGAAAAACAAGGCATCAGTCACTGGTTTGACTGCCACTGATTTTGACAGACCAGAAACAACAAAGCAGAAGGAAGAAAAAAACCACACACACACACACACACACACACACACACACACACACACACACACACACACACACACACACACACACACACACACAGTGAGTTAAAGGTGAGAAATAAAAGTAAATGAAAATAAGGACGCGTCATGTAAAGAGTATGGACAAAAGGAAAACTTAAAATGGAGACATCGAGAAAAGGAGAAGCAAAATGATCAGCGTTAATAGTCCTCCTGTTCAAACAATTCGAACAGCCTAAAGGTGATGCTTTTTAGTAAACGGAACCGCATGTGATAAAAGTGCACGGGTACATAGCTCAAACGCTTCAGTCATGGCAGGGATCAGACACCACTGGGGCTGCTGTGGCTCAGTCATGGTGGAAAAATCGGGACTCAAAAACAGCTGCGCGGGAGAATTCAATGAGAGTCAATTTAAACACACGTACGTACACACACACACACACACACACACACACACTCTTTTTTTTTTTTTTTAAAGTAAGCAAATATGCATAAAAGGGATGGTTTTCACTGCATAATCGGGGATGTAAATAAATTCTTTAACCATTAAAAAGTAAATTAATAAATCATTCTAGAAAAAAATGTACTGGGGTTTCTTTATTTAATATAATGCACTGTAGAAAGGACATCATTAACTTGGTGACTGCAGCATAAATGTGCTTTTTTTATGAAATATCTGACTGCTAGTGTTCACCTGCCAAAGCTCCAGCAGAGATGGAAAGATGATCGAGGAAATAATGAGGCTGCCTGGGTTCATGTCTATTACTCTGTAACCTCCCTAAAAGAGCTGGCTCTCACTCAGGGACTCTGACTCTGGCACTAACTTCCTTCTCCACTTGGTATACCGTACTGTGGTGGTCATTAGGAGCAGGAGGACCAGTGCCAGAGAGTTAGGAGAAATGCTGTGTGGATCCTGTGAGGACTTTATGACCCTGCCGTCTAGACCCAAGCACTTAAATTAGCGTTGGGGACGAATGCTTAAAACCTGCTGCCATCTTTTAATGAAGCTTCACCAAACTTCAGAGACGAGCTTTACAGTGTGTAACATTCAGAAACTCTCGTCTCTGAGCTTTGGATGAAGCTTCATTAAAAGATGGCAGCAGGTTTTAAGCATTCGTCCTTCAGATTATACAGAGGTGCTGTTTACAGAAACTCTATTTGTTCCTACAAATGCGCCTCTGTTACAGTCCCAGCACGAACCATAAGGAATGTCTTACAATATACATGGAACACTAAATACATGGATCCTTCACTTTTCGCGGTTAGTTGAGAACGAGACACCAACCCCCACCCCCGGTGACCGCCAATTTTCATGAAGTAGGATTGACATCCCCTTGACGAGCATATATGTACATGTCTATGTGTACAGATGCTCCCCGACTTATGTTTTTAATTGTTTCCAGACGGCCGAACTTAATTTGAAAGTGAATGCAAGTTGTTACAGTGACGTATGACGTGTGACGTATGACACTCATAATGTTCTATACATCCATAAATACCATTACCGTATCTCATAAAACACCCCTAAATCGATTATTATAAACATACCATTGTAAAATAATGTCAAATATATCAAATGATATAAACATTAATTTCAAATAAGTCACTTATTTACACCGAGTTACTTTACATGAAGCTTAAAACAGCCAATCAACGCTTACAATATGTGAGATGCTCAATATCGAAAGTGGTGTACTTGCTGTGGGTTATACAGACTTCCGGTCTTTTAAGTGCACAAGGGTGCCGTTGAACTCATTTAGAACACAGCCTGCACTGATGTGAATCCCAGCAAAGCGGAGAGTTCATTCTTTTGCATAAGTAAATAAGTAAACTTTATTCAAGAGATGCATACAAAGAACAAGTACAAATCCTAATGAATATTAATATAAAAATAAGTATACATTCTTAGGATTCTGCTAAAAGATAATAAATATATGTAATGTTCTGTAATTTGTGCATTCGGGTTTTGATTCATATTACAACTCTCTTTGCTTAACTGAGTATGCATGGTAGATTGTGCTGATCCGAGCAGATAGTTAATTCATCTCTGTGTATGAGACTTGCACCCATGCTAGTAAGCTTACACTTCTGACCAACCATATTTGCTTAGGGTTACAAAAGTCCGCAAAACAGTGTAAACACAAAAATCACAGAGACGACGTCTTAACACAAGGGTAACATGCTCTCTCTCTCTCGATATATATATATATATATATATATATACATACATACACACACTCAGTCTAGTTTGTAAACAATGAATGCAGCATCATTGCGTCATTACGTCAGCGTTCTATGTAGGTACGTCTAAACTCAAAATTTGACTTTTTTTGAAAAAAAAACAAACAAAATACCCCCATAAAATCGAAAAAAACATTAAACGGGTGAACGTAAGTCGGGGAGCGCCTGTATATAATATCAATAAATACACACACAATGCTATAAATGCTTAGAATAACAATTAAACATTCAAAAAGTGCGTAAGACATAAATAAAATATAAATACACACTCACACATGCACACCTCACATAAAATTGTTAGTAGTTTTGTTGGGGGTTTTGGGTTGTTTTTTGTTTTTGTTCATATTTTTTATTTATTTATTTTTAATGCATAATTGGCTTTGTTTTATGGCATTTTACTTAACTTTTCCACTATTCTTCCTGAATATTAAAAAAAAAAAAAAAAAAACACGATGCACTGAAGCCGCATTAATTGAAGCACGAAGGGATCCTTGTATAGTTTATTGTGACATAGGATAATTTTCATACAATGGGAAGGATATTAAGTTGTAAAGATGTTGCCGAGATGGGCGCAACCAACCTCGGGACATCCCATTTGAAGAACTTTACATATTGCTTTTAATTGACATTTTTGATCATTGGAAGAATTGCTGGGCTTGGCATTGGTTTCCACTGTCCAAATACTTTTCTTTAGAGTACAAGAGCTCATTTATTCACTCATTTGCCGATCCACTTAATACTATTGAGCTCATGGTGAGGCAGGATCCTACACCGGCCGACACTGGACGAAGGGCAGGGAACACCCTGAACACCATTGGAATGCCGACACTCAACCATTCACGGTCAGACTCACATCTAGGGTGAAACTGGAAAGCCTATTAGCCTAATGTGCATGTCTTTGGGTTGTGGAAGGAAACCAGTGCACCCAGTGGAAACCCATACAATCACAGAGGGAACATGCAACCCCAACACAGAAACACCCTGCCTGAAACATGGATTGAACCCATTATCGTGTTACTGTGAGGCGGTCCTCCTAACCACAAGTTGATATCCAGCTCTTTTGGCCGAACACATTACAAATACTGAAGAAAAAAATCTCTGCTCAAACATTGACTGTGTTGGACTATTGCTTCAGGAGTTCTGAATCATGCAAGTTATGTTTGAGAAGTGTACACAAGTTTCTGTTCTGACAATTGAGACATGTACCCATTCTTCATAGTCATATCTTAAAAAAAAAAAAAAAAAAAAAAAACACACATGTTGGCCTAATAATAAAATTTGCTCCCAGCCAGACATCTGGGGTTTATTATTTCTGTCTAGACAAATAAGTTCTGCTAATCCTTTAATGAAGAAAAAGAATTGCCCACAGCTTCACAGACAGATTCACTGAAAGAAGAAGAAAACTTTGGGTATAGCTCACACAGCGAAGCCAGAAAAAGCCCTCATAAAGAGACCTGCAGTGTGTTATAATTAAAATAAATCCTCGGCATGGACAAAAAATTAGCATATTTCATCCGACCAACAAAAAAAGTCAACCTTCAAATAATTATGTTCAGTTATGCACTCAATATTTGGTCGGGAATCCTCTTACAGAAATGACGGCTTCAATGCGGCATGGAATGGAGGCAATCAGCCTGTGGCACTGCTGAGGTGTTATGGAGGCCCAGGATGCTTCGATAGCGGCCTTAAGCTCATCCAGTGTTGGGTCTGGTGTCTCTCAACTTTCTCTTCACAATATCCCACAGATTCTCTATGGGGTTCAGGTCAGGAGAGTTGGCAGGCCAATTGAGCACAGTAATACCATGGTCAGTAAACCATTTACCAGTGGTTTTGGCACTCTGAGCAGGTGCCAGGTCGTGCTGAAAAATGAAATCTTCATCTCCATAAAGCTTTTTAGCAGATGGAAGCATGAAATGCTCCAAAATCTCCTGATAGCTAGCTGCATTGACCCTGCCCTTGACAAAACACATTGGACCAACACCAGCAGCTGACATGGCACCCCACACCATCACTGACTGTGGGTACTTGACACTGGACTTCAGGCATTTTGGCATTTCCTTCTCCCCAGTCTTCCTCCAGACTCTGGAACCTTGATTTCCGAATGACATGCAGAATTTGCTTTCATCCGAAAAAAGTACTTTGGACCACTGAGCAACAGTCCATTGCTGCTTCTCTGTAGCCCAGGTCAGGTGCTTCTGCCGCTGTTTCTGGTTCAAAAGTGGCTTGACCGGGAATGCGACACCTGTAGCCCAGTCCACTGCTTCCACAGGTCCCCCAAGGTCTGGAATCGGCCCTTCTCCACAATCATCCTTGGGGTCCGGTCACCTCTTCTGGTTGTGCAGCGTTTTCTGCCACACTTTTTCCTTCCCACAGACGTCCCACTGAGGTGGCTTGATACAGCACTCTGGGAACAGCCTATTCGCTCAGAGATTTCTTTCTGTGTCTTACCTTCTTGCTTGAAGGTGTCAATGATGGCCTTCTGGACAGCAGTCAGGTCGGTAGTTTTACCTATGATTGCGGTTTTGAGTAATGAACCAGGCTGGGAGTTTTTAAAAGCCTCAGGAATCTTTTGCAGGTGTTTAAAGTTAATTGGTTGATTCAGATGATTAGGTTAGTAGCTCGTTTAGAGTACCTTTTCATGATATGCTAATTTTTTGAGATAGGAATTTTGGGTTTTCATGAGCTGTATGCCAAAATCATCAGTATTAAAACAATAAAAGACCTGAAATATTTCAATTGGTGTGCAATGAATCTAAAATATATTAAAGTTTAATTTTTATCAGTACATTACAGAAAATAATGAATTTAATCACAATATGCTAATTTTTTGAGAAGGACTAGTAGTTTCCTTAATTTCAGTGTGATTGTTTGAACCTAACAGTGTTTTTTTTTTTGTTTGTTTGTTTGTTTATTTTTTTCAATAAGTATCATTTGAAGGCATTTGAACCTTTGTATAATGGTCGAAAAGATACACACTGATCTTATTGGAATAAATAGAAATGAAAAAAAAAAAAGTTTTTTTTTTTTTGTTCTTTTTTTCGGAGTTACCATGGTGACTGATAGGTTAAAAAATTTCTCTCATCATCTCTTCAGAAAA